>CM060733.1:37683239-38283239 GCA_030704615.1 Takakia lepidozioides
TTTTATAGTTACCGTAGAGCACTAAGTCGCATTCTTCATTGAGTCTGTAAAGTGAGAGTCTGCAGAGGATGCCATTTGGAATGTGGAGTTTGCAGAGAGGGAATGTGCGACAATATGGCTGAACGACAGGTCGTGTCTTCAAATGCGATGATTGCAGGATAGCATGGAGATCATATCATAGGCGAGAACTGCATCTACTTGAAGAAATTTGGAACGTTACCTTCATGGACATGTATGGAAGCATCGACGATGCGAATTCGAAGGGAGAGTTCGATAGGATTTACAAAGGTTATCTGGTGTCAGATTGGTAAGTTATAATCAAAACGTTTAAATATCTACTGCCAAGTCTACATCTCTTCCATTAGCAGTTATAACCAATCACCATCATGAAGCTACAGGCCCGATGCAAAATCCCAATCGGAACCTGCATCTTCCTCCATTTTTTTGTCCTTATTTCGCTGTCAAACCCTTCATTCTATGTGGAAGGTTCCAAAGGGAACTTCACATTTCCCCTCATGATCTTGATTTTGGGAATTCTTTTCGAATGCAATGCTGTTAGGATATGGGTAGCATTGTCGTCATCATAGGTTGGCCGGTCAAATAATGGAAGATATTACAAAGGAAAGGTTGAAGCTGGCCGCCAGTATATGTGTTCTCTCTGCGAATTGCCAACTGGCTTCACCAAGAATGTGCAGGGTCGCAATGTCCTCACTAACTTTTAGGTTACTCTCATTTTAAGTGGGTGCAGTGCTGCTTCTAGTATGGGGCTCTTATCATTCAGTACATCATAGCGAAATTGAAGTGCTTATTCTCAGGTAAATCTGTGTCTTTTGGCACTCTAAAGTGAACTTTTTTTGTTGTCAGGGTTAAAGGCCGTGTTGTAAATTGACTTGAGATTGGTCCAGGGAATAAATTTCACCACAGACAAGTTGATGGAGGCTGGTGCGGAAATGGTAGAGTCTGATAGAGTCACATGTGGATGTGAAAACAACAGACAATTACATGTTGCGGATTTTCTGCATTGGCTTCACAAAGAAGCGACCCAACCACATTAAGCGCACTTGCTACGCACAATTTCAAAATGTTAGACAATTTCTAGGGCTCTTCGACAAGATGATGCAATTCTTAGAAGTTGAATGGCAGTCTCTGAAAGAAATAGAACGTCAAGTACACCAGCCAATAATTTTTGGGGATAATGAAGGCATTTCAGGTCTTTGATGTCCATTTCTGAGGTTCATGTGTGAGTGGGAAAGAGAGACAGAGACAGAGACAAAGACAGAGACAAAAATTTCCATAGAACATGACGGTTACAATGGTGGTTGCTTGTCAGGAACACTGCAAAACATTGTATGCAGCCAATATTTCCATGCAGGTCCTTCACCAGTTTCGCGATATGCAGCCTGATGTAAGTAGTGTTACCATGTCTCGGCTTGCTTCGGTGGAAGATGAGGGAGATCATTGTGCATGAAGCTCAAACTTGTGATTTGAAGGTTCTTGTAGCCAAGTTCATTCCAGAGGTGATTGGAAAAGACATTGAGAAGATATCAGCCAGTATGTATCCTATACAGAACACCTTCATCCACAAAGTAAATATTATGAAAGCTCCCAGAGTTGATGTGGGCAAGCTTATGGAGGTAGAACTCGCCTCCCTCCTCTAATTTAAGTGTTGGATAAGCTTCAGTTTAGTGTCGACATTCACTGCATACATTGGCTGTTTTCTTGGCTGGTATCTTATTGCTTGGCTACTTTCATGGGGATCACATACAGTGAGGAGGTGGGAGCAAAGATAGAGCGACATGTTGGTGAGTTGGAAGAGCTTGAAGGGGAGCATGTTGAGGTACCAGGGGTTAAATTGCTCATGTGTAGTGGAAGGGGAGGAGTACGAACGTAAGTTCTGCTGCAATAATTGTTTGTTTTCCAGCCTACATGTTCTTGTTGGATATTAATTGAAGTGCTTTCAATGTTGCTGCAATACCATAATAAAGTGGAGGCTGCTGAATGCAGTTGGCCTTGCTTGGTGCGGACAGAATCCATTACAATGTGGAGATGGCTGATTATAGCATTTCCAAAGGATGGTGTGGATGGCCGTGCGTGGTGCATGCAGAGTCCGTGGCAATGTGGAGATGGCTGAATGGGCAAAGGAGGCACATTGCAAAGAAGCCACGTCACTGGTACATAGTTGTGTGTGACATACTACAAGAAACTGTACTATATGTCATTCCAGATACTGTCATTGTTGGTCCATGTGTTTTACAACAATGCTATCAATATAAGACTTCTGGTTCGCATTGGAAGCTCAATCCCTGTAAGTTCATCGTGTGTGAAGCTCAAACTTGTGATTTGAAGGATCTTGTAGCCAAGTTCATGCAACCGGAAAGGAAAAATTCTGAAAGCTCCCAAATTTGATGTGGGCAAGCTTATGGAGGTAAGACTTAGCTTCCCTCCTCTAATGTAAGTGTTGGATAAGTTTCATTTAGTGTCGACCTTCACTACATATATTGGCTCTTTTCTTGGCTGGTTTCATATTTTCTTGGCTGGTATGCTGTTGGTTGGCTTCTTTCATTTCACGTGTGTAGTGGAAGGGGAGAAGTACTTTCCTAAGTTCTGCTGCAACTTTTTCCAGCCTAGATGTTCTCGATGGATACAAATTGAAGTGCTTTGAATGTTGCTGCAATACTATAATAAAGTGGAGGGTGCTGAATGCAGTTGGCCTTGCTTCGTGCAGGCATAATCCAGGGAAATGTGGACATAGCTGAAACCCCATGATAGTATTTCCAGATGACGGTGTGGATGGCCTCACAATCCAGCATGCAAAATCCATGGCAATGTGGAGATGGCTGAATGGGCAAACATGTTAAGTGGCGAACAAGCCACGTCACTGGTACATAGTTGCATGCTTACATAGTACATGAAAGCGGCCAATCCAAATCGCAGAGATCGTGGCTCTGCAGCAAAATCCTCAAATGTGGTGTCAATGTGTCTCCATGCTTTGCTATCAGCTGGATGTCGAACCAACCCATCCTGGCTCTTATGTCTGTCGTGCCATGTCATGAGGTTAGTGATCGATTTACATCGGTACATACGTTTCAACCTTGGAATGACAGGGAAGTGTCGCAATACTTTCTTGGGCACACTTCCACGACCTGGAATGTAACGGGAACTGCGGCACACTGGGCAAATGTCTACATTCTCATACTCCCCACGGAAGAGTACACAACCACGCTCACAGGCATGAATTATGGTGTACTGCAATCCCATCTTGGCAATCATGGTTTTTGCTTCATAGTGAGTTTTCGGCAATGAATTCTCTTTAGGCAAAAAACTCTTACGCAACAATCCCAGAAGCTCATCCACAAATGCATTGGTGCACTTGTGGGTAGTGCATGCATTCAGCAACGTCAAAGTTGCTTGCAGCCGGCTGATCGAGCACCCTTCAAAAAGTGGACATTGCTACTGTCGGAAGAGTTTATCATACTCGGGATCAACGTGCAGGTGAGCATTCTCATCAAATTCATTGTCTCCGGAATCGTCGAGGTCATCGTCATGATCGGCAAATGTGTGATCGGTTCCACCATGAATGGGGACCTCTCTGTTTGCATCTGCAAAGAGAAACGCTTCCTGCAATGCACGCTGGATTTCTACCTCCAATCCACCACTCTCATCTGCGTTCTCTGTGACATTGGGCTCCCGCTGTGCCCCCTGGGCCTTCGTCTTTATCATCTGAATATTCACATCCCTGCATCCCAATAGTCATCTTGTGAGTGGACCAACAACGATGTGACATATTATGTTCATATTATGACATAGGAGGCACGGTGACGTTGCAGTGATGCAGTCATATTTACGTACGTATCTTATGAATATACACCCAATCAAAACACGACATTTGTAGCCATTGAAGTCATAGTTGCAGTCACTTAGTTAGTCATATATGACTACATGACTACACATGACCAATGAAAACACGACATGTGCATTAATTAAAGTGATAACGGAAGTGGCGTAGTCATAGTCACGTCTGTATCTTATGACTTCTTGACTACAATCACCCAACGAAATGTCGACATGTGGAGAAGAGGATCGTTGCATTCAAAATTCAAACTAAAGTGCTGAAGGGAAAGTGGCGATCGTACCGGAAGAGAACAGCGTCGGAGAAGAGGATTCCTCCCGTATATCATGTAATGATTCCTCACTGTTTCCAACAACAATACTTTTCCTCCATGACACTCATCGCAGTTGCATAGCATTTTTGTATGCCCATTCCTTGTGGCATAAGCTTCTTCCATTCGCCATAGATGGTCATCTATTCTACGCCTACGCATCCGGTCGCCACCTGCACTGTACATGCTTTGAACGTCACCCCTTCCCTCTTTGCATGCTACGCACAGTGCATTGTCTCTTGTTTTGCACCAACTGCCAATGTGCTATTTCTATATCTATAGTATACTATAAGTATCGTTTCTGAGTGTCCATGGTGAAGCGGAAGGTCTTCGAAGTGACAGTCCTTCTCACTGAGTACGAGAGGTTCCGAGAGCACCGGATTGCTGCCATAAAGGAGGTGGAAGCAACGTTCAAGCAGTCGATAGATGGGTGAGTTTAGTTCCTGACTTTGGTTACCCACCCACTAAACTTGCGATTTGCCTTATCCTCTAACCTTCCTACAACGATCTTAAGCTTCACAGCACAAATGGGGGCGAGTAGCTGCGACTTGTACAAACAGAGAGGCAAACAACATGTAGTGAATGACGATTAGGTTTGAGGAGGGTGTGTCATTAGGCGGGAGATGTCCGCCGTCATTCGTGGGCAGCCATTACGTCCTGGTAGGGTGCGGCTGTGGTTCAGCGTAGGCTTAAGAGTATTAGGGTATGTATGCTTGCATTTGTTTGTGATTGTTTGAGAGGGAGGTCATGGAGGTGTTTGTACAGGCTTGCGGGAGCAAATCGCCCTTGCAAGCCACGCGCTCCGAAGGAAAAAGCTAGGGATCAAGGTCCTGCAAGGCAAAGTGCCAGACTGAAGACGATAAAGACTACGATTCTGCATGAGGGCTCTTCTGAGGACGATGAGGACGATGAGGACGATGAGGACGATGAGGACGATCCACTCCTCCCACGCCAGTGCGAGGCGAGTACGTCGTCGGCGGATGCCACGGCAAGCCGAGGAGAACATGCCCATGCTCATGTCGCAGGACAAAAACACCCATCATCTACACTACGAACACCTTCTCCGTCTATGAGTTATAGTTCTTCACAATGACCATGATTCAAATTATGTATGTTTTTGGTAAAATCACGAAGAGATAGGGTATGGTAAGATCATGAAGAGATAGGGTATGTCTGTCAAGACAGGGAAGTTAGACAATGCAGGGGTCAGCCAAGGCACAATCACAAATGATTTCCACTAGACAAGTTGAAGTGCCAAAGGCATGATGTCAGGCCAATGTAGACTTCAGGTGTGTTCAGATTCATACTGTCAATTTTTTTTGGAAATCAAATGGTGAATTTTCCAAAATTTGAGGCCTAAGAGCATGGCCAGCAGCGGCCATTTCAGACGCGCCAACTCCAAAATGCCGTGACCGGCGGTTTCGGGGCTCTCCCCGCGTCCCCAACAGCACCACCCCACTCCTTATAGTGTCGGCCGTCTCGCAAATCCACACTTCAATACATGACGGGCAAGCAGGTCTGTTGCTGGGTCTATTGGGCAAGCAGGTCTGTTGCGTATGTCCCAACCAAGAGGGACCTGCCTACTTGCTTTGGTAATGCACATAAAACATTAGTTATTTCCAAGATTTGTAGAAAGTTGTGGGTAGTGTGGTGTCTAAGTTAAGAGCAACACACATATATAACACACATTACCACATGACAAGAATTTAACACCAAACCTCCTAATCATTATTCGTTGCTCTTAACTTAGGCACAATTATTAATTATATATTTTGTATACTGGTTCTTTTTTAAATTTTCCTAAGTCTTGTTCTTCTGCAGCAGTGGACCTTCCAGTGGACTGGGCAGACCCTCCAGCAGACTCTACAGGTGGATTCACAGTCCACTATGCACATAGAGTGGACCCTCCTGCGGACTTTGTAGAGTGGACTAGACTACAAAGTGGATCCCCTCCAGCGGACTTTGGAGAGTCAGTGGACCCTCCAGTAGACTCTCCATAGGAGACTAGACTATCCAACCCTCCGGCAGACCCAGTGGATTGGGCGCTGGGCTTATGAGCTGAGCTAACCCCATGGGCCGTTTTATTGTTTGGCCAATTGTATATTCAAGATATATGAGCGATATATTCAACGATGCTTGTAATATTGATAAAATAATGTAGGAGTAACCTAGCTACATAATACATCTTTGCAAGCTCCAAAATTAAGATTTGTATATTGGGAATCGGTGGAGCACACGCTTACCTTGGAACAGCTGCAAGAGGAGGTTGGGTAGCATGTATGCAGGCTTATGCCGTGGGCTATAAACGAATATTCAGTATATTCCTTGAATATGTGTTTAAGATGCTACAACGAAACGAATTGTGCTTACGCCAGATGAAATGCGAAACTTTTCCAAAAGTCTGCTCACGTGAGCGCAAGCTATCTATTGTTGAAATTCTAGCATAACTCTTGAATTGTTGTCAAAGAGTATTTTTCATTATATTATGTTTGTTGGCCTTTTTTGCTCTGTCTCACAATATTATGAGGGTTTTTATTGGTTTTCTTTTAATAATTACAAACTTAGTTTGTTTTTTAAGAATGTCAAATTTGTTATAGGTAATAATATAATTATATCATCGTTCGTGACCGGTTGGTCTGGTGGTTACGTTTCCCACCTGTGTGCCTAATGGCTTATCTGGGGTTAATTTCCCCCCCTCTATATATCTATATATACATATATCATATAAATTGTAAATATATTTGTACTGCGCATATTTGCGTATAAATTGGACCCTACTTCTGTTTTGTATTCTATTTCCGTGGAAACAATGACCCTATTACCGTGTTTTTGTGCCTACGCCTCCATTTTTATATGCTCCCGTGGGTTGGGTCGGTGGGGTCATCAACTAGCACATAGGTGTGAAGTGGGAACGACTAAGGAATAAGGTGTTGAGTGGATTTACCTAGAGCAGGTTGGAGCAAAGCTCGAGCTGGCAAGATAGGGTTTAGGGTGGGATAATGATTTACCCATGAAGGATATCAATCTATGAATTAAGACGATTTGTTTGTTTTGTTTTGTTTTGTTTTGTCTTGTCACGTTGAGATGTCCCGAACCGCAAGGCCCCACCCCTGGTGCTTGGTACCGTTGGAAAGCCCTCGACGAGGAGGGGTGCACGGGCTTGGCCTCATGAATTTTGGACCTGCGGTGTGGGAGATGTGGAATTCCAAGTACTTTTGGTCGCTGGAAATTCACAAAAAACAGTAAAAATGGCAAAGTGGGCATTCCTGGGACAATGGTTGCAGCCCGGACGGGAGAGATATCAAGGAAAAGGTCTCCGGTTCAAATCTGGTCATAGGCTCTGTGGAAAAAAAATGATGAGATATGACTTACTTTTAAATATTGATGCACCTGGACTTAGATGACATTGGACACTTGGGCCAACGGCACAGGCTACCCTGGAGGTCATACTTGGGCCTAGACAGAGGAGACTCACTTGAATGCATAGGAGATTGCACGTGGGCTTACATGACCCTGGACACTTGGGCCATTGGCACAGGCTACCCTAGGGCCTAGAGGTTGCATTTGGGCCTCGACATAGGAGACGCACTTGGATACATAGGAAATTGCACTGGATACATAGGAGATTGGACTTGGGCTTAGATGACAGTGGACAATTGGGGCTCTACATGGGAAATGCACTTGGATACATGAATCGAAGATTGCACTTGGGCTTAGATGGGTCTCGACATAGGAGACACACTTGGATACATAGGAAATTACACTTGATCTTAGATTTCAATTCTTCACATATGGGCCAAACGGCATAGGCTACGTCACTAAAGGTCGCACTTGGGCCTCGACATAGGAGACGCAATGGGATACATAGGAGACGCCAACGGCACAGGCTATCCTAGAGGTCGTGCTTGGGCCTCGACATAGGAGACGCAGTGGGATACATAGAAGATCTTAGACTTGGGCTTAGATGACAGTAGACACTTGGGCCAACGGCACAGGCCACCCTAGAGGTCGCATTTGGGCCTCGACATAGGAGACGCACTTGGATACATAGGGGATTGCACTTGGACTTAGATGCCACTTGACACTTGGGCCAACGGCACAAGCTACCCTAGTCAATCTATGAAGCGAGACGTTTGTTTTGTTTTGTTTTGTTTTGTCACGTTGAGATGTCCCAAACCGTGAGGCCCCGGCCATGGTGCTTGCTACCGCTGGAAAGCCTCGACAAGGAGGGGTGCACGGGCTTTGGTCTCACGATTTTTGGACATGCGGTGTGGGAGATACGGAATTTCAAGTACTTTTGGTCGCTGGAAATTCACAAAAAATAGCAAAAATGGCAAAGCGGGCATTCTCGGACAATGGTTGGAGCCTCGACGGGAGAGATATCAAGGGAAAGGTCTCCGGTTCAAATCTGGTTGTAGGCTCTCTGAAAAAAAAGAAATGATTAGATATGGGATTGCACTTGGACACTTGGGCCTGTACATGGGAGATGCACTTGGATGCCCTGGTGCTTGGTACCGTTGGAAAGCCCTCGACGAGGAGGGGTGCACGGGCTTGGTCTCATGGTTTTTGGACCTGCGGTCTGGGAGATACGGAATTCCAAGTATTTTTGCACGCTGAAAATTCATTAAAAAATAGCAAAAATGGCAAAGTGGGCATTCCTGGGACAATGGTTGGACCCTCGACGGGAGAGATATCAAGGGAAAGGTCTCCGGTTCAAATCTGGTCGTGGGCTCTGTGGAAAAATACTTACTGAAATGACATTGGACATTTGGGCCAACTGCAAAGGCTACCCTAGAGGTTGCATTTGGGCCTCGACATAGCAGATGCACTTTGATACATAGGGGATTGCACTTGGACTTAATTAGATGATACTTGACACTTGGGCCAACGGCACGGGCTACCCTATGGCCTAGAGGTTGCACTTGGGCCTCGACATAGGAGACGCACTTGGATAGAGAGGAAATTGCACTAGATACATAGGAGATTGGACTTGGGCTTAGATGACAGTGGACAATTGGGGCTCTACATGGGAGATGCACTTGGATACATGAATAGAAGATTGCACTTAGATTAGATGACACTTGACACTTGGGCCAACGGCACAGGCTACCCTAGTACCTTTTGAACTAACAGTTACCTTCAGGGGCAGTGTATATCCACACCTGATGTTTCGATTATATAACATAGAGTAAAGGTAATTATCTATTACTTATCCTCCAGTTATATTGATGGGTAAGCAAAAACACCTTGTCCACTAATAGTTAAATGATTATTCTTTGATATACCCACTTGATACATGATATATCTCCACAACGCTTGTCAATTATCCTTCTTGTATTTTTTTTATTTTTTTATTTTTTTTGTGTACCTTCCATAAATCATCACGGGTATCCCTGACTCTGAATTTTCTTTTTGTCCCAGTGATGTGTTGATCTTTCCGGGGATGTGTTTTCGGCGTGAAACAGTAGGTCTCTACAAGGCCGAAGAAACTCAGATATATCCTGCCCACACGCTGTTGGTGAAAGAAAAAGTGGTGCGTAGCATCGTGCGCGTGGTTTTTTGGCTCAAGGGTGAAGATGAACTGTGGGCATTATTGGGAGAATGAGTGTACCTGCTGCACAAGCACCGCTTCATCACCTCCCACTGTGTGTCTGGGTGGGACTCGCAGCTTAGTGCTCCTCCGGACAGGTAGCCGTGTCATTCTCTTCTTATGCCTGTATTTACAAGATCTATGCTAGAAAGGGAAGCAGAAGAGACAATGTGACTGAGTGAGTTGGAAAAATGCGCAGCGGAGGAGAGGGAAGAGACAGCAACTAATGAAAAGAATAATATGGAAAGGGGAGAGTCGTTCGGAGATCACAAAGATCCGGCGACTGTGCCTCAGCCCACATTTGATTTGGACGAGCTGTGTGAAGCCATGGGGGTGATTTCAAATTGCCCCCCCCTCTTTTGAAGATGTTGCTGAAACAATCTGAAGTTCCGGACACTACTCCACGAAAATTTGATCATGGAGAGCGAATGCATAAGCAGCAATACCCTGAGTACAACTTATGGGAGGATTTTGAGTCCTTCTTGGAATTTTTTGAAATCACCACTGAAATTAATAGAGTTCCCCCACGATTCCAAGTCAAGTCCTTTCGGATTTGTCTCAAGGGAGAGGCCAGACAACTGTTTGAGTCCAACATTAAGGACAAAAATGATCTTACGTGGGTCGAAGCCAGAGAGTTGGCTCGCAAGCTCTTTCGTGAAGAAAAGCCCATAGCTTACACCACACCAGACTTAAAATTTCATTATGGCGACAGTGTGTGGAAATACTACACTGATTTACGAACTGCAATTTGTAAGTCGGTTTTGATTGCATCAGAGAGACCTGCTATTTTGAAACATTGTTTTGTAAAGGGCTTGCCCCCCCCCCTGCTGAGAAAGTGTTTCTACAAAAACAGACTTACACCACTGAAGTTGAGATGGTGGAATTGATTGAAGAAAGGTTACGTCTCAAAGCTGCTAAGGCCGGCCTGTCTAAAGTTGCCAACACGAAACACACTCATCTAGCTAGTGAGAGTCACTGTATAGAGCCTACTGATGGAACACTATTTTAACTAATTCTGGACTTTTGTTTGGTCCAGAAATAATATGAGAAATATGAATAAACAAAATTTATTATTACAATAAAACGATATATATGATTATTTTGGTTATTTTATACACAATATAATCCTCCAAACATTTTTTGGAGACAATATAGGTATGTATTGTGGTTTTAGAAGAACATCCACTGCCAAGTTGACGTTCACGAAAAAAATGAGAGGATGCAATAAATTACACCATGATGTGAGGTCAAATATGTAAAACTTTTTGCAAAAAATGGTTGTCATATCAGATGATATACAAAACCAAACATAGAACAATCATGGCATGTGATGAAGAGGATGATATGAAAGAATGTGTCCGCATACATTGATGATAAACATTCATATTTTATTAGAGATTGCAACTTTGGCGTTGCAGTCAGACATAATGTAACGTCAACTGTACATCCGTTGGACTTAATGTTATCCAGCGGCTCGAAGCCATACAACGGCTTACACTAACCCATTAATATTACAGAGCCTCCTCCCAAACGGCTCGCAGTCAAGGCATGTGTTCGAAGACGCCTCCGGTTACCACAACCACTTGCAACGGTCTCCGCACCAGATGAAACGGAAATACTTTCGGAGAACTCGAACTAGTAGTAACATTATCATCCGAAATGTTACTTGGAACTCTACTTGTTGAATCTCTTGATGCCCTTGAAGCCTGTCGGGAAGCCCGCCATTCTTGCCAATCACGAAGCTCTTCTTCTTCTTTTCGAATTCGCTCCTTGAATGTGACTGGGCAAAACAATTTTTCATATGACAAATGTCAGCTGAAATGTGGAACATTTGTAGAAAAAATGATAAAGTAAAAGTGCAAGTGGAAGACACTTTCAAGATCAAATTCTCCATAAACAACAAACAGTGGGATAAGTACATACCAAGGTAATCAGGTTCCTTTTGTTGTGGGATCCAAACACGAGGATCAACATATCTTCCATACCAAGCCCAATAGGCATGGTCATGACCAATAGGCTTACGAGAACACTTGGCACGGTTCTCGCTGATGTAATCTACGACTGTTGAAGCTGCAGCCATTTTCAATATATATGGCCACACAGCTTTTGTCATATCATCCTGGTCATCCAATCCCTTTGGTGATGGCTTGTATGAAATATGGAAGAATCCAGTATTTGGTGGGTTTCGGAGGCCTTTTGATGGCTCATCATCAACAAGGAGTATTTGTCCCTGCGTTGCAAAGGGTGTACTAGGGTTCTTGGCAAGAACAGTGCGAATATCCTTAACGAGATATTTCATTCCAAACATGATGTAACCGGTAGTGTCTTTGCAATCCTCAGCTGACCAGATGAAGCAAAACTTCTTCGAAATTTTTGTAGGAACTAAGCACTCGAGCATCCTACAAAGAACATGTCTTTCAGCACATGACCAGATCGCCACGTGAAAATACATGAACGCAAGGTTGAGAAACTCCAAGACTCCGGGCCGGGGAACCACAAAAGGTCTTTTGGGAACATGAACTGTAACTTTCCTGAAATGAAATCTCTCCTTAAACAATTCACCGCCGGTTGGAGGTGGCCGGTAGTAAAGGAGACCGTTGACACTCAATATTAACAGCATCCGTTTCCTCTTCCCCGATGTGGCAAATGAAGGTTGATGGACGATACCATCCTGCGCAATTTAAGTGTTCCCGCCGTCAGAAACAACACGATGTAGTGTTTCTTCGTTCAAGAGTGACCTCTACGTTTTCGGAGACATAAGTGTCCCGACAATGGACTACTATAAAGGACCAAAAATAGACCATATATCGAAGAGTTCGAGATCACGAAAAGATGAACGTCGGCTGTCAAGTGGAGGTTAGTGGACGCACCTTGTCGGGAGGCGCATTCAAGAAATTATGCGGCTCCATACTCGCTTGTATAGAAATTACAGAGTTAGTTTGGGACAGAAAAACAAACTGCAAACGAAAGTGGAGAAATTGTTTTGAAATGTACCATTGAAGTCTTATTGGGATGTCTTGCAGAAGAACAGTGGATTCCCGCGGGCTTGGATTGACAAGGCGCCACAACATCCGAGGGAGTCTTCAAGTGTTTGGAGTCCGTTCTTTTTTTCTTGTCAGCCTTTTGTCCTTTGGAATGATTCCCTGCAGAGGAAGGAAATGGCTCGGGGGTTTTTTTTCGCCTCTTTGGTGCAGAACATTGTGCGAGCAGTTCAGGGTCACGCTGTGTCGATGTTGGAGATGTTTTGCCATTGAACGACGGGATAAGTGGAGGGGCAACAATAGGCAAGCACAAAAAATTGTCCCTTGAGCACTCGACATCCTGGATGGAATGAAAACGCAACGAAGGAATAAGTTACCTCGGAACTGCATTCCAATGTAGACGTCGTTTGACAGGAAGGTCATAATCTGCAAATTTTCTTACCTGGAGCGACAGATGAATATCAGACCCCAAACTAAGTGAAATTAGGAGAATGACCAAGGAGCAAGAAATGAGTTTAAATCACCTGATTCCTGCGGATTTGGGCTGTCCAACCCTCGTGCTGGGGAGATATGCGAGGAAAAGACGAAACCAGGTGCAGCGGAGCCGTAGCCGAGTCCCCAACGGTTGCCCTGCGGGTTGGATAGACCAGACCCTGCGTACTGAACAGGGAGGGTGAGGAATGTTGGGAAAGGTCGATAAAGTCTCCGAGATATTTATGTTCTTCACCTGCACCTTGGACTTTACCCCCAGGAGGACCCGAGAGGAGAAGAGTGTCGCCCGCTTCCCGGGAGGACAAGGGTCTGACAGAGGATCCATCCTCAATTTGAGCACCATCGTGAACCCTCGGAAAGCCTTCAATACTCCGACTCACAGCTGATCCGGAGGGTTCCTTTAGGGGACTTGAGGAACCGATGACGTTGTCAACATCTCCTTAAACCTGCCAAAGAGACATAATCATAAATCCGAGAATGCAAGAATGCGAACTTCCACTGAACAGTGGAGGTCACTAGATATAGTCATGTCCCCGTATGAAGGCCTGTATCAGAGTCTTGGGATTGCCCGGAATGTGCGTCAAGAATTCAACTGAAAATGAGTCAAAATGAGAGTACCATATCTTTCACGTGTGTGATTACAAGGAAATGAAAAAGAGAAACTATGAAGATATTCAATAGCTCGAGTGAGATGGAATTGATCAAAAATAATTTATTTTGAAGCATCATATCTAAGACATTTAAAACCGTTGTCCTCAATAAAATCCCAGAGTGGGCTAAACTTGGGATCGTTTGAAACATTGGGAAAAAAACTCAACCCTATCCTTTTTTTCCTAAGATAGCTTGAAACAGTGGGATGTTTCCTCATTCCAAGCAAATAGGTCTGAAGAACCTTGAGAAGATAGCAACCATCAGTCTCAACGGTCTGGAACAGTTTGAGAACAAGACATGAGTCGGGCGGGTTCAATACACACTTCATGGCGGTGTCGTCAATGAGCAGACTGTTACTCTTGGTGTATTGCCCACCAAATCCCTTCCAGACCTTGACCGGTGGCTTAAAAAACAAACGAGGAGGGTCCAATCGTGATTTGAATTGAGGGTGAACCGAAGCAGGGCATGAAATACAATCCTCTTGAGACATAACGAAGGCCGGTTGAGGTAGACCACAAAGCAAAAAATCCAGGATGGGCTGCAAGTTCTTGTACATCATAGAGCTCCAAATCCCTAACCGGTAGTATTTGTGCAACTCTGTCCACACTTCGCGATATTTCTCCCGTCTAAAGACAAGTCGGAATCCGACAAGAGCTGGAATTCTGTAGTCCGATTTTGAAAACCGGGGGATATTGTAGCTCTTCTGGTGCTTCAAGATTTTGCACAAGACTCCATTCGCGTCAAAAATAATCAAACGCAACCCTTGCGCAGGAGGAGAAACAGGTGCTCCAATCTGCCAGAGAGTCATTCATACTTAGGATGATAAAAGGGAACAGTACAATGCATTGGAAAAACCGACACCAGGCAAGTGAACATAGTAGGATTTTTTAGAATTAGGCACTTTCATATTATTTTTCCAACCTTTTAGGCATAAATCTTGAAAAATCACAGATTTGCTTAGGCACTTTTTTTTTAATTTAATTTGTGCCTAATCTGCTATGAACCTACGGTAATCTCAGATAAACATGTATAGCCATGCATAGCGCAGCTGCCAGGGATACACTTTCTAAAACTGGAACTGCAAACCTCATGTTTCCTGTCCTAACATAACCCACAAAACCAAATTCAAAAAAACTGAATGTGCAGAGTAGGTATGGGAAATGAGTGGAGACACGGCCGCCGCAGAGCGTCTGGCGGCCAACAAATGTTTGCGGGTCGCTTCGTGCGGCTCCGTCAGCGGAAGACGCCAGCATTGACCGCAGCGACATGGAGCGTGCCATCTCTCACACCATCATCCCTTCCCCGCATTCATTCCTCATAAAAGGCTCACAGAATATGCCAGCCTCGCTTTTGATTTCACATACACTTAACTTCCATATATAAACTTGTAGAGCTTCCCTGTCACATTTGTGTCCCACGCCGCACCAGTGGAGTAGAGAGACACAGACATGAGGTGAGTCTCACAACTACAATCTAGATTAACGTGAGAGGTCTGCGGGTTTGTGAAAAGAGAATGCATTTGAGGGTTACGCCGGTTTGAAGATCTAGAGAAGTCACAGCAATATCGATTGCTGTCTCCATGTATTTGTAGGACGAAGGATCGGGAGACGGAGAAGAGTGACGGTGAGGCCAGGGACACTTGAGAAGCTCTATGGCAACCGCAAAGTGCTTCACGGTACCAAAGGAGACATGTGCATTGATTCTGGCAGCTGCGCTATGCATGGCTATGA
The DNA here is from genome assembly GCA_030704615.1 of Takakia lepidozioides. NCBI lineage: Eukaryota > Viridiplantae > Streptophyta > Takakiopsida > Takakiales > Takakiaceae > Takakia > Takakia lepidozioides. The sequence goes on from CM060733.1 coordinate 37,698,844, forward strand.
GAGCAGTGGATGCTCAAGATGCAGCTGCCGCTGGACCCGCTGTAGGTGCAAGTAGCGCGCCCTCCGTAGGTTGGTACAAGGGCCATGGTTGGCTGCTTTGGCTGGCCTTTGGGGTGTTTTTTCCAGGAGGCATTATCTTCTCCAAATACGGCCAGGCTTCTATCCCACAATGGTTCCATCTTCACTGGATTTCCCAGGTCAGTGTGATAGACTGTAGGTCACTTCGCACTTCTCGGAAGAAATTGACAATGCGGATCTTTGTGACCAGTAGTACTTAGAGCTCACTATTCCAGCAATCTGCCGGATCAACACATAACGACATGCATTGCTTCCGCACCCGGCACACAACCGGAGGTGTGCGTGGAAGTCAATTGGATCCGATCTGGTTTTTGAACACCTTCTAGTCAATGTATCTTAAATATAATTATTCACTCAAAGAGCTCTAACTGAGAAAAATGACCCTTTCACGATCCACAGACCTGTTCATACCAAATTATGGTTTATCAGTTTGAGTTATTGCTAGACATGATGCGTTAGGTGTGCTGCAAAGCTGCATGATATGACACCAAGCTTGTGATTGAGTAGGCGGTCGGAGCGACATTGGCAACAGCAGGGCTTGCGATTGGATTGAAAAAGTTTCAAGCGCTCACTGGTTCGTTGCACGCACAGCTGGGACTGGCTCTCGGTTGCATCATCTGGGCTCTACCTCTACTAGGCCTGATTCGACCCCACAAGTAAGTGCGTGGTGAAACTATGGTGGTATTCTCATGGAAGTTCTCCATTTCATGAACTTGTTAATTCCTTTCTAGTACTGCATTTTCTTCCAAAAAGCTTCATCACACCCTAATGCCGGGAATCACATAGTAACTGCGCCGTATCTGGCGCAGGCGCAAGTCTTTGGGGAACGAGCCCAGGCTTCAAGATGTTGCTCTACCCACCCACAGCAATCCACTCCCCCCCTCTCTCTGAACTTGCACCAGTCTTGCACTTGCGCTTCACGAGGAATCTTCATCTGAGAGCGCTTTTCAACGCAGATTTGGGAGTCATGTAAGAGTCATGAATGTAAATCGACCACGAGAGATAGCTTCGCTCTAAGAGCTCTCAGATCCATTATGATAATTTGATGGTATCGACAAGAGACTAGACTAATCTGCCGAGCCACAATGAGATAGTCTGGGCATGCTAGCTAGTAACTTCAGTCAAGAACAATCTGTTTGACAGGATGAGAGGGTACTCTAAATTAAGTGTGGATCCTCCCCCATCTGACCGGGAAGAAGATACCAAATTGGGTACAAGTGGTTGCCCTTTGAATTGCACTTACGTTGTTTTTTTCTTTTTGGTGTTTCAGGGGCCATTTCATGAGGCCGTATTGGTATGCGCTTCACTGGTTACTTGGGACAGGCGCTGTAATTTTGGGATGGTACAACATATTCTTGGGCTTGGCTCTCTATTTCCAGGACTTTCCAGCTAGCACACGAACACAAAATGTGAGTATCTGCTAGCCAGTTCCTCATTTCTCTGTTTATAACTCAAATATTGCTTAAGGCTGCTTAAGAAGCTTGAGGAAAATGCAAACAGGAACTCAAGGATATTGTTGGACACATTTTGCGTTGCAGGGTCTGAATTATGCATTCGCTGTCCAAGTTGCAGTAGTAGCCTTCATCTATCTATGGTTGGAGCGCCAGCCACATTTTCGCACTCAGTATCAGAATCCAACCGCAGCAGTGGAGCCAAAAAAAAATCGCTTTACAAAAGACGACATCCCCGTTTGAGGACATAATCCACGGTCATATAGATACTATGTACACGTTCTCTATAATGTGTCAAAAAGGAAAGAAAACAGCATACTGGTGGGGAGCAACCAGTCCATTTAAACTTTCGAAGGCACTGCAGTCTAATTAAGGAAAACTCGGTAGATGCGGTACTTGGCGTCTGAAGGAGGTCAAGGTCTCATACGAATTGACGTTTTGAGTTGGCATCCCTACAATTGTCTCATTATGCATATATGTGCTACATGAAACTCTTTGGAGCAGCCACAATTTTTCAGAGATCTTTGGATCATGGCTCGAACAATAGAAGCTGGATCCGATTCCACACCTCAACTCTAGAAAACTTTCCACCTCTGTATAAGAAAATTGGGCTTTTTGTCTTTGAACAGTGATGGCTGGAACCTCGGATCATACAGACTGCAATTGTACTCTTATCAAATAAAACTGATGACATGAAACTGTCAGCAAGGTTGCAGTTTTAAGTGATAACAGAATATGGGAAAATGCAAGGTCCAAGATTTCAAGGGGAGATTCCAATGATGGATCCTCCTCAGTATTCTAGTGTGGTAGCGGAAACTATCTAACATGTGCAAGGCGGGCCTCGCACATCATAAGTGAGAATGGTGTAATTTCAAACGAATGAGTTCTAAGAGATCGAGGACTCACGAGCACTTTTCGATTGACATTTCGTGATTTCAGCCATCGAATTACTAGTCTACACAATAGTGCAGCTTCTTGACATCTCTCTCTCATCCGACAAGGCCGCCCCCAATGTCTGGACATTGTGGGGTGCCACGGATGGCGGGGTGCACATGTAGACTTTTCCCGCCCTCTCAGACGTGTGAAAGCCACACTCTGAGCTCCCCAATGTACGCGGCCGTGCAGCCAGCCCCCGGAGTCAATCTGTCGCTTCCACCTAGTCTCGGTGCAGCAATACAGCCGAAAGCAATCCTGTATGTAGTTTATAAATTATAATCTCCTCAAAGATTGCAAATCCGAAGAGGGCGGTGCACAGTTATCGGCTAAGTGGGTGCTGGCGACCACCGATTACGGCAAGCACACATGGTGGGGCCATCGTGTTTCCAGAGACGTGACTCCCACACGACTCTCAGCCTCCGGCTGCTCACCACGCACCATGAGCGTCCAACTTCCTCTCCTTGGACCCACCACTGATCCCCAGCCGGAACCCACCTTCCATATTCGTCCAGATCGAGTCGGCAGGAGAATTTGCAGGAGAAGTTGTTGGAAGGTGTTCCAAGCAGGAAGGTAGAAAAGAAGCTACGATGATGGCACGGAATCTACACACCTCTTATATTATTCTAGTAGGTAGATGAACGAGGGTCGGTAGGCTAACCTCACAAGTGTGGTGCATGAAGACTGTAACAGAGCTGCACTTGTTGTCGTGACTCGCGCTCACAAACTAGCTCCACATGCTGCGCTGCATTTCAAACGCTCATTGGCTCTCTTCTCCTTCCCTTCCGCCGCCGCAAATCCGTCTGCAGAAGCTACACCAATGACCGCCCTCTGCAGCATGCGCACGTCTACCACCCAAATCTCCCTCCCTTATATTATTGCGCTTCACCGTCCTCTTAATGAATGCGCAGCTCACGGAATACAGCATTCAATAATACATACAGGGTGAGAGTCTGTAGTGGCCTGCCTGCCTGTCGTCTCCAGCTGCCAGTTCACACTTGACACTCTGGTGGCAGAGCACCAACCAGAATAATCACAAGTCGTGCCTCATACAGTTCCTTTGCCCACCATCTCGAGATGGTATGGATGCCAAGGAAATGCCTACAGAGGTTCCACGCATCTTCTGCATTGCAAACCTTCTACTTACAGCAAGCCTGGTGATACGGTTGGAGGACTGACGAGCAGCTGCTGCATCAAAGCTTTGTTTCCAAGATTTGCAGTGAGACAACACACTGTTGAACATTGGAGCTAAGTATCGCAAAAGACATGGTCAGCACAGGAGAGCAGCATCAGAGTAGCTCAAGAGGCTAAGGCTATGCTTTGATGGTTCAAACTATGACTTGGTGCAGGGGTGATGGCGGGGGCTGGACCCTTGCAACTACTAGATTGCACTCCAAGACATGGCAATCTAAGCTTAGCACAAAGGTCAAGTTTTGAATAGAGAGCTCAAAATTGCAGGTTGATGATTCACAGCATTTTGACATGCGAGAGAGATGACTGTGCTTCTAAGGCACTATGGCCTTACCTGGTCTCATGATATCTATATCGGAAGTGAGGAAAGGTTGAGGCTGCAGAGGGGAGGAGAGCATGTAGAGTGCGGTTGCAGATGCTCTGCTTTCTTGGAAGTGATTTTCTGACAGTTTTGGTGCACAGCCAGCATGAATCACCTTCACAATCTTTGTATGGTCTGCTCAATCATGTGAATCTCTTCTTCCAAAATTGCCAAAAGAAAGCTGGCAAGGCCCAATCCAATCAGTCCTGTTAAAGTTGAAGCACTTGGATTGGGAGCTTCGTATCAACTAATGCACAATACCACAATATGACAAGAAAGTAGCGGCCATCCACTCACCGAGACTTAGCGCACAAAACCAAAGTGAGTGTGAACTCAACCAGGTCACAAAACAAGAACACATACGCACTTACAGCGGGAATGATAAGGCCAGACTTGCCGGACAAGAAGACTTGTGACGAATTGCCACAGGGCTGAAGGCAGATTGCACTACACAAGTAATCAGTACACTGTCCTTTGATTCTAAATGCTCAAATACACAGCTTTTAAATCAGCCTTTGAATTTAATGGGTTAAATGTCTAGTGCCTAACTAGTAGGGACACCTCTTGTCAGTAGAGCTAAGTTAATCTTAGATACCAGATGTCGAACCTCTTCCCTCTGAAACAAACCCACAATTTTTGTAACTCAAAGGAATGACACAAACGGATTGCCCTCTGCACCATAGTACAGAAAAGAGATGCATCTGCCGATAAAGGTCCAAAAGAATGGGGCTTTTGATGGAGAGTTCACATGGCTTTCACAACGTCGTGATAGTAGAGGAGCAAACACATCGGTTGTCCCACAATACAAAAGAAGAACCAAAACACCATGTTGCCCACCTGTGCGCAACAAATACAGACTACAATTGATCAGACCAACAGCAATTGCATATTTCCTAAAACACATGGCCCAGACATTGGCCTACATCAGGATGGGTTGATAGGGAGCTAGTAGTCTCTAGTTTCTTCCGAAGTTCAAAGACGTGTCCATGACGTCCAAACCAAGGGTTTTCAACACCTGAAAACGCGACCCAAGATCCTTTGGGTAGCGGAGACTTGAAGAGGCAATTTTGTGTGGTTCTAACTCTATTGTTTATCCCTTGAGACATTTTGTGGCTTTAGTAAAGTGTTTTCTTTCTCCCTTCTCTGGAAAAACTGTTCCTATGATTCAGAACAGCCCTGATGAACTGGAGTATATTTCAATGGCTTATAATGCTCCCATTAGTTCTTCTGAGATTGTGGAAGCAATTGAACATTTAAATGGATATAAAGCTGGTGGACCTGATGGTATTGTCAACGAGCTTATCAAGCACGGTGGCGATCCCATGATAGAGGCCCTAGTTCTCCTCTTTAACCTGAAATGATCCCCTTTCGCTGGCGACAGGGGGTCATTGTCAATCTATACAAGAAGGGTGACAGAGAAGAACCGGGGAACTACCGTGGCATCACGCTCCTCAATGCTGTTGGCAAGACATTCTGCAGAGTTATAAGTACTCGTCTCGAGGTTGATCTGGAGTCTAGAGGTTGTTTCCACGAAGGCCAAGCTGGCTTTCGGCGAAACAGGGGCTGTGTGGATCATATCTTCACTCTAAGCCAGATTATCCAGGGAAGGAAAAAAGAAGGGAAACCCACTTATGTCTTTTCCTGGATGTCAAAAAGGCTTATGACACAGTGTGGAGAGATGGCCTATGGTTCCGCCTCTGGTCTTGTGGGATCAAGGGAAAGATGTGGAGAGTTGTCCACAACTTGTATGCTCACACCAAAAGCTGTGTCACTGTTAACGGACAGAAGTCCAACTTCTTTGACGTAGACCAAGGTGTAGCTCAAGGATGTACTCTCTCCCCTCTGCTCTTCAATGTTTTCATCAATCAACTCCTCGAGGATGTGGAAAGTGAGGGATTTGGGTTAAGGGTGGGTGATACCACCATACCAGCCCTTATGTTTGCGGATGACTTCGCAGGCATAGGGGAGACTCCAACCAATCTCCAGGAGTTGATTGATTGCGCGAAGAGATACTTTGATCTTTGGGGGCTAGAGGCTAATGTCAGCAAATGTGCAGTGGTAGCATTCAACGACAGAGGAGAGGGAGGAAGTGATCTTAAGTGGCAGTGGGGTAGCCAAGAGATCCCGGTCCTCCCTTCCTACACTTACCTGGGCGTTGAGTTCTCCTCCAATTGTAATTGGGATGCACATATCCGGAAAGTTGTTCAAACTGGCAAGGGCAAAGCTCTGGGGCTCACTAAATTTTTCCACTGCAGAGGGGTCAACTCTGAGGTTAAGAAAACCATGCTTTGTCGCGTTATTAGTCCTGCCTTGGAGTACGGATCTGCTATATGGGTTGATAACTCCAACCAGGCTAAGTCTCTAGAATCCATTCAAGTGGGGGTGCTTAAGGAGTGTATGTCAGCATGCTCCAAAACAGCCAATGTGGCTGTTCGGGGTGAGTTTGGCATTCCGTCCTTAAGCTCCCGACGAGATGAATTCAAGGTCAGATGGTGGGGTCAGCTGCAACATATGCCCAACACCAGATATCCTAAATTAATCGACTCTATATCTTGGAAACAGGACCGCCCTGTGTCAAACAGGCTAAGTCCTGGCAAGAGAGAGTAGAAGACATCCTCAAGGACCTGGACCTGGATCCGCAAGTCTTGACCCTGCTGGATAAATCTGACTTAGAGGCTGTAGTGTCCTCAGCCATGTCTGTTGCCATGAGATTGTCTGATGAAAATGAAGTTAGGCAGAAAACTTCCCTGAACTTGTTTCAAGGGTCTACCCACTCTCGGCACTAGACTGAAATTTAAACTCAGGGCAGGAAGCCTACCTTTGAACAGCAAACAGAAGCAGAGAGGAAAGGGAGAGTGCAATTGCCCGTTGTGTGGGCAATCTGAAGACAGTATTCATTTTCTGATACACTGTCCGGGGTTCTCTCACCAAAGAGACGCTCTCTTCAAATCTATTAAGGGAATTGTGCCTGTACCCCTGTTTACCAACTTTGAAAGTCTTGAGGCTGAGCCAAAAGCCCAGGCCCTCCTGAGGCCTAGTTTTTGGGCAAATCACACACAGCAGATTGATGCTTGTGTGAAGGGATTTCTAGAGGATATCTGGAAAACCCGGATTAATTCTTTATATGGAGGTAAGTCTTACTACCAACGTCAGCCCCTGACAGAGTTTGGTTCTGTCCCTTTTGTTCCCGCTCAAACTGGGCGCGGGGTCAATGGCCACGAGGCTACGGCAAACAACGTCTTATGAGTACAATTTCTCCCTTCTCTCTCTTGATACCTGGACCTATTGCAACTAACAAAATACCTTGGTACTAGTTCAATACTCTGATTCTTTTCTGCTCTAGGATTGGACAGATTCTCTCTCTTTGCAATCTTATCAACCTCATGGTTTTGCTTCAAAGCAATTTTTGAGCAAGTATAACTTAATCATGTAACATCAACGAGGGATCATTGACCGCAATGCTCTACCACAAATCAGATGGCTACTTTGACAGAGATTCATACCCTGGTGGTTGATAACCCCACGAACTGCTCTCGCATGAGAGTCTTTTGCTGTATAAGGTTCACAGGGAAGGGTGACTAAGAGAATCTCTTACATTGATGGTGGTATGCTAGCTATTGTATGGACAACTAAACACAGACATAGCACTGACATTCATAGGTGAGGCTGCATACCATTGAGTTATGAAACTTTTGTTGGAGAAACTTTGTGAAGAAAACCAGTGGCACCTGTTTGTGATCCAAAGGAACCAAGGAGTCATTCTCTCTGTTTGAGCAGTGCTTTCCTTCTTAACTGTTCAATCGACTAGAGAGACCAACAGATCATGACTGGTTAGGGCACGAGACCGCCTGAAAGTGGTCCTGGATTCAAATCCACACAGGAATATGTTGGGTGTGACCCATATAGTGTAACCTAAGATTGTGGGTTACATAGGAGTTTTGGAGTCCTTGCATTGGCCTGGATACGGCTGTCAGAAGGTGTCCACCTCTCAAATCAAACAGCAGCCCTACATGTTGAAGAGACACTATCATCCACCCTGCTTCGGCAAACATCCTCCTCTTTAGTTAAATAGAAGATGTTAACAAAGACACTAAAGACCATTTCTCTGTCGGATGTATCTAAACTGGTAAAGGAGTGCCTGATCACTGTGGCTGACACAGTCTGCAGCTCCACCAGTTATGAAACCTCTGGCTACCTGTAACATACTCACCAATAGACGAATATTGAACTTATCACAATTCTGTTCAAATCTCAATCCCGACAATCCTCTGCTTGTTTGATACATGATTCTTTTACCAGAGACAACTCTCTCAACCTCACTCTTGTATGCAGCCCAAAAGCTCCATGGTCACCAGAGTAAGCCAAGTATGTCTTTGTTCACATATCTTGTTTAAGGTGTCCATAGAAACATTCAAAGAATGTCACAGTAAAGGGAGCCACATTGTGACATACCTGAAACATGATGCCAAGGAAAGCCCAGCACCGCAGCATGTGACAAGGCACGCCAATACAAACCTGGGGCACCACCCATGATATTATTCCAACAGAAATCACACTTACAATTCCTGCAAAAGGGAAACTTTTATTAGTTGCAAACATCTAGGTCAGTCAGATTACCCTTGCCCTCCCTTTCTTATTGTATTTATATCTGTGCCCACAAAACCAGAAAAGAGAGTATTCATTGACCATTTCCTGCAAGGATTCACACTGAACCAGTCTTTGCAAGATACTAAACCCCCCAGGGAACTGACCGAGGTTTGTCAACCCACCAGGGTACCGGAAAGCAACCCGAATTCCACAATGCTTTCCCACAGCCAACAACAATGATAACAAGGGATTGACTGCTAACTTAGGGGCCAGTTGGCAAAGAGGTGAGATGTGGCTGTAATTGCATTGCAATCCCCACATGATGCCAACCCTCCTAGAGCCGGTTGTGTGTCTCCATCCACCACGTTGTGTGTGGGTGGGTGTGACCTGGTGTGTGGGGGCATTAGACAGACTGGACATGTGCATGGCCTTTGAAAACAACCAGAGCTTACCTCATGAAAAATGCCGGAGATTGCGAATACAATAATAACCGTCATTGACTGCCAAGCCCCTCGCCGTCCCAGAAAATCAAACCACTTCAATTAACAGTGTATGTGGACCACCATGCAGACTGTAACTATGAAAACTGGAAATAACAAGCAACCATACACTTGGAGTCACTACACACCTTAGGGATGCCAGCACGGATGCAAGGGAAATAGATATGGCGAACCATCCACCGATGCACAGGCTACAGCCATCAGAAAGAAACAAAAATTAACTCCACTTCACCAATTTGTGCAGGATAAGACATTGGAGTTCCAGTCAAAAGGGGAATTCTTAAGCAGGAAATGAGATAGTGTGGATTAGGCCATGCCCACCATTGGACACTTAAGATCTCAAATCTGCGACCATCCACAGCCCACATATTCTATAGACAGATGATTTTCCATGTTATGACCTTACAATATGGAAAACCTGCTAACAAACCTCCCAGTATGGGACTCTCTCACATCGAACCGCCCATAGCTCCCTCAGAACCCACAGCATCTCACTTGCAGGACCATTTAACTCTGTTGGACTTGCACAAAATTATACAAGATTGGAGAAAACGAAGAGAAATGAAGACTCTTCTTCCTCGGGAAACAAGACCAAAGAAAGAGAACTAGCTAACTAACAGACTGAATGCAAACTTGAAATGTTGGCCGGGAAGACTTACCATGTTCCACATGCGCCAATACTGAAGAGAGCCAGGGTTGGAAATACATGAAGCAGTACCACCGATCCCAAGCAATAGTCAGTTAAAAACCTCATATTTGAATATACTTTAACCCAATTGATATCACTGGAAATCTATTTTTTCTGGCATAGAAACCCACCCAACACCATGAACAGTCTAAGTGTTCCAAGCTGAAATGCTCGCTTCAAAAGGATAGAGAGAAACAACTGCTTCCACCTCTTCAACTGTTTTTGCATTCCACCAGTCTTTGTAGAACTCCCGGTCTCCAAAACGAACTATCTCCGCCAATATGTTGAGCCTGCCATTTGCATTGAACAAGTTGAAGCAGATGGGCTCTCTCTCTCCCTCTAATCCCCACTACTGGAGTGAGCCCCTCGCAAATAGTGTCCGTTCCCTGTTGTTAAGCCCAAATTGAGCACGGGGTCTATGGCCACAAGGCTACGGCAGGGACTGAAGGAAGAGAAGACTTTCATTTCCTCCTTTCTTGAGAATTTTGAATTGCACCAAAAACAGTAAGAAAGATCACAATGATATGCCCAAAATACATCCAAAAATCACAAAAGAAAATCTGCTTAGGAGGAAAACACCCTCCATAATGGGTGGCCAGACTCATCTTCTCCTGAGATTCATACTTCAGCTAGAAAAGAGGCCAAGGAATGCCAGGACAGGTACAGACACAGAGTACAATCCTGAAGTAAATTCTTGATACTGAAAAATGACCCAGACTCACAAGTGGGACAGTAAAATTGGCAGCACTGTAGTGCATTCTAAATGTACACAATCAACGCAAATGCAACAATTTTCCAAAGATGTCAGATTGGGGGGAAAGTTAGTACATACCAAAGGTGAAAGAAGCAATAAAACAAGCAGAGCCAGAAATACAGAGTTGGGATGGACAGCTTCAGTACTCTTTCCAACGCGTACAAATAGTTGCCCTGAAGCGGGTGCTGTGAGTTCTTTATTGTTGGAGTGATATACTGCACAGCAACAAAAATTCCCATAGGTAGCACCCTTTAAGTCATATAGAAGGAGAAGAGAGAACCAAGGGGTGACAAGACAAAAAGACAACAGGATTTTCTTACATCCACAAAGAGAATTGAAATGGTACTTTATAATGTCCGCGGAAAGCTCATAGAATTACAACGTCCAGAGAGAGGAGAGAGATGTACTTGTTCGATATCCCTCTGATTAATCTCACTTAAATCGGACGAAAATGAAATCATTTCCCTCAGAAGCAGACCGAAATATATTGGAAAACAATTGCTGTACACTACGAGACCTGCTCAGTAATGAAGCCCATGAGGCCCACAAAGACAACCAGCTTTCCTGTTTGCCGCAGCACCCATCCTTTACGAACTGTTGCAGTTTGGGGGTAGCTTAACTGTATCCCACACAAAAAACCGTCTTGAGCAACCCCCCATGAGAATGACACCAACATGCACTGAACTAAGGGAGGGGAAAGGGCTAAGGTTGGCAGTGGGACGGAATACTAAAGCATAACCAGCCACCAGGATTGTAACCTGGTCTCCGGGTTCGGTGGAACGAGAAATGCAGCTGCCCCTCTCAACTTCAACGTATGAAACATCTACATACATGCTATACACAAACACAGGTACCCATTCCAACAAAACTGTACCTAAAGGCAGTCTCAATTAAAAAATGGCTGAATTTTTTTCGACAAACCTGTCATACTAAGGCATACCTACGGAGGAAAGAGGAACCAACCTGGTAACAGAGAGTGGGAGCAATCATGAAGTATGCCATGCTTTGAACAGTGATATTATCCGGGTATTCCACCTTTGGTGCATCCTGCGGTGTCTCTGGCTGCTAAACACCAACCATTTCACATGTCAAAAAAAAATCTTGATTATGACATCAGTATTTTTTGTGATTGGTCAGCCAATATTTTACCATCAATTTGTAAATGGTGGTAACACATCCACCCTCCATAGTTAACATTAAACTTCAAGGTTGAATATGGACAATGCCCATCCTTTCCATGGACATGTTCTTAACTACGAAGATGCAGTTGAACAGCAGCCTTCAGCATGTATCAATATGAGAGCCAAGAGAACTCTAAAGCACATTTGAGAGAAAACCAACATCAAAGAGAGAGCCCTCGCTCCCTTCCTCAGTCGGAAACCATTGCTGCAGGTAGGACCAAGACGCATATTGCTGATGAAACTGACCCTTGCTTGATGTTGATCTAAGCATAAAAACACGTTTTGAGAGGCTACTGCTCTGAAGGAAGAAGGACAAACTCGATCCTCTGACTTTCGTGATCTGCTATCCAGTGCCATTTGAAACGCTTATGTGAATAAGTCAGATCTATACCTTCTCACCAGCCCGAATAAGTACGCGGATATCGCTGTTAGTGTGCGCATACGACACAAGCTTCATCCACCCAACCACTGCAATCAGTATCAGAATGAGGCCAGAGAGCACTGCCGATTGTACCCTGCAACATGGTAAGCAATTGTCAAGATTCGTCATTTGAACACAAACAAAGTGGTGTCTCCACATTTTTGACCATGACAAAAATGCCTTACAGTATTCCCTGGTAAGCATCTCATCAAGCATGGCATGGACAAACCATAAACCCTTTCTTGATTGGAGACAATCAATACATCCCAGCTCTTCTCTTTCAGAGTAAATGGATGTCGAAGCACAACAGGTACCTGTGGATAACATATCCAGGATATAGAATTCCTGTTGTGGTGATAATAATGTATAAGAAGGCCACAAACTGCACATATCAACGAAGAATTAGAAACTTTCTTGAAAGAAAACCAGGAAGCATATAGCATCCGGTGTTGAGATCCATGGGCATGGTGTGACTAACAACCTGTCAGCTAACAAGATTAACAAGATCCTTACGCAAGTGGTACAAACTGCAACTTACACACGTAAATGATGCAAAATCACAATATCAGAATTAGCTACTCTTAATCCACATTGAAGGCCAACAATCCTCTTCCATTTCCTACATTTGAATTGAGAACAATCAAAGCCCACATAAGTCAGAAAAACATACTTACCCCCTCAGAGACTGATGTGTGCACCTTTAACTTCTCTACCAACAACGCAGAAAGCGGAAAAACTGGTAATGTTAGCCTGCACATTGCAGCAAAAAGTGAAGTTTTTGAGTGAAGACTTGCACTAAAGGGCTACTACCTGCCTCTCTCTACCTCTATTCTTATTTCCGCTGATCGTTCTTGGATTTCCGAGCAGTCAATGGCAATTTCAGGTTAAGCCTTATATATCCTGGTGGGAAAAAATACCACAATCAGCTTGGGAAGGTTAGCATCCTGCAGGGCCTCTGCCTTCCATGTACATCATAACCAGGGTTCCACAACAGTGAATGATTACATTCTATATTAAGCTGACAAAAATTCTAAAACAGATAAGTCAGTGGAGGAGATGGTCAAGATTGGTAAGGCCAGAGTAAATGGTGCTTGAAAGTGAACAAACTGAAGCCTGGTGGTGGCAACTGGACTCAAGGACTACCCTAAGGGGCCTTCCCATGCTCGAGACTACCTGTTTGCAATATATCAAGTGCGCTGGGTAAAAAGGAATGTATATGTGCACATTAGCATGAGGGTACCAAACAAGTTTAGAGGCTTTGTATTGGGCACAGGGAAACGAGAGGCTCTCTTTAAGGTGGGTTCCTCGAGCTGAAGACAATACTGAAAGATATGGCCCTCCTCGGGGTCTGCATTCTAGGGTGATTACTCAAATCCAACTGGTTCTATGGTTGAAAACTTTCTTGGAAAAATCTGGAAGACCAGAATCATCTCTATTTTTGAAATGTTAGACCCACTCGTCGAGCAAGCCTTCCGTGATCATTTTGGCCCATTCCCATCCCCTTTCCTCCTCTACTCCCTCACGCTGCTCAGTCAAACTGGGCACATGGACTATGGCCACAAAGCCATAGCATGAGAAGTCCTTTGTAATACTATGTCTTTCCCTTTTTATCTCTGTATTTGTCTCAGTGCCCACGTTGATATATATCAAGCTGTATTCAGCCCTTGTCATGTCTTTCCTGTTTGCTCTTCTTCATTTTCATTATCCTAAAACCTAATTTTATCCAATGGACAGTTAACAGCATTAGATAAGATATCAAAGAATGCAAGGGGAAGGTTTGAGAAAGGATCCATCAGAGACAGTGAAGGGCACAAGACAGGAAAAACACAGTTTTCCAGCATATGACCACTAAGGAGGGGAGATCAGATTCAGTACCCACACATCAGAAGAGGCCAATCCTTCCACGACTTGGAGCTAAACCAAAAACCATTCTGAACTAGCAGCCCGTACTGTAAAAGACAGCCAAACACCATTAGTCGTGCCCTGCAGTACTCTAGGAAGAGAAAAAATCAAGAGTTTTCTACATGCCTGTCACAATAGTCCACACTTCAGACATCCCAGAGAGAGGAAAGTACAGACACTGATGCCCCAGCAAGGACTTGCCCCCTCAGTCTGCACTGTATGTTGGAGACCTCGATAAGGAGGCTAACCAAACCATTTGACATCACACTACATCATGAAAAAGATGTTATATGTGCCACAAACGAGCTGCAAAACAGGCACCTTCATCAAGTTCTCAATGATGAGCCGACTATTCACTGCTATTAGAACTACAACGCACAGATTGAACAACCCTGCATGGCTCTGACCCATCCCCATGTCCACAAATTGCCATCATCAGTACCTTCTGTTGAGAACGGTAAATTGCTTCCACCAAATCAAAGTACGGTAAAAATAGAAAGGGTATGCAGCCATAGACAAGGACAAGTTTAGATTCTCAGCGATGTTTAGTAAGTTCTGAAGGACAAGAAGGGGCTTTTGCTGCAGCCAAAGACATTCATTTAACCATGGATAGTAGGTTGTGGACATAAAATGAACCTGATTCACCTGTAAGATAGCCAAATCTGTATTACCTGGTGGGAGAAGGATGTGAATGGGAGAGAGTCGGAGCTACACAGACATTAAAGGAGAAGAGGCAGACAAAACAAGAGAATCCACTTGCCTGGTGAAATATCGCGTCTGAACTAAGAGGGCTTTCCCTTGGCCTTCGGTGCGCCGGCGCCGATGGACGGAGAGTGTGCTTAACAGAGACATCCACATGGGAGGTAGGCTGGCCCTCTGCCATGTTTCCCCCCACCTTCTTCACAGCCATACCTGCTAAGAGACTGGTGCTATCAGCTGACACACTCATCGATAGGCTCTGTGTCTTTCGACGACGAAGTTGATTTGGATTTCCAGTGTTGCTGCTAATGGTGTCAATATCTTCCCCAGAGGTGCCATCCAAGTCTGCTGTAGTAGTGTCCGACACTTGAGTTAAATCTG
This sequence comes from Takakia lepidozioides, assembly GCA_030704615.1. Classification (NCBI taxonomy): domain Eukaryota; kingdom Viridiplantae; phylum Streptophyta; class Takakiopsida; order Takakiales; family Takakiaceae; genus Takakia; species Takakia lepidozioides. The sequence continues at coordinate 37,713,971 of CM060733.1, forward strand.
AAACACCCTCCACCATACCTGCATCTTTGTCTTCTTTACTGGACACCACTTTGCAACCTACTGACTGCCAACCAAACAGGGAAACATCCCAATGGTGAGACGCCAGAATATTAAGTACACTACCAACGTTGTTCTTGGCCACATGTTATGAGACTGCCTGGGAAATCAATTTGCTAGCAGACTCACACAAATACCTTTCTTGGCTACGAAAGATAGATAAAGATAGATAGATTGTACTCATAAGACGTTGTTTGCCGTAGCCTTGTGGCCATTGACCCCGCGCCCAGTTTGAGCGGGAACAAAAGGAACAGAACCTACCTCTGTCCGGGGCTGACGTTGGTAGTAAGACTTACCTTCATATAAAGAATTAATCCGGGTTTTCCAGATATCCTCTAGAAATCCCTTCACACAAGCATCAATCTGCTGTGTGTGATTTGCCCAAAAACTAGGCCTCAGGAGGATAGAGATAAAGATAGATAGAGAAAGATACCCAGCATGGTGCATTCCAATAAAAGTTTGTCGAGAAAGTAATGTTCCAAACATATCCGGAGTGCCCACTACTAACACACCAAGGTTGCTGGCATCACAAGGAGACATACCCTCAAAGCATTGATCCAGTTGTGCCCGTCAGCTTCTTGCACCTCACTCAGACGCAGTAGAATACGCCTAGAACTGTCCTCTGCAACACACCATCATCCGGCCACTTACCACTAAAAGAATATGCAATTTCATCCTTGCTCATAGTCCAAGACGCTTAGATCCCCCATGGTTAAATGTACAAACTAATTTGAGTTACTTGTCGCTTCAAAACCCCTAGGTTTAGCTATTTGTGTTTTAGTAGTTTGATGTAAAGACTGGTCTCAATGTGATGGAGCACCCCTGTATGCTCTGTGGCATGGTATGTTCTGCTGCTAGAGACAAGTGAGAAAAAATTCCTGCACTTCAACTTGGTCAAAAAAGTGCACCTGTTATCAGTTTGTGACCTAGTCTTTTCAAATGGAATGATGACCAAACCTTTTTAGAGTATGTAGATTTCAGCTTACTGACACTCACACATGCAACAAATAGGTGGTTCTGACCTATGCTGAAGATTTGATATCTGCCACTTCTCATCCCTTCCACGTGGATAATCCAATTTTCCACAGGATAAATCCCTCGTGGATGACTAGCTGCCTCACCCTCTGACTTCCAGAAGGACAGAGTAGTACTTGTCAAGCTGTTACCACACCAAATACCAAATGCGTTACAGAATGAGATATCCAACTAGCATGGGGTGAAAATCTCTGTCCGAAAGCAAGAGAGTCACAGGGCATGCTATCACCGTTATGCCAAAAAACAGCTGTTTACAGAATGTAAGGGTGTCAAGCTGGCCATCATGGGCAGTGTCCAATGTACCTGAAAAAGCGACATTCCCATGTCTCCAGTAGGTGGGCCCACTGATTAAGCTTATACAAACACCCGCATTTCAGCACAGGGCCTGGACTCTGCAAGAAAGTGCGATGCCCACTTTCAGAGTATTCATGAAGCTCTCACTAGAGGAAAGGGAGTGATGAAAGGGGTGGAGAGAAGCCCTGATTTCACCAGATGAAAATGTGCAAAGCATACATGATAAAGCATTTGTTTGCAAGCATATAGACAGTATAAAAGGATCTGAAGCAATTGTTTGGAATAGTTTTTAAGAAAATCTCCGATGATCAAAGAGTACAAATTCCATATGCAAACTGAGTTTTCTTCTCAACTAGACATTGAATTAGCATACGAGAAGGGACAGATAGAAGGGGAAACAAGGTTTTACTTTCATTCGATTGGTTTGTTCCTGCTGAGACCACCCTGTGTCCCACCAGAATACAGGAAGGGATCGATCCTCATGGAAACGACATGAATCCAAGGCACTGTGAGGTAGCCAATGGACCCCTAAACTCTGCCTCTCTCGGGGTATTCCAACTGTGTTCTGGATAGTTCCACAACCTCCTGTGTAGAAACTTGGCACAAACTGGTGAAACATACAGGATTTAAGCGCTTTAGGAGCAAGGAAAGATGGAGGTTCATCATTAAACTTAAGTGTTTCATTCCAACATGATTATGATGTTTGACTGTTCCTGATTAATGGTTTCTAAGGCCTGATTGATCTCCGCAGAATTTTTCCTTGGCAATGTCCATAAATCTGTCAAGACAGACATTGTCATTCACCTCATTGACCCAACCTGCAACAAGATTATATACAGATGTGGCGTTCCATTATCAAGTGAGTCGCACCACAAAACTGCCAAAATGCTTCAAAGACAGAATCAATTCTAGGAAAGCAGACGACATCCACAGTGTTTGCAGTAGCTTCCGATCAAATGGAGAGAACTTCACAGAAATTGCCTCCAAATGAACACTTGACTCAATGCTTGTCTACACACTGCGGCCCGCTGCAAGTCTTTAAAGCTAAGACTCGTGTCGCGTCCCACTAAAACGTACGAGAAGGTTGCTATACTTCCATCACCTTCATCACCTGTGTGTGCTCCAGGTGCAGACACTAGACTCTCCTGTTGCTGCCAATTTTGCCTAAAATGGACGTGCATACGTGCATACTTGGGAACAAGCAATACGCATCATTCAATAAAATGTTCTTAATCTACAAGATTTCCTGAGGCTACCTCGATCTCTCCCGTCCTCCTAATTCCCCAAGAGATAGTCGTCCCTGCTATGCCTTCTTATTACTGTTTAAAGTCTGACGGTCCGTCTCTCTCTCTCATGCGCAATCCGGGCGACACTTTGCGTGTTCCAAACTGGGGCTAAAAATTCACACGAAACAGAGATCATCCTGAAGCACATTTAGTTGGACCTAACACTTCCTTAAAACAAACCGTTCATGTTCCTCCAACGAATGCAAGTCTCAATTCATTCGCACAAACCACACACTAATTCCCCAGCAAAATCCACGCATTCCCTCCACTTTCGGTCCGCAAAATATCTTCCATTCATTAGCCATGATGGGAACCTAAGAACAAGATGAATCATGCCTGGGCCAAGCGCTCTTGCAGGTCCTCAATTTCCCTCTTCAATTTTCTGTTCAGCGCCTCCAAATCCTCCCTACTGATCTCCTCGCTTCCCGGACTAGCAGCAGCATCATCATCTCCCCCACCTAATCCTTCCATCGCTGCGTGTTCCTCGCACAAAGTCAAGCCATCGATCGCAATCTCGCTCTGTCTCTCTCTCGTTTTTCTACGTTCTTTCTTTCTGGCTCTTTCTCTTCCCTCTCTGCGCTCTCTCACTCACCAAGCTGCTTCACCGTGCCAGCCACGTATTTATGCTTTTCTTTTTTTATTCTTTTATTCTTCTAGTTACCCGGCAGTAAGGCTGATTGTCTGTCGCCAAAATGCCGGGTGTACATTTATTTGTCTATTTATAGGCGCACGAGAACACAATGATAGGACGACACGAGTCACAGTTACGCTGGCTAAACTCGTTCTACCAGCCACTTGGCGGCTTCTAGTTTTCCGGCACTGCCATTCTGTTGTGTCGGGCGGGAGTTTCACATTTTTCGATAAAGTGCGTGATCAGTAAATAATTAATAAATAACAAGTCTCAAGCGGCGATCATGGGCTCTCTTGCTTTGGTAAAAGATAAAAGAGGAACGTAACTGCATGAACACACCAAGAAAAAAAAGGAAAAAAGAAAAAAAGTAACACACCAATCCCTGCTTTGACACCGTGTAAGGTCCTTTGACCACATTTTCAATATGAAATAACAAATATATTTGTTGTTTTGTTGGCTCCGGCGGTTCGACCATCCAGGGCCCCAAATCACAACAGGTAACCAGGCTCCTCGCACTGGCTACAAGAGAGCCAACAAAATTTCTTGGGCAGCGGACATTTAAGTAAATAAAATAACCAACATATTCTTTTTAATGTAATGCAAAGGGCTTTTGTAAGGTTATTTTTTCCCTACTTTAATAAAGTTTCCAGGGCTACAATCCCCCTGATCATTAGAAACAAAAAGAAATCCTTTTGCAACAGTATTTTATTAAGTTTTCTTTGTTTGTAAATTGAAGGCATAATATTTTGGCAGCCACTTTATTTTTATTTCATTATTTATAATTATATATATCCTGTTTGGTAACTGGCTGGTATTCAAAAACCATTGGAAAACCAATCCAGTCAATATCCATCCACAAATAAAACCGACGGATATAGAATTTGAGGTTTACTTTTTATTTTTCTTAAAGCAGGTGTCATTTAAATTTTATTGATAAAAGGGGGAAGAACAATACATGTGATACATGCAATCCCCGCCGTATTATAGATATGAATAGGTTGTGAAGCACTCAGTGTATGTACATAGTAGTAGATTTTCTGATGGTTGAGTTCAGGTTATGAAGCCTTCTTGTTCTTTCCAATCACTTTAGTGCAAAAATTGTCGTAAAAATTGCCCTAAAATCGGCACTTTTATTCTCTCTTTCTCTCTTACACCATCCCCATACACACAACCACCCACTTGAATCCCTGACTTTTACTTGGCTAACCCAAGCCCTATGGTTAGAGATTGAATATCTTTTGTGGTAAACTGCATGGCGAGAGACTAAGGGTCACAATTGCACGGTTTGATACTTCCAAGATGTGCCTTGAAGGTCCTTTTACCACATTTTCTCCATTGACTTCAACATGAAGAGGAGTGATTGCAAGCTAGAGTGGACCAAAAGTGGCATAGCAAGAATACATAAATGAGGATGTGGCGAATCCTCAACCATCGGATTTGCTTCAACTGACAATCTTGACCGTCTATTATTGACTGTTCAAACCAAGATTTTCAAACTGCGATAGTTTCAATTCACAAGTATTTTTTTGAAATTTGATCGCATTTATGGTGAATGAATGTGTCTAATGAAAAAAAAATGTTATTTCAAAAAAATATATTCATAAAGGACTCTATAAAAATAGTTATTTTTTAGGCTCAAAATAGTACATAAGTTTTTTTAACTTCATATTTTTGAATGATAGTTTTCATTCCAGATTCCTCATTCTTCAAAGCAAGTTTGAGAGAGTCCCTTTTCTTGAATGTGTTCTAATTTCTATATTTAAAAAGTCCATAACATCTTTTTTTATGGAATGTGACAATTCCTTTTAAAAGTCCATAACATCTAGAGATTCTGGTTTTTGATAATTAAATTTAAAAGTGTGAAAGTATATGTAGTTGAGCCTTTATATATTAGATCCTTTTTATTGATAGCATTGTCATGTAGGAGTATGATAATTTACCACTATTCTATGTTTGGAAAAACAGTGTTGTGACAACAAACAATCGACACTAGGCTGCAATCACCAAGAAAGCGAACAATGAGAACATCATTGGGTAAGGGTTACCTTTATCACAAGCCCAGATCTCATTCTCTCCCCTTCCTCCCTCCCCAAGGACCAAACTAAGAATCATCCTCGTCCGTGATTACTCCATGGGTTTGGACATTGTTGGGCGGGTATAGACCCCGGATATCAACATCCAGATTGGATGATGCCTGTTGGATGTACTAGTAGCTAGAACCTGATTCTTACCTAGAATCTATGCTGAATATCAACCGGATATTACAAAAATTCAAAAATTCAAACACTTCAGGAAAAAAAAGTTGCTGATTTTGTTTTGGTTGTCGAGTGATTCAAATGTATGGCGAAATAGCCTTTTGTCATGGTTCATTTTCATTACATTTTATTTTTTATTTTATTTATTTATTTTTTGGGAAAGGGATGAGAGGCCCTGATACAATTTCTAATATGATCTACATGACTTCTGCCCCTTTTAAATTTTTAAAACAAAATCATATTGATTTATCCATTGGTCTGCATTAGTTTTTAATCTCAATTTAATAATATTAATTATTTAAGTTGATTAAACATAAATAATAAAATAATTTTATATTTTATTATCCGGATTACTCTATACCTGTTTGGATATGACAATCTGGGTATCCCGACTTATTTATATCCAGCAGATTCTGAAAAATAAACCTATCATGCATAAGAGACGAATACAGTTGGAAATCCAGATTTGTTCCCATTTAGACTTTAGACGCATTTGTTCCGACATTATTCTTCGGCTTGAGGCTGTACTTCTGGTACACAAGATTTCCAACCACAACTGCAAAAACACGGATGCCAAATATTTGGTATATTCTCTTAGTACTCTTTAAAGATGCTACGGGAAAATGAATTACGAAACTGCTCCAAAAGTCTGCTCAGGTGAGCACAAGCTGCTATTTTTGTTTTTTAAATTCTGGCGATATTTTATTTTTTTTGTTTCTGGCGATACTTCAAAGAGTTTCTCCGGGAAACCTGGGGTGTTTTTTGTGGGGCACCGCTAGGGCCAAAATTACCGAAGTTTTGCCCGCAAAACTTTGGGGGGGTTCTTTTGTTCTTTTCCTGCATAGACAGGTCCATAATTACCTTGATTATCTCGGATTATGAAGTTTCGCTCGCGAAATCCAAGTGGTTCTTATATTGTATCTTCTGGTATTTTTGCTTCAACCAATTAATTTCAAACTTGATTGTTTTTCAGAAGAATATCACTTTTATTATAGGTGGTAAATATATTTACATTTATCATTTGTTATGGAGCCTATTTGCGTGTAAATTGGACCCTATTTCTATCTTCTATCTATTTCTGTGAAAACATTGGGACACTATTACCATGTTTTAGTGCTCACATTCTCCATTTTTCTATGCTCAGGTTCTACCAACCCCCTATATGGATTTACAAGGTGTGAGAAAGGCGAGGATCTCCCTAAGATCCGGCTCATCCTTGCTGCACTTCTCATATCCTCTAAGCCCTCCATACAACTCAATAAAGTTATATTTGTACACGTTAAAGCCTTATGACCATCGTTCCACTGGAAAACAAATCCTACCACAACTTCCATTAGCACTAAAGCAAAATATGTTGAACTAATTCGTTGCGTGAAAAAATGGTCAGGAAAGAATTGTTACAATTCTTGTCAATCCTTTGCATAATCCTGCCTGGCCAAAAAACCCTAACCTTTTCTTTTGGGGGCCTTGCCTTTGCAGATCCCACTATTTACTAATTTAGTAGGCAGTAAGTTAGTAGGTAGTAAGAAGGGGGTCCTATGAGGCAGTGGGACCCTTCTAGAAGGCCCTGGACACATGTCAACCCTACAAGACTCCTTATTCTAAATTTGGCCAATTCTTCCCCTCTTTTTTTTGGACCCTTCTAAAAGGCCCTGGACACATGTCAACCCTACAACACTCCTTATTCTAAATTTGGCCAATTCCTCCCCTCTTTTTTTTTGGACCCCCTCATCTCATTCCTTAATACAGGTGGCCTTCCTACATAAGCGCCCCACTCTAACTCCTGGGCCGCAGTAATTCCTGGATCACTCTAGAATCAGGGCCCGAATGAAACTGCTCTACATATTCTCTTCAATTGTTTTTAAAAGAAGAGGGGATGGATCATGGAAGCCCTCACATTTTTATTGAAGGGGGAAAACAATCCCATTTCGTCGTGTATAAAGGCCTTATGGCAGCCTTCGGGCACTCAAAGGGTTTTAGTTGTTTTTCCCTTCGTGTGAATGACAAACCTAGAAACCAAACAAGCTTTTTGCGTTTCCAAGGAAAAAGGAACAATTGTATATATTCAAATACTATGGAACCGCAGGGTACTAAAAAGTGAAATGTTTCAATATCAGGACCCGGCTGGTGTTAGCTTCACTCCTCATCTCTCTGAAAACCGGTATTATAACCTACCTGAGGTAAGAAAGAAAAACAATGTTTTGATAGACCGACGAAGTTTTATCAATCGAAAAAATCAACTATCTATCGATGCCAGTACACACTAGTCAGGTACTAAAAGTGAGGGTCGTAAGATTGTCAAAAATGGCTCCTCTCAGTCGGCGAAGCAGCATGCGTGCCAACACCCAGTTCTCACTTCTAGGTAGCTGAAGTGCTTGGGCTACACCAAGCACTGCACTCAAAGCAAACATGCCTGAGTCCAAGTATCGTACCATAACTGATTGAGATATTGCAATGATGGAGTGTTTGACTCTGAAAGGAGTGGCACAGTGAGAGATGAACACCAACAAAATGAAGGTTCATATGTTTGTCCAATTTGTGATGGCTGATCCATCTGTCGACAAAGAATAGCCGATCTACAAACTAGTTTTGACACCTACTATACAATCAGCTGGTGACATGATCAACTAATTTGACCACACGCCAACTACTTTCAGAGGCTATGACTTCGGAACAGTTACACTCAAGATCTTAACATCGGTGTAAGGTTTATCATTCTTATCAGTCTTCACCTTCTCAATGGCCTGCAAGGAACAACAGCTCAAATTTAGTCTTTAAGAGCGAGTTTCACAAATCCTGCCTCTTTGAGATATGTGATCATGACAATGAGGAAAGTCGTAAGGTGAGCCAACAAACCTGGACAACGTCCATGCCTTTAGCAACACGGCCAAAGACGGTGTGCTTATTGTCCAGCCACGGGGTAGCAACTGTGGTAATGAAAAATTGAGAACCATTGGTATTTGATCCTGCATTTGCCATTGACAGTGTAAAAGGCCGATCATGCCGTAGACTGCAAAAGGCTCCCACAGCACTCTGTCAATACTCAATACAGTAATTTCAACTAGAATGGCTGTTGAGAAGCATATGGAAATGATGTCACCACTGGCCATCTCAGAATTCACACTCCTTACTCTACATCCCCAGCAAGGAAGGTTGAGTAGTTTGTAAAGCTGTGATAAACTGATCCTAATGAAGAGGATAGAGAAAGAGGTTTGCCTTTTGTGAAATTCGTCCTCAAATTCACCGCCCCAGATAGACTGCCCACCAGTGCCGTCTCCTAGAGGGTCGCCTGTCTGTACCATGAAGCCCTTTATGACACGGTGAAAGATGAGGTTGTCATAATACCCATTGCGGCAGTGCGTTGTGAAATTCTCCACAGTTCGCGGACACTCCTCTGGATACAATCGCACATGAAGATCTCCCAGTGTTGTGTGCACAATCTGGGCCAGGAGAGGTCAAGTTGGATTGCTTCTTTACAGTGAAAAACTGAAGAGAACAAAATATGCCTCCAAACGCCATACATTTGCTACGTTTTATGTATGTTCTCTTCTTTAACAATGGTGTTTGAGCACGGAAACAGTATTATGACAGTTCAGCACCAGGGAATCCTGGTTTGGGTGCCTACCACATTCTCAGGCAAGGAAGTGGTGGTGGCCTTGCCAACATCAGAAATGGCCAGAAGCTCCTCAGGAGGGGGCTTCTCATTGAACACATCACGTCCTTTGGTAGCATCCTCTGCCTCCTCAGGTTCTCTCCGACTGCCAAACTAAGCTTTAGTTTAAGGAGAAGTACCCCATCGAACCAGCTCAAAGAAGTTGCCAATTCATTTACAGATACAATCCCAAGAGCACCCAAATCTTTGCAATTGAATTCACCAAACAAAATGATACATGTGCTGCGAACGACTCGTCCAGTCCTGGCCCATTACAGTAGGATCCCTTCTGGACAGTGGCTACAGCAGCAGTTATTCAATAAGCTGAAAAAGGTATCTATAAACCATGTCCTATCCCCTATCTACGATACCCCTAAGCAACAGGCATCCAGATGTTAACTGCACGGAAACCTACCTGAAGAGGTAAACTCGGTGTTTTTTGAATGCACAGCACAGCAAGGTTGGATCCGTAAGTGGCTCCCGCTGCTCATTCACATTAGCAGCCGCAGCAGGTAACTTCTTCACCCTTTTAGTGCTGTACCCGCCTTGATACAGCGCAATCTTCAAGAACCGCTCTGTATTCTCCACTTTCCCTATTATCCTTGCCACTTTATTTGTATGTAAGTTGACCACCTGCCAGCAATCCCAAACAGCAATTACTTACCAACCAAGGAAGAAGAGAACATTCCTTCAATTGCGTAAGAAGGGACCCCATTCCCAGCTTCGATGGATGAGAAAAGGGGGTGCAGAAAGCAAAGCAAAGAGCAATCGGAAGCGGATAAGAATATAAGGGACAGAGGATTGCCTTGATGCCAAGTAGGGTAGGGTAGAGCAAGAAGTTTGAGCTCTCATCAAAAATGGCATTTGGTAAAGGAGCACCCTCGGTTTTCTCAATCTCCTTCTCCACAGCCATACGACGCCCAAAGTCAATAGCATCCAGTCTGTATAGGGGCGCATCACTCCTCTGGAGGTCTTGCGCTACCTGCACCCCTCTTTCCCAACCCCTCCCTTTTCTTTAGGCCCCTGAATCAAGTTTCTCCTGAAGCACTCTTGGCCTGTACACATCACATCTATGTAAGAAATATGAATGAGTTGAAAGTCACCTCAAGGGACTCATCATAAGTACGGCGTAATCTGCCAGTAGCAAACCAGAAGACGCGAATTCTGCGATCTGGTGAGGTTGTAACAAATTGCTTTCCATCTGTACTCACCTGCTCCAAATCCCCCCTTTTTCAGTACATACTAATCTGAAGTCCCCATATTCCTAGGATGCCATAAAATGGCAACTTATCAACATTACAAAGACAACATGCCTGATGTCACTTCTTTCGATAAGAAGATGGGGTGGTTTTCATGTAACTTGGTGAGAAACAAACAGAAGAGAGATGTGTACCTCAAGGGAGGAGACAGTTGTTTTGGATTTTGCAAGAGAGTAGAGGTCTGTCTCCGTCTTGAACTTGAACTGCACACTATTCAATCCCCCCTCACTCATTTTGATTCCCAAACTGTCAACCTTTTCATAATTCCTTTTCTTAGGCCATATCTATCCTATGCACCAATGGTACATGTCCACAAAACCATCCACAGTATTTAGCAAATGGACATCCATGGTTGGTTCTCATTTCAGCCAACAAAAGATCATTTAACCTTCTGCTTAGTAAGGGACTGTATATACCTGTGAGAAGGGAACTGGAGTGTGTCAGGGGACCAGTATTCCAGCAAGCCCTTGGCATCAGCAGACACCACCACATCATACACCGCATTGTACTTCATCACCTTGATTGGCACCATGTGAACCTGCACCCAAATCACGTCTCTACACAGTCAGAAAAGAGCACTAGAACATGTCAGCAACTGATGCCCCAGAAGGAAGCTCTGTTTATCTATCTATACTATTTATGTGTGTGCTCAACAGTTTTCTTCCTTTCTAACTCGCCCAATTAAATGAGGCATCCAAAATACAATTGAAAGGGCTAGACGAAAAAGACCTGCTTTGAAAGGAGAGCATCATTGCTGCCAGAACGGGCATCAAATATGTGGACAGTTGGAGATGCCCGGTCACTAACTGCAAGCTTAGCCCTTGCATCCCCTTGCTTGAAAACCCATTCGATTGCCCCCGGGACAAATGGCAAACGAAGCATGGCCATCATGTCATAGTTCACAACATCATAAATCTTGGCTGAACGATCATTTGAAATTGTGCAACACAGAAGGCCATCTGGACTCACCTGCATTTCATCTCATTGGTCAGAAAAGAGGCTTGACCAAGAAACTGGCAAATGGAAAGGGGGAAATAAAGGAATCGTGTTGTTAAAAAACGATAAGGTTAACAAGCAGCTGCATCAGGTAGAATCATACATACTGTTGATGAAGGACTTACAGCAAGGCCTTCAATGGGACCAAGGTGGGAGCGAAAATGCTTCACAAATTCAATGCCCATGCCCTTCTTTTTCCAGAACTTGATATGTCCTGCACACAATGTCACATCCACTGCAAGATAAGCCGTGAAGCAGAACAGAGTGCATCTGACCGCCATGCTAGTGGAACCACTGTTCCAAAAGTGATAGGCAACAACTAAAAATATCATGAGGGAAAAAGGAGACCCGGGCACAGAGAGAGAGAGACACTCACAGACACAGTAAAACCGTTCTGGATACATATACTTGTAATGTTGTCGAAATACAACCCTCACCCACATCACACAGGAAAGGGAAGGAGAGAGAGACAGAGACAGAGGGGGCACCATCAAAACTGCCGGTAATGAAGAAGTCAGCGCTGGAAGTTATAACGTGGCTGATAACATCCCGATGCATGTAGCTTTTCTCGTACCTGGAACCATCGCCCTTTCACTTCCATAAAGGTGATTCATTCAGTTGAACCAAAAATTCACGAGTGGTTAAGTTCTCATTAAGCACCATCACATATCCACCCAAATCAAGAAAATGAATCTAGCACTTCCATATTCATATGAAGTCTCTCGGGGTAGAGGTCCACGCTAAGTTGAAGAAAAGAAGCGAATTCTGTGGCATTCAGTAGGGACATTTATCAAATGGTGATGTACGTAAGCTCACCACTGTGAGCAAACGTAGTTCCATCCAACCAAACCCTAAATTCAGTAAACATGCATGCCAAAATTACGAGCAACTTTCGTGTGTGGTAGATGTCACGAGAAGGCATTGCAAGCGCATACTTACATCTGAGCACAGGGGAGTGCATCGAGAAACGCCTTTTCGAACTCGAGGGGTCGCTTTGGACGTGACGGGCGTGCAGGGCCTGGCCCGACAATAGGGGCATCCTCGGCATCCTCACCATTTGAATTGCCCTTGGAGTCCGCTGCTCCATCTTCGAGCAGTGTCATCGTCATAGGGGAAAAGACAGCAGAGAAAGAAACGTCAACCCCAGAAGCCAAGCAATACGAAGCGAAGAAAAGAGGTAGGCTCAGGTCCACCGAGACCTTGGAGAAGAGAGGAGAGGGAGAGAACCCCTAAACCTCAGCTACACCTGTTCCCCTGTTGGACTCATGTTCCCTCAAGTTCCCTAATTACAATCGCCGATTATTTTGGTTTTATTAAAAATTTATACATATAGGGCAATAGAACTTGGTAGTACCTAGTAACTTACGTACTTACCCTAAATAGTTTAAGGATTCTAAGAATATACTACCTACTTGAAATGCGACTGGTTCCTTTAGGTTAAGTGATATATTGTCCAAAAACAATCACAAAAAAAAGACAATCACCAGCATAATATATTTATTTATTTTTAAACCAAGGGCATGAAGCCAGGGAAAGGAAGACGACAGGGAAGAGGGATCGCTGCTTTAGGGTTTAGGGGTGAGAGAGGGGGAGAGAGGCGAAGAAGGGGAGGGCGATGGCGCCCGTTGTGGCCTGCAAGAAGAACTATCGAGTGTCTCCTGCATTGCAGCGATTCTACACAGGAGGGCCAGTGGTGGTTTCTGCAGATGCCTCGTTTGTCGCATGTGCATGTACAGATGATGCTAAGATACTAGACCTGGCTAGTGGAGCAGTGACTAAAACCCTTAAGGGAGATTCGGAGCCCATCACCGCGCTTGCCCTGAGCCCTGATGGAAAATCCCTGTTCGCTGCGAGCCGTAGTCTTCAGATTAGGCACTGGAATTTATCCTCGGGTTCTTGCCTTCGCTCCTGGAAGGGGCATGAGGGTCCAGTGGCAGCCATGGCGGTAGATGCGTCGGGGGGCCTGCTGGCTACTGCAAGTGCTGATCGCAGGGTGCTGGTGTGGGACATTGACGGAGGTTTTTGCACTCATGTATTCCGGGGTCACACGGGCGTGGTGTCGTGCGTCCAATTCCATCCCGATGCCCACCGCCTTCTGTTGTTTTCCGGGAGTGATGATGGGACAGTGCGAGTGTGGGACTTGGTGACCAAAGCCAGTGCCGCAGTCCTTGATAAGCATTTCTCAACAGTGACTAGCCTTGCTGTGTCGACAAATGGATGGAGCTTCCTGAGTGCTGGAAGAGACAAGGTGGTGAACATATGGGATCTACGAGACTACAGTCTACACACCACAGTCCCTGTCTTTGAAGCAATTGAGTCCATTTGTGTGGTCCCTGATGGGTGTGGCTTGCCGGGGAGTGGTTCTGATGCGGCACCAAGTAATAAACCAAAGAAGAGTGGTGGGGCTACTTTTCAGTTTCTGACAGTGGGAGAGCGTGGAATTGTTCGAATTTGGAATTCTGAGGGTGCTGTTTGTCTCTTTGAACAGAAGGAGTCAGATGCCATCCTCAGCTCTGAGAAAGACGATGCAAAGGGCGGCTTCACAGCAGCAATGTTGCTGCCCTCCCTACGGCAGCTAATGTGTGTCACTGCCGATCAGCGCTTGCTGTTTTATGAATCTGTGACTTTGGACAGTGGCAAGGTTGACTTGAAGTTGGGTAAGCGCTTTATTGGTTACAATGAGGAGATCATTGACCTGAAATTTGTGGGGGAGGGTGAGCGGTCGCTTGCTGTGGCCACAAATCTGGAGCAGGTGCGGATATATGACCTGGCAACAATGACATGCCAGCAGGAGATGGTGGGGCATACCGACATCGTGTTGTGTCTTGACGTTAGTGTATCACCTGCAGGCCTCCCTGTATTGGCTTCTTCTGGCAAAGATCACACGGTGAGAGTATGGAATGCAGAAAGTGGAGCTTGTCTAGCTGTGGCTGCAGGACACATGGCAGCTGTTGGTGCAATTGCCTTCTCCAAAAAGCGCCTCAATTTCATCATTAGTGGAAGCAGCGATCGAACAATAAAGCTATGGAGTCTGGAAGGAGTGTTTGACATTGGGACAGGACCTGCAAAGTTATCATCACAGGCAGTGGTAGCAGCGCATGACAAGGACATCAATGCTCTGGCCATTGCCCCTAATGATAGCCTTGTTTGCAGTGGCTCCCAGGATCGGACAGCTCGTGTATGGAAGCTTCCTGAGCTGGTCCCTGTACTCACATTGCAAGGGCACAAGAGAGGAGTTTGGTGCGTGGAATTCTCTCCCGTAGACCAGTGTGTCTTGACAGCATCTGGGGACAAAACGATCAAGATCTGGGCTCTGACGGATGGATCCTGCCTGAAGACATTTGAAGGACACACAGCGAGCGTCCTCAAGTGTGCATTTCTCACAGGGGGAACGCAGCTGATCTCAGCAGGAGCGGATGGATTGGTGAAGCTTTGGACCATAAAGATGAATGAGTGCATTAATACCTTCGATCACCATGATGACAAGATTTGGGCATTGGCTGTAAGTCGCAATACAGAGATGCTGGCAACTGGTGGTGGTGATTCACTCGTCAATTTGTGGACCGATTGCACTGCTGATGATGAGGCGGAAACTATTGGAGAAGAGGAGGAAGAGGCGCTCAAGGAGCAAGACTTGTCAAATGCACTGGTGGACACAGATTGGGTTAAAGCAGTACATCTGGCATTTGAACTGCGGCGACCCTTCAAGCTCCTCTCTATCTTCAAACACCTTCTCAAAAAGGAGGGGTCGCATGTGCAAATGCGTGAATGTTTGGAATCACTTGGAAAGGAATACCATCGGTTGTTGTTGGAGTATGTTCGTGACTGGAATTCCAAACCGAAGTCATGCCATGTAGCACAACGTGTGCTCTTTGACCTTCTGTCTGTGGTCCCCCCAGGAGAGCTAATTGAAGTGCCTGGTGTACGTGAACTAATGGAAGGGATTGTGCCATATACACAACGTCACTTTAGCCGATTTGACCGTTTGTCGCGAAGCACTTTCTTGCTGGACTACACACTTGCCCGCATGTCAGTGCTCATGCCAGAAGATAATCTTACCTCCGCAGCTTTTGGCAATGGGACCTCCTTAGTTTTAGACAGAAAGGTCCTGCAGGTATCTGGTAGTATGCCTTCTATGACTTCTGAACGGCTCAGAAATGGCTTGGGTGCTAGCCCCTTGGAGAATGTGCAACAAAGTTTGTCATGGGATGGGGACAAGAGTGTGGCACTCGAGGAAGAAGGACGGATAGGAGGTGGACAGAACATAGAGACAGAGGGTCATATTGCAATGGCCAGAGTTTCAATCAGCGAAGGGCAAGAGAGCTCTGAGCTAGACATGGTTGAGGAGAACACCATTCGGGCACCAGAAACCAATGGCAACAGAAACAGTGATGTACTAGCCAATGGTGGCCCACCAGCTCACTGGAAGTCTAGAAAGAAAATAACCAGTAAAACATTAGGTGTGGAGGATAGTGGGATTGGAGTAGGTAGGCGGAAGGGAGAGGCTCGAGTCAGCAAGAAGAGGAAAAATGCAGGTTTGGCATGCTGAAAATACACACTAGGTACCTGGGTTAATATATGCTAGCAAATGCATTGGCCTGTTGATTGCATCTTACCCCCCCCTGTTCTGTTTGTAGCTGGCATGGGGTCTGTGCCACAAAGCTATGGCATGACATATTCAAAAGACCATATTTGCAACAATTGACCATCTACTCCAGCTGATGTCTTTTAGCTATTGATCCCTCAGCCTGAACCTGAACATGAATCTGGACCTCTATCCCTGGTCCCTCAGCTATCCCTGCCCGTGTACATATCATCCCTCAGCCTTGCTACTAGCAGTTGACAGTGACGGCATGAAGTTCTTCTAGAAAACACCCCAACCTAGGACTTAACAGTAGTTCCAATTCTGAATTGCAACTGCTTCTCTCTGTAGTCGAACAAGCACTCACCTTTTTGTCTCCATTGTCCCCCCACTGACTGGGATCGGAAAGTGTTCATCCCAAAGCTTCTCTTCATCTTGTTATCTATTTTTGGGTACTTTCCTGCTGCCACATCAGCAGTAACTTGTCAAAGTCACTCCAAATCACCCCACATCCACCCAACGAGCTAACTTACAGCATTCAATATGTAAATTCAGGGCTGGGTCTGATGAGAGGGAAAAATAGGCTGAAATAGGTCGAAGAAGAAGGTGCCCTCACCACATTGTCCTCGACCTTGTGTCATGACCCATGGAGGATTTCACTGACCATGCACCCAAGAGGACCTCTTGTGTGTGCGAGGTGTGTGCTGCTTCCACAGGGAATTGTAGGCAATCTGGAGCTTGAAATCCGGCCCTCTTGGATGAATCTGGACCCACACTGCTCCCTGCTCCTTCAACTATCCATGCCTCTGCACAAATCATGCATACATCCTTGCCTTGATGCTAGCAGCTGACAATAACACTCTAGAATTGTTCCAGCAAACACCCAACCCTACTTATCACACTAGTTCCTATGCTGACTTGCGTCTGCTTCCAACAGGCATTCACCTTTTTGCCTGGATTGTTCCACCATTGGCTGGGGTCGGAACCGTATTCATTCCAGAGCTTCTCCACATCTCTATTATCTGTTTTCGATACTATCCTGTCGACCACATTGGCAGTAACATGTCAAAATCACTCCAACACCACCATAGATCCACCAACGAGCTAACTTGTAGAATTCAACATGAAAATATAGGTACGACTCTGATAGTAGGGGAAAACAGGGTGAAATATGTTGAAGAAGGTACCTTCATTAGCAGTGGCCTTGTTCTATCAATTGTGCTGCTGCCATTGCTGTTTCCAGTTGACCATCTACCCACTTGTAGCCGTTGTGCTATTGAAGAAGGTGCCCCCCCTTCCCCCATCATTTGATCATAGGTCTCCAAAGCCTCCATACCATTCCCTACTGTGCATACCCTGCAAGCATCGCGTTCCATGACACCACATTTGGTTCAGCCATAGTGTTGAAAACTCTCTTCGCATCCTTAATGCACCCACATTTGGCATAGACGTCCACCAGGGGAGTATTCAGGATGACATCTGGTACAATTCCAGCTTTGACGGTGTCACCATGGACCTCTTTCCCCTTTTCCAGAGGTCCTAGGCTTGCACACGCATTGCAAACATGCGGAAGCGTGATGTGGTTGGGCTTCACCCCTTTGCGCAACATTTGCTCATAGGTCGCCAAAGCATTCCTACCACACCCATGTTTGGTAAATCGTGCCAACATTATATTCCACATGATCAAAGATCGCTGAGGCATTCTGTAGAAATCTTGGCGAGCATCCATGATGCTCCCGCACTTAACATACATGTTGACAAGGGTGTTGAGTAGAAAAAACATTTGTCATGAATCCACTTTGGATAATGTGAGTGTGCACCTGATTCCAGCTTCCAAACCTAGAGCCTTTGTCAGTCTGTCTGCCTCACAAAGCATCTTCACATGCCCCGCGGAAAAGGCATTGTGGACTCCCTCTCTTGATCCTCTTTCAGAAGTTGCGGTCATGGTTGAGGACGTGCCTGATTTTATCAACTGTGCCGCTGCAGCTATTGCCTTTAGTTGACCATCTACCCATTTAGGTTTCTTGTAGCTATTGATCCACATGGAATCACAGGTAATCTGGAGCTTGAAGTCCGGCCCTCTTGGATGAATCTGGACCCACACTCTATCCCTTCTCCTTCAGCTATCCATGCCTCTGCACAAATCATGCATTCATCTTTGCCCTTGCTGCTAGCAGCTGACAATGACAACCTAGGAAACACCCAATCACACTAGTTCCTATGCTGAATTGTGTCTGCTACAACTTTTTGCCTCGGTTGTTCCACCATTCACTGGGGTCAACAAAGTATTCATTCCACACCTTCTCCTCATCTCTGTTATCTATTTTGGATACTTTCCTGCTGCCACATCGGCAATTACTTGTCATAGTCATTTCAAACCACCACAAATCCTCCCAACGAGCTAACTTACAGAATTCAATATGCATCTCAGGGCCGAGTCTGATGAGAGGGCAAAAAGACTGAAATAGGTCGAAGAAGAAGGTGCCCTCACCACATTGTCCTTGACAATTCAATATGTAAATTCAGGGCCGAGTCTGATGAGAGGGAAAAACAGGCTGAAATAGGTCGAAGAAGAATGTGCCCTCACCACATTCTTCAAGGCCTCCATACCACGCCCCTGCTGTGCACACCCTGCAAGCATCGTGTTCCACGTGATGAAAGATCGTTGAGGCATTCTGTTGAACACTTGGTGAGCATCCATGATGCTCCCGCACATAACATACATGTTGACAAGGGTGTTGACTAGAAAAATATTTGGCGTGCACTTTGGATAATGTGAGTGTGCACCTGCTTTCTAGCTTCACTTGGCCTTTCATCTTGATGCACTTATGCAAGAGACAGACATACGTATCTGAATCTGCTGAAATGCCTCCTTGGTTTAAAGTCAGTAGAGCCTCTTTCAGTCTGCCTGCCTCACAAAGCATCTTCACATGCCCATAAGTGCCAGAAGAGGCATTGTGGACTCCCTCTCTTGATCCTCTTCCAGAAGTTGTGGTCATGGTTGAGGTGCCTGACTTTATCAACTGTGCCGCTGCAGTTGCTGCCTTTGGCAATGCAACCATGCACCTCTTTGCATCTGGTAATCTGACAAACATTCACTTTGGTACAATTCCAGCTCTGAAGATGTCGCCATGTGGACCTCTTTCCCCTTTTCCAAAGCTGCCAGGGCAGTGTTCAGATTGACATTTGGTACAATTCCAGCTTTGATGATATCCCCATGCACCTCTTTGCCTTGTCCAGGCCCGCTGCTAGGCTTGCACAAGCATTGCAAATGCACACAAACATGATGTGCTTCCATTGCTCATAGGGCTCCAAAGCCTCCATTCCACATCCCTGCTGTGCATACCCTTCAAGCACATCATATCGCACTCCACGACACCACATGTCGTTCAGCCATAGTGTCAAACACTCCCTTTGCATCCTAGATACACCCACATTTTGCAAACATGTTCACCAAGGTATTGTTCAGAATGTCATTTGGTACAATTCCAGCTCTAAAGATGTCGCCATGCACATCTTTCCTCATTTCCAAAGCTGCCAGGGCAGTGTTCAGATTGACATTTGGCACAATTCCAGCTTTGATGATATCCCCATGCACCTCTTGCCCTTCTCCAGGGCTGCCAGGCTTGCACAACCATTGCAAATGCACACAAACATGATGTGCTTCCCCCATCATTTGCTCATAGGTCTCCAAAGCCTCCATCGCACGTCCCTGCCGTGCATACCCTGCAAGCGTCGCACTCCACGACACCACATGTCGTTCAGCCATAGTGTCCAACACTCCCTTTGCATCCTAGATGCACCCACATTTTGCAAACATGTTCACCAGGGTATTGTTCACAATGACATCTGGTGCAATTCCAGCTCTGAAGATGTCGCCATGCACATCTTTCCCCATTTCCAAAGCTGCCAGAGCAGTGTTCAGATTGACATTTGGCACAATTCCAGCTTTGATGATATCCCCATGCACCTCTTGCCCTTCTCCAGGGCTGCCAGGCTTGCACAAGCATTGCAAATGCACACAAACATGATGTGCTTCCCCATCATTTGCTCATAGGTCTCCAAAGCCTCCCCCCACGTCCCTGCCGTGCATACCCTGCAAGCATCGCACTCCACGACACCACATGTCGTTCAACCATAGTGTCCAACACTCCCTTTGCATCCTAGATGCACCCACATTTTGCAAACATGTTCACCAGGGTATTGTTCAGAATGACATCTGGTGCAATTCCAGCTCTGAAGATGTCACCATGCACATCTTTCCCCATTTCCAAAGCTGCCAGGGCAGTGTTCAGATTGACATTTGGCACAATTCCAGCTTTGATGATCCCCATGCACCTCTGGCCCTTCTCCAGGGCTGCCAGGCTTGCACAAGCATTGCAAATGCACACAAACATGATGTGCTTCCCCCATCATTTGCTCATAGGTCTCCAAAGCCTCCATCCCACGTCCCTGCCGTGCATACCCTGCAAGCATCGCACTCCACGACACCACATGTCGTTCAGCCATAGTGTCCAACACTCCCTTTGCATCCTAGATGCACCCACATTTTGCAAACATGTTCACCAGGGGTATTGTTCACAATGACATCTGGTGCAATTCCAGCTCTGAAGATGTCGCCATGCACATCTTTCCCCATTTCCAAAGCTGCCAGAGCAGTGTTCAGATTGACATTTGGCACAATTCCAGCTTTGATGATATCCCCATGCACCTCTTGCCCGTCTCCAGGGCTGCCAGGCTTGTACGAGCATTGCAAATGCACACAAACATGATGTGCTTCCCCCATCATTTGCTCATAGGTCTCCAAAGCCTCCATCGCACGTCCCTGCCGTGCATACCCTGCAAGCGTCGCACTCCACGACACCACATGTCGTTCAGCCATAGTGTCCAACACCCCTTTGCATCCTAGATGCACCCACATTTTGCAAACATGTTCACCAGGGTATTGTTCAGAATGTCATCTGGTGCAATTCCAGCTCTGAAGATGTCGCCGTGCACATCTTTCCCCATTTCCAAAGTTGCCAGGGCAGTGTTCAGATTGACATTTGGCACAATTCCAGCTTTGATGATATCCCCATGCACCCTTGCCCGTCTCCAGGGCTGCCAGGCTTGCACGAGCATTGCAAATGCACACAAACATGATGTGCTTCCCCCATCATTTGCTCATAGGTCTCCAAAGCCTCCATCCCACGTCCCTGCCGTGCATACCTTGCAAGCATCGCACTCCACGCCACCACATCTCGTTCAGCCATAGTGTCGAACACTCCCTTTGCATCCTAGATCCTAGATCCCTTTGCACCCACATTTTGCAAACATGTCCACCAAGGTATGGTTTAGAATGACATTTGGTACATTTCCAGCTCTGAAGATGTCGCCATGGACCTCTTTCCCCTTTTCCAGAGCTGCCAGGGCAGTGTTCATAATGACATTTGGTACATTCCACTTTGATGATACCCCATGCACCGCTTCGCCCTTGTCCAGGGCTCAATGCACCCACATTTTGCATACATGTCCACCAGGATATGGTTCAGAATGACATTTGGTACAGTTCCAGCTCTGAAGATGTCGCCATGGACATCTTTCCCCTTTTTCCAGAGCTGCCAGGGCAGTGTTCATAATGACATTGGGTACAATTCCAGCTTTGATGATACCCCATGCACCTCTTTGCCCTTGTCTAGGCTCGATGCACCACATTTCGCATACATGTCCACCAGGGTATGGTTCAGACTGACATTTGGTACAATTCCAGCTCTGAAGATGTCGCCATGGACCTCTTTCCCCTTTTGTCCTTGTCCAGGGCTGTCAGGCTTGCACAAGCATTGCAAATGCACACACAAACACGATGTGGTTGGGCTTCACCCCTTCGCGCATTTGCTCACAGGTCTCCAAAGCATTCGTACCATGCCCATGCTTGGTAATCCTGCCAACATTATATTCCATGTGATTAAAGATCGTTGAGGCATTCTGTGTTGAACACTTGGTGATCATCCATGATGCTCCCCTTAACATACATGTTGACAAGGTTGTTGAGTAGAAAAACGTTCGACGTGAATCCACTTTGGACAATGTGAGTGTGCACCTGCTTTCCAACTTCTAGGCCTTTCATCTTGATGCACTTATGCAAGAGACACACATACGTATCTACATCTGCTGAAATGCCTCTGTTTAAAATCTGTAGAGCCTCTTTCAGTCTGCCTGCCTCATAAACATGCCCATAAGTGCCATAAGAGGCATTGTGGACTCCCTCTCTTGATCCTCTTCCAGAAGCTGTGGTCATGGTTGAGGTGCCTGATTTTATCAACTGTACCGCTTCCAGCTGCCGCTTCCAGCTGACCATGTACCCATGGAGGTTTCTTGTAGCTATCCTTCCACAGGGATCCATAGGTAATCTGGAGCTTGAAATCCGACCCTCTTGGATGAATATGGACCCACACTCTATCATGCTCCTTCAGCTATCACTGCCTTTGCACAAATCATGCATACATCCTTGCCTTGTTGCCAATGCGATCATCGCACTCCACGACACCACATCTCGTTGAGCCACAGTCGAACACTACCTTCGCATCGTCAATGCTCCCGCATTCAGCATATATGTCCACCAGGGCGGTGTTCAGAACGACAAACCCTACAAGCTGGACCATGGACCTTCCATGTCACTTCCAAGTGGAGGCAATACATATTAAAATATCTATTCCCCCAAGGCCACATTTTCTTTACATGTTCTTGTGAAACACACGTCAGCAAATGTGGCCCCGAATCACGGGTGCAATCAATGCGTAGTGGTTCATGGAGTCGTTGAGTCGACTACATATTCACTTTAATGAATAAATATCTTTATTCCATTAATCAAATTATGAATGAAAATTTCTAGTCGCATGTGCAGTAATTAGAACCACTTGGAATTTCCGTTTTTTCAAATTTTATGTATTTCCGTAATTAATTAAATAGCCCGGATTTTTGCTACGACTCCGGAGTCGTTGACCCCACTTCTGCCCGCCGTCTGAAATGCCCCCGTGGGCCCACATTGTCCGTTTCGACTCTCCAGTAGTCCCGCTTACTGCCAAGTGGTTCCCGGAGTGGTTGGCGGACACCCAGTCGATTCGGAAAAGACACGAATGCTTCTAGTGGAGGTATCTAGTTTGGTCATGGGCTGTGGATTATACTATGCTGCTTGTTTCATTGCACGTTATTACATTGAGCAGCAGAAGATGCAGTCAAGATTTCTGAGTTATTCCACTGGGGATCATTGGGTCTTACCTTCAGTTCCACCCCATATGTATCTGTATGATGTGAAAGTCATGTTGCATAAGGATTCCCAACTTCGTTCATGGTTTAATTTGGCTTGAAACAACTTGGCCAAAGAAAAATTGGGCCCTGACGATATTTTTTATAAGGGACATGAAGCCTGGAAATACTTACACTGTTCCAAAGTCATTGGCACACCTCTCACCTATACGGACAAGGAATTCAGGGAGTACACTCATTTTGCTTGCAAGCGATTGATGCAAGTAGTACAGTTTAAGCTTCCGGACATGGTGAGCCAACAATGTACGTCACGCAGGATTCCTGAGACGCCCAAGAAGATCAGACCACCGAAAGGCCGAAGGGGTGAAGATGATTCTGATACTACTGGTTCAGTGGTGGGTGATTTTGACATGGTTGAGGAGTATGAATTAGCAATGGCGGACAAAAGACGACGGGGATCTCCTATACCACAACATTTACCTCTTTCTCAAACTAACGCAGGGTTGGCAGTTCCAGCTAGTCGACACTCATCTCCACCAACCACTGACAGGGCTCGGGCTCGCACACAGAGCCCTCCAAGGGACTCTCACCGACAGAAGGGTGCTGCTAATCCTAAACAGTAAACCGTGAGGACACGGCTTTTTGAGAGGGGGAGGGGTAATGTTAGAGGGCTATTTGGGACTTAGACACTTTTACGGGTTATGTGGGGTACTCTTAATTTTTGCACAGACTTACGAATGGTACACTTGGACCAGCATAGGCCTTAGGGGTGGTAGACAGGCTTACACAGTCAGTCACAGCATTACACAACTTGACACAACTTGATACAGCTTGTCACAGTCTGACACAGCCTTACACAGCCTATTACAGTCTATCACAGCCCGACACAGCTTGGCACAGCCCGTCACAACGTACATAGGGAACGGTTATCACTGGTAGGGAACGACTGTGTGGGAACGACATCTGCAGAAGGAATGTGATTACTTCTTGGGTGACAGTTAGTTAGTTAGGCGGTTAGAACAGCTTGCATATAGATTAGGCAGAGGACACTTTGGGGATGACACTTGGGGGGAGGACACGTCGGGAGATCAGGATTTAGCCTTAAAAAACAATGATTTGTGTCTCTGGATCCAGAACACCCAAACCCCCCTGTATTTTTGGTAGGCATATTTGGCTCCAGGCCACCTGAGGTCTTTTCTTTTGGTTAGAAGACTCCGCTTCCCATATAAAATTCCTTGTAAGGCGTTTGATCTCTTTGGATAAGCATTTGGCAGGCTTGGGGGAGACTTCGGAAGTTCCATTTGAAAGATGAACCGGCGGGTTTCTATGAAATTCTCAGGCAACACCTATTCCTCAATTCCTCTACTCCTTCTACAATCCAAAAGAGCCAAGCAAGCCACTGGTCTCAATGGGACCGTAAGGGCATTAGCCAGGTCAATGACATCTGCTCTAACAACAACATCAGGAGCATGGAATCCATAGAGGAGTTGGTGGGCAAACCCACAACTGTTCGCGGTTACAATGACATCCTACAGACTATGCCTCCCTCTTGGTTGTCCTGCCTTCGTGATGGTGCACCCAACCCCAGCTGATCCAGTCAATGGGCCCTCACATTATTGCATGGAAGCCTCGCTGTGGTCTTCATCCAAGACTCTTCTCCTCAAGGCCATGTGCTATTTTCCTTCGGCATTGACTTGACCTCGCTGACCCTCAATCTCCTCAGCAGACAGCCAACAACACCCCCCCATCCCGCTCACCCCAATTAGAGTATGTTGTTGGTCCGACCCCTTAAAACCTTTCAACCCTCAGCCCCCCCTAACTGAGCCAGTCATACAATGGTTGGCATCCAGTACATTTGTCTAGATCTTGGGAAGACCGCTGGTAGATCAAATGGATATTGACCCTTCCGAGTGGTCTTGGAAGTTTGCTAGATCCCCAATCTATTCTTTCTTCATTTATACCACCAAAAAGGGTTATAGATCACTGCTGGATCACCTTCCTATGGTTTCAAAATGGGAGCAAAGATGGGAATTTCACGGTTTTCGCCAAGAGACGTGGTCTGCCATCTGGGGGTCAGTCTGGATAAAAACTCGGCCAACAAAAATTTCCGCATTCTTGTGGCAGCTAGTGAACAAAGTTCTAAAGGTGGGAGAATGGCTCCAATTCGACAATGCTTTACTCTGTCGGTGCTATTCTGCAGGGATCCTAGGGACTATTGAACATTGCTTACTCTACTGTCATGCTCCTGTCACTGTCTAGCCATGGATAAAATTCTTCTGACAGTCACTGGAACCCAAAAAACCTGTCTCCGCTTGATCTTCTTCTTAACTATGACAAAGTCCATAAGAAGAGATCTCTTACCTACCAAGTGATCGAGACCCTTAGAGCCTCCACATTGTGGTACCTCTGGAAGGCTCGTTGCAGGAAAACCTTTGATGGAGAAACGGCTATAGTATCCTCCCTACTAACCTGTGTTTTCTACGATCTTGGAACTGAGTCTAGGAAAGCTTGGGCCACCCCGTTCTGCAGAAATCATGCAAAGACCGAGGGAAGCGGCCTCAATCCATGCGACATTCCAAAATAGCTGGGGAAGGCACGAGTTCATATGCCACAGTCCCTCGCCTGATCTCTGTGTTTGGACCAAGCTCCCACCTGCGATCTGGCGAGATCATTGTGCACCCCTCCACGATGTCCCCCGAGTTCGACCGGGATATTAACTGGAAACATCTAAAACCATCCTCAGTTCCCTCGCGTTTGCACTATAGATAGGCCTCAGCCATTTTAGGAAGTCAAATCTGACATTATTAGGCCCCCCTTGGCTTCCTCAGAATTTAAGTTAGAAAGAACATGTCACTATGACTATGGTTGACTGTGCTTTATGTCAGAAATTTATGGGGGTGGTATTAGTTCCACTCCTTCATAGATTGCAATTGTGTTCCTTGGCATGCACTTCGGTGCAGTGCTGATAGAGTTTAAGTTAGGAAAGCTTATTTGCAGGCTTAAAGTGCTGCTAGTCAGAATGTTCTGCTTTCGCCCATGAAGGGAGTAGGGTTTCGATCTTCACTGACTACGGTGTGTGTGCCTTATGGCGTAATAGGGGTTTTAATTTTTTTTCCCAAATAACTTCAATCCCCCTGTTCTGTAAAATAAATAAATAAAAATAAAAACACAAACAAAACTGTTACGATCAGCTTGAAACTCAATGTAATATTAAACAATAGCATAAAATTTGGATTTATACATTTTATTCTCTTATCTCCCATCAAATGGAAGTAATGACGACTATGTTTTCAATGAGATCTCACAATTAATCTGAACCATCATGTCTCTCTGGCCTTTTCCCTCCCCTTAAATTTCATATTTATCATATTTGACATTATATGTTTTGTAATGTGTGAACAATTCCATGTATTGCTAGTCAATGTAACACCATGATTCCATTTTAGTAGTCATCATAATCATCATCATCGAAGTCTTTTGGAGGAGGTGGAGTCGGAGGAGGTTCTACATAATGACCCGGATATTCTTGAATGACCATAAGCGTGAATTTGGGATCCACTAACACGGTGATCTCATGCTTCAAACTTTTAATTCGGATCATTTGCAAATCATTTTTTGGGTCTAGTTCACGCACTGCGCTCCGTGACATAATAGCTAAGGCGGGAATCTCGATTGCATATTGTACGGCTTGTTCTTCCTGCTATACATAAATTATAGAATATATTTATTACTAGTGTAACAATAATAAAAACTAATTTAAAGAGCAAGAAAATCAACCATCAAACCTATTTTCCAACAGTTTTTGTTGAAAATGCATTAAGAAATAAAAATTGTGACATCGTAGTAAAACCATTCTTACATGATCGTCAGGTGTGGCATGTGCCATTGAGCACATATTGTACCGTCATTTTACTAAGTATAAGCCACACCGTAGGTCGAATTTAGAAAACCACCTTGATGCACCCTAGGCTACTGATCGAGGGCTTTCCAGCGGTATTAAGAACCAAGGCGGAGGCCTTGCGGTTTGGGAGATCTCAACGTGACAAACAAAACAAAACAAACAAACTACCTTGCTTAACATATTGATTATGAATTGTTCATATGAAACAAACAAATAATTATGTAAGTTTTTTCATTGTATCAGATTAATAATCTATTTTTTACTACTCTATGTGTGGATATGAGATATTTATATATTTGTTAATGTAGTGCATATGTGATCACAAGGTTGGGACAAGAAACATAGAATTATAGTGTGCAATGATAATTTACTTTACATGCCTAATTGTCATGATCATTTATCAGTAAAATAGCATTAATATAGAAAAACAATTGTAACAAATATTACTAGCTATGCATGCCCTAAATTATCTTTTAGTCCCTTCAATAATATAAATATTTGATTGAAAATTATATAAAACTTCTAGTAGAAATGCTTTTGGTGAAGACCACAATATTGCTTTAGATAAATTATTATAGAAATTGTAGTCCAAATACTTACATCCGCAATTGTGGAGCGCAAGATGTTGCCATCATTGTCAATGATGATGAGACCTACTACATCCTGCATTTATATATATTAGATCATTTTTCGGTCACCATTTTCTAGCTCTTCATTCTAGATTCGACATTGGATCATCATGAGATTCTTCATAAATTTTTGATTAAACCATTTAATCAAGTTCTCATAGCTTTTAGACTTTTGATTTAAGATGCAAGAAATTAGACAAATTCATATTCAAACTTCACAATGCATACAAGAAGTGACTCTTCCAAAAGGGAGCTTATATTATAGTGTCTTTTCATCCCTAAGTATTATTGCCTTATGTTGGAAAGTGGACACTTTGAACCCTATATCACCTATGTTATGCACAAGCAAGGCACAAACACCCAACTACCGGACTACTTGTTGAAGTGCAATGAGTACATATTGAGTATATTTTAGCAATATTATGTATCAATCCTCATATTTAAGGTAATATTGGTTTATAGTTGATTAGTGTTTTTTGTTTCACTTTTCCAAAATCGCCACAAAGGGCCACATATAAATTCTACCCGGCGCCCATGTGGCGAGTATAACGAGGTGGAAGGGTTAGAAAATTGGCTATAGAACAGGTGCCACATTTTAACAGGTCCACGTAGGAAAATCTGGCTCCTGACATTGAACCATTGGCGCTTTTTGGCGAAGTTTTTGTTTTTTACTCCCATAATTCCTTTGTAAAAGTAGCTAGCCCATTTTCCAGGTTGAAATCCAGCGATTTTTTGCCAGATTTAAAAACACTGCCGTTGATAACACAAACATAGGGACACAAACCGAAAATAAAACTGAGAAGATTACAAAATCTTGTACAGAGGATTGACAAAATTTTGTGCTAGCTACTACATGTACATCGAAAGCAAACTCAACCTACTTGACATAGAATAATAATAATTTAAAAAACAAGGTATGTAGTATTTACCTTAAAGCTGAGTATTCTTTTCAAGGCTATCTCCATATCAGTCTACCTTGCACATATTAGCAAAAACACACAATATTCTTCAAACATGCATTATGATTATGAAGTAAAAAGTCTGTGAAACCACAACAATTTCAATCTATTTCGAACAAACGAGACAAGGAAAAGGTGACAAATTTGTAGCACAGGTATAATCCAAATGATTATTTCTATAAAAGTTATCATATTCCAGCATGAATTGGAATATACTAGCCTTAATGGGTCAATGATCTAGTTAACATGATTATTCCACCTCAATCCAGAAATTAAATTTGTGTGAAACAAATCCATATTCCATTCACTTCCACATGACTCAAAGTTTATCTAATAGTACACATCTAACGTAAGTAAAAGCGATTTGAATTATGGATTGAATTTGGTGTTTATGTTTCAAATTACATTATTTTAATCATAATTGGGTTTAATTCATAAGAGAAGAACCATGATGCAAATCGATGATGCAAATAGCCAATTTGTCTACAATCTTGAGCAGTTTGACCACAACAAATTGTCATAACCATATGGTACACCTAGTAAATGGATGAATGTTTTACTAGTATTGGATGTGTTAGAACTCCAAAAAAATTAAGCTTTAACTGAGTTATATTATTTATTTTATGATATATGGTACGATATTATGTTATTATGGTATGATATTTCAAAAACCAGAATAATTGAGATAGGGGTCGGCGATCTTTTGAAGACCGGAGTTTAACCCCTAATGGACGACGCGACCCGAAATCAGAAATCGATTTGCCACGATGGCAAATCGTTGGATGACCTCGGATGAAAAACCTTTCTGAATGAAAGTTGTGCACCGTGATGTCATGCACCTGCCTGGCTTTACGGCACTTAAAATAATAAAAGCACTGCCATCAGTAAGTTTTTTAGTGTGCAGGGGTACCCAATTCAGGGCCCTCCAGCAACTTTGACCTACCGACGTGGCACGATATGGGTGGCTGTACCAAGAAAAATTCATTTTGCATGTAGATACGTTAGAAAATGCATCTATGCATGTAGATAGGTTAGAATGCTTCTAAATTTTTTGTGGTAGTGAGTTTCCACGCAAGGAACAATATGACGAGAGGAATTCACATTGTGATGAAAATTTGGGCACATTACATGCAGATTTGGGGTCAATTGTAATGGATGGTCTTTTTGACCCTCATGTGGTTTTGGAATTTGGTTTTGGAATTTTGGCGCAAGGTGTTGTACATGCCAGGCAATTAGAATGTGGGTATGCTGTATCAATGAAAATTCATTTTGCCAGGCCAATTGCTTGGTCAAACCATTTTTTCACTCCAAAACTAGAGCACAATAAAAATTTATAGCTTGCATTTTTGTTATAATCTTCGTAATGACATGGTGAAATCAACTGAAATTTTTACAGTAGGTTCCTGAAGTAGGTAGGATTACTTTCATACGGTTCATCCCCCTGGATGTTTGTCAAATGTCAAATATGCCCTCCAACATGAGGGCATGTTCCGGTTTGGAATGGGCCCACCAAAAACGGGCTCGTCCTTTAGGGGTTAAGTTAGAGGTCTCTTTTCATTGGGTTTGTTGGGGTTGGGAGTCCTAACTCCTAATAAGCCGGCCGGTGAGTAGTTGGATGAATTGTTCCCAGGTTTCTTTTTATGTGAAAGAAAAAGAAAGAGAAAAAAAGTGAAACCATATGGTACACCTAGTAAATGGATGAATGTTTTATACTATTGGATGTGTTAGAACTCCAAAAAATTTAAACTTTAACTGAGTTATATTATCTATTGAAATAATTCTAGTATTGAGTGGTTTATTCGCCCTCCCACGGATTTGGGCGTTTCCGACACTCGTAAAACCTCGCCACCATTCCCACATGGCAGCGTGACTACTCTCTTGCGGCCATCTATGACCGCTCCGGATTTGCTCGAAAAGGTCATCCCCAAAATGAGATCCACTCCATCGATCTCGCAGATAGTGAAGTTCTCACGTCCCTCCCAACTCCCCAGTTGAAGAGGAACATCAAACGCCAACCTTGTCGCCAACTGAGGTTCTCCTTTGGCAGAGCGCACCTCAATAGAGGCCCCCACGTCACTTGTCGGGAGTCCCAACTTTCGCGCCGCCGTCGGCATCATGAAGGAGTGCGACGCTCCTGTGTCCACCAACAACGATACGTTAGTTCCGGATATTATCCATCCACGAACAACTACTGACTCCCTTTACGCAGGGCGCCAGTTTCCTGATACAACTCACAAGAATAGTTGCATACCTTGCAAGTCCTGGCGACCACCGCTTCCACCAAGCGACTGATTGTATCTTCCGACAGCTCCGTGGTTGCCCGAGTCATGTTCAATTGTCGAGGTTTTGTGCACTTCTTGGCCATGTGCCCGGGCTCTCCGCAATTGAAACACACTCCATCAAAGGTTGCCTTCTGTCCGCCATAAGCCCTCCCCCGCTTTTTTCCTTTCGAAGCACCGAGTGCCGCCTTGACGTGTTAAGGCCATCCCTTCGATTTCCACGTGCCATTATCATCGCCGCGTGGCCTATCCTACTCTTCTTTTCCGGTCGGAAGGAGTCACCTTCCCGCCGGGTCTTCTTGTGTTTCAGCTCCGTACGGCCTTGTCCTCACCCCTAGGGACATCCGAGAAACATTCGGCCATCTCAATTGCCTCGTTCAAAGTCTTGGGTGGCTTCTCCTCCAACTTCCGCCTGGCCCATGGGCCAGTCCCGCCACAAAGTTGAAGACCATTTCTGGTTCTGCCATGTCCGCGACTTCGAGCAACAGCACATTGAAAGCCTGGACATACCCCCGAATGTCATCTGTTTGCTTCAAATTCCTCATCTTGTCCCGGGCAAGCCAGGACGCGTTGAGGGGCACAAACTATCTCTTCATCAATTCCTTGAACCCCCTCCAGTTCAAGGTTTCCCGACTTGGACCTCGGTCGTGAAGGCGTTTCTGCCACCATTGTTGAGCATAGCCCTCAAATAGGTGGGAGCCACTTCCACCCGATCCTCGTCACTCAACGTGGCCGCCCGGAAGTACTCTGCTCTAGCTCTAAGAGCCAGGTGTTGAGTGCCTTCCGATTTCGGACGCCCTCGAAGGTGCCGGTTCCTTAGGCTTCACCTTAAACTTTGCCTTAGCGGAAGTGGCATTAGCCGCCTTCAACAACGTCTTTCAACGTCCCGCCAAACTGCGCCAACGCCCTTCCCAAAAGGCTGCCGGCATGGGAGGCATCTCTTGGTTTGTCGGAGCTCTCAAGGATTCCTCGGGCTCCGACTCCTCGGATTCATCCCGCTCTTGGGCGGCCTCGTTTTCAGAAACATGAATCGCTTCCTCAAACAAACGGCCGCCTCGGTGACACGCCGCCCCCATCGGGCTCACCGGGATCATCATCTTTTGGGCCGTTCCGCTTTCGCTTCGGCTTGCCCGAACCCCATGATGAGGCCAATCCCAAGGACGATCGCGTACTGAACTCTAAGCTCTGATACCAAGTGTCGCGCACCTCAATTCGGTAAGCTCCCCTTCAAGTCATAGTTACTCGCTTTGATGCGCGCGCCTGACTCCCAACCTGGCCGCCGGGCCAACTTGGAGCTTCGGCTGCTCACCGGGACATAACGGTCCCCCTTCGCTTCCCTCTAAACCCCTCCACCTATTTGGGACTAGGAGAATTCCCTTTGGTAGATGGCAGTCCGGAACACTCCCCCCACTCTTTGGTCGCTTTCCGGCTCGCTCGCTTACTCACTAGTTTTTTGGTCACCAACGGGCTTGCACCGTTCTCGGGGTTACTACTCCCTATATATACTTCTGTAGCTTGTCCGCGGGGTTTCATAACCAGCCATGCCATTTTATGGCGAACCACCACGAAAACCCTCGACTCCCGGTGATGAGTCGCGGTGAGTCTTGGCCAACTCACCACGGCCCCTATGGACCGTGCTGAGTCCCAAGACTCCCCACGACTCCCACCACGAGGTCTCCGCCCCCATGGTGAGTCCTATGCCACCCCCACTAAGTCCCGCTAAGCTACCACCACCCCTTGTGGAGCCACCCCCACCGCAACCCGGTGTGCGGGGCTCCACCTAGTGAGCGCCTCCGCCTCCTTCAGTGCCTTGGGCACTCAAGGGTGCTTCAGCCCCCCATACCTATCGCTGCCACTGCCCCCACCACAGGGGCAGCCCCTCATGTATCCCGACCCTCTGCCCTCAAGGCAAAGGGCCGCGACATGGGCCCTATAACAAAAAAGTGTCCAGGGGGACACCAGGTGACCGCTAAGAATAGAGGGGCGAGGGTACCCCTAGGTACCCAGGGGTATTCTGGGGGACCTAAGGTACATTTGAAGTGCCGGATTCCAGTTGGCGTTTGTTGGTGATAATAGCTGTGAGTGAACGGAGTGCCGTGATATGGATTTCTTTGAAACATTTGTGGATGGGAAGAATGGGAATTTGGAAGTTATCGTGTATGTCCGTGATACTGGCGTTATGAATGCCACCTCGAGTGCCGGCTGTGATGACAGTTAACGGGCCGGTTTTCCAGCCACGCCTTTGGAGTGCAAGGATAAGCGGGGCATATTTTTGACGTTTTTCTAAGATTGAATCGTTTGGATAACGATCATGGCAAAATGTGAATTCAATGAAATGGATGGTGAGTTGTGGGGATGGTGAGGTGGGGGGTAAAGTGTTGATAGGTAGACCTTGGACAAGGAGTATGTCCGGGCAAAGTCGAGCGGGGCATGAGCATGGTGATCGGGTACATATGCATGGTAGTAGCCACGGTGGTACTGTGTGGTCGGGTGGCCGTCCCTGGTAGATACTTGCATTCATGAGCAAGAACCAACGGGTTTCAACACGTTTTAGAAAGAGCTTGTGGAGGTGCCAGACTGCCTGGTTATGACGCGTGATATGCAAGCCATGTATAACTGGGTGTGTACATTGGCTGAGGAGATGTGGCCAAGTGTCACGAGCTTGGTGGGTGGTTGCACATAACGGGCAGTATGGGGATGGGAACAGATGTGGCCAGAAGATGTGTTTGCGCTGGTGGCCCATATATTGGGCATATCGGAATTTGAGTGTTTGTCGGATTTGTGCGTCGTCGGTGGTGGCTTTGGTTAGCCAGAAATGATTGGAGAGTTTAGGTGCAGTACATTGGATTGAGTCCATTTTTGGATGTGTACTTTGGTATGGCTGATGGAGGCTGCCGCTTGTTTATTTGCCTCTCTGGTCAGAGTGGTCAGGAGGTTTCGGACTGGTCTGGGTGCGGGGGGGGTCCAGAATGGGGTATATGAACCAGAAGGGATGGGTGTGGGCGATGTGAATAGGGTCGTTCGAGGTTTCAACTATGGGTTGGGAGGCGCCGAGTTGGGCGAGTAGGTCTGCATCTTCATTACCATGGATGCCAGTATGCGAACGGACTTTGAGTATATGGACTGGGTGGCCTAGGGAGATGGCCCTCTGGACAATAGCGGCAATGAGGTTGCGGTCGGGTGATGATGATGGGCAGAGGGGTGGGAGATGTGGTTACGAATGAGGAATAGTGAGGTAAGGTTGTCGGTGAAGATGTAGTGTGGGGAGGGGAAGGTGTCAAGTAGAAGAGGGCGTCATAAATGGCCATGAGTTCAGTCCGGAGGATGGTGGCAGGGCCAGGGAGCCTGAGGGCAATGCCTTGATTGGTGCCGGCGTGATAGATTCCATACCCTGCATTAGGTTTGGTGAGGGATCCGTCAGTGTAATGTGAATTGGCCAGTGGGTATTTGGGGATGGTGTTTTGTTGATATATTAGAGGTGTAGAGGTGTTGTTGGCGCGACCTGGGAAGGGCGTGGTGTCGCAATGTTCCAAGCTTAGTTGGTTTTGATCCATGACAATGTGGTGGGTGTATGGGTGTGGGAGAGGATGGTTGGATAATGGATGGTGGCCTTTATTTTATGAGTGATGGTGAGCAACTGTTCGAGCTGAGAAAAGAAAGATGGCGGTATGGCTGTATGCCGGGGGTTTTGGATGTGTAGAATCAGGGTTAGGGTGGTTCCTTCCATTTGAGATGTTTGGGAAGAGGAGGGGTATGAATATACTTAAGCTGGTTTGGGTCAATTGTGGCGAGTAGATTGACCCCTTCTGGGAGTTGTAGAAGAGGGTGAGAGATATTAGGAGTGTTTTGTTGTGTAAGGATGAGGATTGTGGATGCAGTAGGAGAGGAGTGCGCAGCAAGTTTTGCCCATTGAAGAGCTTCGTGAGAAGGAGAACCAGGTGGAGGGTGGGCAAGGCCCCGGCCTTCCCAGGTGTGCTGGGTGGCAAGTACCAGTGGCTCCAAAGACACAGTCTCTGTGGTGCGGGCTAGAGAATGTGGGCAATGCCATAGGGCATGTCAGTGGGTTGGAGTAATATGAGTGAGTAAGCTGGAATGTGTTGATAAGTAAGGAGAGAATATCTTGGGGTATAGTATGGTGCGCACATGTTGTTTCCAATTTAGTGGGGGACCGCGGTTTCTTGGGGGGAGTGTCTTTGAGATAGCGATCAACCAGCCAATATAATTCGGTAGCAACGTCTTGTTTTGGGGGTTGTAGCGATTGTGGGGATGAGATAGTAGTAGAGTATTTCTCCCAGAGCCACGTTAGTCTTGTATTGGGGACGAGGCCAATGAAGCGGTCATGTTGAGCGTAAATGTTGGAAAGGCGGGGGCCCGTGTGGATTAGAGGTTGATCATGCTTGACATCTTTGTCAGGATTACATTCAGTTATGCAGATGTGCATGTTGGGGGCATAAAGTGATTGGTGTATATATCTGCTATCTGTAGGTTGGGCGGGAGTGGTGTGTTGTTGGTGCATGTGTGTTAGATAATTGGTGTTGGTTTGTTTATGGAAGGTGGTGAGGAGGGCAAGATTGTGTTTGGGGTCGCAAACGTCATGTAGGCCGAAGAGGTCGTCTTCCATCTGCCATGTGTTGTCTGCGGAAGTGTACCTAGCCCATTGACAGTGATAGTATGTATCAATGCAGGTGGCTCCAAAGGCATCAATGGACGTTTGGGTTTTAACTCCTAGTATAGCTTCAATGATGTAAGCATTGTTATTGTCGTCGTATTGTGGTGAGGATGGGGGGGATGGTGCGGTGGTTAGGGGGGTGTGGGATCCTTGCCTAGTAGGCGAGGGATTGGATGGCGTATGCAAGTGGCGGATAGGTTCAGGGTGTTGTGTGTTAGTTACTTGAGAGGGAAAATCAGATTCTATGTCTGTTTGGGTATTGGTGGCATATGCCGTTTTGAGTGTTTGGTAGATGGAGGTAGTAGGGGTAGAACGGTACTGGGGGAGCAGGTCTTGAGCCGTATGCGGATAGTAGAGGCATGGGAGGTCACACTGTAG
The DNA here is from genome assembly GCA_030704615.1 of Takakia lepidozioides. Lineage (NCBI taxonomy): Eukaryota > Viridiplantae > Streptophyta > Takakiopsida > Takakiales > Takakiaceae > Takakia > Takakia lepidozioides. Next base: position 37,750,078 of record CM060733.1, read on the forward strand.
AGTGTAGGCGGTCGAGGGATGGCAGAATAGGGTACGAAGATGATGTAGGTAGCGATTGGTTTTGTTCGTGGCTTGGGAGAATTTAAGAGTGAATTCGCTAGGTTTTAAAAGTCTATGGCCAGTGGCGGTAGTAAGTTGGGTGATGGTGGTGATGTGTCGTTCTTTGAAATATGTGAGGATGGGGACATTTTGTTTGGGATAAGAAATGTCAAATTGTGGTAGAGAAGGGCTTGTAAGCCATGCGCGTTCTAAGGGTGATGAGGTGTTAGGATATTCAGGCAGATCAGTTTGTATGCTAATTTTCATTTGGCGCAAGATGAGTAATGTGCGTGCAGTGGGGGAATGTAGGTAGGCTTGTGGGTGCAGGGTGGCTCTTTGCATGGTAAGGATGATTATTTTGACTTGACAATTGTGTTACTTCATGCATGTGACCTATACCATCCAGCCCCCTCCCTTGGCGGTGCATTACGCCGTTTTCGTCCCTCTCCTGGACTGCAGTCTGTGAGCAAATCAGTCTTCCCCCTCCTATTTGGTTTTCCCGGACCCTTGCGTGCGCGCACCTTCAAGCCTCTCTGACATAGCGGTCTTTCGCATTTGCTGGCAAAAGTTCATCCCAGCTCGTCTTCTTCTGCCAGCCGAATTGTGTTTCGGCGCAAATAAGATCTCTCTTGTCTCCCACGCCACGCTGTTGCTCTCTCGCTCCCCCCCCCCCCCGCATTGTCTGCTCTGGCAGCCCCTCTTGCTGGCTCTCTCGTCACTTGCCGTTTAGGTGTAGCGTCAGACCTTGCTGACCCTCTTCTTCTCTTGCGTAGCTGGGAGACTTTAATTTTTTCCGGCTCTATTCAAATCTCAATCTCCTAGAGGATTAATTGGATTGCAGCTCTTGTCGGGCGCCCTCCACAGCCACTCAAGCCATCTCAAATTCTAGCTCCTCTCAGGACATTGGCCGCCCTTGAAAGAGCACATAAGGAGACTTTGAACAAGCCCTTGGCGCTTCCCTGCTTGCTCGCTACTTCTTCTTTTTCTCCCTGCTTAGACGGTGAGTCTCTGGACAAGCGAGCTCCCATAGCCCCTCATGGGCTCTCGTGGTGCCTCCCACAGGAAGCGCTCAGGTTCTGGCTCCAGTGCAAGAGGAAGAGGCAATTGGATTCCCCGTTCCACGGCCTCTGTTCCAAGCTCCATCTTGGGCAAAGGACCCGAAATTGCGGCTCCGTTTGCAGGTGCTGACCTCTTCCCGTGGGCTGAATCGGTAGTCCCATAATCAGATTTGCAGGAGATTATCTCGCTTGACCTTGAATGTCTGGGAGCACACTCAGATAAAATGATGCAGCATGGGATTCTAATCCATTTCCCGGGGCGGCGCAGAGACAAAGATTGGACAAGGAAATGGGTTTCTGAGTACATTGGTTCCGAAGGAGGGCTATCACACCACTCCTGCCACCCTATGGGTAGAGGATTTTACTCGGTGAAATTTGGATCCAAAGCAGATGCTGACAGAGCCCTGGCGTTTAACACTCGCAAATCTCGTTTCAAAGTTCACCTCTTCCCGTGGTCTCCAGCTTGGGGTCACAAAGAAGGGCAACATTCAAACCGAGAATCATCGCCCTCCCTTTCCTGGCATCATTGCCTGAAATAGGAGCCCATTTCGGTTCCTACATTGGGAGCATCAATGTGTTTGATCCCATAGATGATGCAGTTTTGAGCGTTGATCAGGACCCAACTCTTTTTTACTCAAGCAATGATAGCGGTGTGCCCAAGATAGTGGTTATGGTGTCCGACACGGCCAAAATTGGTAATGCGATCAGGCTGCCTACGTTGGATGGTTCATACATCTCTGTGCAAATTAAAGAAGAGGTCTTAAGTATCGTGTGCTTCAGATGCAACGGGGCAGGACACATCAAGGTGGATTGTCCTCACAGAGAGAAAGGCGAGGGGAAGACAAATGTGCCCCTGGCTCCCAAATCGACAATGGCACCAGCTGCTCCTGCTCCCGCACCCAGGCCCCCCTCACCATCGCGTTCCATAGATGTCAGCACCGCTTTGGCCTCGCTCCCCACGCACGCTGACGAACGAGCGGCCAAAAGAAAGAGAAAGGGCTCGCCCTCTGTAGATGCATATATTGATACATATTTCTTTTCGGATCGTTTTTGATCTTAAGGCAGACAATTTAGGCATTGTACTGCCAAAGTAGGGCAGTTTGTGAGTTATCGGGGAATCGCTAGTAAAGCACGTAGGAATTTAGATTATGTCTGAGACGACCATGGAGGAGCTTTGGCGTCAAAATGACCGTAGGGAGCTGCATCGACAGCGATTTAGGCTGCCAATTTGGTACCAGTAACGACAACATGCACCTGTTCGAAATAATACATAGTCCCGGATCTCTCTATTCTCCGGCCTTTCAAGTCCAGTAGGAGCACGCGGCGAGGAGTCTTGGCAATTGGAGGAAACAATCTGTACAGTGATGAAATATCGCGACAAAGCAAGTGCTGCATCGGAGCAAACGACGGTGAAGGAACTTCCCGGCAAAGTTTTGAACTCCTCAATGATGCAAAGTGTGTAGGAGGAAACTCCAGATGATTTGTGACCCAGTGGCAGGGCCAAAGACCCCCTGGGGACACCACCAGTATTTTTACTGCCACGAAGCGGCAGACTGCCTATATGGCGAAACCATGGAAACCAACCAAAGGTGTGGCTTTTCTTCCCCGATTCCCTTGAGATTTTGTGGGCAGCTACAAGCCATCTAATTATAATTTTTCACCAAATTTGAGGATTTTTGGAGGTGATGAGAGACGGCATCAAATTATCACGCCGGAGGCAGTTGCGAAAGACGATTAAATGGAATTCTAGTTCATCCAATGGATGAAATCTGGAAATTCGACCTGCAAGCTGGAGGGATGAAAAGACAACCTAGCGCCAACTGGTCATCCATTGGATGGATGAAAAACTAGATTTATCATTAACACCAAGGTTTTCCATCCGTGGTTATTATTCTATGGTGTTCTATCGTTTTTAAATTATAGATTCATGTAGGAAATAATAGTTTAAGACTATCCTTCACTAGTTTAAGAGGCCCCAAAAACACAATAAAAGAAGAGCAGGCTCATCTTGTTCTTCAATCTAGTCTCATTTCCTTGTTTTGGCCTCTTGTTTGTGTAGTTAGTTTTGAGCTTGAGGGAGCTAGTTCCTAGAGAGTTGAGCTTGTGGCTCTCTAGTATTAGAAGCAAGCATATTGACAGCAAGATAGTCCTAGCTCAAGGCCTTGTGGCCATTTGAGGCAAGAAGTAGAGGAAACGCTCCATGAAGTGGGAGACTTGAGGACGAGTAGGAGTGCCGGAGGAGGACCAAGCTTTAGTACCATTCTACCGAGTGATTTAGTGCATCCCAAGCACCACTTGTTTCAGAGGGTGACTTACTATACATTCTTGACTTTTGAATTCATTTCATTTGCTGTTCAAGCTTTGTCCAAGGAAATGACCTTATAAGCATTGTTTGCTAAAAATCTATAAAACTAACCCTCTTTCAAGAGGATGTGTGTGCATCTCTATGTACATGTGTGAAGAGCACAGGTGTGAAGCCCCAAGAGACACGGCCTTAGGAATCTAACCCAATCACGTCATGGAAGTAAGGGTAGATTTCCATTATTATGTTTAAAGAGAGGGTGAGCTTGCATGAAGTGGCGAAGCTCTTGTCAAATTTCTCTTTCTAGCTTAGTGGCGACGGCCATATTGCATGAGACGGCGAAGCTATTGCCAAAATTTTCATATTATTAAGATCATATCTATGATTCATAAGCCCCCTGGCCATAGAGGACCATAGGAGGCGTTGCCAACTAACTTATAAGTGGTTAAGCTATTTTGTAGAGGGCTGCCAAAAAGGGCAGATCCCAGCACTTAAATGCTGGCGCCTTAGGCGCCTTTGGGTTGGAGGTCAACCAAGGAGGTTGCCTAGAATTGCCATGGAGTGGCGCCTCTAACGCGGGTGGCATGACCTGCCTCCGTGGGAAGAGTTGACCCCTGGAGCAAAGTACGCTCAGTGGGGCACTGCGTGGCAGCACCAGGCGCCATAGCTGGGCCTGCGCAGGTACGACACGAGCGGCAAAGACGACGAAGCCTACCTATTACCCGCTGGATCCGCGCCGGCGGCGGGCCAGCCACACCGCGCCACGTAACGCTGGCCGCGGGGTATCAGTCTTAACCGCTGAATAATTCGACGGATCCCGCCAGGGACTGATGGTCCTTGGATCGGGTATTTTAAGGGGGGGGTTCTCTCCCTATACCTTTGATTTCTTGTGCACTATTCATAGTATTCTTCTTGCATGAGAATAGGGCGTGTTTTAACAAATGATAAGAAATGGCTGGAACCATTGGATAGGCCCCAGCGAGGCCATCGGTTTGATATGTATTCCGGGGTTTGTGAAAGCACGGCTCACGGGTAGATGCCACAGGCAGAGAGAGAGAGCCCAGAGACAGGGATGAGAGAATCCCTGCTGGGGTTTCACAAGGTAGAAGATGACATGTTTCAACTTTGTTTTGGGCTGGTTGCCTGCATAAATTAATCAGATTATATTGGAAGTAAGTGGAAGAGGCGCAGGGAATGGACCCTGGGACCCACTGAATGTTTAACCATTGTTTACACACCAGGGTGGCGAGCAGATGAGAAACTGCTGGGTGGCAGATTTCATTCATCCTGGCCCAGTGATGGTTTAAGTTGCTAATGAGTTCTTGAGTGGTTTGGTATAGGAATTTAGGGGCGTTCCCAAGTGGAGAGCGGTTCCTCAACGCTCCCGGCATAAAAGGGCGTTCCCAGGGCATTCCCCTGGTACCTTGAGGGTAATTTAGTTAGCTCCAGCATCATGCGATGATTCTCTATTTCTACGAATTTCATGCATTTGTAGGAATATTTTCATGATTTGTCTTTATTATTTAGCAAGGTAATTCGTCTTTTTTAAGGGATTTTATCCTGACCCCATTAACTTCGAAACGCAAGTTTTAAGGGCGGTATCGCCCCCTTCCGCTGAGGATATTTGAAGTCAAGTACCCGGCCGCTGGGGGGCCTTGGGCCAAGGAACGGCCATTGTTATTAGACCTCGGGAATAACCTAGAGGTTGGCATTGTTATTATTCATCCGATGGACTGACCATTGAGGTGGCATTTTGGGATCGCTCTAAGGAGGAGAGACTGACTTGGGAAAGCGGATCAGGTCCCTTCCTAGGAGGTAGGACACTCATCCACCTCGGGATTTAGGGGGGGGCATTGGGCGGGAGATAGATGATCCCCGTCTCCCTGGGCTCGGGATTCGTTTTGTGAAGGGATTTGAAGGTTCGTCCCGACTATAAGCGTGTTGGGAGTCCAGGCATGTAGGAAGTAGTAATAAACAAAGACTTGGAAGGCAATTACGATTAAAGACGTAGAAAATCCATAAACAAAACGTAGGACTAGGAAACACAAATTGCCATGTGAAGTAGAGTTGTTAAGCTTTGCTTTGCCGGTACGAAGTTAGACTATCTAGATCCATCCATAGCTGCCACGGACCCCTGCACTTACTGCAGCCGGGTAGGCGGTTCGCTGAGCCCAACCTACACCGCAACTTGCCACGACCTCCTAGGCTAATATGCCGTCACCCTGGCCGCGCGCGACCAGGGCTCGTCACCCTCTGTGTCATCTCCCCCGCCTCATCCACGGCTCATGTTGTTGCCTCGTGATCAAGGAAGTCCCGCCCATCACCCTTCGGCAATATTTGACTTTTGTCCGTTATCCAACTCCTTAGAAGATCCTCTGACAAACTTGGCAACAAGGTGCCTTGAGTTGAGATCTTTTGCTAATCTAAAGCTATGTGATTGGACCCCAGACAGTGCTGTAAGAAGAAACTTGGCGGTTGTGAAAATCACGCCAATCATCTACGGGCAAATTAATGGGTCAGCAAACCCCCCCTCGATTCTGCTGACAAATGGATTGGAAGGCTTGGCAGGAGCATGGATCACTACATTTCATGCTACGCACTATTCGGCATCTAGGGAGGTGGAGCTCTATGTGAAGCTAATTGGGAACATCATTGCGGAACAACCATTCCATTTTCATCTTTCAAATGAAACCATCGTCCATTTTGGTGCATTTTGGGAAAACTCGGCAGAGTATGAAGAGGCCTCTACTGTCCATACCTTACTTGCTATTCGGTGGGAGGACATTGTCAGAGATGTAGGAACGGCAAAAGACTTCAGCTGGCTCACCAGAAGGAAACTCTTTGATGGCTCGCTTGGAGGCTTCCCCATAAGCAGCAAGATTCTATTTGCAGGCTTCATCCTGGTGAATGCCATCCTGGGCTCGGCCTCATCTCCAACCCCGTCGCCCACAGCCCGCAGAGAAGCAGAAGTTGGCTCTGGTAATATGTGTGAGTCCCCAACTCTTAGATTCCTCTCAAAGCTGGAAGCTACGAGAGTAAAATCTCAAGAAATATCTAGAGAGCTGGCAAGGGCTCTATCCCAAAGGGAAAAGTCATTGCTTAAGTGCCTACAGCTTTGTCATCAACTCTTAGAGAATGGGGATGAAGGTCCAAGCACTCAGGCTAGCTACAACAGGGCGAAGTCAAATCTCTGGAAAATTAGACAAGAGAAAGACAACGCCTAAAGAATTAAGGCTGGTGTGAATTGGTCCTTGAAAGGTGAAAAAATGACTAAGTATTTTTTTATTAAAGCAAAACAAAGGCGCATGGCATCTGCCATTGCTTCTCTCACCAGGCCAGACGGTTCCTCTTATGCTCTTCCAAAACATATGGCTCTAGGAGAGTATCCTCGCCGGAGAAGGAGCAGGCTGTTGATGAAATTCTGCAGAGCATCCCCTCGCTCTTATGTGAAGAGGAAAAAAGTGAGCTTGCTGCCCCTCTCACTAATTCAGAGCTAAAGGAGGCCCTGCAATCCCTTCAATATGGTAAAATGCCTGGAATGGATGGAATGCCGATTGAATTTTTTAAGGCCCTCTGGTCTACTGTGGTAGAAGATTTCGTGGCCCTGGCCAAGGATATCCTCATGAAAGGCATAATGCCATCGCAGCTGTCTATGGGTCTTATCACTCCGATTTTTAAAAAATGGGACAGGAGCCAGTTTTCTAACTACAGACCGATTACTCTCTTGAACACCACTTATAAGATTATTGCCAAAGCATTAGCGCTAAGGCTCCAACCTGTTCTCTCCAGGGTCATAAGGCCAGAGCAAACAGGCTTCCTCAAGGGGAGAATGATGTTAGATAATTTCCTACTCATCCATGAGGCAATGCATAAAGCTAAAATTTCAGAGCAGCCTCTGGCTATTTTAATGCTGGACTTTGAAAAAGCCTTTGACAATATTGACTGGAGCTTCTTGCACAAGGTCCTCGAAAAAATTGGGATGCCCGAGACTTTCTCAAAATGGGTAAAAATCCTTCTCTCTTCAGCATCGAGCAAGGTTGTCGTTAATGGAGCTATCTCTAAACCTTTTGCTCTATTCAGGTCTGTAAGGCAAGGCTGTTCCCAGCGCCTTACCTCTTCCTCATTGCAGCAGATGCGTTGGGTCACTACTTGAACTCTAGACATGACATTGTAGGTCTACAAGTGTCGGGTGACTCAGCGGTAAAGTTGTCTATGTATGCTGATGATACTACCCTCATGTTGAACAATGAGAAATCCCTCAACATCAGTAGAGCTTGCAAAGCACTCTAACTCTTCTGTGATGCTTCTGGTTTAAAGGTTAATTGGAATAAGTCTATAGGGCTGCTCACTGAACTCTCTCCCAATGCTTGGGGTCAGGAGCTGGGACTCAGGTGGCTCCAGCCTGGATCTGCTCATACCCTGTTGGGTTTTCAGGTTGGCATTGGGCTCTCAGAGGAGCAGAGATTTGAGCCCATCCTTAGAAGGCTACGTAATAAGTTAGCTTTCTGGAGCTCCGCAATGTTATCAGTGGCACGAAGGGCTCTAGTGCTTAGTCAAATATTACTAGCATATATTTGGTTCTCGGCTTTGGTATGGTCCCCAAGTTCAAAGCTAGTCGTCAAGATTAAAGCTTTCAGAAGATGATCTTTAAGATCACAACGACTGTGTTGAAAATTGATGATGTAATGGAAGCTTACTCTTTATTGCTGGGTCGACCATGGCTGAAACAGGCCAGGGTATTCCATGACTGGAATTCCCAGTTACTGACTGTGCATGATGGGAAGCACAAGATACAGATCACCACTAAGAAATCTGGTAGGCTACCTGCTACTCGGAGACCTCGTGGAGTCAGAGTGTATGACTGGAGGGGAGGGCTTGATGAGGAGCAGGAAGCTACTCTGTTTGCTGCACACCTAGAGTAGGAGCAGGTTGCAAAAATGCAACTGGGAGGCCTGAGTTGCTTTAAAGGTATATGTTGTGGTGCAGTAACAACAACATCAATTGAGGGGGAAACAAGCAGTTACCCACCACATTTCTATGAAGAAAGAGAGGGAGAAATAGAAATCCTAGAGGAACCAGCCAATGTGAGTTTACAGGATGAAGTAGTGGCTGGATGGACAATCACAGCTGAAGAGCAGGTGAGAGAAGTGAATGCGGGAACTGAGGAGGAACCAAGAATGGTGAAAGTTGGGGCTGACTTGGAGCCATAATTCTTTGAGAAAGCTAAGAACATGTTTATCAAATACAAAGATGTATTTGCTTGGAGCTATGAAGATCTGAAAGGGATACCACCTGAGATCTGCCAGCATAAGATTGAACTGGAACCAGGGTCAGTACCAATCAAACATGCAAGGTACAGGATGAATCCCAACTATGCACAGAAGGTTGGGGAGGAGATTAAGAAGTTGGCTGAGGCTAAGTTCATATACCCGATAGAGTATATATCACCCATTGTGATAGTTCCCAAGAAGAATAGCAAACTGAGAGTTTGTGTGAACTATAAGAAGTTGAATGATTGTACAAAGAAAGATCCATTTCCTTTGCCATTCACAGAAGCTGTACTGGACACTGTGGCAGGCCATGAGATGTACTCATTCATGGATGGCTTCAGTGGGTATAACCAAGTGCAAGTAGCTGAAGAAAGACTGCTTTCATCACTGCTTATGCATATAAAGTCATGCCTTTTGGACTTTATAATGCACTAGCAACTTTCCAGAAAATGATAAATGAATCTTTCTATGAGTATTTGGATGATTTCATGCAAGTGTTCTTAGATGACTTCAGTGTGTACAGCTCTAAGAATGAGCACTTGCGGAAGTTGGAATTATGTTTGGCCAGATGCAGGATGAGAGGTCTTGGGTTGAATCCAGAAAAGTGTACTTTCTGTGTGAATTCAGGGGTACTACTGGGACACATTGTGTATAAGAAGAGACTGCTTGTGGATCCTAGAAAGACTGAGGCCATTAAAGAATCCCCACCACCAGTAAATGTTAAGGCTCTAAGGAGATTCCTTGGACAAACCAGCTATTACAGAAGGTTTGTCAGACGGTATGCACAGATGGCAGCACCATTGAGCAAGCTTTTGAAGAAGGATGCAGTGTAACTTCCTCTGGGGGGCCACGCCGACTTCCCCCACTAAAAGAGCGCTGGTCTGTTGGTCCTAGCTCTGCAATCCCCGAAAAGAAGGTGGTCTTGGGATTATAGACCCGGCCCTGCAGATTGTTGCGTTCCTAGCTAAATGGGTTCCCAGGGTTCTACGTTATGGAAACAGTCCATGGTGCTTACTGGTAAGAGAACATCTAGTACAAGCAGTGCCCTCCACTTCCAATTCTTGGGCTCATTCCTTGAAATGGCTTGTCCAGGGGCCTTGCAAAACCAAAGGCAAAGGCTCTGATGCCTGGAACTCCATTTGGGCTGCTTGGAATGCTTTCAAACCACATCTGGCCCAAAAAAAGCCCATGTGTTTTGAGGAAGCTGTGCGCCAACCATTATTTGGAAATCGGAACTTAGGACATGTGCCCCTGACTGTTCTAAGCAAAAAATGGGCAACCTTGGAATCTAAGGGGCTTTCACATGTGGCAAATGTGTGGGAGAATGGAGAATTTCTTGACCCTGCTGCTGTCATCCTCCTCTATTCGTAGCGGGTGGGAGCACGTCAAACAGGGAGTCATGAATATTCTACCTCTCTTAACAGGCGATGGATGCAATGGCAGTACCCTCCCTTGTTGGTTTGGCAGTTACAGGGAAAACGTGCCCATAGCCCTCTTGGCTGTTGAATCCAGAGATGACCAGTGGCTTGGCCTTGTCTTCCACTCCTTCGAGGCCTTCTTTCGCTCCAAGGCTCAGGGCAGCTCCATCATGGAGAGGCCTTTAAGATTAGAGTGTTTGAGACTCTCACAGGTAAGCCTGATCCCAAGCCCCCACCTGGTCAAGAGCTCTGCTGGGCATCCAGGACGCCACTGCTTTGGTTCCTGCATTTCCCTTTGAGCAGATTACAAGTAGACCCAGGAGAATGGACTTGGAAAAACACCTCCAATACTCCATTTTTGGGCTACACGGTCAAAACAGGCTATAAACTACTGCTTGGGAAACAAGATTTTAAGTCTAAATGGAACGGGAAATGGTCTTTGCAGTTGCAAGACCAAGGATAGAGTAGCGTTTGGAAGGACATATGGGCAAAGCATAGATCTGCCAAAATCAGTGTTTTTTTGTGGAAAATTGCCAACAAGATCCTCCCAGTAACTATCTCCATACCTGATATAGACCCAGCCTGCAAATCATGCCAGAATGGAAGAAGTGAAATGATAGAGCACTGTTTGATTCACTGTCCGGTTTCTGCCTGGGTGTGGCACTATGTCAGGAATTTCTTTTCTAATTGGGGGATTCTACCCTCTTTAGCTCCGACCCTTCTGCTACTCAATCTGCACAATGTTTCTTCATGGTCCAATTGCCCAGTATGGATGACCCTTAGAGCTCTCTCTCTCTGGTCTATATGGAAGGCTAGATGCTCCTTAGTTTTTTAGGGAAAATGCCCCAATGTCAGATCCATTCTCTGCAAAATATATGTGGATTTGATGATTGAGGGCAAAAAAGCATGGATGACTTTGATTGCAGCAGCCAGCAGGTGTAGTGAAGGAAGGTGCCAACAGCTATACTCGGACTTCGATCTTTCCTGGGCAAAATGCAACACCCTGTGCACTAGGCTATCGGAATCCAGAGTCCAATGGAATGACGACATCCCCCGGGATTGGCAAATCGCCAGCTGACTCCGAAGCGCCAGACATATATTGGCGACATCAGAAACTGAGCTCCTCGAAATCAAAAGCGCATCTGGATTTTGGGAGTGGCAGCCAGTAGTGTGCCTCAGAAAGTGGGCGCAATAGGACCAGACAGTTTAGTAATCTGGACAGTTGCCTATCTGCGTAGATGAAGCTTTTGAACCTAAATGCTTTCTGCGCTAGTCTTTTCTCCTCGTGATCTTGTTTTGTGAAAGTTGTCACTTATCTCCTAGTTCTACTAGGCGGACTTATCCAGCTTCTCCCCCTCGTCCCTAGATGCTCTGGGTGTTCCCCATGCCATAGGGTAAAACACCCTATGACCGTTCACCTCATAATTGCTTGGGTCAGGCCTGCATGAGCGACCATGGCTGGGCCCAAGTTTTACCACTTGGCAAACAGCTGTTTGATAGAACCCCCAAGAAATATGAGTGGTCATAGGGCTCAAACTTCACACAAGCATTCGGATTGGTTCAACTTTGAAACCCCATAATTTTGTGTGGATTTCATGAAATCATGCACTTCCAAATGTGTTGGGATGCCCTAGATGTGGGGGCATCTTATCAATTTATCCAGGGTAAAAACGACAAAAATTCACCGTTAGATCTTCCGCCATCTTTAGATGAACGGTCATAGGGTGTTCTACCCTACGCCTTCACGGCATTCCTGGAGGTTATTTTTTCCTCCGCGGTGTTCTCCCCCTTTTTTTGATTAATAAAATTCCCCAGGGCCATTGTCCCCTGTTAGGAAAAAAAAGAAAAAAAAAGGCAAGTCTTTTATAGATTGTTTTTTAGCCTAGCTAGAACTATATAATAACAAGCTCGGGGTGAACCACAGAGTAGTTGTTTAAATGACACACTCTAGCTTGTGGTGGTTCTAAGGTTGGGTGGTGAGCTTCTATTCACAAAGCGTTTTTCAGGTCCCAGGCTTATTTTTCTACAAGGGGTTGCTTTGTGAAGCTACGCAGCCGAAGCAGAAATCCAAATTTTGGGCTCTCAAAACTCACTTGCATGTCTTCCGGAGTGGCAACTCTGCAAGTGCTAGTTTCGTCGACGCCTATGGCTGCGGTTGTAAACATTCATGGTTTGGCTTCGTTTAAGCAGCTTAGTTGGAGAAGGGATTTACGAGAAAGAGACGAATTACTTGGGCGGTGAGCGCACAATCTTCTATGTCTGGTCCTGTACATTCATTCAAGGAGTTTGTATTGGTAGCGGATGCTAGAAACTCCAAGTTCCTTACGGCCGCAGGTGGCAGACACACACCCCAATTGCGGTGCTTCGAGTTGCAGGGGAGTTCCTTCTAGGAACTAAAATCTTTAGTTCTGCTAAAGGAGTTGCCGGTGGGGACGAAGACGAAGGTCCTGAACGATGATACAGGATTGATCCCCTCAATGCTGCAGAATTACGGATTCGAGCAAATCCATGATCTCAATCATGCATTACGTCATTGCAGGCAAGGTGAGTCATTTGACAGTCATACTTGGTATCCACCTCCAATTTGCTTGGGCCTTCCAGCCTAGGGAGATTGTAAAATCAATAGCGTCTTCATTTTTTTTAATTCATGCTCGACTCTGCAAGGATTAGTTCTCCTAATATTGTTCCGTCTTCGGTTAGGAGGGGCATTTGGTGGGGTCATAAGTGGGTCATCGAATGTAGCAACTGTTTCCGGGGGTCGCAACAAACTTCCTGGCTTGTTTTTCTTGGGAGTTTTTCCCCCAAGCTGATTCCTGTTTTCATTAGATCTTGATAGTTGTTTCCCGCATTTAAATTTGGACCTCATAGGGTGACTGTTGGTTATCAGCAACTGCAACTAATGTATGCATATCGACACTCTTAGAAAGACACTTTTTTGGTGCTGTGCTCTCATTCAAGGGCTTGCAAAACATCCAAGGCCTTCACCACTTTGGTCAAATGGTGCAGCCTTTGGGTTATTTACTCGGGGTAACAGTTTCTAGACACATTGGAATCTAGCGGTACTTTGGCATGATGTAAAAGATGGCCCATGATATTACAGGAAAGTTGTTTCTGGGTTTCTTTTCCTTTGCGAGAGGTGACTGGAAGATCACACTGATGTGGCACCTGCAGGTGTCGCGGAGGATTTGAATGTGGAAGGGTTTGATGTAGACTAGGTGGTGAGCTTGTCACTGCTCAGTTATGTGTATGCTTGTGACATACTGGTACACAGTCACAGATACATTGTCTTGTGGCCGCACGCAGTAAAGAATCTGCTCTGCAGCTTCTAGGGATGTTCATAAATCCACAGTTTTGTCTTTGTATGCTGCTAGGTCTTAAAATGGCAGTCGAGGGGGTAAAATTTCCTGTCCACATAGACAGTGGACTGCTTTGACTCGCAGCTGTATACAAGATTCTGTACGCAGCTTGTTGATGATTGTACCTTTAGGGGAAGCTCCTAGCCCTTCACTGATTGATGCATCACAGTTGTTAAGAGACTGGATTGGTGTCGACCTTTTGCAGGATGGTGTATTGACAGTGTGGCTTGGGAGTTTAGGCCCATATGTTCTCAATAAGCAGACCCAAACTGGCAGATCTGGTTTTCATCTCCTGTTTTGTGTTTGTTCGGTTAGTGGCCCCGTGTGTGTGTGTGTGTGTGTGTGAGAGAGAGAGAGAGAGGTGGGCCTATGTGTGGGGACTGTGAACATCAACTTAGAATTTTGTAGGTGCTTATGGTTTTTCTTTGTGCAAAATCTATTCCTTCAGCATAGCAAACATTAAATTGATATTGTCTACGGGGTTCTGCATGCAGTGGGCCAACCAGATTTGATTGGAATGGATCAAAGCACCGTCTCACAAAGGCTGAGTTATTGCCACTGTTGGAAGCAGAATGATGACGGAGGTTTTTGACCTCTTACTGCCTCTCTGTTTTTTCCTTTCCCTTTCAGGTAGCACACTCATATTTACTGGGGGTTGAAAATTGGAGGTTTGAGCCCTTTAGGATCAAGACATTTGTAGTGAGTCCCTCTTGCTACAAAATGGGGTTTCACCAGTCCAACCCAGTCTTATTGAGGAGGAAGGCGCAGTACGGCATTTCTTTCTTCTGTGCAGCCCCATCGCTCTCAAAGAAGATTGATGAAGGAGGTTTTTGACCTCTCACGGTCATTCTCCCTTTTTCTTCTCATTTCAGGTAGCACATTCACATTTGTAGCAATAGACACTGACTGCAAATGTCTTGATCCTGAAGGGCTCAAACCTCTGATTTCCAACCCCGCTAGTCCAGCACCAATCTTATTGACGAGGAAGGTGCAGTATGTTATTTCTTTGTGGTTTTGTTCCCAATGTGAGGGTGGGCAGTGGAGCCATGAGGGACCCAGTTTTTGTCCACGTGTTGAGCTCTTGACCGGAACATAGATCATGAATAAACTGTACCCAAAATCTTAACTTGGATTTGTGAGTACTGTTGTCATGACCTGGCTTGCAATGTGGAGATGCCTTAGACAACCATGTAATTGTTTTCCGGTAAAAGATCCTTTCATGCTTTCTCCAGGGGTTTTTTTCGAACTGCGACAATAAGCAAACATGTGGTCACAGGAACTGCTACCAATTGGTGGAAGCCCTTTAGGCCCACCAATGGTTTTACTGAATTTGAAATTTCTCCAGACTTGTAAGGTGTTTGTTTGTGGTAGAAGTGTAAGGTCTTCATTTCTTTGGGGCCTGGCAGCTGCCTCGCAGGAGCTACAACAATTATCTGACAAACTGAGGGGCTTGAGACAGCTTGGTCAGTGAAGAAAGCTCATTATTTAGACAATCAGTCTCCATGTGCTCAGCCATCCTGGTGGAAGTGAAGAACATGTAATTGGTGGAGAATAGAAACTGCTTTTGTCTACAATTGGTTTTAGATTTCCACCGCTGTAAGTGTGTTGTTTGTCTGTGACCATGTTGAAGGGAAAATCTTTCTGAAAACTTTCTTACTGGCTTGGCTCACCATCTGCAAACTGAGCTGCTATAGGCATGAGAGATACAAAGCCTTTTATTTCCTTTGCAACGAGGATTATTTATACTTGTATCTACAGTGTTTCATGACATCATGGAATTTCATGGAAGGGTGACTTGCTTGTCTTCCCATATGAAACGATGGTCGGGAGCTAACCCAATTTGTCCAAACCGCCACTGCAAGGGAATGAAAGGGGTAATATCTCACCACTCTCTGTAGAAAGCTCCATCACAGCTTTGGTTGAGCGCAGAAATCATGTCAACTCCTAGTTGCTCAACTCCGCATGATGAACTCATGCTCTACCCTTCCTTTTAAGCTAAAGACCCACTAGGCGACAACTGGTGTGTGGGATCCATGGAGCTTGAGATTCCGTGCTTCTACACAAAGACACGAATGAATGTGGCCTAGAACATCCACAAACAGTGGCACACAAAATTATCTTCTCACGGTAAGCACCTGCGAGAATTGACGGCCCCGCTTTTATTAGCAGTCTCATAATAATCATGCTGTGCCAAATTGCCTCGACCACCATGGCAAGGGTAACTGCAGATCTTCCTATATATTATTCCTTCCTGTTTATAGCACAGCCAGAGCTGGTCCAGTCCACCAGTCAGACCTTCATTCTATGATTGATGCAGACTTGTTCAGGAGTGTCCCGAGAATGCAACATTCTCGCACGTGAAGAAGCTCTTCCAAATCTTCTCCCAACCATTATTTTCTTACCCTCTACCTGATCTCCTCAGACCGAAGAAACAAAAAACCTGACTTGCATTTGCTCATCACTGATCCCCTCCACATCCTAACCAGACACAAACCCCCCTGTCAACCACGCAACGCAGTTGACGATGTGAACGACGACAAGCGATCGGACAAGCATCCCACTTGTCGTCATCAATGCACCAAGCCCTCCATCGCACCAAACAGTCCCCTTCCCTTTGTGGCCCAATTAATGCCTCTCCCTCAGCGCTGCTGCGACCACAGACCACACTCCACACTCCACCCTCGGACCTCCACCGGGTCCACCGAGTCCACCCCGCTCGCCTCGAGATCCCCTGCCCTCCATCGCGGGCGCCCGCGCTGGGCCCCCTCGCCCGCCATTATAATACGCGCGCTGCCGTGTTGTTATCTGCCGCCTGACCTGGTCCGGCATGGGCCTCCCCACCCCCCTGACATTTCTTCCCCCTCCATCTCCTGGAGGGTCCCCCCTGGCCCTTTTCCTGTTCATCACCCACTTTCTCATCCATCCAGCCACCCTCACCGGCTCAGCCCGTTACCCGCAACCGCCGCTTGCATCCCTGTATCCATCCATCCATCAATAACACCCACGTGCACGCTTCCCCCTAGGCGCAGTCTACCTGTCTGCGTAGCCGTATGGGACACGTCACCAGTAGGTATCTGGTTGTATTCTCGTACGCTCGGTACGTATATCATAGCTAGCTACATGGCACCTAGAAGCCGGTACATAACCGATAGAATACAGTACCGTGTACGTATTTGTGATGTATTGTGTCTCCTACGTTGACCTGTCGACCGTACGACCAGGTGGCGGAGACGTTCTGGCAGCCTACCATTATTTGCGGCAGCTATGGAGTGGGTTAGTAGTGAGTGAGTTAGTAAATAATTGGTGGGAGTGAGTTAGTGGTGAGTTACTAAATGATTGGTGGTAGTAAGTTACTAGGGGGGGAAAAGGTGGCGACTGGGGAGGGCATGTGTTAGGTGTGGATAGGGGTCTGGCGCCCATTAAATGGATTTTGGCAGCTTTCTACCGTCTGCACTTGGACAGAATATTCTGATCCCGTCTGGTATTCTGCTTAACGAACTGGACTGACGACTGTCCTCTCTGATAGCGTTACGGAGATTGATCATCACCGTCCTCATTGCGGTGCCGTCGCTGCCTGCATGCATGCTCTGCCTAATTCGGGACGGATTGTGTTATATTACGCCCCGCTTACATCAATTGCGATAACAATTCCGCCCTCATGGTTTCCGGTTCGCTCTCATTTGTCGTTACAAATTTGGAGTCCAAATTGAGCTCCGGTTCGCTCTCATGTTGTTGTTACAAATTTGGAGTCCAAATTGAACATTCATAATCAAATAATGTTTTGAAAAAGTAAGAGGGTGTATTTCATTTAATTTTCAATAGTGGTGGTGCAATGGAGGGTGGGTGAAGGGGCGAAGTGAGTGTACCTGCAGATCACTGCAAAATCTTTGGGGGCTACTGAGCAGAGTTAAGGAGAGGTGAGGTATGTAGGTAAGGAGGTGGTGACCGTGGTTAAGTTAGGTCAAGGCAGGACACAAGTCCTAAAAGCTTGCAATCTGCAAGGCCTGGATTTCATCCATTACTGCCATTGTTTATTGTGTAATTTATTTTTTAAAAGCCTGTTATGCTGCTGCGGCACATCATTTGCAGGATTTGGCAATCGAGTACAGGTACACAATATGTGTTTTATTTTTCCATTTGTATTCAAAGGAATATAGTCGCCTTTCCTTTTTTGGAAAATTAGAATTTAGAATCAACTAATCATGGATCTGACCCTGAAAATTTATGAGATCTTCATTCTTTATTTTATTTATCCACCGTTGCACAATGTCAACACTTGCCCAATAGCCACGTATTCTGGTTTGGCTGCATAGCATTTACTTTTTAACATTTAAATAATAAAACTTGTTAACATATATATCATATTTACATGATATAATAATTCGCTGTACCGTCAGCTTGATGAATTTGAACATTATTCTGGATTAGTCAGACATAGTTTGAAGCAGAGGTAATGATTGTCATTCATTCTGCACAGATCCACAAATGATTTCCACATTTTATTCAAATCTCAGATTGGGAATAAATGGAAATCTCTGTTGTAAGGAATCTGATCTAGAGTTCCATAAAACAATTCTTAAAAAAATAAAAATAAAAATATTATTACATTTCTCATCATGATATCCTCAGTCAGATGTGGCTTAATGACCTTATTCACATGTGATAAATAATTAAATAAAGAGGCTGCTACTTAGAAAGGTACTAATGGAGAGAAAAAGTGAAAAAGTGAATTAATAAATAAAAAAGGGTTGAAACAAGTTAAAGAAAAAGAAAAAAGAAGTTATGCGTGACATGGAACAACAAAGCCATCCCTAATTAGTTAATTTTTATGGGGGGTGCAGAGGTATAAGTGGACGGAGGGTGTCCCATGGAGCTCGTGGCGACGCCTCACTAATCACCTCACTAAACACTAACTGTAACTCTCTAGTACCTAATCCACAACTAGTGACTAACCCGGCACCCAACATAGTAAAGCACTGCAAAAGTAACTAATCCCGCAGTTTTTAACGCTTTCTTTCAAACTTTTCGTACTAAGTAACCACCTGTATTTACTCAGGGTACTCTAATGGCGTTTAGGAGTGGTTGATTACCGCAGCTAAACTACTGAAGGGTGCGGATAATACTCTTCGGAGCTTGGAATCGATGGATGTAGTGGAGTTAGATGGATGAGAAGAGCATGTGCTGGCACGCAGACCTTTGCAGGCCCCTATTTAATTCCGATCAGTTCATCCACGTAAGTCATTCGTAGGTAAAGTTCCGCCCCTCATCCATCCACAGTACACTCCGTCGACGAATGTTGAGCATTCATTCATCAGGCGATGGCGAAACAGAATGGGATGAATGCGGGAGACTAATTAGCCCTAATTATGAGAGCAACGGCATTGAAATGATAAGACGGTCGTTGGGCGGCGCGCCAGCTCGTGCAGACCCCATCAGCGTGCCCTAATTATGGGCCCTAACCCACCACCCTTTGCATTCTCGTACTTGCCTTCCCATGTTGCTCTTGCCCAAGTCAACTTAGCCGGCCTTTATTATTAGGCTTCCTATTATTCAATAACAACAATTAGGGTTTCCCGGTAATTGGACTGACGGATGTCGTAGAAGAAGAAGAAAAGATGTCGATAACTCCCACCATCATCCGTCCAACCTTTTTTTTCGAATAATGTTCCATACGATTCCGTCAACAATTAGGGTTTCCTGGGAATTGGATGCCGTGGAACCCTTTCTTTTTGTTGTTGTTTTTGAAAAGGAAACACCTGGGGGAGATAGCTCACAAATCATGTCAAAGAAGAAGAAGAAAAGATGTCCATAACTCCCACCATCATCCGTCCAACCTTTTTTTTGGAATAATATTCCATACGATTCGGTCAACAATTAGGGTTTCCTTGGAATTGGATTCCGTGGAACCCTTTGTTTTTGTTGTTGTTTTCGAAAAGGAAACACCTGGGGGAGACAGCTCACAAATCAGAAGAAGAAAAGATGTCGAACCATCATCCGTCCAACCTTTTTTTATTGAATAATATTCCATACGACTCCGTCAACAATTAGGGTTTCCTGGGAATTGGATTTGTTGTTGTTTTAGAATGGGAAACACCTGGGGGAGATAGCTCACAAATCAGGCCCCTTCATTACAGTGAGAGGAAAAACTAACCTCTTTCCAAATACGCGCACATGAGGATATTACCAAGCCCAGAATCACTCAGGGTGGCAAACAGTACACTATCAAACTGAGGTAGTCCATTTTTTCGAATCAAGTTCCATTCGATTTTGTCAACAATTAGGGTTTCCCGATAATCCGATTGACGTCGATAACTACAGTACCATCATCATCCATCGAACCCTTTGAGATCGGATTGACCTCGATAACTACTATCATCGTCCGTCCAAACCTTCTATTGAATATAATTCTATACGATTCCCCCAACAATTAGGGTTTCCCAGTATAGATGTCGAGAACTACCATTATCATCCGTGGAACCCGACCGACCAACGTGCCGGAGCCGACTAAGATTCTTCCCTCGGATGCGTGCGTACTCGTATCGGCCCATGGTTCCGGACTGTGTTCTTGTGAATCGCACCTCCGAATTCCGCTCGCTCCGCTTCTGGATGTTGGGAAGAAACGGATAAATCGTGCTTGGGGCTGGCAGATGAATGTAAGCGATGGATAGATGGATGGATAGAAAACGGCTGGCTCGTCCACCACGTGCGGTAATGCTCACAGTAATCTCGCTGCGAGTGTGACTCGTGCCGTGTGGACGGGGGTGTTGTGGAGCTGGCTACGACTGAACGACGACGATGACCGGCAACCGGCTGCGGGTCGGTAGGGGGAGAGAGAGAGAGAGGTGGAGCAGCGCGGCACTCATTGCTGCTGCGCTCACTCATTCACGCTGCTGCTGCGCTGTGCTGCTGCCCTCCATCTCTCTTCTTCTTCCCTGCATCCGCCATCGCTCATTGCAACCGCCAGCTGAGGAGTTTTGCAGCCTATCCACAGCTCTGGCCTGCGTTGCTGTGAGGTTGGAGTGGTTTTTTCGTGTTTTCAATTGGAAGGCCCGAGTTTGGTTTTATATTCTCTCCGGCCTGTCTTTGCAGGTTTATTTTACAGTTTAACATGCGTTATTTAAGTATTTTGTGGAGATGTTTGCGTCTGTCCGGGAATTAGCTGTCTCCTCCCACTCTGGATCTGTCTGACATGAGCGCGCGCACATGTGGAGCCGTTCGCATTCGGAATGGATGCTCGGAACACTCGGTTGTTGTTGTTGTAGAAAGCAGCTCTCTTTTTCTGTCTGAAAAGACGTACGCACGGGAAAGCTGTGCATGTGCTGATGTTGAGCTCGGAATTCTTCCTTCCGTAGTGTGGTCGTCGCATTAGAGAAGCTTGAATCAGATAGGTCACCCGCACGCACTAAGTTTACCATCCGTATCTGGGAGACAAGGTTCGGGAAAATCCTACACGGTGTTTCCATCTCATGAGTACTTGCAGCAGCTGCTATTAATGTTGTTAAACCAGTCACACCTTTCTCCCTCACCTTGTTGCTCACATTATTGCTCCTCAGTGGAAGGTTCTGTTGCCCCCGTAGAGGTGCCTCCATACTGTGAGGTCTTTTGGGAGTGTTCCCTTTCAGCGCGCTAGAATTAGCAGTAGTCTTTGAGAGTGATAAACCCTGCGCACGTGTCTGTTCTTCTTCTCGTCACTCACCTCAGCACGTCTCCTCCAAGAGTACAAACTTCTGTCTTTAGTTCGTATCAGCTGACAAGATATGAGAACAGACGTCCGACAGACTTCCCCCCTTTCGTTATTGGAGCAGGTGTGTAATGCTGGTTGCCGTCCCTTCTTATTCACTGTTATCTTGATTATTATTCTGGTGATTCTCTTGCTTGTGCCATTGGCGCTTCCTCATCGGGGCATGGACATCGCGGTCTAAGAACCGGAAGCTCCAGTCCCATGGAGTCTATTGTGTTGCTTCCCAGGGGAGTACATGAAGCAGCTGACTCGACATGACATAGAATCCCTTCGCCTTTCTTCAGGCCAGAGCGCCGCTTTCCTTGCTCCCTGTCAAGCCTAGGCCGAGACTCCGTGGCGCCAGCACGCATCGAAATGTTCTTGGCAGGGAGCCTATTCAGGACTATGCAGAGGGGCTAAATGCCCCATCTCTGACGCGAGGAGGTCTGAGGGAGCAATCGCTGAAATGGAAAGTGGCCTGCCGAATCTTGTTGGGGTAAGGATTTCCTGTGTGCCAGTGAGAAAGTGAGAGGGTTGAGAGGGAAGTTTGGAGGGGCGCTAATATCTAGAAGGATGAAATAAGGAGCGGGAAAAGAAATAATGCAAGACAGGATGCGAGTTCATCAAGCCAGTGAGGTTGTAGGCGCAGAACTGCAACAGCGCATAGTTGATTGCACCGTATTAGTCCAGAGCTGGACGCGACTAGAGCCCACGCTCCACCCGGAGTAAACTGGCAGGGTGACGTTGTATTCAGCTTCGTGCATGAGTGAATGATCAAAGGGGTGTGTGGGGTGCTACATCATTAGGAGACTAGTATAGTGCACTGAATCCCTATCGGAGCTGAAAGCAGCAGTCTTAGTACCAGTAGCTTTACTGGAGGTGTAAGGTGTTCGAATGGCAAACAGGATGTACGAGACGAAGCAAGGTAATTTCTGTCATCAAATTTGTTGAAAGCTGGCTTGGACATCCACTGGCAGCTTAGAAGATTAGGCTAAACGACTGTCTTTGGAAAGATGGCGGGTTTGAAAATATGCCGCAGCTTTTAGTTGCGCTGGATTGCTGTGTGGGAGAGATGCCATATCGATATAGGAACTTCAATTCATAGGTGGTTGGGCCGAGATATCTCAGTTCATAGGGATACCACTCAAGAAAGAGAGGTTGTTCGGCTATGAATTCTAGCGACATTTTTGTACATTACAGGAAGTTCTTAGTCCCCACGGCAAGTAAGCTATGAAGAGGAGTTATGTGATCATCCTGTAGTGTCTTCCATGGCTTCAAGAACGTGAAAAATCTGAAAAGCTGCGGAGAGTGCATCTGCGTTTTGTGACCTCAGTCCACTTTCTTAGGCGAGAGTTTAGAGGAGGACGAGACACGTCATTCTTAGGAAAGGAGAAACGGGTAGTATAAGAGATTGTTATGGCATGTGACTGGCAGCTTGGTGGGAGAGAGATTTAAGCCCTTTTCTAGTACACAGTAGGTGACCATCTTAACTTTAGTAGATAATCAGTAATTGTAGTCCCTGTTTTCCCTGATTTGTGCTGTGAGCCTAAGGTGTGGGACTCCCATTAGGATCTGCTCCACAGCTATGCCTTGATGGCCACCCTTCGCAGCAGATTACAGTTGATCAGTTTAAGGTTCTTAGTCCAGTCCACAGTTGGCCGAGATTTGTACCTCGGGCCATTCTCTGTTCGTCTTATCACTTACATAGGATTTTCTTGCCCGGCCTGATGGCTACTAATTCTCAATCTTTGTCTATGGCAGGGGAAGAGGAGGAGGGATGGATTTTTGGCAGAGGAAGACTTAAAAGACAATCTAAAAATGCCACGGCAGTGGCCAACAAGGTTGGATGGTGGCACTAAGGAAGGCTTCCAGAACCTTAACTTTCAGGGACTCTCTGTGGAAAGCTGGATTCGCATGCAACAGCAAAAGAGTGACATGGCAGCTGCAGCAACCCCCTCCTTGAACATGCAACAAAGGTTCATGGCTGCTGCGGCTTTACAGGTACTTGACTAGGGGAGGGGAGAAGGGCGGAGAGAGAGTGATGTTTCCTGTCTTTCTTGTCAGTGAAGCATTTCATCCAAATCTTGCAGTCTCCCTGCATGCTTTGTACTCTCCAATCAAATGATCAGAAACAAGAAATTGGATTGGACCAGCTTGTGGGCTCTTCACTTCCATGTAAGATAGGGCGACAGGAGAGAGGAACTCATTTTTTCTTGTTGATGTGATTGATGTACAGGATCTTCGGGGTATCAATGAGTCCTCGAAGCAGTTTTTCCATCCACAGCTTCCTCAGCAAATGAAATATCAGTTGCAACAGCAACCTTCACCTCAGACAATGCATCAGCTGCCATTGGCGGACACTGCTGTTGGGTCATTCAGGGAGCTCTCACCCAGTCAGCCTCCACAGTCGCCCCTTCGATTACCCCCTCCTTTGATACGTACACCTCCAATCTATACAGAGTCTGACCTGCACAATGGTTCTCCAACATCTTCATCCTCTAGTCCCTACCCTAGCCTGCAGAACATTGTAGGTTCTCGTTCCCAACCCTGTAGTGCCCCAATACAGCTCCAAGATCTGGACAGTGATCAGTCGTACCCCAACATGCTGCATGCCTCTCAAAATGGGCTCCTTCAACAACAAGGAGGGCACATCTCTCAAAATGGGCTCCTTCAGCAACAAGGAGGGCACACCTCTCAAAATGGGCTCCTTCAGCAACAAGGAGGACACAACTCTCAAAATGGGCTCCTTCAGCAACAAGGAGGGCACACCTCTCAAAATGGCCTGCTACCACAGCAATCAGTGCATTCATCTCAGAATGGCCTTCTCCAACAAGGAGGGCAGATATCTCAAAGTGGGCTACTTCAGCAGCAACCTGGACCTCAAAACGGGATTCTGCAGCAACAAGCCGGGCATGCAAGTCAAAGTGGAATCCTTCAACATCATGCAGTGCATGCATCCCTGATTCAGCAACCAGGAGTGCATGGAGCTCAAAATGGGTTGCTCCACCAACAATCTGGCCACACATCCCAGAATGGGCTACTACAGCATCAAGCAGGGCATGCACCTCAAAATGGGATGCTCCAGCAGCCAACAGTGCTGCCTGGGGGAAATAGCCTCATGCTTCGTGACCTTCAGGTCAGAATTTCTCATCAGATGTACCATTTTTCCCGTTGATAATGTTCATAACATTGAAAGTGCCTCTTCAAGGAACAAAGGTAATGCAAGAGGTGCCATTTCTAAGCATTATCTGCCTGACAATGGAGGGTGGGAGAGGGCGCGCTAAGGCTCTGGAAAAAGCAGTGTTGTCGCTATTGTATATGCAGTAGGTCATCCCAAAAAATTGCAGAACTGCACTAAAGTCCCGAAGCGAGTGGGATTGATGTCATCGCCAACTTGTTCATTGATGAACGCTGTTGAGCAGGGTAGGGTCTCACCTTGTTGATTAGAGTGTGCCCCATTGTGCTCTCTGGGCTGCCCAGTCTAACTGAGCTGTTGATGTCCAGGTGGAAAGTAAGGACTAGTGAAGCAGCAGGTGTCGAGTTCACTGACATCATTCTTCTCTCTTTGTCTATCTCTCTGCTGCGTTTTCTAGCATAATGTCTACACCTGGATGTAGTATGCCCTGAAGAGTGCCACACATACCCAATGTATGCACGGGGTTCATGAGTACATTCTCTTTAGCTCTTCTGCCATCCTGTGAAACAGGCTAAGTCCTGGTGGAAAAGTGTACAGGAGATTTTCCAAGTACCCAAATAGTAGGAAGGAAGAACTGACCCTGCTAGAAGAAGCTGACTAGTGTCTAAGGGCAATCGAAAGCATGAAGAATGTCCAAACAAAATGGAAGGTAGGCACAAAACTTCCGTGAACTTGTTTCCAGTTTGTGACATGGTTGATGACCCTAAGGATGATCTGAAGGGCCTACCTACCCTCGGCACTAGACTGAAATTTAAACTCGGGACGAGGAGTCTTCCTTTGAACAAACAACAGATGAAGAGAGGAAAGGGAGATTGTCAATGCCTGATGTGGGGGCAACTTGAAGACAATATCCAGTCAATGTCCAGGGTATTCTCATCAGAGAATGACTCTTCAGTACCTCTGTTCACCATCTTCCAAAATCTGGAGGTTGAGCCTAAAGCCCTGGGCCTGTTGGGGTCTAATTGCTGGGCATCTCACACACAGCAGATTGATGCTTATGTGAAGGGCTTTCTAGAGGAGACTAATTGTTTATATCATCAAGGTTAGTCCCACCACTGGAGCAAGCTTGGCCACAAGGCTATGGCTAACATCTTATGAATACATTCTTCAGCTCTTCTGCTTCGTCAAGCTGGAAGAAGATATTTCTGCAGTTCTAGTGGACGTTAGTCTGATGGTTTGTACGTCTCTCTCTCTCTCTTACTCCCGAAGACAATATTCATTTCCTATATTCATTTCCTGATACACTGTCCGGGGTACTCTCACCAGAGAGACGCTCTCCTCAAATCTATCAAGGGAATTGTGCCTTACCAACTTTGAAAGTCTCGAGGCTGAGCTAAAAGCCCAGGCCCTTCTGGGGCCTAGTTACTGGGCTAACCACACACAGCAGATTGATGCTTGTGTGAAGGGATTTCTAGAGGATATCTGGAAAACCCGGATCAATGTTCTTTACCAAGGTAAGTCTTACTACCAACGTCAGCCCAGCCCCTGACAGAGGTAGGTTCTGTCCCTTTGTGTTCCGCTCAAACTGGGCGCAGGGTCAATGGCCACAAGACTACGGCAAACAACGTCTTATGAGTACATTCTCTCTTACTCCCTGTGGAAGGGCATTTGTTCCGCCGGAACTGGGCGTGGGGTCTATGGCAGGCTACAGAAAACAGTCTTATGAGTACATTCTGACAGGGAAGTTGTGACTACCATAGGAACTTTGGATAGCTTGAAAAATACATTTCTGATTATGAAGGACATAGCTGCAGCAGGTACCGGGTTCTTGGTACTCGTCCATGAGGGATCCCTGCACCTACTCAGAGGCTCAGCCAATCACAAGCACCTCACGCTTGCAGAGGATGGACATGCCCTTGACTTCTGCAGCTCCAATGGGCTCCCCCGTATTCTCCCCCTCTGTCACTGAGTTCGGAAGCCAGAGGGGACTTGTAGCGCTCCCAGCACAACTCGGCCAAGGCCAGGCCATATACAGGGATGGGCCTCCAGAGCAAGAACTGCAATCTCAGTTTGACGCTCAAAGCCCTCTAGCATCCTTGGGGTCTACCAAAGGATGTGCTTCCCCCTCTGCTAGGAGTGAGTTTCATGGACGACGGCTGCTCACTGGGCCCTACTGCTCTACATCAAGTGCAATCGCAGAGCTTCCCTTGACTACCCCAACTATGATGGCGAATGGAGGTTTGGAGGACACTGGATTTCTACAACGGGGTTCTATTTGTCCCTCGAAACCTGTCAGAAGTTACACCAAGGTACAAATACCTTCCTGCTGTGCATATGCTTGTCTAGTCACCTTTACCTTCCCCATGTGGCTTGTTTCCTTGTTCCCATCATTCCCGAGCTTCTCTCATTCGGACTTGGATATCACCAATCTCCATGGTGCCAAGTAAATGTCCACAAAGAAAATTTACAGAAAAGTCACTGCAGGTGGAAGAGGGCCACAACAGCTTCATATTGAGATTCTTAGCCTTGGTGGTAGTGGCCACAGACCAACAGCTATGTTTTGTCCAAGCATCCATGTGTTTCTCCTCTGCATATTCGTCTCAAGCTAAGACCTCATTTCACAGAGCAGAAGGCCAGTCGATTTGTCCTTTCATCCTTTCAGGGTGATCCCAGTTTCAGCTTTCCTTGACATTCCCACCATTTTCCTGCTCTCCACTCTGACAGAAGTTGCTTTGGCCTGTGGATGAATTAGGAATTGGCATTGCGCTTGTATGTTTTTCTGTAAATGAATGTGGTGCTTGGTTGAGACCACAATTACTTCAGTGAGTAGCCTCTCTCTCTGCCCATCAGGGTGAGTGTAGAGTGGCACTTCTGGGGTTTTAATGACAATTGGCTGTGGTTGTGAATGGGCCTGGTAGGTGTACAAGCTGGGATCAATAACGCGAGCTCTCGATGTGAATCGATTCAGCAACTACACAGAATTGCGGTGTGAGCTAGCACATATGTTCAATTTGGAGGGCCAACTGGACCAGAAGCTTGGGTGGCAATTAGTGTTTCTGGACAATGAGAACGACCTCCTCCTGGTTGGGGATGACCCTTGGGAGTGCGTTCTCTATCTCCCTCTCCCTTCTCCCTTTCCTTTTGAGTGTCATCCAAAATAGAAGTGGAGAATGTAAGACAGTCTGTCTGTCTCTGGGCAAACCATTTATCTACTCCTCACTATCTACTGGATTGAAACCTGTTTAACATTTGTTGTTCCCACATTGGAGTAACTTGTCTCTTGCTATTATGATTATGTAGCCAATGATGACCAACATGTTATGAGAGTTTTGTGTTAATCACTAACGACCTAGGGGGAAGTAATATCTTGTTTTCTAATAGCTCATTGGGAGACTGATCTAAGTGTGACTGTGGACATGGGAAGCTGTACTCGCATTGTCAGCTTTGCATGCCCTCAGAGCCCCTCCCTCTTCAATTTACGTGTGGATGTCAGTAGGAAGGTGCACTCTTGAACTTCGGAAGTAGTTCACCCATGGTTCTGGCATTGCCTCGACCATTTCTCCCTGCAAGATCCATTTATAGGAATCCACACACGTGGTCATGAGATACTAAATGTATTTGGTACTCATACCACTTTTTGGAAGGCATAATAATGATATATTGTAGTGCCAGCTCACTTTGTGGGTCTGCCATGTATAGAAGTGCAGTTCTAGATATCCACAGAAAGGCTACTCTCTCTTATTGAAACCTGTCCATAATCCTTGCATTGTGAAGTGCTCTATGTCGACTACCTGATACAATTTTCTGTACAACCTACCTAGAGCTGGCGCAAGCAGCTTCTTCCATATTGAGAATTAGTCTAAGATTAGCTGTATGTTCTTGGGCCCTTCATGAATCGGTGGGATCTAATCTGGCTTCGTGGTTGGCTCAATTGCAGGGAGTTTGTGAGCACTGTTCGCAGCATCCGAATTTTATCACCCTCTGAAGTCTACTTCTACACGAATGAGGAAAGATTGGGCGCTGCCTACAATTCCTTCAGTGGTGGCACTCCAAAGCAGCAGTGACCATCGTTTGAGGCCTGAAGATAGGCCTTTTTGCTTGCAATTACTTTAGGTGGGACTTTCTTCAGCTCTGAGACACCTCCCACTCCTTTCCTCACGAATCAAGCTTGCCACGGCCTATTTGTAAATGGTGAAGATAAGCAGCTCCCTAAGCTGCTGATTGTGGTGGGTGAGAATCGTCAACTCGACTGGGTGCCTCACATGGACTGGTCTGGTGGAAAGGTTGCCTTGGACGGGCATGAAGTCTCTCACCCTGGTAGCCCTTCTCTGAATTGTCTGGCACCAGTATGAATTGTCCAGTTAAAGCACGCCACTGTTGTGGCTTAATCCTTCTGCCTCTGAGGGTGCCTTGGCGGCCATATATGTACGCATTTCTGGGAGTCGGCAGCAATCCCCGTGCAGCGAGTAATTGGCAGCATGGTTTACATTCCATAGCTCCCCAAGTGGAGTAAAGGAGCTGGCATTGTAAAATGTGGCAAGTTACACATCATGGTGTGGTATTGCCATGGCAATTTTGGGAAGGCTCGTTGAATTTGGAAAGGCCACTCAATGAAGACAGCAAATCAGCAGGAGGCAGGTGCAGTGACACCTGGTCCAAGAGGGTTTATGAATGATTGTTCAGGCAATCCATTTCACTGCCTGTGCCGAGGCATGTAATTTTTAGATCTTTCAGATTAAACTTGAGAAAAGAGTTCACCGGTCCAATTGCGTGATTTCCATGATCTTGGGCCCAACAGTGAATCTTTTGTGCTTATCTTGCATTCCATACACATGGACAACACGCCCCATCATAATCAATGGGGGTGAAGGAGGACTGACCGTGTCAAAGTCATTGTTGACTTTTCTAAGCAGGCGGATCAACTCAAAGTTTGAGTGGGCCTGTCTGCCAGCTCTCAACTCTTAACCTCTGGCTACAGGTTATGGACGCATCCTCTACCCGCGTGCGTGTGAGTCGACAAGTTTCCATCGCCAACACTCTAAGGACATCCCCAGGTAACCGTCATTCTGGATGCCACCCACCCCGCAGTCTTCAGCTTTTTGTTTTGTCTGGTTATGATACAGCCACAGGGAAGCTTGATGTGTCTTCCCGTTTGTTGAAAAGAGTCTAATTCCAACTGCTTCCTCCTTCAAAAGTGTTGATTGCTTTGGAATTGTGCTTTCAAACTATGCACACCTGCCTGCCCATATGCATATCTCCATCTCTCCTACTAATCTCTGCATGGGACCACTTGGCCTTCTCTACACTTGGGATTTCAATTTTTCTTTTTTTTCTTTTTTTTCTTTTTTTGTCTGGGTACGAGCGAACGCAGTCGTCTGTGGACGTCCGTTCGGGACTAACTAGACTAACGGACCCCGTCGTTACACGCATGTCGTCCATTACCCGAGGCACTTTTCCGACACTCTGAAGAGTAATAATCTGGAGCATTATCTCATAATTAAACTATATGCGATCTTTCCATGCTATCTTCCGACTGATTTTAATGGATGTTTTTATATTTTTATATATTTTTATACTTTAAAGGATAGGGGACGGAGTCCCTTTTAACGCTTAACTTCCTACGCAACCCGTTTCAGGTCGATGTGTCTGGAGGACCATCCTAACTTTTGCAGAAATGAACTTTTTTTTCATCCATTCCTTCTAGCATCTATTGCGCATTAGGTGGCCCACCTTGCATGCCATTTGGAGCAGGTAGGCGACCTCTAGATTTTTCTAAAGGGACAGGAGTCAGAAAATAAGGGGTGGAGGAGAGTTGACTAGACACGTGGGGCCCCCTGATTGGGCCACCCCAGCCCCTGAATTTGCTATGTGAATTTCTGTTTCCTTGGTTAGATCATATTGAAAATTTGCCTATTGCTTCAAGGTTTTGAACAGAGCCCCTCACCAGAGAGATTTTTTTAATTTTGGTTTTTGGGATGACATGCTTTGGAGGGAAGCTTCAAGTTTGTATGTGTTTGTTGTTAGGGATGGACATGTCAACCCTCACCAAAATACATACAAAGCAGCATATGCAAGAAAATGTTGGTTTGATGTGAAAGTTGGTATGCACTTTGCATTTGTAATGTATATTATGAAAATTTGGGGTAGCCCTTCTGGAAAATTCTCAAAGCCCCTCAACAAGCTTGGTCAAAGCAAATAAAGGTTTTTTTTAAAGCAAAAATTAAAGATAGAAGGATGCCATAAACTTACTAGGGTAGAACACCCTATGACCGTTCATCTAAAGATGGCGAAAGATCTAACGGTGAATTTTTGTCGTTTTTACCCCGGATAAATTGATAAGATGCCCCACATCTAGGGCATCCCAACACATTTGGAAGTGCATGATTTCATGAAATCCACACAAAGTTATGGGGTTTCAAAGTTGAACCAATCCGAATGCTTGTGTGAAGTTTGAGCCCTATGACCACTCATATTTCTTGGGGGTTCTATCAAATAACTGTTTGCCAAGTGGAAAAAATGAGCAGTCTTGGGCCCAGCCATGGTCGCTCATGCAGGCCTGACCCAAGCAATTATGAGGTGAACGGTCATAGGAACTATAACGGTCATAGGGTGTTTTACCCTACTTCTAGACTTGAGTGTAAGAACGAGTTGCATATAGCAATAAAAGGTTTAATAGTTTATCTTTATATTTTAATCATTTTTTAGTTATTTTTAGTATTCATCTTTTTAGTCATAACTTAAACTTATTATAATCATTAAAAGTTATGTTACTGTACGAATAAAATCAACACATATTTACTAATAATAATAATAATAAAATAATTCAAAATTTAACTTTTATACAACCAGACACTTGTAACTACACAATGCTCTTAAACATGTAACAATCAAGTATGTTATATATATATATATATATATATTCATTCAAAGATCTATCACACAACATTCAGTCTCACTTTTATTTTCTAAACATCTAAAGATCGGACATGTAACAATCTGATTCTAAGTATTTCAATTTTATTTATTTTTTCTACTGTAATTAATTAAGAGAGTTGGACTATAGGCAACATTGTCAAAAATTGCGGAAGATGTACAGGCATGTTGGAAGAGGCTAAGCGAGATCATGAGAGACTTGAAAACTCGAAAAGAAAAGAATATTTCCTAAGGGAAATAGAAAAAATGTAAACTACTATAATAAATGTATCAACTTTGGTCATTATATTTATGAATCACATATACTATTTATTGGTATGTACCGACAAAATTGGTAGGTTGTCATCATTTATTATAATTAAAACAAAATTTTATTTTCGATAAACGTTCATACATCCATTTGTAATGCACTCATATTCTTTTTTGAAATAAACCTTTACGTGTTAGTACCAATGTTGGAAGGTTATTTATTCTTGTGTCTAATAACAGTTGGCTATCTATTTGGTTATATATATATATAACCGCAGGAGATGAAAAATTTAAATAACCGGTCCCGAAAGGAACCGGCAGACTCTAGGCATACAAGTAACCGGTCCCAATAATAACCGGCGGAGGCCAAAACTTTAAAAATTGATGTAGACAACCGGTTGGTGTTTTTTAAGTGGACGGTTATGAATATATATATTGGGTCTAATAACCTAAGGCTATGAATGGCGGTTATGAGATGTGAGTCATTGGCTAGATTCATGAATGAGATTGCCAAGGCTTCATATATTGAAGCACATTGAAACATTATGATAGGACATTTTTTGAAATCCCCATTGATGAGCCCAATTTATTTAGTAATTCCAAATGCATGCGTCATTCTGCAGGCCAGCTCCATTGTACTGATGCAGGCTTGAAAACATATTTATGATTGATAGAAGTTTCAACTATAATTCCATATTTTAATTAATTAATTAATTAATATACATAACCGGTTGAATAACCCTCAGTTATAGCGAAAATGATAACCGGATTTATGGATACCCGACCAAAAAAACATGTCACTCTGAACTGCAACCGGCAGGTTATTAGAAAGTCAATAAATTGATGTAACTTGCATCTAAGATTCTTTCAATATTAAGTTCCAATGTAATCGCAACCGCATGTTACCAAAAAATATAAATAACCGCCCAACACTGGTTAGTACCTATGTTAAAAATAGAAAAATAGTAAGATATTATTTATAACTGCCCTTAGGACTCCTTAGGATTGCCCTAAGGAGTCGTAAGGAGGGGAAAATGGAAATATGTAAATTATTATTTATAATTGCCCTTAGGACTACTTAGGGCGGCCCTAAGGAATCCTAAGAGGGGGAAAATGAAAACATATATATTATTATTTATAATTACCCTTACGACTTCTTAGGACAGTCCTATAGAGTCCTAAGAGGAAAAAAATGGAAAGACATAAATATTTGCCATTAAGACCCGTTTAAGCAACCTAAGGGGTTATAAGAGGGGGAGAATGGAAACACATAAATTATTATCTATAATTTCCTTTAGGACTCCTTAGGGCGGCCCTAAGGAGTCCTAAGAGGGGGAAGATGGAAATATATAAATTATAAGAAAATAAAAACATATACATTATTATTTATAATTATCCTTAGGACTTCTTAGGATAGTCCTAAGTCCTAAGGAGTCATAAGAGGGGAAAATGGAAATATACAAATTATTATTATAATTATCGTTATGACTCCTTAGGGCCGTCAGAGAGGGAAAAATGAAAACATATAAATTATTATTTATAATTATCCTTAAGGTTCCTTAGGACAGTCCTAAGGAGTCCTAAGAGGAGAAAAATGGAAACACGTAAATAATTGCCCTTAAGACCCGTTTAGGCAGCCTAAGGGGTTATAAGAGGGGAAAAATAAAAATGTATAAATTATTATTTATAATTGCCCTTAGGACTCCTCAGGACGGCCCTAAGGAGTCATAGGAGGAGATGGGAAAATAAAAACGTATAAATTATTATTTATAATTACCTTTAGGGCTTCATGGGAAGTCCTAAGGAGTCCTAAGATGAGAAAAATGGAAAGACATAAATAATTGCCCTTAAGACCCGTTTAGGCAACCTAAGAGGTTATAAGATGAGGAAAATAGAAACATATAAATTATTATCTATAATTGCCCTTAGGACTCCTTAGGGCCGCCCTAAGGAGTCCTAAGGAGAAAATTGAAAGATGTAAATTATTATTTATAATTGCCCTTTGGACTCCTTAGGACCGCCCAAAAGAGTCCTAAGAGGGGGGGGGGATAAAAACATATAAATTATTATTTATAATTACCCTTAGGACTTCTTAGAACAGTCCTAAGAGGAAAGAAAATGGAAAGACATAAATAATCGCCCTTACAGACCCGTTTCGGCAACCTAAAGGGTTAAAAGTGTCAATTTTTCACAAAAAAAGGGTGGGTCATCCCCACTGTGTTACATGCAGAGATCCCGTGTTTTGTTTTTTCTTGGAAGAAAAATGGCGGATCTGCATTTCAATGTTCAATTTTCACAAGCCGCATCAACCAATAACAACATACCCAAATACCCTTACATTCACTATATGAACTTTCCAACATCCAGGATCTTGGTGGGTTAAGGCTTAGCTTTTGACAATTCATGCAAGTTCGTCAATGGCTCCATCCAAAGCCACACCACGAGAAACAAACAAACATGTCTAAATTTAAGATGCTGAACAAACTTGTGCACATGGCTGCCACTTTCGTCAAGCTCATTAAAATTCGTATTCACTTCCATCTTCAAGCTTTGGAGAAGCTCCACCACCCAAACCCAGAATTATGACAGCACTCTGATTTCCATCCACTGTCAGCAGAATCAGTCAAAAATCACCCCTTCAATCAAGTGCAATTGTGGGCTGACTTCCCACCTATGCCGGGTAGACCCCACTATCAGGAAACGGTGGATGGTTTGAGTAGCTACACAGATCAATGAATGAAGCGAGACATTTGCATCTTGCACTCAACAGTACATGATGGTCAGTACTCTCAGGAAATGGTGGATGGTCTGAGTAGCTACACAGATCAATGAATGAATGCTCCCACATTTCGCATACATGTCCACGAGGGCATTGTTCAGAATCACATCTAGTACAATTCCAGCTTTGGCGATGCAACCATGCACCTCTTTGCCCTTTTCCAGGGCTGCCAGGCTTGCACACGCACTGCAAACGCACACAAACGTGATGTGGTCGGGCTTCCCCCTTTCCCCATCATTGCTCATAGGTCTCCAAGGCCTCATCCCGCACCCCTGTTGTGCATATCCTACAAGCATGGCGTTCCAGGACACCAAATCTCGTTCAGCCATATTGTTCCCAGCTCAGAATGTATAGTCAACAACAGTTCTCTGCAACTGTTGGCCAGGCTATCCATTTGACAGCAAAGTTCCTCCCACCCAGCACCGAAGGCAGTCATGGGATTTCCACAGACAAAGGTATGAAATTCAGCCTAGAAGTTCCAGAGCTGGCATTCAACAAGAGAGTGGTGATAGCATGCAACATGCAGCGCTATACCTGAAAGCACTAACTGTTAATGATTTACACATCCGTCATAATTCATGACTTCTCAAACTCTGAATTAGGGGAGAAACAGTCAAGAAAGGGAAAGTATGGCACCTGGTTGAGAACCATGTAAAGGAGGAAGGGCATACAAGGGCCAGCCCCGTACTTGCATGTGGCAGATATGCATTGGCATTTCATTGCACTCCATAAGACCACATCTCACTCAGCCATATTGTTGAACACTAGACAGGCCTCCCTTACACTCCCACATTTCGCATACATGTCTGCAACAAGGGCAGTCTCCATATTAATATATGACGGAATTCCAGCTTTGATAATGTCAGCATGGATCTCTGTGTCCTTCTCCAGGGCCACCATGCTGGCACAAGCATTGAGAACACAAATGAATATATGACCCTGTCGGGCATCACACCTTCCTGTTGGATTCTATCATAGATTTTAATGGCCTCTGTGCCACAACCCTGCTGGGCATATCCTGCTATCATGATGCTCCAGGAAACCACATCCCGCCATTTTGTCAAATACTTTCAGTGCATCCTTCATGCTCCCACATTTGGCATACCTTTCGACAAAGGTAGTCTCCAGAAAGATATCAGTCCAAAAATCCAGCTTTGATGATGTGAGCATGGGCCTCTTTGCCCTTCTCCAGGGCCCCTAGCCTACAACACGCATTGAGCACACACGTAAACGTGACCCTGTCGGGCATCACCCCTGGTCCACGAGGGCATTGTTCAAAATGACATTGGGTACAATTCCAGCTCTGACGATGTTGCCATGGACCTCTTTGCCCTTTTCCAGACACACACAAACATGATGTGGTTGGGCTTCACCCCTTCCCCCATCATTTGCTCATAGGTCTCCAAAGCTTCCACCCTGCGTCCCTGCTGTGCATACCCTGCAATCATCGCATTCCACGACACCACATTTTGTTCAGCCATATTGTTGAAGACTGCCTTTGCATCCTTAATGCACCCACATGTGGCATATGTCCATGATTTACCATTAATTACCAAGTTATCAAGAGTTTACCAATTTATCAAGAGTAACTTGAGAAACTGCTCAGGAAGATTCATTTGGATGAAACTTCTCCATCAAGATACCTCATTTGTTTAAAGAAATTTCTTCATCAAGAAACTTTTGTTTAATTTTGGAAACTTCTCCATCAAGAAACCTCTATAGGAGAAGCTTCTTAGGGAACTTCTTAGTAGCCAGTATATATAGGAGGCAAGACTGGACACTCTTCAGTCTCGCCAACACCAGTTCAAACTACTCTTGTTTGCAGTTCCCAGTACTCTAGCCCAGTTTCCAGTATCTGGTACTCTAGTCTAGTTTCCAGCATTCCAATATTCAAGTCGTGTTCCAATATCTTGTGCTCTTGTACTTTGTTATAAAGATCGTCTTGATTCTTATTTACTCATCATGCATTCGGCCACGCCAACCTTGACTTCTTGTCTAGTCTTGTACCTCTAGTTGATCTCTTGTTTGTGTTCAGTCATGTTCTCGTCCTTGACAGTTTGGCGAGACTAAAGTTTGTTCCTTAGTTAGTTAAGATGGAAGACACATTTGCGGAAATGGTCGCCACATTGCAGAGTTTTCAGCTCCAAATGCAAGAACTTCGTGCCTCTACTGCCCAACTACAAGCTAATCAGTCTCAAGATCTTGGCAACACTCTCAACAATTTGCAACAACAAATTTCAGAGTTGAAGGAGTCGAACAATGGATCTTTAACCTTACGAGTTCCTACTACAACAAATCTTATTCCAACGGTTCCTCTAAATCTTCAACAGATTACAAGGGAACCAAAGGTCAGCATGCCTGAGAAATTTGATGGGACGAGATCAAGATTTCGCGATTTTGTTCAACAAGAACGATTGTTCCTACGACTACATCCACAACGCTACCCTGATGAAGGTATTCAAGTGAGATTCGTGGGCACCCTTCTATCAGGCACTGCCCTATCTTGGTTTGTACCGCTATTAGAGAAAAATTTGCATTTACTATACAAATTTGAAGCGTTCATGTCCGAGTTCACTGCAACGTTTGGAGAGAATGATAGAGAGAGAGTTACAGAGACAAAGATGCGAAATCTTTGACAATGAGCACGTCCAGCTTCCGTTTATGCTGCCAAATTTCGACAACTTGCGTGCGATCTCGACTGGAATGAGAAGAGTCCCATTAGTCAGTTTCGATGTGGCCTAAAAGAGGATGTAAAAGATTTGTTGCTGACAATGTCAAACGTGAGTACACTGAGTGAATTCATCACCCAAGT
This sequence comes from Takakia lepidozioides, assembly GCA_030704615.1. Taxonomy (NCBI): domain Eukaryota; kingdom Viridiplantae; phylum Streptophyta; class Takakiopsida; order Takakiales; family Takakiaceae; genus Takakia; species Takakia lepidozioides. Next base: position 37,787,150 of record CM060733.1, read on the forward strand.
CATTGCATGCGATAATCGTTTGTTCGAAAGACGTCAAGAGAAGCGATCTGGATGGTCGACGTCGCATCATGTCGCTGCTACTATGGCACCAACACAACGATCCATCAGACATCCGGTAATAATCCTATGCAGATTGATGTTGTCCGATTCAAGCCGTTGACGCCACAAGAAAAACAAAAGACGGCGCTCAAATGGATTATGTCTTTATTGCGGAGAAGATGATCACATAGCATTAAACTGCCCCAACAATGGAAGATCCAAAGCTCGGGGTATAACTCAAGTGTTCGATACGAGGAGGTCGGAAAACGAAGATGTCCAGTCATAGTAGGGACCATGCTGCTGAACACCCCAAATTCCTCACAAAAAACAGGTCTCTTTTTACCTCCAGACCCTGTACTTTGTTTCACAGTTCCAGTAAAGATCATGATGCAAAATCGAGATATCTCCGTAGAAGCATTTTTGGACTCAGGCGCTTCAGCGTGTTTTATTGACAAAAACTTTGCGAAACAACACAATTTAACGCACGCAAAGAAGAAATTCTCGGCCCCTGTTGAAGTCATCAATGGACGACCGTTAGCATTAGGAAATATTGACCATGAAACTTGACCCTTTGAAGTGAAGCTTAAAAATCAAGCATTACATATTTGTTTTCAATGTCATCCAGTCAGAAAAATGCAGACATGTTGCCGGAACATCGACCTTATGATTGTGCAATTGAGGGACATACAAACCTCGCGACCATCAAGGAAGTTGGATTATCAACGCCTGAGACCATTCAAAATTATTCGACAAATAAATCAGGTCAGTTTTCGGCTTGAACTCCCATGAAGTATGCGTATCCATCCAGTCTTTCATGTTTCATTATTGGAGTTGTATCATCCATCGAATTGCATGTCCGCGACCACTCCGGGAACCACTTGGTAGTAAACGGGACTACTGGAGAGTCGAAACAGACAATGTGGGCCCACGGGGGCATTTCAGACGGCGGACAGAAGTGGGGTCAACGACTCCGGAGTCGTAGCAGAATTCCGGGCTATTTTACGAATTGCGTAAATACATAAAATTTGAAAAAACCAAAATTACAAGTGGTTGTAATTACTGCACATGCGACTACAAATTTTCTTTCCTAATTCGATTAATGGAATAAAGATATTTATTCATTAAAGTGAATATGTAGTCGACTCAACGACTCCATGAACCACTGCGCATTCATTGCACCCATGACTCGGCAGCACATTTGCTGACGTGGCTTTCACAAAAAGAGGTAAACAAAATGTGGCCTTGGGGGAATAGATATTTTAATACGTGCTGCCTCCACCTGGCAGAGACAAGGATGCAAGTGTTGCGTCGGACGTGGCGGGACGTGGGAATGGAAATCCTGACACGGCAAGGCCTTCGTATACTGTGAGCGCGCGTAGTGGCTTCTCAGAACGGTGTGACATCGGGGTCTTGGTCATTCATCATTTACAGAATGTGCTGGATGGAGGCACGATGGAGCGCGCATACGGGCATGCCCTTCTGGCATCAATTCCCAAGTATCCACGCAAGGTGAGGCTGCTGAATTGGGTTTTTGCCCGTCTAGTTTTCTGACAGCATGCTCGAAACGTTCATAGTGCCATTGAGTGGCATCGCAATAATTTGATGTGTAGCTGCTTTTCGATTTCACAAGTTACGCAGAAGGCGTCACAGAAGAAGATCGCAAAGACGTCAAGGCTGAAGAATATGCCCTTTGGTTGTGAACTACAATCATATCATGCCAAACCCCATTTTGCCCACGCAGATGAGGGAGACATTCTGCATTTGCGAGTGGGACTTAATTCCTCTAAACCCAGCTTGAAGGCAGTTGTGACACCAGAGAAACTGGAAACTACCTCCAAGAAAGTTGAAACTCGCAAGATAGTCATGTATTCGTCTCATTATCTCCAACTGGGATTCCGAGTTATCATCCGACCCTTTACATGTGCGCTGGAATGGAGTATAATTCTGGTTTAGGCAGTTATTGCCACCAGACGTTCGCTTCTCCAATTTTTACATTTAAGGATGTGTCTGTGTTTATGGCACTTTTTCTCCCAAGGTGGCCTGAGTACCCCCCTGTACTTGCAAGAATTTGATGTGTAGCTGCTTTTCCCTTTCATAAATTATGAAGAAGCAGTCACAGAAGAAGATCGCAAAGAGGTCAAGGCTGAAAGCGTTCATTAAGGTTGTGAACTACAATCATATCATGCCAAACCAGCGGCGGCAGATGGTGTCATGAGACATTCTGCAATTTGCGCATAGGTGGACTTAATTTTGATGTTGACTTGAAGGCAGTTATGACACCAGTGAAACTGGAAACTACAGGTTAGATGATGGCGTGCTGCATCGCGACAGAAACCTGCATTTGACATTCAGGCTTAGGATTCATGCAATTTGGTGCTAGTCAGGCCTGCACAAGTGGGAGACCATCCGAGGGATGGGGACCTCGTAAGTGCTTCTTCATTTTGTACTCACCTTGTTTTTGCATCGCACTTGGCCTACAAGGGGCAGAACCATTCATTTGGCTGGAGGTTCAATTCCTCTACAAGTGAGCTATTCCCGTGTCACTACAATCAGTTAGATGTGTTTGTGGTGGTTGCTGGATTTGCGGCTCTGGGGTGTCTTGCCAAGTGCTTGCAGGGATCAACGTTAATGTGGACGTGGCAGTACATGTAGCCAAAAAGCTCATTCGCTGGTGAAGAAGACCATGTTGCAACATATGTCATGCTATTGCTTCGAGAGTGCTGCTGTTGGGCAGGTGGGAGAATGCAACAACGGTGAGAAGGAAAGCAAGGGAAGCAGAAAAAGGTGTCGTTCGGTCCTGCTCCTTTGGAGACACCCCCCATTCCACTGGTCTTTGTTCCTGGAAAGCATGCAGCTGGGCCAGAAAATGCATGCACACATTCACGTCTACTTCCCGTACATGAAGATGATCCTCTCCTCACATGTCAGAAACAATATTGGCAGAACAAAAAAAGGTTTGTTCACAAGACAGTACGGACCACATACCGGGACATTATCGATACTATTAACTGTCTCGCCCTTGCGCGCTTGTAGGACTGTACAAAATGGGTTCTAAGGAAAGTAAGAGTCCTTAGCATAGCTCTCGTCTATGAGCTGCTGGCTTAATGGACACTGAGATTCAGCTGGGCTCGCTATCTATATCCAAATAATCTTCCCCTTCACTACCCACATCTGCAATTTGCCTTGCGGTAATTACCAACCCTGGAATGTCTTCCTCATTAAAGGTAACTGCTCCTTCCAAATAGACTGGTTCGGCCGTATCTGGTAGATTTCGTGGTTCCCTCAGACCCTCGTGGTCGGCATTCTCCCCTAGGTCCAGATCATGGACGTCGGCCACGACTCGTTTGGCCTGGGGGTCCTTGTGAAGAACCACCTTCCATCCCGGCGCATGGGTGTCATCTGAAAAGAAAACTTGCTCAACTTGCAATGGGAAGATGAATGGCTCTTCATCTTGTGGTAGCATTTTTCTGAAATCAGCAAGGAGGAACCCGTACTCATCCCGTTTCATGGTGGCATTCTCTCCTACCATATTGGCTTTCACCCAAGAACAACGGAATAGAATTGGCTTCACAAGACCATAGTCTAGTTTAAGGATCTCTTTGATCACTCCTACATATTGCACATGGCATGAAATTGGATTCTGATCTCGTGCACAACTCCTACTCTCTTGTTCAAAAAATGATGCCACTCCGCTGTCATAAGTCACCAGGAGTCTGGTGTTGGCATCGTCCACTCTATAGTGATTGCCATATGCTTTCATTGACCGGTACGAAGTGGCAATCAGCCCTGGGGGGAATGACAGACTCACCATGCCCTCATCTGGGTCCTCGTTCTCTAATGCGTACACTGCAATTGCAGATCTGACCCACACTGTAAAGGGCTGTAGCTCCTCCATTGTTGTGGGGTACTCCACCGGGGATCTGCGCCTACGACTGCCCCTCCGCCATGCTTTTGCAAATGCACTCCGTTCCGTTTTCAGGCGGACCTTCTCCGCTGCGTACTTTCTGGCAGAAACCAAATAGAAGCTGCAACTCAGTCCCCCTGACCAACATCGTGCTGTACATGCATGCCACATGTAGAGTGTGTGTCCTTTCAAGCACACTGTAGTGATGCAGCCTACTTCATAATCACTTGCAAGCAACAACCAAGATCTACGAAACACCCTTTGTAATCATCTGAAGCACCCTGTTAGTACACGATCCCACTCCCATAGTGGCCGGAATGACTTGTGACAATATATATGTAATTCCAGCATACAAAGACCATTAAGAATAGCACAGGAGGGATGTAAGTTGGCACCCACTGTCTCCATGGTGTCATGGTTGTTGTGTTGTTCAGCACATAATCATGTGCCACATCCCGAAGGCGCGGGCTCATGGCACGCTTTGTTCCACCACCTTCTAGGACCTCGCCTACAACTCCTTCTTCCTCGTTCTCGTCCCACACCCGTCGTTGTATTGCATCAAATGAAGACATATACTAGTAATGAAGCCCAGGGCTTCGTCGCGGATGTAGGCCCTCCGCCATACTCCCCTTGGCCGTGCCATGTTGCGTACATACCCTTCAGATCCTTCATGTACCTCTCCATGGGGTACATCCACCGGCTGGTACGGGCCCCCACACCACATGCAACTCCTCTACAAGATGCACTAGCAAGTGCCACACACATGCAACTCCTCTACAAGATGCACTAGCAAGTGCGTCATGACGTCAAAGAATGATGGAGGGAATTCTTTCTCCAGCAAACATAGGGTCATAGCCACATCCTCATGCAACGATGTAATGTCCCTCGGATCCCACACCTTCGCACAAATCTTCCTAAACACTCGACTTACACGCATTATGGCTGTTCGAGGACCTGGCGCCATCGTACCCCCGAATGGCAACTGGCAAAATCTGTTGCATCATCACGTGTAGATCATGTTGACTTCATCCCGACCATTTCTTGTTCATAGATGTTGACGTTTTATCCCTTCAATCTCCATGTCCTTTCGTACGTTTATCGTATCCTTCTCCCCAAAGATAGTCTTCAGAATGTTCTCGCAGAAGTTCTTCTCACAATGCATGGGGTCCAGGAGGTACCGCTGCAAGAGGTTCTGAAATGCCAAATGTCCTCCCATGAGACCAAGTTCTATGGGCAAAAAAAGTAGAATATGTGGCAGAAGTTGTCCATGTTACTACATTCTGCTTTCAACAACTCCACGATCCTCTCCACAGTGAGGTGTACGACTTCAACATCTACTGCATAGTAGTTACACTGACTTAGGAGTTGGTGGAAGGACTCCTGACAGTAAAGGTAATTCCAGGAAGCACAATGTGAAAGAAAGTGAGTGAATGGGGGGGGGGATTCATGCACCTTCCAGTATGGCAAATCCCAAAGGATTGTCCGGCGCTTCACCCCGTGCTCCATGGCTGGATCCGCACTACTTCCGTCTCTCCCTCCAATCTCCATGAACGCCTCTTTCTCCTTTGCAAATTGCAATGTCTCCTCCGGTGTCACAACATTTGGTGCCATTCTCTTTTCAACACATCCATTGAAGTGCCTTCCTGCTCGTCGGTAGGGGTGGTTTCTTGCAAGGTAACGTCGATGCCCCATGTATATTGTCTTCCTAGTGGCTTTGAGTGCCGTGAATCCACATAGGGCCCACAAATGGGGCACCCTTTGTAGCCCTTCGTCTTGCAACCCGCAACAAGGCCATATGCGGGGAAATCGTGGTTTGACCACATGAGTATGGCACGGAGGGTGAAACTCCGTTGCCCTACTGGTTTCAAAATGTCGTAAGCTTCAACTCCAATCCATAGTTCCTGTAGCTCTTCAATCAATGGTTGCAAATACACATCTATGTTTGCATTTGTCACGGACTCCTTGCCTGGAATCAAGAGAGACAACATGACAAAGAATTTCTTTGTTGTCAACCATGGTGGCAGGTTGTATGCCACCAACTGCACGGGCCATGTGGACCATGTGCAACTCTTTGATCCGTATGGTTTACTCCATCCGTAGATACAGCCAATCGCACATTGCGTGGGTCCTCGGCAAAATCGGGCCAAGTTGCATCTATATGCTTCCATGCAAGGGAATCTGGGACATGCCTTACCAAACCATCGTTTGAGGCATTCCTGGAATGCCAAGTCATGAGCTCACTAATGGTCTTGCATTTGTACATTCGTAATAGACGGGGGATAAGGGGAAAGTGCCTCAACACCTTGGCTGGCTGTTGTAACCTGCCCACATCATGGTATCGGGCTGCACCGCATTTGGGGCACTCCATAGCATCCTTGTACTCTCTTCTGAAAAGTACATGTCCTTTTGGACATGCATGTATTTTCACGTAGTTGAGGCCGAGCTTCCCAATCATTTGGTTGGCCATGTGACAGCTTTTTGGCATTTCATTTGGTTGTGGAAGCAAGTTCAGCCGAAGCAAAGAGAACAACTCGTCCACAAAATGGTCTGAGACACCGTGGGTTGTGCACAGGTTCATCAACAGCATGGTGGCAGCAAGCTTTGTGGATTTGCATCCCTCGTACAGTGGCACACATGCTTCTTCTAGTGTCATGTGTGCAGAATTCAATTCTCCATCTCCACCTCCTTCCACGCCTTCCCCCACGTGAATGCCTTCATTTCCTGCGTCATCACCATCCCCAGTTGTCGCAGCGCCGTCCCCCTCTTCAGCATCGTCCATGATGTGGAATGCTTCCTGCAACATTCGAGTAATCTCCACCCCTCCGTCCATGCCTGGTTCATGTCCTGCGCCCATGACATAGTCCTCGTCTGGCCTGTCTGTATGGCTCCCTCGGGGGTGTGCATTGTCCAATTGTGCCCACTCCTCATCGTCTTCGTCTGCAGGTCCATCTCCAATCCACACCCGAAATGCTTCATGTCTTTTGTGGTGAAGGAGATGTGTGCGCACACCGTCCTCAGATCTACTTGTAGTGCCCAACAACGTTCACATGGGCATGGCATCCTTGAAAGCCCAAGGGCTCGGGCACGTGCCACTTCTCTTTCCCACAACCTGTCATCTCGGGTGTTCTGTCTACAGGGGTGATTAATTGGAAGTCCTCCGCATGGGCGAGGGGAACTCATTTTTGTTGGGGAGCCTCTTCAATGCTGTTTGTGCACGCCGTTGCAGGGGGCCGGATTCTCCTTTGCAGAGATTCCTCAATTTGGCTCTGCCACTCCCATTTCACTACCGTCAATTCCCTCCTCCTGCAATCTCAATTTGAAAGGTTCAGCCGCACATCCTTTGGCAGAGAAGACAGTTGACATTTTATAACCGGTAGATTCCACAACATGATGAAAAGTTACACTCAACAACAAACCATTTAAAAGCCATCAGATGCTTCCATCATAACTAGAATCTTTTCAACAAGACACTGAGAGAAATGACCAAAATCGACTCAAACAACGACATCCTGGAAAACGACCTGTCTCTACAGTTCGTGTGTGTGTGAGGAATCGGAGGACGTACGGGAATTTCATTTTCACGATTGACGACGTTGTGATCTTGGGCATATGGTTGAATGTGTATGAAATGTGTGCATTGAAGTGTGAACAACCTGACTACAAGGCCAGAACCTGCGCCACTTGTCTTAGGCCATCTCCAAATCACGTTTCGGCGGACAATTCCGTTCCGTTGCCGTGAAATTGCACCGTGGCGGGAAGAGTCCAATTTGTGTGGGTCTATCACCATGGCAAGAAGGGGAGCATGTTAAAAATGGAGCATCGCCCTTTCACTCATTTGCTGTTTGCAGCTTCTTCCACCATCTTTCTTACTTAATTCTGATTCTTGCAATGCTGCCCTTGAGACGGCAACTGCAAGTGACCGGATCCTTTGATCGTCGCATTCAAAGACACTTACGTGTAGCAGATCGCAGACCCCCAAATGCCTGGAGAGAAAGCCAGAGGGCAGTCAATGCATGCGTGGTTGTTTTGCACTGGTTGGGACGGAGTGGGGTGCAGAGGAGGCGTGTTGTGCCCGAGTTCGCATGCCTAGCATCCTACAGCCGGCGGCTTTTGCACGTTGGGCAGCAGTACCCTCTGCTGTATGATTACCATTTGTGGTACAGACTCACCGGCCTCCCCTGTCCACTTGGGTCTTGGGACAACGACTTATGGAGTATGTAGACAGAGTTGCATGTCGCGCAGGTACACCAAAATCTCCCATGTAACATAAACCCATTTCTCATTCATGCTTGCATGTGATCCACGGGGTAATTTCCATGTTCTCCCAGCTGATGTGGGTTCGCAAATTCTCGGTGTGTAGGTGTGTGTGTGAGGACCTCACCTGGCATGGTGCGATGGGTGTCGAATGGACCCTTCTCTGCGATGGGAGAACCACTACAGTTGAGTTTGTTTTTGGTGAATCATTTGGCAGAGCACTGTGTTCACTTCTCACACATCATGCGCATTTTCTCCAAGAATGCATGTAAAGCGGAGCCATACACGGCATCATTGCAGTGTGTTTCCTTCGCCTAATTTTGAACGAAAAAAGTTAACGGATCCATGTCAGTTGTGTGAATCACTACATCTAGTTGTCTGGAGGATTGTAAGTGGTTTAGGGTTTAACGTCTCAAAGTCGAAAAGGCCATAGTGTCGGATGCACGACACGTGTTCATATTTGAAATCAACAACGGCCGGATCTTCACTACAGATCGGGGGGGTGTGTGATCACACTCCCCTACTTGTCCTTCTTTCCTCCTTTGCATGTCTTGGTCTTCCTCGCTTGTCTTTGTCTTGGTCATGGTCTATGTCCTCGCTCGTCTTCATCTTTGTCATGGTCTATGTCCACGCCTAGTAAGAAGCGGTCGACCGCCGAGGCAGCATCACCTCCTCCCACTTCTGCACATTCCAGCCCCGCGGTGCGAAGGAGCCCCCGCCTGGCTCGACTGAATCCGGCACAGATGGCGTCGGTGCGAGAGGGAAGGCAAAGCGGTGGGCGGTCTTCGAGTTCGGATTTTGACACAAGCGAGTATAGCATGGGCGACGACGATGAGGTGGAGGACAGTTCGGAGGAAATTACACCTCCATCTGCAGAGTCTCTCCAAAAGGTGCGCAAACGGCACAAAACCGCTGCGCATGAGGTGAGTTCTACCCCTACTTGTGTTCTTGTTTTTTGGGCGTTGAGTTCTCCTGAAACTGAAACTGGGATGCACATATCCACAAAGTTGTTCAAACGGATGTCGTAGTATACAGGGCAGTAGAAGAAGAAGCGTTCTTCAGTTTCAATTTCCTTGGTGCGCCCTATGCAAGCTGGACATAGGCGATCCTCCCGTTGCAGGTTTTCCCATCTGCCAATCTCTATCCGTAGGTTGTGGGAACCCACCCTGAACCGCCCCAATGCCCTCAAGAGGGAAGGAGGTAAGGGTGCTGAAAGGTAATTTGGTCTGAAGATTATATCATCGCGAAACACCAAGAATGTCTCTCGATAGAAGTGGAGCTTTGTTGTGAGATTGGGTAGCATCCAAGTTCTCTTGACATGTAATTCCATAAGCTCTCTCCGAATGAGTCTGTTGCGGTCATGTCTGGATGTGATGTCCACCTCATGTGGGTTCATTGGTAATAGGAAAGCAGTAGAAAGTCCATTACATTTCAATAAACTGTCCACTCGAGCATACCAGGAGTTCCCGAAACCTGCAGCTTTGAGCCTCATAGATGTTGTGAGGGCCCTTGCCACTAGCCCTTTGGGTGGAAGGGCCTGCAATCTATGGAGAAAGATTGTAAGCCTGAACTGTGCCTCGGATTGCAATGGTACACATGCGAACGCTGCACCTAGGATCTGAGATGGAGTTGTGCTCCTGGCGCCAAGCATTGCTTGGAGAAAAGATGACTGTAATGGTTCCAAATTCTTTTCCCACCAGGAGACAGGGACACAGGTGCCCAAAACTCACAACCATTGATGGTAGCAGGGCTGACGACGGTGTCAAACAACCACTTTTTGGTCGGGGGATGCCGCAGATGTATTTGCTTGCATTTGGCGTGAAGGCGGATGGAGGCCGCCTTACCTTTAGTCAATCTGTCCAAGGCAGTGGCTGCAAAGTGAAACTTGGGGGAGTGGATAACCAGACCTAGGTACCGGTATGATTTGACAATCTCAATTTCCTGCTGGTTGAAGATGAATCTACGATCAGCCTGGCCATTGAAGACCATGATCTTGGTCTTGCTAAGATTGACTTGCATCCCATAGTCTTTGCATAACTGTTCCAAAATTTTGATATGGCGTTGCAGAAAGACCGGGGATTGTACCAAAAGGGCAACATCATCAGCGTAGAGGAGATCTGATTGGGCAGAAAATGAAGTTAGGCAGAAAACATCCCTGAACATGTTTTCAATTTGTGTCATGGGGGAGGACATCGTGGAAAAACCTTCGGGTCTACCACCGTGTGCAGAGGGACTAGTTTTTAGGTCAAGGAAATGTTGCTTTGTCACGTCATTGCACCTGCGTTGGAGTACGCATTTGCTATATGCGTTGATAACTCCAACGAGGCTAGGTCTGCAATATCCTTTCAATTGAATTGTGTCTGCACTTGTGTTTACCAACATTGAGAGTCTTTAGGCCTTTTGGGGCTCCGTTGCTGGGCTCCGCCATACAGCCATTTGCTGATTGTGTGAATAGATGTCCACTGGATATGTGCAAAACCCGGATGGATGTTCTGTTTCCTGGTAAGTTTCATGTGGTACTGATGTGAACCCGCTCACATTCTGTTTCTTCACCAATGAATGGGCTTACATGTTATGAGGACATTCTGTCCCTCTCCTTTTCAGTTTTTGGCACTTTGCGCTGCAGGGGAGTGGGTTTGAGGTCAGCCAATCCATAGTTGTGGTTGTGGGATGGTTTGTGCTCTGGTGACGTTGTGTTCAGTAGGACTACAGCTGATGCACCTTGTGTGTGGGATGTTTTTGGCAGCGGAAGGGGAGTGAAGCTGCAGCAAAGCACTCACAGCCACCACACAATGCCAACCAACACCAACCTTGGCACCCACCCCCTGCCGGATGGTCTCCACAACAGAGTGCACCATGGGGAGCCCCCCCTGCTTCGGGGTCGTGGCGCTGGCTTCCTGATGTTGCCACGTCACAATGGGGTCCCACATCTCCATACGGCCCTCCCCCTCCGGCACACATCAGTCACCCCCCACAACGTATGACGGCGCTGCTCCAGAGCATGGGGGCAGGAAACGGACATCAGAGTTGAGGAAGGAACGACGTCATGCCATGAAACAATGGGAAGGAGATGGAGAGGGAAGGGTGGCTGCAGGGCTAAAGCGCCACAAGGTGGAGGTGCATGGAAATGGAGTCATCAATGCTGGCTGCGAAGGTAAGGAACACTGGCAGCGTGATTTGCGTGGCCTGGCATTGCGTTACCTTGACTCAAGCGTACAAGACATTGACCAGCAGTCCCAGAGTGCCATGTCAACAGTAATAGAGGGCATAAATGGAATGTACGAGTACACACCTATCCCTGCCAATCGTGATTTTATAGTGAAGCAATGTGAGAAGATAATGAAAGGAGAAAGAGCAAAACTGAAAGATAAATGGGCGAAGACTGGTGTGAGGCCAATGAACACTGAACCCGCCTATTGGGATAAGCTTGTTGCCTACTGGGAGTCCCCTCGTGGACTTGCAAAGGCTGAAGGGATGAAGCAAGCGCGTGCTTGTGTCACGAACCCCTCGCGTTGGGGCCGGGCAGGAGTTGCAGGCCAAGCAGCCCGTTTGGTAATCTCCCTCACCCCCTTCTCATTGCTCTTACGTTGTGGCATGTTCTGATGGAAGAGACACCCACGAGTGGGTTTTATTGCTTGTGCAGAATTAGTTGTTATGTGATATGCAGGGCAGTGCTTTGTCCATATGCTCCTGGCATTTTGTACTGACAGCGTGTGGATGGGCAAATACAGAAAAGACGCAAAGCGCGGAGCCCGTCACTGTCCGAGCTCGGGGCGGAGTGCAAGAACGCTGCGACTGGCACCCCATCAGAGTCTGTTTTGAGCCAGGTATGTTTTGAAGTCCGGTTTCCATTCATGAATCTGTTGTTGTACTAAGATTTGGTGGGTATGTGGGGCCCCCACGCATGGTACACGAGGGGTGTTATGCCAAACCTAGCCATCTCTGAATGCCTGAAATCCTGCACATTCGGCCTCTTCTTCTGGTTTTTAACAGTACGGGTGGGTGTTTGTATGCGTAGGGAGCGGGGAACTCAATGGCAGCCCGCATCGGGGCCCTGGAGAGGCTTGCGGCTCTCTCCGCGGAGCGGGAGAGGGGAATGGAAGCACAACTGAAGAAGATAGTGGAACTCATGATGGGGCAAAAATGGGGTGTGACGGGTGGCATTATGGAAGACGCCCCTGCTGCGACCATTGTACCTGACAAGGAGGAAGTAATTGTAGTGGGTAGGGATGTGACAGAGGTCCGAGCTGTTGTTGATGATATTCACAGTGGGGGCAGGGTCCACTCGTTGAAGAGGGAGAGGTCCAGCAAGTTGGTGGGGATGACATGGACGATGGGGGGGTCATTGCTCATGATGGGGGAAAAGGGGAAGCTGTAGGGGGAGAGGGTGGTAGTTTGCCTGGTCCAGGCTGCAGGGGGACCGAAACTTTGCCCTCCGGGGTGACTGTTGTCTCCCAACCCACTGAGGTGAGACCCCGTGACACCCCTTCAAAAGCTCCTTTCATAGAAAAGTCGAAACTAATTGTTCTAGACCTGAACGGGATCCTGTGCCACTCTATTCCTAACTTTCAGCCCAACCCGAGGCGTCATTGGCCATGGGTGTTGACCACCAACAAGTATGTTTTCCCAAGGCCCCAGGTCTGCGAGTTTTTAAACCTTCTCTTCCGGTATTTCTACGTTGGGATATGGTCCTGTGCTTCCAAGGGGAATGTTGCAGACATCTTCAAAGTGGTCATGCAGGGGGTCAAGGGTTCTCCCCTCTTTGTGTGGTCACAAGAGGAGTGTGACCCCTTGACAGAGCCACACCCCACAAAAGGGCCTGCCGTACAGAACTTACAGAAGAGACTGTCGAGGGTGTGGTCGGAATTTTCTGGATTTAACAAATCCAACACCCTCCTAGTGGATGATTCACCACACAAGGGGAGGGGGAACTCCATTGTCGTTTGATGTCACTGGCAATGTCAGTGAGGGGCCCGATTCAGACTACCTTTTAGAAACAGTCTGGCCCTACTGCCAAGATTTGTTTTGCTCCAAGGATGTGCGTGTCTTCACAAGCACGCGGAAGCTGACCCCGACTGGCAGCTTGAATGTGGGAGAGGATGGGGTCGTTGGGGGAAGTACTTCTGCGCCCATGCAGGTGAAACTAACCTTACTGTTTGCAACATGACATTGAAGCCAAAGTCCATGTTTGTTTTGTTCCCCCCAGATGCCCTCTCACGCAAGGCTGGCACTATATGTTTTGCAGGGACCACATGTACAGGGAGTGGCAGTGGGGTCGAATATGAAGAAGGTGGGTCCTGCGCCTACGACCATAGTGCTACGGCGGCTGCATTCCGGATTCCCCCCCCCAGCATGAGGAGGCAGCGCCCAAGGTATGGTTGTTCCCAGCCCCTCTCCGCAAACCTACTTGGTTGGTTTCCTTTATGGATACACTTCCTGAAGCGTTGCAATGTGTATTCATTGCAGGTGAGCAAGAGGAGTGGGCTGTCCCCGGCACCATCATCGCAACAGGACGTGGTTCCCCAGGCATGCATTCATGGCTCCTTGCTTTGCCTGGCTGGTTTTTAGTAGGGTTATTTTTGCCAGGAAGTTGTAGTGTTAGGGTCTGAGCAGGGTGTTTGTTAGCTTGCTCCGTGGAGGTGTGTTTATACCATTGCAACGACCAGAGTTCATGTTATTCTTATCCGTCTGACTAAACCTCTTTTTGCTGCTGCAGTTGAAGACACGTGGGCAGCTTTCCTCAGTTGCCACCCTCAGCGACGAGCTTCGCTTCAAGGTACGTTGGTACACCGTGAATTGGCTGCTGATTCAGTATTGTGGCAACCAAGATCATTTCCATGCCCAGCTGCGCTTGACTTTCACCCTGTCATTGCTATGTTTGTTGCTGAGTGGACCCTGATGTTGGTGTCTGCAGATATCAGATCCTGTGTTTCTCCTGAACCCCCATGACAAGCGGTCAAAGACAGCTGCCGCCAAGGCGGAAGTGGTGGGAATAGCCGGGGTTGACAAGTTCCACTGCAAGGACATTCGATCCGGGTGGTACAAGGTGAAAGTCCACGAGATCACGCTTCCAAGTGTTACATTGCCTTGCCCAAATGTGGACGATGCCCCCCCCCAGACCACACTAGCGCACGTGAAAGGCACGGTGACTCTGTGGCCAGAGAAGAGTATGAGGAAAGGTGAAAGTATCAAGTGACATTTCATGTTTGTAGTCCCTGTTGGGTGTGTAATGATACTCATAGAAGTGTGTATGATACTCACGTTACCAGTTTTGAACATTTGGGCCATGACAGTTTAAGTGATGTCCGACAACCATGTATGTTGGCATTTAGTCTTGCTCATATGCAGGTGTGCCATGACGGCCTCTAATTTGAATGTAATATCACATTTCCTGACTTGTCGTCGTGCCCGTCCACCTTCTATGTGTATGTGTGATGGTCTTTGATCTCCCTGTTGCCTCGTCTATTTGGTTCATTAGCGTGATGTTGTGCATGTATCGTGGTCTATGTTCTGAGTCTCGCCCAGTATCATTGCTTCTCAATTCCCCCTGCATATGGGTGAACCACTAAAACCAGTAGAATGCATCAGAACCATATTTTCAGCTTAGAATGCAGGTCAGTTGGAAACTCACACAAACCACTACAAGTGCTCATTTTTCGTGCTTTCCTACTGTAGTGCAACCAACTAGCACAGTGGCAGCGGAGTTCGCCAAAGCAGTCCCGAGATGGCACAGACACTCTGCGTCTTTCCACTAGCAGTCGTACCCGTCACTGCCATTGCGTGGGGACGACGCCACGCGTCAACCCACACACTCTCCACGTGGTCCCCGTGGATTCGTCTGCCGGAAGTTGTGCAGTTGACTTCGCCAGTGGCTGTTGCGACGTCACATGCAGCATTCCAAGTGATGTGGCCGACTGCGATGTGGCGTCTTGGGGCCGTGGCCACGCGGCAGCATTGCCGCTCGTCGCGGCGCCGCCACATCGGCATCCACGTCCGCATCCACGTCCGCGTCCATGTGTCACCGCGCCCCGGGTGAGTCAGTCCAGTCATCCGGAGGGAAAAGTCAAAGTCAGCCCAAAAGGTCAGAGACACGGGCGGCCCGCCTGGTTACGCCACGTGGTTCTTCAGCATTAATCGCATTAATCGCTGAGCAGTTGTTCGCGCGTCTGCGTCCTTTACCACTCCAATCATTGGATGTCCAACCCAACTACCACGTCTGTTGTAACTAGTTTGTTGTAACTTCTAGTCGATCCCAGTTTTTTGACTTTTACGACTCAAAATGAGTCGTTACCCCAGTGGTAAATGACACGAATGCTTCTAGTGTCCGTACTACCTCCACCAATCGACGTCAATCAAGAAATTGAGTATGAAGTCGACGAAGTCCTAGACTCTTGCATCAAGTATAAACGTCTTGAGTATTTCGTACATTAGAAATGCTACGACGTCAGCGAACGAACTTGGGAACCTTAATCCAATCTCGCCAATGCATCTGACAAAGTCCAAGAGTTTCATCAACGATATCCAGCTAAGCCCCGAGCTACACGTCAATAAGACGTCAATAAGACGTCACAACGATGATGTCAGCCAAGTTAGCTTCAAGGTGAAGACTCCACATTCAGTGTACATGATACACGCTAAGGAGGAAAGAGCATCACACATCAATATATATAACTATACTTCCAACACTCTTGCATCTTGTATTGGCAGCATGGAGTCACATGAACCAAATACATTGGAGCTGTCGCTTATCCAACTATCAGATCAGTCGTTCCGACTTTCACGACTTTCAACATCACGCCGACGCTCTCGAGACGATGGGCCACCAATGTGACGCATACTTCCTCGTCTGAACCCCGTACGATGGCAAGTGGAGCCTACTCGAAGTCTGATAATTCTGTTAGAGGTTGAGGCTTCGGACCCAGAGGGCAACGAAATCATGTTTGAAGGCAATTTCGAAAATCAGAATGCTCAAATCACTGCGTGGTCCTAAGTTTAAGGTGTTAGACATTATCGATGGTTGTAGGGACCTGTAAATCATTTGAGTCAAGAACGAAGAGCTGAATACTTGGCAAATATCATTCGCCGGATTTTGGATTTTCTCCAACTCTAAGCAAGTCCAAGATTTTACCGCTCCTCGAGGAACTCGTCGCTAGTGGAGGGGGTGATATCACGGACATAGCCCAGATGAACTTATCATGAGTAAATACCAGAAGTTACCAAGTTACCATGATTTACCGTAATTTATCATGATCTATCATTATTTACCATTAGTTACTAAGTTACCGGGAGTTTACCAAATTATCAAGAGTAACTTGGAAAACTGCTCAGGAACCTTTGTTTAATCTTGGAAACTTCTCCATCATGAAACCTCTATAGGGGAAGCTTCTTAGGGAACTTCTTAGTAGCCAGTATATATAGGAGGCGAGACTGGACACTCTTCAGTCTCGCCAAGACCAGTTCAAGCTACTCTTGTTTCCAGTTCCCAGTACTCCAGTCCAGTTCCCAAAACTCTAGCCCAGTTTCCAGTATCTGGTACTCCAGTCCAGTTTCTAGCATTCCAGTATTCAAGTCGTGTTATAATATCTTGTACTCTTGTTCATTGTTATAAAGATCATCTTGATTCATATTTACTCATCATGCATTCGGCCACGCCGACCTTGACTTCTTGTCTAGTTTTGTACCTCTAGTCTGATCTCTTGTTTGTGTTCAATCATGTTCTCGTCCTTGACAATAAAAGGGGTAAAATAGAAACATATAAATTATTATCTATAATTGCCCTTAGGACTCCTTAGGGTCGTCCTAAGGAGGGGAAAATTGAAAGATATAAATTATTATTTATAATTTCCCTTAGGACTCCTTAGGGCACCCCTAAAGAGTCCTAATAGTAGGAAAATAGAATGACATAAATTATTATTTGTAATAGCCTCCTAAGAGGGGAAAATGAAAAGATATATTTTGTTATTTATAATTGCCATTAGGACTCCTTAGGGAAAATATAAAGATGTAAATTGTTATTTTTAATTGCTCTTAGGACTTCTTAGGGTGGAGGCCAAGGGGAAAATAAAATAAAATACTTTAATAAATATATCAACTTTAAGAATCACATGTACTATTTATTGGTATGTACCGACAAAATTTGTAGGTGACACCATTTATTACAATTAAAACAAGATTTTGTCTTCAATAAACGTTCATACAGCTATTTGTAATGCACCGACATCCTTTTTCAAATAAACCTTCATGAGTTAGTAAAGTGTGTGGGATAAAGTTAATAAATAACAACTTTTCATTATGTTTTCATCCAATTATTTTATTTTTCATTCATTTTTTTTAGACTGTACCTCAATTTTTTCCCTATAAGTATAGAAAACGAGGATCATTTTTTTCTCTTTCTTCCACAAATTGTTTGCAGACTATAAAACTGTCTCCCTCAGTTTTGCTCTTTTAACTTCGTTTCCGTGTTTTTTCTTTGTTTCTGTTGCTTGTTTATGTTTCTTTGTCCTTTCGGTTAGTTCTTTTTTTGGTCTTCACTTTTGCTTCTCTGTTTATGTTTCTTTTTAATCTCTATTCTTTGTCTTTCTGTGTGAGTTTTTCGATTGAATAGAACTTTCTCTTCTTTTTCTCTTTCATTCTATTGTCTTTTTTTCCTTTGAAAACTCTATAAGTATGCAGAACGAAGATCATTTCCTTCACTTTCTTCTGCAATCAAGCTTTTTGCGTAGAATAGAATTCTCTCTCAGTTCTGCTCCTTTGCCATCGTTTGTGTTTCTTCTTTGCTTCTGTTGTTTGTTTATGTTTCTTTGTTCTTTCGGTTTTGTGGCAAAATAGAACTGTCTCTTAGTTCTTCTCAGTAGCCTTCATTCGTTTTTTTCTTTCACTTTTTGTTCTTTGTTTATGTTTCTTTCTGATATCTGTTCTTTGTATTTTTGTGTGAGTTGTTCAGCGGAATAGAAATTCCTATTCGTTCTTTCTCTTTCGTTTTGTTTTCTTTCCTCTTCGTTTGTGTTTCTTCTTTGCTTTTGTTGTTTGTTTATTTATTTTGGTTCTTTCGGTTCTGTGGCAAAATAGAAATGTCTCCTAGTTCTTTTGAGTAGCCTTCATTTGTTTTTTTCCTTCGCTTTCTGTCTTTGTTTATATTTCTTTTTTATCTCTAGTCTTTGTACTTATGTGTGAGTTGCTCAGCGGAATAGAACTTTCCCTTCTTTCTTTCTCTTTTGTTTTGTTTTGTTTTGTTTTCTTCTAACATATTTGACACACTATCAGATAACTACCAAAAACACTATCTTATATTTCCAAGAAATCATCAAAATTCATTACACTGTGATTATGCCACTTGAATGTTACATCATAATCTATAGTGTATATGATATTCAAGCATGATATCAATATAGTATATACAACTTAGAGATTATAAATATTTAATTATAATCAGAATTATACATATACAGTATAAATAAGTATATGAAAAACGAATATTTAAATTATATTAAATAAATAAAATAATTAATAAATATATATATTAAAAATCTAGCTATAATTTAACGACGCTACATAAATCAACTATCATTCCATCAACCAGTCAATTATCATAAATCAATCATTATAAGTTACAATCATGTGTTATTTTTACTTACTACATTATTCTTTATTCATATCACTTTTTATATCTTACCATTATATTTATAAATTTCAAATTTCAAATATTAAATATTTATATTATTTATATAAATGAACATACTAAAATATTGATTTAAAATAATCAAAATTAAAATATATTTATTTATCTAAATATAATGATGTATATTATATATCATAAAAATAAATATATTATCAATTATATCATGCTTTCAATGTCAGATTCATCATTCCAATTTAAATCTAATCAAGTTATCAATCATATTACATCTCAAAAACTTCAAATATTTCAAATATACTATTTATATTAACGAATTTATTTAACGAATAATAATTAAAAACTAGATATATAATAATATAATATGTATTTAAATACTTTAAATGTAAATCGATATATAATATATAATGTTATATTATATCATGTTTTCAACCTCAGATTTCATCATTTCAATAAATTCAAAATCCATTCAATCGAATTGTTTATCATATTATATTTCAAAAATCTCCAATTTTTTTTAACCTTTATGGTTAATCTTTAAGGCCTTCGGGCCATAATTTTGTATGCTATAATGGATAGCTATAAGGGTTCGAATCCCTATACATTTTTTTTTTTTTTTTGTGAAAACCAGGGCTGAAACCAGTCCAATCTGATATAGGAGTTCATATTCGTATATTGTATAATGTATATATATCCATATGTATACATCAAATATGACATGTATAATGTTCATCGTAATCTGATATACCAATTCAATCCAATGACGCAATAAAAAATCCTTAGAGTGATTCTAAGAAACTCTTAGAGTGAATGTGTTGTTTTTTTAATCACTCTAAAAAATCCTTAGAGGCTCATAGCGGCTCTAAGGGATCCTTAGAGCGATTGCAAATAGCAATATAGTTTATTCTGTTTTCCTACTCTAAGTAATGCTTGGATCAAATGTGAATAGCCATTTAGATTTTTTTTTGTTTTCCCGCTCTAATAAATCCTTAGAGCGGGTTTCTCTTCTTGGTCATGGTTGATTGTTGAGGCCGTATGGTACCCTTTGAGATTTAACTCTTCTTCCCATTCAATAATTCAACTATTAACAATATAGTTATTTGGCTAAAAATAATGTGATTTTTTGGCTAAAATATATTAAGGTTCAGCCAGAACTTGTCGACGTGGCCTTCTGTCTTGCTGAGAATCAAAAACTTGGCACTAGCTGGCATCCTAAAAAACAAACTTTCCCAGAAAAACAATATAATCTCTCAAACCCAACGATGAAAATTCCTAAAATTTGGGTAGATGATGTAGAGGCCGTAGCTTTAACCCCGGGCCGGGTAGGTAGGTATGTGTACAGTTCATTTTTGTGGATGAATGCCGGTAGGTGGGTAGCCTCCAATTAGTTCCAAGGGGTAGTAGTTTTCGAGAGAGGAAAAATTCACCTTGTAGGAAGTTAAGGGTTAATCAAATTAAAACGAGGAAAATATAACCTCGAGACCAACCATTAGGATACACGACCATTAGGATACAAGGTGAGGCCACTTCAGGGCCACAAGTGTTCACAGACCTACAAAAGCATCTACTACACTGAGAACCATTACCAGAAGCGAGAAAGAGCAGCTGCAGCAAGACAAATCAGGAACACCACAACTAGCTCAGGAGCAATTTAGAAACAGAACTAACGATTAGCAATAGGAGCCTGAAAGTCCAAATGCGCCTGAGTCTTGGAGCTTCTAAGTTTAAGGTGGCGCCAGTTAATGTCTTCCCCACGATCCATCGGAGAAGGCCAGTGATCAGGGGATGCACCAGGCGGCGGGAAGGCAAGAGGCCCATATTGTGCCCCTGTCGGAATAACCAAAGCAAAAGATCCCTCGCCAGCCCCAAGAGGAGTCGAAGTCCTTGATGAGCTTGCTACACTTTGCTTGAGAACATCTGAGTAAAGCTGCATGCAATACCTCCCAGGCTTTGTGACCTTCAGTTAGCAAACTAAAAAAAATAGCTTGTAGGGTTGCTTGAATACAAGGGGCAGTGCCAGAATAAACCTTAGCACAACGAGATTTCCAGATTTGCCAAAGAGAAAGAGAGCGGAGGCAAGCCCAAATAGCACATTTGGACCAGATCTGCCTCTGGTGGATGTTAAGGAGGTGGAGAGAGATATTGGAGGCATCAACAGCTTTCCAAGCAAGATATAAGGTCCTAACCCGAGACCAAATGTACAAGCAGCAAAATTGCAATTGTACCAACAATGCTCTAGGGATTCAACCATTCCCCCACTGCAAATGATACAATCAGATTGCGGGTCAAAGGAAGACCCCACCGGCAAAATTCTGTTTCCAATCTTCCATAAGAAGGCCGAGATCTTGGCAGCCCGTTGGGGGGCCCAGATATGTTTCCACATAGCTTCCCAGTTCACTTGGAAAGGCATGATATGAAGCCATTTGGCTGCCCACTTAGAAGTTGGAACAGGAAGCCCAAGAGTAAGAGTGTACCCCATTTTGGCAGAGTACTTAAAGAAGGGTAAATTCCCAGGCCAAGACCACTCCCCAAGGTCAAAAGGGAGCTCCACCAAGGGCTTCTTCTTGAACCAAAAGAGCCAAGAAGAACGAGCCCACTGGATGTGGTCCTTAGACGGATCTGGAAATGGATCCACCACACCCATTCCCCCTTCAATCACACGAACAGAGAAGAGCTGGTCAGAAGGGCATGAGTCTAGGGCATGGAACAACAACCTGCCTGAGTTGTGAACCTGGAAACTAAGCCCATTACTTAGATCACCTGCAGTAGAAGTAAGCAAGAAAATGCGAGGAGGGGAGGAGCCCTTGAAACCTTTCCAAGCTGGAAATGAAGTAGATGTGCTGCCAAGCAAGGATGCCCAAGAACTAGGGATAGCACCTATAATGGAGTTCCATGTGCGACGAGCCCTCTGGCCACCTACATACTGGATGGCAAAGTCAGAAGTGAGAGGGCCAGCGAGGCCCCAGACATTCCCCACAGAAGCAATCCCCTTCATCTCCCAGGGAGCCCACCTAGCAGAGCAAGATTCCAAGTCCATCTGTAACCCGCTCCCAAACAAGGGTTGCCTGATAACTTCATCTCTGGTGGCTGGGGCTGAACGTAGGAGATAGGGGCGAACCTTAACCCAAGCAGCCTAGATGGCAGGCCACAGGCTAGAACCCACAACAGATTTTTAGTTAGCATTCTTACCATTGACCGCGCAGCGCAAGGAGGGATGCCAGCAAAGAGAAGAAGAAGGAATCAAATTCATTATATTGATCCGGATAAGAGAGCCCCAGGGACCAGCAAAATGGGAGAGGGCCCGAGGAATCCATTTGGCAAGCAATGCAGCAACCTGTGTTTCTGGGTCCAGCAACCCAAGACCTCCATCTTTCTTTTTGAGACAGAGTTGCCGCCAAGAGACTTTGGCCCTCCTGGTTGAGCCAACAGAGGTAGCACCCCATATAAAATTCCTAGTAAGAGCCTTCAGAGATTTAAAAAGAGCGGGGCCTGGAGACCAAAGAGAGGCCACGAACCATATGCTAGCCAGAAGGACCTGGTTTGCCACCAGAACCCTGCCCGCCACAGATAACTGACCTGAACACCAGTAAGACAAGTTTTGGTTGTAACGAGCAAGAACAGGAGTGAACCTACTTGAGTCTGAGAGGCCAATGCCGATCTAATGCCCAAGAAGAGTGTGGGGTTGACCTTCATCAAACCAACTTAATCTTGCATCTTGCCCCCAACGCGGGGAGTGAGGGGAGGCAGTAGCAGAAATAGGAACCATGATCCCACGCGATTTTCCCCAATTGACGGAGAACCCCGATGCAGAACAGAACTCACCCAAGGAGGAGAGCCCAGCATTAACGTTCTCCATTGAGGAATTGTCAGAGAAGAGGACTGAGTCATCAACATACATAGAAATCTTAACATCAGAGATCCCTCCTTCATGATGATTGACCTGCAGGCCTCGGAAGAGAGGATTGGCGTCCAGCAAGTGCCCAAGACAGTCGGCAACAATCAAAAACAAGAATGGAGAGAGGGGACATCCCTGTCTTACAGAGCGAGAGAGGGGGAAGGACTTGGAGAGGAAGCCATTAGCAAAGACCTTGCTGGAAGCAGAAGAGAATAGGATATGAATCCACTTCAAGAAATTCCCAGAGAAACCCACCCGTTGCAAGGCCCCAAAAAGGAAACCCTAGTGAATTTTGTCAAATGCCTTCTCGAAATCCAACATTAGAAGAGCTAATGTTTGATTTGAAGAATGCGCATAGGAGAGGGCCTCACAAGAAAGAATGACATTGTCCAAAATGTAACACCCCTTCATAAAACCAGACTGATCAGGGCGGATAAGCCTAGGAAGATAGGCTTGAAGCCTGATAGCCAAGGCTTTGGCCACAATCTTGTAAGAGGAATTAAGGAGAGTAATAGGCCTGTAGTTAGAAATGGCATTCCTGTCGCCCTTCTTGAACATGAGAGAGGTGACCCCCTGTGACATCTGTGAAGGCATGATGTTTTTAGCCAAGATATCATTAGCCATAGCCCTAAAGTCCCTACTCAAATGCCTCCACAAAGCTTGGAAAAATTCGACTGTCACCTTTTCCTTCCTTTGCCTGGCCAGAGTTAGATCAAGAGAGATTTGAACATGGCTAGGCTACGACAAGCCTGAAGCTTTTCCAGGAAGCAAAGAGTGGAAGAAGAGAAGTCATTTCCAGCACCATTCCAGCAAGCGACCAAGGAAGGAATTGTGCCAGGAGAATGCAAGACACCAGCATTAAGCTTGAAATAGGACATCCCTCTTACTTTGACACCAGGAGTTAAAATTTTCAACAGAACTTCAGCATGGTCAAAGTCTGGCAAGATGGGGCCTATAGGAGAAAGCTGGCACCAACCAGAGACAGAGGAGGAGGCATAGAAGCAATCTAGCCTGGCCATACAAAGCTGGGGGGGGCCCATGGTATTAGACCAGGTGAAACGAGCAGACAAGGGGGAGGACGGACAAAGGTCGGGGAGGCTTACCACCATGCACAAAGATTCCCAAGCATCCCGCTCGAACTGCCAAAGGGGAAGGCCATCCAAGTCAAGCCTGTCCTGTTGCCTGTCCACCATATTGAAGTCTCTACCGAGAACCCAGTTGTCAATATGCAACATGCTTAACATCTTAGAAAATAAAAGATCCCAGACCTGAATTCTAGCAAGAGCAGTACAGGGGGCATAGATGTTAACAAGGCCAAGAGACCCTTGCTTAAAAGGAAGCGCAAAAATTGCACTCTCCCTGGCAGCCAAATGCTATTTCCAGCACGCTAGAAGAGAGTGATGGAGCCAAGAGGATGGCTGTACCACCGCGAGAGTCATCAGCGGGATTCCACCAGGAAGATGCAGCTGGCCAAATATGGGATCCCATGCTAGTAATCTTATCTAGATTAAGTTTGTGTTCCTGCAAAAACGTCACACAGGACGAGAGAAGGGAAAGAGAGGAGGTCCAACGTTTGATTTTCTGTCTTTTAGGAGCAGAAGCAGTAGAGCCTATGCCCCTTATATTCCAAGAAGAAAGCGATAGATTCATGGGGGTTTAGGGTACAACAGGCACTCAGAAGAACTGAGTAAAGATGGCCTGTTCAGGGAGAAGATGAAATTGGCATCATGAAGAGAGGGACAGAGCATAAGGGAGGAAGATAGCAGGAAAGCCGGCATCCGCCTTGGAACACCTAAGCGACCCAACAGAACCACATACCTAGAAGAACCAGGTTTCATATTGAAAGAGAGAAGGGGATTCACCATGCATGGAACTTACAGTGACTTTGTGAGGAGGCAGAGGAGGAGGGACCAAATGATCTGGAGTAAGCTTAGGATGTGAGGCAATATCACCCAAGGTGCCTTCCTTGTCATCAAAGTGAGGGAAGGTGGCCACGACAGTAGCATATGCTGCAGCTTCAGCGTGAGCAGCTCGGGTGCAGATAATCTTCATTGCCAACTTCATCCCTGCAGAGTGCAACTGCATCGCTGAAGGAGGGAGCAGACAGCCTACGCGATGAAGGAGAGACCGAAGATGCAGGAGCCGGGAGAGCCAAATGCAGGGTAGAAACCGGGGGAGAGGAGTGTGGCCGCTACAAATCGGAGTCAGAGGCGTCATCTTTGGCAGAATCCCTTTTCCTCTTTAGAATTGGGCAATCGGCTTTGATGATGACAATTGTGGCAGATAACGCCTAAGCACTCTTCCTTGATCATGATCGAGATAAACGAGTTGTCCAATGTCGGCAGCTTAAGGGAAGTAGGGATGCGAGCTCCTTCGGGCATCATGACCACGATCTTGGGGACACCGTGGTTCCTGTGAACAAGCGAGTGCTCACCTATTGCCGATTCAGAATCAATATCAGCGGCCCTGGGGTTGAACACATCATGCACCCGATGTAGGAGCCAAACCGAGCTCCAATCTCGGGAAGGGAGCGCAGGTAGTTGCCAGGGATAAAAGGTAGCGCAATCACCCTGGGTTTGCAGACTAAACCACCCTTATGCCCCCACTCTGGAGCCCATGGAAATATAAACACCTTGCATAATTGGGATTTCCTGTTGTCAAATTTGAGAGCTATCTGCACAGCCTCCCGAGAGATAAACGTGACAGAAAGAATCCCCTGCCGAGGGAATGGCAAAATTGCTGATGGAGGTCCCCAGTCTTGTCAAGGTAATGTATGATCCATTCGTGGACCCAATCTCGATCTGGGGACCAGCCAAGGAAGTGCAAAAGAATGCCAAGCTGTTCCAGTTCACGGGTCTGCTCGTTGATGAGGGTCATGTCTAGAAAAGTAACAGATTGGGAGTCGTCAGCATCAAGCTCATTGTCCCGCCACAAAAGCTCTTCCGCTAGAAGATCAGACGCTTGAAAATCAACTGGCCCCTCACCTAGCAAGGAAGGAAGATCACTGGGTATCACGGGTTTCTTAGGCCCGATCCACCGCTTAGTAGCAGGCCCAATTCCGTGAGAGCCTGCACTACCAGGCCGACGCCCTTGGCGAGAAGCCCGACCTCTTGGGGCCATGGAGAGAAGATGGAACCGAGAGAAACTACTCGAGAGAAGGAAGGCGAAAGTAGAGAGGTCGAGGCAGAGAGGAATTAAGAAAGACCGCCAGTGGGATAGTAGATATACCCACCATGAGCAAGCACCGGACCCGAAAGAATTGGACAAGATATGAATATATCAGGGAGCGCCGACAAGCACTGGAGCCGCCAGAGAGAAGAAGTAAGGGCCAGGAGACCCCAAGATTCCCTCGACAAGAGTGAAGATAAAGAGGGGTGGGCACTGGGCAGGGAGCGGGCTCAAATGGGGGGAAACAGAAATTGTTAAGTAGAGTAGTAACCTGTCAACACAAAGAGAGACCAGCCATCCCAAAACCAGAGAGGCGCCGTTCAGTCTTAAACAGGGGAGTAATGAAGCCAGCCGAAGAAACAACGGAGAAGAAATGGAATTGCAGAACTAACAAGAGAACTAGGAGATGGAGATCGCACCGTCAGAGAAGCGGGGATCCCTAGTGCAATAGGGATTAATCCTTCAGAATAGAGAAGCGGTGGAGATGATTATGGGGAGTGGACAGAAAGCGCATGGAGTCAGAGATCATCGAGAGTCGAAGAACTAGGGAATGAAAAAGACCGTTGCTTAAACCCCTAAAAGCTCCAAACAAAATTCCACCAGGAGAAGAGGGAGTCAGCAGTAGCGATAATGGGAGCCAGAGATAGAGAAAGGAGGAGGACACAGGGAAAGGCCAGGGTACCCCAGCAGAAGAGAGAGAGGGCTTAACGGTGGTGAAGCTGAGGCAACGAGAACGGTGAAAAATGGCTAAGCCCTAAGGAACGCACACACCGCAAATTGCGGAGCAGAAACGCTACATCGCGCCCCCCCCCCTGTCATCTGGATTGTAAATATAACCAAAATAAAAATAAAAATAAAAAAAATATCTGGGGGTTTTAAAATTTTCCCATCTAATAATTCCAAATAAAGTGTTTCCAGGTCCTCTGTCCCTTATTTATGAAAAAGAAAAGAAACACAACAGGGCTTGTAAGCCACTCAAGCCCCTTCACACCATTATCACCTGTCTCTCTGCCTTGGGGCTGGGCTCTGCCACTATCATTGTGAGCATATTCACTTTGATGTCGTATAAATCCGGTGTAGAGGGATATCGCGTTATAATGGAATACAGACTAGTGTGTTGGAGATGTAATGTCGAGCAGAAAATTTAACCTTCAATATAGAGAGCGGTGACACAATAAAAAGACAAGTGTGCATAAAACATCGTCGGTCGATCAGTCGTTATATCAACAGCTCGTATACCAGTTACATCATACTGCTAAGAAGGTTATGATGAGGACCAATCCACCTGTACACTTCAAGAAAGAGAAAAAGAGATGATGTATAGCAGGACCTGAAACATACGTGGATCCCATGCCCATGGCCCTTAACAATGCCACTATTGCATCCACTGCCCACCTGGCCACTAGCTAATCGACCCTCCCTCTCCTCGTCATGTCCTTTGATCATGCTCCATACTAGTGTTTTTTTTTTGGTCTTATGCACGTTGCTCAACTCGCGACAAACTGAGCAGTGAAGTGGGCAGTTGTGGCTATAAGGCAGGATTGATCATTGAAAATGAAGGTGATTTTTACTGCTCATGTGTAAATAAAGAAGGCGACTATGAATTGTCTTGTGTCGAATAGTTTTGGCTATTGTTCAATTTTTACTATACAGTTTTGGCGATGTGAGTTATATGGTTGTAATCAGATTGGCGAAATTGTACTAGTGTGAGGCAGATTGCATTCATTCATGAATCATGCAAACCCCACCCAAAGCAACAATACACACGCAAGCATTACGTATCCAAGTCAATGTCAGAAACCAGAATACAATAAGAGAAAACCAAATAACATGAACAATAACGTACACTACATTCCTGGGGTATTTGAACCCCAATCCGTAAGGACTTCTGCCAATCCAACATGAGTGACCTGCACCCTACAACCCAACCCAGCCTACACATACACATAAAACCACAAACGCAATGAACTAAATAAAACCTAGCTCCTGTCTGCTAGACTCCAAATAGTATTGTTGATTTTCACCTGCAATAGAACAAGAATGACCATGCCCAAAGAAAAAGAGAACATAATTGAAATATGAGAGCAAAAATAAACATTTATGCCATATTGTCATTACTCTTTGTGGCAGCCCCTATGCATTGAAAGCATAGCGAGTCTTGGCATCTTTCCACTACACAATACACTCTCCGAAAATGGAAAGTGTCAATGGTAAAGAATTTTTGTGCAAACATGCGCACTACAAGTGACAAATGCTCTGTCAACCGATTCCTGAGCTTTGACTTCACAAAAGTGAGAGTGCTAAATGTGCACTCGTCTTCCACATTGCCTATAACCTGTGATATAGCTATTTCAGCAATCTTCATATACTCAGTGATCTTGGCTGTCAACACTTGGGAACTTCCTAAATTTTGCCATAGTTTGGTGAGAGGGTTTAGCTCAATGGGCTTCTCCAGACAATTGTTCTTCATTGTAATCTGAAACAAAGAAGCTTGAAAGTCCAAATCTTGAGCATTCAAAAGATCTGGAACAGTCATGTTACCAGATCACTTATGAAAGCAATATGTCGCCTTGATGATATTGAGATGGTAAAGAAACCTCATGGTATCATGGTGTGTCTAGAATTTGGGGATATACAGTACCCACAGCCTCCATGATGACATTTTGGGCTGGAAAACGTCTTTCCAACTCCCTTACAAGTTGTGATGTTGCATCCTTATGAGTTTTAACAACAACCAACACCCTCCTCCAAACCTCCAAGTAGTAACCCAAACCACTTCCCCAGTCTGAATATTCCGGTGCTTGGCCCAAACATGTTTTCTTTGACACTCAATTCCTAAATGGTTTGTTGAAGCAGCAGGATTTGAAACCCACAATAATATTAAGGTGGAAAGATGAACCTCAGCCAGACTTCGAAATTCAGCAAACTCGGGGCCTGTAAATGTCGTCGTGGCATCTGTAGACATAGCATAGAGGTCAAATTGGTAGATTTTCACTTCTGTGATGAACTCAATCACAAATGTGTCACGAGCTTATGCAAACTTCATCAAGGAGTTCACAGCTTTGAGCAAGGGCAGTACATAGCACAAACCCAACAAAAGCTCAATATCAACAAGGAGCTTAAGGTTGGAAGCTGGTTTGGCCTCCCCCACGCTGTCCAACACCATCTTAACCACAAGAGTCTTGTACTCAGGCGCCATAACTTGACTCACAGCTGGTTTGAGCATATTGATCCACTAGGTTTTAATGTTCCGAAGAATTTTGTTACTCGTGGTCTCCATCAATTCGGCTAGCTTATGAAATTCAAGATGACGTTTTGGACTATTTGCAAAATAAGAATGCAAGGATTGAAGCAAAGTCTCCAGCCAATTCACCAAGTTGAGGTCACTCAAAGTTTGGATTGCCAAATTGGTGCGGTGAGCCATACAATGGACCCCCACCATGTGAGGCTTTCTGTTGCAGTTGCACAGTGAAGCCTGCCCGCAGGCCCTAAAAGACACTCACACCATGTACACCAAATGATATAAGACTTTGGGCCAATTTCTCCCTTGTCAGACCTCCACCAATCAAGAGGGCTTCAACTATGACTCTCTTCAGTGCATCCGCATTTGCACCATCTACAAGTTTCTCCAACGTGAGCAGTATGGGTATTCTTCACCAATTTTGGACACAATAAACATGAACAGATGCCCAATTTTGGTTATCAATTGAAATTACCTCATCGCATGATAGTGAAAATGTACCTAGATGCCTTCACAGCCTTCTTGGTGGCTTGCAAGACTGTTGAATCCATGCATTCCGCCATCTTCCAGTCGCTGTTATCGGACCAATGTTTGTTTGGAGTATTCTTTACTTTTAGCCGCTTGGAAAGATCTTTGAACCCCTTATAGTCAGTCATGGGCTAGCCTTGGTTAAGGATGTGGAATACAGCAACAAATTGGACCAACTTCCTCTTATCTTGGGCCACCTCTCCAGCAATTTGCATCTGAATCACTGAATCCCTCAAGGAAGTTGAATATACATTCTTGCAATGTTGGCTCCCTTTATTGTAGTAAAACTTCTCCACCGGTACTCCAGGCATGACAATTGTTGCCTTCTTCTTACATGCATGCTCAAGAATGGATGAACGTTGGATGAGTGTGGGATGAAAAATTGGCCTCATGAATGAACCATGGATGAATGCAACAACATTTATCCTTATCGATCAGCAGCTGCGCAAGGATCCAAGTGTTGTTGAGTTTTAAATAAATGTATATTAATTTGGCAGAAGCTTAATTCCAGCCCAGAAGATCAGGGGGGAAAAAAAGTTGGATTTTATTATTATTATTATTGGAAAACTTGCAAATGAACCCAAACCCTGCTTTGCAAACAAAAGACCTGGCATTTACCCAGCATAGATTTCTAGTCACCTGGAAGAAGGACATGACAACGAATCATAAGTTATGTAGTCTGAGCTTTTTGTAGATGCAACGACACCTTAATCTAGCACATTCGGGAAAAAAAAAAAAAAAAAAAAAAAAAACGGATTTTTTTTTTAATTTTTTAATTTTTTGGTGGAAAACTTGCAAATGAACCCAACCCCTGCTTTGCAAGCAAAAGACCTGGCGTTTACCCAGCATGGATTTCTGGTCACCTGGAAGAACGACATGACAACGAGTCATAAGTTATGTAGTCCGAGCTATTTGTAGATGCCATTCACCCCAAATAGCACACCAGAAGACCACCCAGATGAAGCTGTCGTCAACGACACCTTAATCTGGCACATTCGGGGGAAACCTAAAAGAAAAAAAAAGAAAAAAAAAAAACCCCCGTTCCATGCTTGCAAGTACTCCATTTGTACTCCTGCAGGGGCTTCGTTCCATGCCTACAAGTATGCATGAAGACATTTTTTTGGGATAGAGGGGGAGGAGCAGCTTTACTCTCAAGTCATCGCACCACTGTCTGAGGGGTCATCGCATTCGACCCAAACTGAGAACATTGTGGTGGAGCAGGATCTGGAAGATCCCGATGCTCTAGATGTCGATTCCGATTTCTCATGTGAGTAAGCGAAAGTTCTGTTGTCGCACTTGACTGACACGACGACGCATCTTTCTGTATTCCTCTTTGGTGCACAAGTTTGGCTAGCATAATATATGTGGAGTTACATTATTGGTATGTATTTGCAGGAGTCCCAGGACGCCACGGTTTTTGCCTTTCTTTGCCAACCCAAAATTTTTCCCAAGTCCAAGAGCGGATTTGAATTGCCATGTTATGCGGAGGCTGCAGCGTGCAAATTTAGTCTCATCTCATCTCCCCCTCCTGTGCTTTACGACAGAGATGGTTTTGTGCAGAGCAGGGCTAGTGTCTTCATAAACAGTTGTGCCTTCGTTTTGGACACTGACTCCAGTAGTAGTAGATATTCTTCGTCGGAATGAATCGACTGTTTTCAAACGATTTTTATTAAAGCACCAAATGGCCTCTCCACCTTATTTGCAATTGGGTGTGAGCATCTCTCTCGACTTAAGATACCTGGTAAAAGGACAACCACAACCCTCCTCAGTTGGCCGGGATTCACTTTGGAGCTCGGGGGATTTGGCAACCACTACTAGAAAATGCTTTTTAATTTTCCATCATCCACAAACTACATTCATCCATGTGCCATTCGTCCAACAGACATTCATTCGTCATTCATCTATAACGACCTTGTCTGTATGCATGTTATACTGGCCACTATTCGCAGTAATAAGTCATCTAAGCCGAACAGGTGTCCGCGGTTATAGGTGAGCAAATCCTGAAGCGTGAGCAGAATTCTGCTCACGGATTTTACTCACGGTTTAGCAATCCCCCATTCCCACAGACCTGACTTCAACCTACAAGCTGATAGAGAGTAAGATGATCAAAAGCAGGAAAATGATTGATCACCATTCCAACACTTGCTTGAGAAAGTAATGATTCTTGAGTTAAAACTTGAAGATCACAAACCTCACAAATCAGAAATGCACAAAACTCAATGGCAATGACAAAGAGTAGATACTTATTTTTGTAGGCCATGGCGATCCTCAATGCTCAGCCCCACCATACTCAGTCATGAATGCAAGCTTAAATCATGTCTTCCAGCCATATCTTTTCTTTACTACTGCCGGCACTCATCCTTCAACTTGTGTGCAATCAACGCCAAATCATAGGCTAAATCTGTATCTTAACTGCATGTCCTATCTAGTAAGCTGGTCATGCTGCTACAGAAGGAATGATAAGGTTCCATGGCTATATTAAAACCCTATGTGTGAGAGGAGGAGTGAGCGACGATACTGTAAGAATGGGAGGTGGTTGAGCGGGCACGAGCACTTGCTATCAGGGCGGTTGCAGGCTGCCATGAAGCCTGTCCTTTCGCTAATGTGGGCGAATCGTGGCCCCCCTATGGAGTCCATACTCAATCCTCCTCCTTACTCGACCCTCCATCCCTTCTCGTGCTCCCACTTTGGCTATGGCTTGCCAAAATGACCTTCCCACATCTTCAACCTCCTCCGTTCTAGAACCCTCCCTAGCATTCCTTGGCATGGATTCCACCTTTCTTTGGACAGCTTACTAGATGTCCATATTTCTTTGCTTAATTTAAAAAAAAATGAACGATTGGGGTACATACTGGCTAATAAAGTGGTTTATGTTCCCCCTCAAGGCCCAACCTTTGCTGGGGCTGGTATTTCCTTGAAACAGAAAAAATAAAAATAAAAATGACTCTTCTAACATGTTGCAACTTCACAATGAATTTGATCTCTCATAGGGCAAGGGTGGGCATGTACGGCTCCCGCATTTCGGCAACTTCAAAATAAAAGACGGTGATGACGATCACAATGACAGGCAAAAAGATGACGATGATTTGGCACTAAGAACTAGGTAATGGACGTGAGGCCGACCCATTATTTCCGGTAATCCCTTGACATGTGGCGATTACCTCGTTTCGTGTAGAGAGCTCGTGGATGAAATGAGCACCTTTTTGGATGAAAACAATGTCTTTTTGGATGAAACATAATGATTACAGGGAAGAAATCAATTATTGTGTCATATCTGAGCCTCTAGATGCAATCTTGACCGTTGAAAAATATCGAATCTGTCCTCTCGTACCCTAAGGGACCCCTTTTCCTGCTGTGCTCCAATGTATATATAAGGGAAATACCTAGGAGCGAACGCTCACAAATCAGGCTCCTTAATTATAGTGAGAGGAGAAAATAACCTCTTTCATAGTAACCTTGCCACGAGGTGCTGAGCACAAGGCTCAAGGGACACCGCCCAATGAAAGTAGGAGAAGATCATGCAACACACAACAAGGTAGCAAGATTCAAACCCAAAATCTCATTGATGGCACCCAATGCTCATCCAAGTGAGCTACCAATTGGTGGTCAAAGATTTCTATTGTCACTAGAACTAGGGCTACACTGTGAACAATGTTTCTCTGGATTGGAAATATATACTATGCAAAAAAACATTAGGAACAATGTAACAGTATAATTTAGGCATATGATCTGATGGTATTTTCGCCATATTTAGGCGACGTGGGCTCCTCTGGCAAGTCCCTTGTTAAATCTTCCCCATCTTGTCTTACCGTGGATTCACTATTATTAAATTCTTTAGAATGCGAGAGATTGTTAGCCAGTGATGAATAGCCTATAGGGGCCGACATTGTTAAAAAAAAAAACAAAAAAACTTGTAGCCTTATTGGTAAAGTGATGGTAATAGAGGCAATGAGGTGGACGGTTTGATTTTTGATGGGTGGTAATGTCACCCTTAGCTTCTATGATTCGTGTCACTCCCCTATATTGTATTTAGTCATCTTAGTCCATTTCAATCCATTTCAAACTTAGCCAATTTTGGACTTAGTCAAATCTCGAGACTAAGTGTGGGTTACACCAAATGGAGTTACACTTCTCACCGTGTAGCCCTAAGTAGAGTTACACTCCGTACCGTGTAACCCCAATTGGAGTTTACTCCTTCTCTTCCATTGTTAGTACCCGTACTGAAGTTACACTCATTTCAGTTCTACGTTATTATCAAGACTGGATGAGGAAGATTCAATATGCTGGAGACCAGCCCACGCTCTTACATGATGGCACTAGCTTCAAACATTATTCCTATAATTCTCCATTTTATGCGTTGTTTTACTTTTTTGCAGTAACAATATCTTTGGATGTACTAACAATGTTGACATTCATTTCATTTTCAATATGAATTTGTTTGATTTTGTAGATATGTGATTATAACATATTAATAGATCTACATTTTTAACTGTCCAAAATATAGACAAGAGTCAAAAAATTCAATCATAAGAGTTTTGACATTATTACCATTATTATATTTACATGTACTATAATAAATATTAGTAAATTAAAACTTGCTTACCACGAAATTAAATTAATATTTGGAAGTGTTACAACATTTACATTGACTATGTGAGCAAACCAAAGAAAAAAGAAAGAAAGAAAGACGGAAGGAAAGAAAGACATATTAGAGCAGGTTTGACAAGAAGGATTTTCATAATTCAGTTATTTTTTTCTGGGAAATTTGGGCAGCTTCAATTGATGATGTGGCCTCCGAAACGTGGCAGAGATTGGATGATATTCCTTTTATTTTATTTTTTAAATTTTTAAATTTTTGGGCAATCCGGGCAGCTTTCTTCAAATGACGGTGATGATGTGGCGACAATGACACTATGGCACCGGATTCCGCTGCACACTAAAACTAGTCTCCAACCATGGGTCGTCACTAGAATTAAGTTTTTCTTTTCCCTGTTTTTCCCCTCTTTCAGAAAGGAAACTGGGAACTATGGCTCACAATTCAGGGAGGGGGAAAAGAATGTTCATACAGAGAGCCATGAAGCATTCAGGAGACGCCATCACCAGACCAAAACCACACAACACTGGACAGGGTAGCAGGAATTGAGCCCCAGACCAGTGGGGTGACACAATTGCACTACTTATCCAACTTCCAAAAAGGATCAACTTTATAAAGCCCGGTTGTTGTTTTTCTTTTTTCTTTTGAAAGGGGGTGGGGAAAGGGGGCTAGTACCTACGGTGCCCCGGTCACTAACTTTATTTGGGATATAAACGGTCGCTTTTTTAAATAATAATAAAATAAAAATATAAAAATAAAAATAGTGAGTCAGATATATTTTTAACAAATCTGAAGCACCAATTATAGACGGCAGGCAGGGAACAGCGAGAGAGTGAGTGAGTGTGCGAGGAAAGAAGCGCGATATTCTTGGCTCACTGTATTTGCAGAGAAAGAGGGAAGAGAGCGAAGATTGGAGTGTTTGCTTTGTTGTTGAGCTTGTTTCTAGTGCTGGATGGTTCGTGTGCTGCGTTAGAGGGAGAGAGGAAAGCCATGGGTATCAATGGAGTCGACGGATTTGGGGACTACACTGCCAGTAATTTGGACAGGGAGGTGTACTGGCCGGAAGCCAAGCTGCGGATTTCCATCACAGGAGCGGGAGGTTTCATAGCCTCTCATATTGCGCGGCGCTTGAAGAGTGAAGGACATTATATCATTGCCTCGGATTGGAAAAAAAACGAGCACATGTCGGAGGATATGTTTTGCGATGAGTTTCACTTGGTTGACCTCCGCGTGATGGAGAATTGTCTGTCTGTCACCAACGGCGTGGAACATGTTTTCAATCTGGCAGCCGATATGGGAGGAATGGGATTCATTCAGTCAAACCATTCAGTGATCATGTACAATAACACCATGATAAGCTTCAACATGCTTGAAGCTGCCCGCATCAATGGTGTGAAAAGGTCAGTGAGGAAGCTGTTTATGAGAACTGTTTTTATCTTTATGCAAAAGACAGTTTTTTCATTGAATTATCCTCTCCGATTGATTCTGTTGCATTCATTTGACACAGTCCGTGCCAACTGATACATCTCAGTTGGCAAGGTCCATTTGTCCTTTTTTTCACAAAGCTCTCGTCTCTGTCCTTCAGTCTGGATCTGATTTCATATTTAAAACCTCATGAGCCTCAGGTTATATCTGACGAGGTAGTCTTGTTTGAGTTGTAGCCATAATTGCAAGTCTGGTTTATGAGAGGGCCAACATAGTGACATTGTCTTTTCTGTCTCACCTCACACATGATCAAATACCATTGTTTTACCGATGACAAAATTGAACATTTGGCTGTGGGACAGGTTCTTCTATGCATCAAGTGCATGCATTTACCCTGAGTTCAAGCAGCTTGAGACCAACGTGAGCTTGAAAGAGTCGGATGCATGGCCTGCTGAGGTATGCCTTCTCTTTCCTCTCCATTATCTTTGTCATTTGGTCCTTTTCAGTCCTTTACTTATGTTGCTTGAAATTCTTACTGAATTTATTATGAAGATGCTGTATGTTAATCGAGACCTTCATAAAGGTATCAATTGTTCACAGTCCTTCTTTGTCATAAGGCACATGTTCATAATTTCGCAACAACCATTATCTTATCGGTATCCTTGTGAGATTGATCCTTCTGAATGGTAGTTACGAATTCAAGGTACCTTTCACATGCTGAATTTCAATCCAACCAAACCAAAAATTCAAGCTTGTGCAATTGGGTATGACTATGTACATACCTCCAGACGTATGTAAACCTTGCATGTAAAAGTCAAAGTCAGAGCACACCTAAGATGGATCACTCCTTTTGCATCCCAAAAGGAGGGAATGGGAGGGTTGGGTGACAGTAAGGGGAGAGAGAAAGAGAGAATGCACACAGGCAAGGACGAGCCAGTGACAGGGAATCCAGTGGATCCTGTAGTCCCCAATTTGGCCACAGTTGTATCACTGCCAGTCACACTGTAGAAAGGTATCTGTAGAGAGAGTTTGCCGTAGCCTTGTGGCCATTGACCCCGCGTCCAGTTTGAGTGGATCACAAAGGGACAGAAACTACCTTTGTCAGGGGCTGATGCCGGGAGTATGACTTACCTTGAAACAGACAATTGATCCGAGTTTTCCACATATCCTCTAGAAATCCCTTCACAGAAGCATCAATCTGCTGTTTGTGATTTGCCCAATAACTAGACCCCAGAAGGGCCTGGGCTTTTGGCTCAGCCTCGAGATTTTCAAAGTTGGTAAACAGAGGTACAGGAACAATTCCCTTGATGGATTTGAAGAGGGTGTCTCCGTTGAGAGTACCCAGGACAATCAATCAGAAAGTGTATATTTTAAGGTTGCCCACACAACAGGCATTTGCAATCCCCCTTTCCTCATCTGTTTGCTGTTCAAAGGTAGGCTTCCCTCCCTGAGTTTAAATTTCAGTCTAGTGCCGAGGGTGGGTAAACCCTTGAGGTCGTCCATGATGTCCTCACCCATGTCACAGACTGGAAACAATTCAGGGAAGTTTTCTGCCTAAGTTCATTTTCATCAGACAATTTCCTGGCAACAGACATGGCTTTGGACACTACAGCCTCAAAGTCGGATTTATCCAGCAGGGTCAAGATTTGCGGACTTAGATTCAGGTCCTTGAAAATCTCTTCTACCCTCTTCCGCCGGGGATCCTGCTTCCAATATATAGAGTCGATATCATGTATAAGTCATATGTTGCAGTTGACCCCACCATCTGACCTTGAATGCTTCTCGTCGGGAGCTTAAGGGAGGACCAGCCACATTAGCTGTTTTGGAGCATGCTGACATGCACTTCTTGAGCACCCCCACTTGAATGGATTCTAGAGACTTAGCCTGGTTGGAGGTATCAATTCACACTGAAGATGCGTACTCCAATGTAGGCCTAATAACACAGCAAAGCATGGTGTTTTTGACTTCAGAGTTGATCCCTCTGCAGTGCAAAAATCTAGTAAGACCCAACCCTTTGGATAGAGAGAAACAGTGATCAGGCAATTCAAGAGTGGTGTTATTGGTTGCATCAACTGAATTGCACCATTATATGGTGGGTTGGCAGCCTCAAGATGCATACGGTCTGGAGAAGTTGGCAACGGAGGAGTTGTGCAAGCACTACACCAAGGACTTCAAGATGGAGTGTCGCATTGGTCGCTTCCACAATATTTATGGCCCCTATGGTACCTGGAAGGGTAAGTACATTATGAGTCATGCATCTTATTATATGTAGTTTTCTCTTTGTCACAGTATAGATCAACCTCTTAAAAATATCTCCCACCCCTTGTAACGATATCATTGTATTACTGTGGTGAAAAGACTCCTCAGCTAAGCTCCTCTCTCTGTTCGTCAAATAATGTGTTTGTTGCGGTATGTTGTTCCTAAGCACAGGTGGGCGTGAGAAGGCACCAGCTGCTTTCTGTAGGAAGGCTCTGACAGCAGTGGACCAGTTTGAGATGTGGGGTGATGGCCTCCAGACCCGCTCCTTCACCTTTATCGACGAGTGTGTTGAGGGTGTTCTTCGGTATGTTTGAAATTCCATGCCATGGTTGGGAGTAATACCCATAACATCAAAGAGTCATTTTCTGTATTGTTATGATTTCAATAGGTAGAAATTAGCATCATTCTAAGGATCTAGTCCTTATTTTCAGCATTGAGGTGCTATGTCAGTGAGCATTTTGAACTGAGCTGGTACAGCTAGCATACTCCGGTAGTCCTGGAGGCTAGTGATCAATGCACAGTACCAAAACTTGATGTGCTTCAGGGTTGCACGCAGCTTCAGTGTGGCCTCAGATACCTGTGCAGAGGGTGGCCATTATCTGCTCTGGAGGTCTGGACATCTGTACATAGGTTGGGGACGGCGACTGAAGAAAAGAAGGATGTCCATCAGCCTGTTGTGGCTGGGCAAGGAATTAGGCTGCGGGGTGTGATTAGCCCAATCAGTTCAGTTCTGACCCTACTGCTCTGGGTAAAGAGAGTAAACTGTAATTTTTTGGTTTCTCTTACTGTGCAGGTTGACAAAGTCAGATTTCTGGGAGCCTGTAAACATAGGCAGCGATGAGATGGTCAGCATGAATGAGATGGCAGAGATTGTGCTTAGTTTTGAGAACAAGAAACTGCCTATCCACCATATTCCTGGGCCTGAGGGTGTGCGCGGTCGGAACTCGGACAACACTCTTATCAAGGAGAAGCTGGGATGGGCTCCATCAATGCGCTTGAAGGTATGATATCCAACCTTTCTATGTGGCAAGCTGCCAGATGAGAAATCAGTGTCAATTGACCTCGATGTGGTAACGGTGACATCAATTGTATGCTCCATGAAAAAGTCAATTAATGACATCGATGGCGTGAACCGTTTTGCTTAAACTGTGAATTGTAATGAGACAACCCAAGTTGACTTCATTTAAGTACTCCAAACTCCAAACCACATTGTTAGAACTATTCATATGGCATGTATAACTTGCACTATCTTGTGGCTTCAGGATGGTCTGCAGATTACCTACTTCTGGATCAAGACACAGCTAGAGAAAGAGAAATTGCAGGGAGGTGATCTGGCTACCAAATATGCTTCATCCAAGGTAGTTGGCACCCAAGCTCCAGTGCAACTTGGCTCCCTCAGAGCTGCTGATGGTAAGGAATAAATATCTGATTATGCCCTGGAGTAGAAGCAGGCTAGTGTAGGGTCTGCAACATTTGCTACTGAGTTTGTTTGGGTAGAGTTTTGTTTATTATGGAGAAAATAATCTCTTGAATACTGAAGATGAGAGCAAATGTTCTCAATTCTGACAATGTTCTCAACTTTCCATTTGATTGTTTGAGGATTGATAAACTGTTCATAGCCTGTAGAAGCATGTTCCACAAGGTAGTGCCTGCCTACCTTCCACAACTTCCTCCCAACACCTTATACAGCAAACAAAGTACATACGAGTACATAATGATCTTTGCAATCACAACTGCACCATGATAGTACTCCATTTTGGTGCATAGAGTAGCTTGTTCACCCCCCAGTTGGCAGGTGGAACTCATGAATTGTGTCAGCATAAGATCATAAGTGACAAGCACCCGTTCTTGACTGGTATGCAGGATTGTAAAGCCTAATCAATGATGTTACTTTATCAAGAATCAACCAATCAGTACTGTTCCTACCGCTGCAAGTCTAGCTTTGGATCATCTACCATCCTAAAATTTTAACCCCTAAAGGACTAACCCCAATTTTTGGGTCCACCCCACAAAAATTGACCCTTCCCCACTAAATAATTTATATCCTGAGATTTCCTCAGGCCCTGTAAAACTGACCGTTGTAATAAGTTCCTACCTACCCCAGCTATGACCACAAAAAGTCTGGTCCAAATCGAACCGGCGGATTGCAAGATTATAATGTTGAAAGTTGGGCCAAAAACAAACTTCCTATTTTCAATGGGGTACAAAACACAGCTTTTCTTATCGAATTTCCCAGCTGTGAAATTTTTTGACATGACACAAACCATAATATTGTACACTGCCAGGTAACACACCTGCCCTGAAAATTTCAGCTTTTTCTGACATGTTCTCAAGTGGGCTGCTTTGTATGGCCAATTTGGGGGGTCAAATTTCCCAATTTCAAAGGGGCAAGCACAAAACTGTATTAGAAAATTCGGTGAAAAGATCTGAACCGTTGAATTATCAATCGCTCCGGTTGTACCGTAGTGGGCAGATTTGTGTAAGCAAAAAACAACTTTCGCGCCAATCAGAACTTCCCTTCATATGATTTTTTCCCCTGCCCATGACTTCTCAATGTGTACCTACCGTACTTACCTAGGTTATTAGGCAATAATTAATTCAAAATCAAGTGCCTAATTTTTTTTTATTTTTTGGACTGAACAGGGGCGGTGCCCTGACGGAACTTTATTAGAAGGGAAAAAAATTAAAACCCTTGATGCCCGAAGGCTGCCATAAGGCTTAACTCACGAAGTTCGTGACGATCCGAAGAAACTCATATACTGCACGTACATGCGTGCAAAGACCAGTAGAGCACTTGTAGAGCTGCAGGACCTCTAGAACGATTCTCTAATGAGGACTTTGTAACTAACCAACGGCCATGGAAAGAGGCCCTGCATATTACTAGGCCAGGATGGTTGGCCTATCTTAAAAGTTTTTTGAGAGCTCTGAAAGAGACCGAGGAGGCTGGGGTACTCCCCCCGTCTATCTGTAAATCAGCCTGGTCTTCGTCGATGCCTTGAGATGCTTCCAATGTCCGATTTGTCGAACTAAGGGGAAGCGGAAGAGGAGGGATCTGTGTTGTTGCCATTGAGCGGGGATTTGTTTTGGCCAAACACAGGAGTCTGGGCTTGGGCCCGTACAATCGCAAATGATGCCGTTTCTTCCCCATGTGGCTCGGAGTGTGCTGATGAGGGCATGCTGGCGTTCAGGGGCCCTGGCGATGCCTGCACACACTTTTTTCCCAAGCCATTTAGCTGCTATGGTAAGATCGAAAAAAATCTTAGTAAGTGTAGCAGTAGCTGGAGTTCGTGCTTTCCAAGGTCCATGAGCATCTGGCCTTCCCACAGGTGCCAGAGAGTGATCCCCTGAGCGCTTCAAAAACTGGACAGTCTATGGCAATGGAAAGATCTTTTTGAATTCAAACAGAGGCTGGGAAACTTCAGGCACAGATTCCAGCACATTATTGTATTTGGTAGAGCCTTCATTCAATCACCCTTTGGACCACGCCAGTGCTAGCCAGGTTTATGTTCGGTCGTTCAATCGCAAATTACAAACACTGCCACAATTTGCATTTACAAGTAGGAAAGGGATACAGAAGGTGTATGAACACTATCATGCATTTTGTAAGCAAACTGTTGCCACTCAAAATGTTAGCTAGGATCACACACTGCAGCCCCAACGCTCCACTCAGTTCTGGAAGCGGAATTCTGTCTTGGACAGGGCAGATAACCCACAGCAAAGGCAAAGGAGGAGAAGGGCCCTGCAGAGGGGACTATGCGTGCCAGTCAGGACTGGCTTCGCCTTGAGAATGAATTAGAAGCTGCAAGAGGTAGACGCCATACATGACGGCAATTATGGACCACAATACCAACCTTTGGATTGGACTGCATTTGACATCTACACAATGGCCAGAATTGATCAAAACTGCCGCAGTATCTCAAGTTGAGGCCGAAAAACCCAGTGTCCCTGGCTTTTCTTCCTAAGATCCTTGAGCAACCGAGCCAAAGACTACAGCCTAAGAGGCCTGCATTCTAAACGCAGAGAGCATTCGCAGGACACTCAGATATACATAAAGCAATGTGTCACTTCATCCCAGGGTTAGGAAACCGAAATTGATAGATTTGAAAGGAGGGTGGTGTAAAAATACACCATAAAACGGAAGCCAAGGAACCAAGCCACACTAAGCACGCTCCCCTCGAATACGACGAGCCAACTGAATATCCTTCGGCATGATAGTCACGCGCTTGGCATGAATGGCACACAAATTCGTGTCCTCGAACAACCCCACCAAGTAAGCCTCCGAAGCCTCCTGCAATGCCAGAACAGCGGAGCTCTGAAACCTCAAATCCGTCTTAAAATCCTGAGCAATCTCCCTCACCAACCGCTGGAAAGGCAGCTTCCTGATAAGCAATTCAGTCGACTTCTGGTATTTCCGGATCTCACGAAGAGCGACAGTGCCGGGCCTGTAGCGATGGGGCTTTTTCACACCTCCCGTAGCAGGGGCAGACTTCCTGGCAGCCTTGGTGGCCAGCTGCTTACGGGGAGCCTTGCCTCCCGTCGACTTCCTCGCTGTCTGCTTTGTACGCGCCATCGCAAAAACCCAACACGAAAAAGCCAAGACGGATCAGACGCAAAACCAAGAGATGAACGACACAGCCAAGATCGACAAGACGGATCAAATTGCGAATGCCGAGCGAGAATGCGAGAGACAGACTAGAAGAAGAGCGACTACTGCGATGCTCTCTCATGCAGGGCCCTTTGTAGAGGGCAGAGGCCGCCAGGACCCAGGAGGATCGGTTACTGAACCGGAGGCTCGACGAGGATCGAAGCTAGGATTCAGGCTCGGTGCGGCGGTCTGGCGATCCGGAGCGGCGGAAACGCGCTATGCCATTGGTTGTCGCTCGGTGGGAGAATGTGGGCCGCGAGATGGAAATCTGACGGCCACAAGTGACGCTTGCGCTTTTGGCAACATTCGAATTTGAAGTTGGATTGCGCGCCCTTTCTGATTTGGATGGATGAATATTTCCTGGATGAATAGAAATTCAGTTGCGTCTCACCTTCATGTTCAATTTCTGGGGGATAAATCTGTTTGTGTACGATATTTGGCGAGGTCATTGGTTCAAACCCAGTTGCCTCCTTGTCCTCAGTAGTAGTAATTTATACCAATCAATTTTACTACATTTCCTCCTTTCTTTTTGTTTTTTGTGCTGCGCAAAGGGTTTCTGGAGTGTGGTACTGATTCTAAAAATTCGCATATCCAATTAAATCAAGACATGTGTAGATAGGATATTCCATCCATAGTCATAGATGGTACATGTAAAGGGGATGGTGGTTCATCCAGTCAAGTTGGTGCATGTTTAATTAGGTCAAGAGATACATTGTTCAGTAATGGTGTCAATTTAGGGCTACCGGACTTTCTCTACAAAGTTGCCAGCAGCTCAGCAGCTCATAATATAGTGTTCACATGTACAAGTGTGAGCTCTATAAACCCACCAAAGAAACCAAACCTGCAAAATTAATGGGCCAGAACTGAAGTCTGCAATGAGACAAGGCACAAGTGCGATTGATCTACTTTGCATGTACACCCACAAACCTTGTCTCTAGTTCCAACAAATCATTGTTTACTTGCTTACAAAGTTGCAGTTCTCAGGGACTCGCATTATATGATGGGCGGTTTCCCATTGCTTGGGCCATGGTCGCCCTTGGTGAACCCAAAGTTGTCAAACAAAGTCTGCACAATACCATGCATTCCTTAAATCAGCTCCAGGAAAAACCCTCTCTCCGTAAACTCTCCCAAAATAACGATCAAGACCAGGCAGAGGACAGGATAAATCATACTATACAAGT
This sequence comes from Takakia lepidozioides, assembly GCA_030704615.1. Taxonomy (NCBI): domain Eukaryota; kingdom Viridiplantae; phylum Streptophyta; class Takakiopsida; order Takakiales; family Takakiaceae; genus Takakia; species Takakia lepidozioides. The sequence continues at coordinate 37,830,916 of CM060733.1, forward strand.
TTCATCAATAAACCAGGAGGAACATTGGCTAGCACCACTGCAGCACCAAATGTTTTTAGATGACCTATGATGCATTCGATCTGTAGGGAGAGAGCAACACAAAACAGCAGGAGAATACCACCAGGTGCCCCAACTCGAAACCTAATAGCCTCACACAGCTTGGTCTTTGTTTAAACTCTCCCTCTTTCCAAATAGGGCACTGGGTCGGACACAATCCAATGGACACATCTTCATCCTCACCCCCTCTCTTTTCTCTTTCTCACTTGACTCATCCTAGTTTGGGAAGAGTACTCACAGTGTTATCCTTAATCCCATAAGCGACACAATAGTGCTCCTGCAAGCAGACAACCCATCAAACTGCCAAGTCAAAACCCAACTCCATTAAACAGTTGGCACAAGAGAAACAAATAAAAGTCAACGCTGGACCGTGTCCAGAACGTGGCTGAACCTGTTTTGTTCCACTTCTTAAAGGGGATCAACAATCACTAAGGGAAAAAAATGCGACACTTTGAGGTGGTGCGCATTCATTTAAGATTCAAGGGGGAATAGTACTCCACAATTGGAAGAGGGTTTAAAACTCCCAGCCATACTCTGTAGTACAAGGAGTGCTGGATCGTATGGAAGGATAAAGTCTGCATTACCATTGTCAGGTAATTTGCATCCTCACACACACCTCAGAAACTTTGACAAGGAGTTAAAGGTGGAAAGTCTACCTGCATGATGTTCCACTCCTCGAATTCATCAAATATTTCGAGCCGCTCAATTCTGCAGATGAAGTCATGATTCTTAATATATTATTTGGATAGAGCTTAGGTGGGGTCTTAATAAAAGACAACTGAAAGCTGGACCGCTACGTATCACATTTCAGCTTTACCTTCTTTGGGTTCTGATTCTCTGAGTTAATCCAAGTCTCAGGTACCCATTTCTTTGCAAAGGAAAGAATGGTTGACAACAAAGACCATTTACTCTTGCGACAACTAGTGTAACCTTAAGTTCTAAAAGGAGACTGACCTCCTCCGGTCGACTGAATCAATCTGTTGGTGATAGACAGCGTCCATATCTAATGCCATTGCTCTCTGTCCCACATCCATGGCAAGAATTCAACACCATGGGTAGCCAGACCACTTGTCAGCCTGGGTTCCTGGCTACTAGATGCTCCACAGTTACCATGTGCCGTGGTCATTCAAAGGATCTCTGCTCACTTTTGACGGTCAGCCTTATGGCGATGTAATGAATGAGAGAGGTTCATTTTCACACTCTCTTCAGGGGAATTGTGAGCTGTCACTCCCAGGTTTCCCTTTTAAAGAACTAACAACAACATGAAGAGATGCAAAATTCAGCCACTTTGACCTTTGCTCTTGTTGGGGGTCCATATGGCCAAGAGCACCTGTAGCCACACTAGAAAGGGCTGATTGACTTACCCTTTAAGCAATAATTCTGTTCAGGGGCCAGAGTCGACTCTGGAGACCATATTGCTTCAAAAGTTTGCAAGCTTTTTGCATTTACGGGAGGAGGCAAGAAAATGAGGAGGTCACAAAGAGTTTCAAGGTTAAAAAACCAACTTGCCAGCCTTGCTCGGTGAATCGGTTCTCCTTTGACTCAAGTGTTGGAGTGTCGTGAAGTCCCAATAGAGGGCAACCTCGGCTCTGGCCAAGCACCCCAAAGCAAAACACAGTTACTCCCAACACTGCTGTGACGTAGGTCTACGACAGAACACCAAGGGGAACTGCCCTCAAAGCTCTTTTGGCACACCTACACCTATCGCCTCTCCAACGTCACCCCAACTCCAGTTTCCCAGTCTCCCCAACTTCTCATTCCCCTGCACAGGTGCTACATTTTCATCATATGCATTCGAAGACCTCACTATTCTTCATAGAAAGCACAGGAATAATACACAATTAACTAGGAGACCAGCAATTAAAATTAAGAGCAAAAGCGTACCTCAAGATTCCGAAGCATTTGCTGCCCAAAAGCATCATCAGGATGAATCTGCCAAGCCAAGACATGTATATAGGTTCAGGAAGCTTCCAACATAGATAGCCTTGTAATCCAGGAAGAGGTCTTGGCTTGAAACTTTGGCGAAGAGGGCACGAGCGGGGTTTTGTAACTTGCCTAAGAGTTGGCAGGGCACTCAGAATTGTAATGAAACTTAGTGAATCCTCCCCAACTGATGAAGGAGAAATCCATTTGGCCTCACTTTAGTTACATGGAATTGGGTGTTCATGGGTGTTCGGGAGAAATAGGCGACCAATGCATTTGTGGTTGCATGGACAGCCAGAGAGAGAGAATACTCATAAGACGTTGTTTGCTATGCCATAGACCCCGCGCCCAGAGAGAGAGAGGGACAGAGAGACAGAGGGAGAGAGAGAACCTGCTCATAAATGACAAAAACTGCTGATTCAAACTTGTCTGCAGCCCATTTGACCACAGCCTGGCTGAATTGTGGTTCTAAATATATCAGCACACACTCACCAATTATCAATGTTGGTAACCTGTGCACAAGCCACATAGATTGGAGTCAAACTTTCATCCCATGCACTGCCATCCATCACAAACATCAGCACCATTGTCTGTACATCTACCAAGGTCGGTGTTGGGATATGTGCGTAGGCCTAGTTATCTATACCTCTCTGGTGTTGCTATGGCAGGAAAGGTATGACCATCACCATTTGCCTGGTGGCTGAAGACTAATATCCAATTGTGGGACTGCCAGTTCACCTGCAGCTGGTCATCAGAGTCTCAAGGGCACGTTCTACAGCCAAGAGTAGATGACTGCATACTGTCCTCAGAGACACTCTCAACACAACCAAAGAATCCATATGTACCATTAGGACCATACTAAGCACAATGAAACAAGTCCTTACCCAGCATCCAATTTGGCCTTGGTGAAGGCCTTGTCCAAATCCTTGAGGTCTCGTAAGTCGGCTGGTAAGAGTGTGTAGTGCTCACTGAAAACTTCCCCTCTCTCTGCACCAGAGCCACCCACCCTAGTAATCATTTACATGTTAGCTGTAGCTGCCTGGTATGGGACAACGCCCCTCAATTGTCAAACAAGCTCCAAACTCCAAAGGCAGTATCATATAGAGTACTGCAAGTAAAGCTGATTTTTTACTTCATGTTTGAGCAATTCTAGACTTCATCGACAACATGCAGGACATGAGTTACTTTTTGCCAGTCAATAGCAAGAGGATCCTAGGAAAGTGATTAAGCTTGCATTGAATGCATAGAAGTGTCTGTGCGTGCGAGGGAGAGAGAGGGAGATTGCTAAGACTGATAATGAGGAGGAAGGAAGCATGTGAACAAAGAGTACAGAGGATTGTACCCTTGGAGATGGAGGGATCAGAGCCAAGTTTAGAATACAGCACTTCTTGGGATGCTATAATAGCTGCTTTCTTAGACACCACCTGTCCACCCCAACACAGCCTGCTCAGTACTTTAGCTGCAGGAACAGCATTAATTCATTAGTACATACATCCAGCTGATGTGCATGCAGGTATTCTCCTCAGCTTGTCTGCAAGGACAAAAGATGCTGCCCTTTGGTTGGGGGTTTGATGACTACTTGCACAGGTAGAATCCTAACATGAGGCAATAATTCCCTTACCACATGGAAGTAAACCATACACAATGTCAAAAGATAATGACATGAGAGTGAGAAACTTGGAACTGGAGGGGAAGAGTTGTAGCAGAATCTGTGAAGACCAGAAAAAAGACACAATGATTGAAAATGCAGGTCTGAGAGACACACTGTCCCACTCCATACAAGTGCTTCATAATGCCATTCAAAACTACCATAGCAACGCAGTGTCACTGAACAGAGAGTCCTGGGGAAAGCTATGTGACCGAAGGTAGAGTGAGGGCATACCTCCAAAAAGTCAACCTCTACAAAACGATACGGTGCTCTTACTTCGTCCTGTAGGAAGTGAACACGCCCTTAAACCCCAGTCCCGCAATATTCTATCTCTGTCCCCAACATATCTATATCTCTCAACAATGATCTCAAAAGAATACCATCACAAATCCAATGCCTTGGACCACTTGCAAGTCAAAGCTTGTTATGCGAAATCGCCAAGTTTGATAAAATGATCGACGTCTTACCGCCAACTGGAAGAAAGTGGTATCAAATCCAGCCCCAATGGAGAGTATCTGTTTCTCCTGAGGGGGTCCCTCAGAGTCCAACGAATTAGCCTCCAGGAACTGCAGCAATAGCTTACGAATGGATGCCCACCGCGCATAATAACCTTTCCCCAATCCACTCGATGGAGTCAGCACTGGCACTCTCTCATTTTCCTCGCTACCCACGTTAAGTCCACCAAGCCTGATGTGACCAGAAATGCGAATCTCTCTCTCCCTCACACATTGCATAAAAACATGGATGTAGAGTACCACTCGACTATAAATCAGTAAGGAAAAAAGAGGAGGTAGCTGGAAATGCATACCACGGTTGATGATAGGCGATCGCTTGATCGGCCGCCTCACAAAAAATTGCACAAAATTGTCGACAATGTACCCTTTCTTGACACACGATCTGCCCCGCCCGCATCCTTCCACTTTCAGCGTCATACTCTACCAAAGTTTTAACAAAAATGTTCAGGAACAAAAATTCGAAAGCTCCTGCAAAGTGAAAGGGAGGGAATTGGGAGTACAGTTTACTTGCAGACGCATCGTCGTTGGTGGCCTGCACTGCAGCGATGCTGGACGCCATGCCCCGCTCCCTCCTCTCCTCGCTGCTCTTTGTGTACGTGGCGATTACCTTCCCCTTGTCCACTTGTCTCTTTACATTCCGCCTGCCTTCCATTTTAGGTCAGGGCTTTCTTGGGTTCCCACGTTCCACTCCACGTTCCCGTTCCCAGTTCATATCATCAGTGATAAGTGATAACGGGTCGGTCAGGTTTCTTTAACCGCCCAGTTCTTATGGGGGTTACATTAACTCTGATTTGAGTCAATTTTGGCTCATTAGATAGAAAAAAAGTTGTTACAGACGATGGTATTGGCCAATCTATTAATTGAAAACATTGTACAAGGAATAAGTACTGGAAGAGTGAGAGATCAGTCAGCTGTGGAAGTTGAGAGCGGGATAGGAATGCTCTGTGACGACAGTCTACTTTCCTGTAGCGTAGACAGTAGAAATTCAGGCATCACATGTAGAGGGGTCATGGGTCTGTCGGGGAAGTTTTTACAAAGTTGTATTGCTAAAGACAAAGCCATCTGTTGAAAGAAGTTGCAAATGCTGTCTAAATTTTCACCTTTGATGGATTTGCCCAGCTGGATTCCGGTGATCATTTGGTTGCCTTGTTCTATCATATTTTCCATGTGAGCTCAGAGTTTACTAGGCTCCCAGATATGATATGTCTCAGCACTTGTGGACGTGCGAATTGCACAGTACCTGCGAAATCCTAGATCGGTGGTGGTATGTTGTGGATGTTGTATGTTTGCAGTTTGCACCTTGATACCTAGTCACTCCACACATTACCACTGTTGTGTGTAGAGCAGTGAGTGGGTTTTATCCATATTCAGTAGAGCATACCTATCAAAACGCTTGTATGCAGTAACTTAGTCAAGATCAGACTGGTGATGGCGAATTTCCTCTCAACACCCATGTAGGGAATTCCAAAAAGGCCTTGATGTGAAATGCATCGCAATTCACTTGATCACCCCCTAAAAGTGCGCAATTCAATTGAATTGCAAGGGCAATTCAATTGAACTAACCCTAATTTGTAATTCAATTGAATTGTCGGCTCGCAATTCATTGCCAATTCACAATTCAATTGAATCGCTAGTTGGCAATTCAATTGAATTGCTGACTACAATTGAATTGAATTGTAATCTATAATTTTTAACTTATTTTTGTATATAATATATAATATATACGTACATGTATATATTCAAATTATATTTATACACATATAAGAGTATAAGCTAAAAATACATGTTGCCTGTCTATTCTTGCTAGCCCTCTTTCTTGTGCCCTTGAGGAAATTGTGGAGTTGTGAAGCCACCCTCAGCCTCAGCGAGAAAGGGAGAGCCAGAGACGGAGACAGATCAGCAGCTTCCTGTGATTCACTGGCAAAAGAAATATGGCTGGCTCCGAAAAAAACAAACAAAATCAAACCTGACAATTGATGAAAGGCTTCCCTGCATCACCATGTAGTCCCCTAACACTAGTATCTGGCCCATGACGAAGAAAACAAAAAATATGTTCATCTTGAGAATTATCAAAAATTGAGATACCCTTACAAAGGTATCATGCTGAAGTTGGGATGTGTGTTCCATATAAGTTTAATATATCAAACTCTTACATGTTGATACTCTTACATTGGTATCATGTTTGGTATATGTACATAGCCATATATTAGCACCAACATCCACAAAGAGAGACAATCCTGCTTTTACAAGCGCTTCGTGACTTTCTCTCTCCCTCTCTCGCTCTCCCTTAGGCTTATCTTGGGCTCAAGCCTTACCACGGGCAAAGGATTGACAGACGGACAGCAAGAATAGACGGGCAACATCTATTTTTAGCTTATACTTGTGTATGTATATATGTATAATTTAAATATATACATATATATTATATACAGAAATAAGTTAAAATTATAGATTACAATGCAATTGAATTGTAGTCAACTAGCGATTCTAGCGATTCAATTGAATCGTGTGCTTACAATTCAATTGAATTGCGCACTTTTAGGGGGTGATCAAGTGAATTGCGATGCATTTCACATCAAGGCCTTTTTGGAATTCCCTACCCATGTGCGCTGTAAAGTGAGACATCCCTCTCAAGCTGTAGCCGGGTCCATCACTTCAGACATGATTGCATTCGACCAAACAAGTTGTGGACGCTATGCCAAAGCAAGCGTAAATTATGGTATCATTTCCAAGGGCTACTGCCTTCCAGTAGAGGGTGGACGCCTTGCACTGTATAGGCCTACATCGATCTTTGGAGAATTGTGAAATGCGGTCAAAATGTTGAATTGGGACTTTCTTCCCCATAAACATTCATGACCCATATTGTGGATTGAGAACGACAGAGTTGATGGCAAGAATGAGCTTTGCTGTAGTATATTTTAGTTTTGATAAGTAGGGTGAGGAGTGGTTCAACGCGCCGCCATTCACCACCCAGCAGACCAATCAGTTCACACAATCAAACAGGATGCTTTGCAGATCTTTATCTCTTCCACTTGTTCTATCGTCCCCATTACTGACCCCATTATACTATCTTCGCGCTTTACTACTGACTGGAGACTCTACAGAGTGAAGGGGTTTTGAATGGATCCTGTACAGGTGGAAGTGCAAGCTCTGGCCAGGCCATGGTTGCAGCTGTAGACAAAAGACTAGAGAAGCTGGTAGAGGAGTAGCAGATTACGTGCGCGTTTCCCTAGAGACCCCGCAACATCTGGAAGTCGAGAAAGGGTTAGACTTAGAAGATTACCTGGGTGTTTCGAAAGAGACACAACAACATCTTGAAGATGAGAAGGGGCTCATGAACAAGACGGCTACACATGTGGTGGCTCAGCGCAGCCCTAGGTGGTACACGTGAGAGATTCATCCCTACGGTTTTACATAAGAGACTAAGCTGTTAGACAGCTTAAAAGACTACATGCACTTCTCGGAAGCGACAACTCAGGTGTTAGACGTGGAGAGAGGGGAATTGCAAAGGATGGCTACCAGCATGCGAGAGTGGCCAGCAAAGCTGGAAGACCAACACAGAACAAGTGCCAAGTTGAATGGTTCGGACACCGGGGCGCAGGTGTTCAGGAGCCTTCATGTAAACTCTGTGTTTTTTCACTTACAAGTGATGGACCCGATCCTCTGGAGTAAATTCCCAGAGGCCCTCCTGGAACTTGTGTTCGCAAGGTTGCCAATAGCATGCATCTTCCGTCTTCGCTCTCTCAGCAAACAGTGGGAGTCTCTAATTTTTTTCGCCCAGCTTTCAACAAGCGTTTCACAGCTCATTTCAGCTGATTGGACTCCTCACTGAAGTACTCGGGGAAGAGCGGTGGTTACGGAAGTAGACTTTTCGACCTCTGGACATTTGATACTCGGTCAAATGGACATCTGATACTTCGTCTTCCATCGGATTTCGAAGGGTATCCATTTGCAGCCGCTGGAGGCCTCTTGTGCTTTTGTGGGTGGGTGACGAAGACGATGACTTTACGAATAATCATATGTAATCCTCTCACAAGTGCTTGGCGGGAACTGCCTCCCATACCTGAAGCGTATGCGACGTTTCCCCGAATGTTTCACATGACGATGGACAGCCCTACACTCTCATGGTAGGACGGTCTCCATCAGGTTCAAACAATTTGGATTCAATCAGTTTATATCACATCGCTCCGAAACCGACCGCTGGAGCAGCTGGAGCACAACCGATGGTGGCAATGCTTCATTGTTTGGAACTCTCCCAAAACAATCTCAACAAAAGCAGTTACTGTAAGGAGTTTTGTGTTACCACAGGAGGCAATTCAGGCGTAAGGCTTTTGGACATCCAAACGGGAGTATGGGGGGACCTCCCAAAGTTACCACCTTCACCGGATGACAATGTTGTGTATATAACCCGAGAGCAAAGCAATGGGCGTGTCTTCGCTTTGACTTCCCCCGAGCAGGGTGTGTGGGAATTTCGAAGCGCGGAGCATACGTGGCCGGTGAGGATTACATGTCTCGCCGAGCGTCGTGACTACTACCATGATCACATTTTCTTTGTTTGTGGCGATGTGATTCTAGTGGTGGAACAAGCTATTAATGAAGAGATATGGGAGTACATACACCCGCTGACTGTAACGTACAACACGTCCAAGGATGAGTGGCGTGAGTTACACAAAGAAGTGGATCGCTACTGCGATAGGGCATGTTTGAATGGAGGATTTATGATTGAGTGTAGGTTTGATGGAAAACCCTGATCAGATACTCAGTGAGGCGTTGATGTGTGACAGATGCATCACCCAATTTTGTGACATGCACGCCACATCTGTTGTAGTTTTGATCCATCGTTTGACAGGCTCTACACTCTGTGAATGCAAGTTTGTAATGATCAAAGGACTGTAACAAATGTTGAAGAGGGCGCTCATGACAGTGTGGGCAGTACTCACATAGTAAATATTTCTTCAAAGGTAGTACTGTGGCACCTCTACGCACCGTGTACAGAGGGACAATGTCAAGAAAAGATTTATAAATGTGATTGCCACACATACCTGTGACAGCAGCACAAGATTTTGAGCTGAAGGCATTGCAACTTCCGCCTGCCAACACGAACCATCCAACTTAAGAGCTGAGAGAGGGAGAAAGTGCATTTCTCTCTGTTTCCTGTACCAGTGGGGCAGTGAACTCCTTCCCTGGTTTCCATAAGGCAGACAAGGTGAAAACAAATATCTGGAATTGACAGCTTGCCCCAGACAGCAGTGCCCGATAGCCAATTTGTTAGGTGACTTCATAACTCCATTCCAACGGAGGGGGGAGGGGGGAGACAAAGTGGATGTCACTTCCACTGAAAGCCAATTGGCCAATAAGAGATAGAGAAGATAGGAAATTGTGAGGGAGAGACTGAGGAGAAGTAGCCAAATCAAACGCAGGCTAAAATGATGAAGTCTGGAATTGGGAGCCAAGTAGCTGCCTCATGCTCAGGAGGCCAGTACATGCTTACAGGCAGTATTACGGTCATTGGGGTATTTATATGTGAGAGAGAGATGAGGGAGGCAGCATTTGTCTCTGTTTCCTGTAGTCTGAGTATTTCCTAGTGCACACTTGTTTTCTGTAGTCTCACAAACTTACTGCAGGATTCTGCCTCCGACTGTCCAACAGTTATGCAAGTTTGCAGAGTGGGAATTTATATCAACCACATATGTGGTTAACCGTTCTGAAAAGGTCCTTCTCACACCTTCTCTATCTATCAAGACTATCAACAAGTTAGAGAAGAGCCTGGGTTGAATTGGAAGTCGATTTCGGGTCTCTTCGGGGGCAGAAAGCAGCAGTCTAGTGGACGATCCTTCTGCAGTATAGGTTTGCACCTGGTCAAGTCCGGGCCTAGCACCGGAGCCGCATGCACAGTGTGTAGCTTCCTACTACACGACGCCATGGATACTAGCATAATCGCCCACAACAAGTTCTGTGTGCCCAATCCACGTCCGGGATGCAGTCCTTCCCTACCCATAGTTGTTGCCCACGAATCCAGACACCAACTTGTAAAATATGAGCTGGACTCTGTGAGAGAAAGCATAGATTGAGAACAATGCCTTCAACTTATATTTCGGACCTTGAAGCCCTGTGCAAAGTTTGGGAGACGCCCAGCTATGTAAGTATGTATGAGGTGCAAACGGCTCAGGAAGAAGCGACATGCAGTTGCCGCACCATCAGACCGTGTGAGCCACTTTACGTTCATTTCATGCACGGCACTTGCCCGTCTGTGCCCAACTTGGCAGGGCGGGTTTTGCGTGTTTCTGTGTGAATTAAAGGGCTGTGCACTATTGCGAGGCCGACTGCCCGCCCACTGATACGTAACCCCAGAAACTGATGAACAATGGCGTGGCCAATTTGCATACATCTCAGCAGCACCGTGCAGTACTTCAAGGAGGACAGCGAGTTGTGCCAGATGACTGGCACAGGACGGATCTGCGAGGTGAGGATGCGTGCGCAAGAAATGGGTCGGCGATCTGCTGCTGCAGTTTTGGTTGAAGAGAATTGGGTGGGGTTGTGGGGTTGTGGGAGAAGAATCGAAGATGAAGCAAGGAGGTGGGAGGGAGTGCAGAGTGCATGGTGGCAGTGCTATTTGCGGTAGGGGGAGGTGCTGCAGGGCGGGGATTTGTGGAGGAGGGAGAGTGTGCTTGTAAATCGCAGCAGGCTAGTGGGTCGCAGAAGAAGACTTTCTTGTCTCCTCCGTTGACGTTCCGTCCTGGGGACGTGAACAACAAATTCTTCGTGGTGGATGTTCCGAAGGGCCATGTGGGAGTTAGGGACTTCCATGCGGAGCTTGTGGACGAGAAGGGCTTGTCCGTGCCTCTGAGCGATGTGTACCTGCATCACTGGGTCATGCGTGAGTACTCTGTACCGATCAACGATGTAGACACCCACAAGGAGATGCTACTGAAATCTATGGAGAAGAAGCACACTTCAAATTACTCCGCCTCCATTGGAAGCTGCTGGCACTTGCGTGAAGCTCTCAGATGGACAGAGGTTGATACAGCTGTTTGCTGCTGGTGCGGAGACCAGGCGCACCAAGACAACTATTCCCGCGCCCTTCGCAAGAGAGATTGCAGCTCCTTCCGAGCTTGCTGAGGGTTACGAGTCGATATGGATTCTTAATGTCCACGGCCTTGACACACGGGGCACCGTCAACAAAATGGGGTGCACTGAATGTCGGTTGGTTCTCTTCTACTCTTCTCAGAAATCTCCTACACGAGGAAGTTCTTCACAGAAAGACAGAATCTAAGGGCCTCGTCCCCGCCAGACACACATGTCTGTTTTAATGTGCTGTGAAACACTATCGGGAAATAAAGGGCACCGAAAAAAAGAGTGAGGGTGAGGTTACCAAACTACTGCAAAGTGATATCAAATTTGCTTGTGACATCACAAATAGCTCGGAAGTAGAGACTATAAAAGTAATTTTTGCCGTGTTAACCCTATTACAAAGGAAGGTAGAATAGAGAAGAATCTACTGGATCGGTGAGGTATAGTGCCTGAACAATCCAATTTCTTTTATTATTTCACCCGAATTAGAGGCCATGACAATTTGCAGTCAGTTACTGGATTTGCGGTGAGAGATACGACCCGTCTCATTCCTTGAATACTAATCAGCATGTCATACTATGAGAATGTACTGGGTACTTGATATCTGTTGTATGGTTGTTCTAATTTGGGAGGACTTCTGTAGGTGTGATCTTTATAATGCGACTGTGGACTCCAATGGAGATCCTTTACCAGAAAGTTATCTGGGAGGCCTTATGTGCTGCTCAGATGGGAAGCGCTGTGCTGTGAAGTGAAGTTTCAAAGATTGTGGAGGGAGAGCTTTTGCAAATTGAAGTGAAGTACAGCAAAGTAGGGGGTCCCCACAGTGGTGTGATGGGTGTGATGGCCTTGCAGTTGGCTGCTGAGAGGCTTGCTTCTGTTGTGTGACTCCTGAGCCTTAATAGGTATGGATATTCAGTAGAGATATCTGCTGCCAGCATAAATATTCTTCATTCATCTCTTCCTCTCTTGTTCTTATGTGTATATGGCAGAAAACTTCCCTGAACTTGTTTCCAGTCAGTGACATGGGGGACGACATCTTGGATGACCTCAAGGGTCTACCCACTCTCGGCACTAGACTGAAATTTAAACTCAGGGCAGGAAGCCTACCTTTGAACAGCAAACAGAAGCGGAGAGGAAAGGGAGAGTGCAATTGCTCGTTGTGTGGGCAATCTGAAGACAGTATTCATTTTCTGATACACTGTCCGGGGTTCTCTCACCAAAGAGACGCTCTCTTCAAATCTATCAAGGGAATTGTGCCTGTACCCCTGTTTACCAACTTTGAAAGTCTCCAGGCTGAGCCAAAAGCCCAGGCCCTCCTGAGGCCTAGTTTTTGGGCAAATCACACACAGCAGATTGATGCTTGTGTGAAGGGATTTCTAGAGGATATCTGGAAAACCCGGATTAATTCTATATATGAAGGTAAGTCTTACTCCAACGTCAGCCCCTGACAGAGGGTAGGTTCTGTCCCTTTTGTTCCCACTCAAACTGGGTGCAGGGTCAATGGCCACAAGGCTACGGCAAACGTCGTCTTATGAGTACAATCTTACGTGTCTATAGTCCAGTTTGTTCATGGTTGATGGTAAAAATGGCCACCATCAAAATTGGCCACATGCTACTGCATTTGTTAAGTAGGATGCTAGGCAGAATTCTCGTGCGTGATAAAGTGTGTGGATAATGCAAAGTGTGACCCCCCCATGTTGTGAACAACACCCCTTTATGCACCAGATTGAGGAAAAGGAGTACCGTAGCTGTTGGCCACCACAACAATCACTTTTCTTCAAGAAAGTAAGACCTAACTGACTGGAGAAGGAAAAATGTCTGTGTGTGAAAACTTAGAGACACACAAACAGATAAGTATGCACAGAAAAAGCTGGAAAATAGACGTTTCCAGTTCCTCCATCAGTGTTGGGAAAGTAAGTCCAGAGCAGGGTGGAATTTTACTACACGCATGTCTCGCCACGCAAATTGGAGTTGGGATCCTTTGAAGACATTGGCTTATAAACTTATTCACCAAGCAGCTTTGAACCATGGAGATATTATATCTAATTCCATTTCCATCCCCCCTTTGTTGTGATGTCCACTTTTTTACTTGTAAATTTTGGTCGATCGTGTGTGTGTGATCTGAGCTTAGGGCTTTGATTGCTGCAAAGAAGATGTGTACTTAAGGGCACTACCACATGAGCGGCAGTGGAAGTCCCCACAACCTGCAGAAGGCCAGCTGATTGGTTGATGGATCGTAAACTAACACCCTCACATACCACACAGGAGGAACGGCAACCAGCAGGCAATGTGACGTGGTGCTTATGTGGAGTCTCTTTGTGGAAGTAGGATTTCCAAGGACTACTTAGGGTAGCATGTGCCGTTGGCCCAAGTGTCAAGTGTCATCTAAGTCCAAGTGTAAGATCTTCTACGTATCGGGAGACCCTCCTGTTTGGGAGATCTAGGCCTAGGGTAGCCTGTGCCATTGGCCCATGTGTGAAGACTTGAAATCCAAGCCCAAGTGCAATCTCCTATGTATCCAAGTGCTTCTCCAATGTAGAGGCCCAAGTACGACCTCCAGTGTCCAATGTCATCTAAGTCCAAGTGCGTCTCCTATGTCGAGGCCCAAGTGCAAACTCTAGGGTAGCCTATGCCGTTAGCCGAAGTGTCCAGTGTGAAGAATTGAAATCTAAGCCCAAGTGCAATCTCCTATGTATCCAAGTGTGTCTCCTATATCGAAGCCCAAGTGCAATCTCCTATGTATCCAAGTGTGTCTCCTATATCGAAGCCCAAGTGCAAACACTAGGGTAGCCTGTGCCGTTTGCCCATGTGTGAAGAATTGAAGACCAAGTGCAATTTCCTATGTATCCCACTACGGCTCCTGTGTCGAGGCCCATCTAAGCCCAAGTGCATCTTCCGTGTAGAGGCCCAAGTGTCCACTGTCATCTAAGCTGAAGTGCGCCCTCCAGTGTCTAATGGCATCTAAGTCCAAGTGCGATCCCCTATGCATTCAGAGACCCTGCAATTTGGGAGATAGATCTCCACGTGATTGTTCCAACAAAGCCCACTATGCTTATTTTGCAATCTCCCCTATCGAGGCTTCATATATTGATATAGTATCCACTTCAAAGCTATTTTTCGCAAATTTTCAGCAACCAAAAGTAATTGAAATTCCAAATCTCCCACATGAAGGGCCAATCATTGCTCCAGGAATGAGGATTGTCCAAAAGTGCTCGTGTCTCCATTCTTGCACTCCCTACACAAACTGCAAACACTGAACACTTTTTGAGCAAATGATGCGACAAATGATGACCCTTAAAGGACGAGACCTATTTTGGTGAGCCACCCCCAAAAGTGTACATACATGCCTGTCTTGAGCTTTATCTTGCTACCCTGAATCATCCAGAAATTTGAACCTTACAAATACATTCCTAACTACCACATCCATCTACACCCAGAAAATCAGGAAGATCCACTGTTGGAAATGGGTAGATTATAAGCTAATTGTGTTGTGGATTTTTGAAGCCCACTCAGATATTTTACCCACAATACATGATTGACCATGGCTTCTTTGGACCATCCGGATTTTCCATATGTGAACTGAGGGAAGATTCTTATTCTTGGGCATATGCTTGGTGATGTCCAAGATAAAAAATCCAAGATTCCCTAGGGGTTGCTTTGTATGTGCAAATGGGGGTGGGGGATTTCACATCCATATACACTCTAGAGACAAATGCCACCATCTATGAAATTTTGGGAGGAATCAGGTTCCCTCCGGTTGGTAGCTGCATTGTAGCACTGAGTACAAGCTAGGGAAAAAAAAATTGATTACGAAAATATCTCAACCTGGGATGTGTTGTTTACTGAATTATTGAGTCCAAGCCAACTCAGGCCACGTCATCAAAAACCAAGACATTTGAATTGTCGACTTGCAGTGGGTGTTGTGAGTGCACCCGGGCCCCACGCAAGTCCCCTCAATTCCCTCGCTGGCGCCCGGTCTAGTCGTCGGTAAAAGTAATGAAGTATCTTTTTCCTCCTTTTGATGGAACTGGCAGTGGTCCACATAGATCAGAGTGAATGAGTTGTAAGATTCCAGTGGCTCTAGAGTTGCTGGATTTAGGAACTCTCTCAGGACTTTGTTTGCCAAGTTGGCACCCTTCACAGGCAGTTTCCAAAATGGGCAGGTATGGAAGTCCAGTGGCCAACTGGTTGGAAGTCAAGTGATGAACTCCTCGGTGGTTCAGGTGACCCAATCGCTTATGCCAGAGTTTTGTAAAATTTATGGAGAGAGAGAGTGACTTGTAATTGATAATGAAGAAGATGTTACAATAGTGAGCGTGTGCTCACTTTAAGACATATGAACAGTTATGACTATTGATACAACCAATAGGTCTAACTCACACAGATCACAACTCTTTGTCTAACAGTTGTGTCCCTTCAAGATTCATCATATGACTTGATGAATGTTAGAATTGACTTCCAACACCCTCCCTCAATGAAAACATTCAAGAGTATAAATTCTGAAGGTCCTGTTTTTGTCCAACAATGCTATTAAAGCATATTCACATAATTTTAATCTTTGATTAAATAAGATCTATAGAGTTGTCGGCGTTGGCCAACGTCCTCTCACATGTGCTCCCTTTCCCGTGGTTGAACTGAGACTTCGTTTACATCAAAGTGGAAGTCGTAATTGTGACCAGCTTGCTATCAATTAGTCAGAGATAGCTTGATTTTCAAATAGAAGTTCTCGTTGGAGAAATTGCTCATTTGAAGTTCAAATAATGCACCAATAGTGATGCTTTTGGGATGACACCTTAGATCTCTTCTTTAAGTTAATGCTGCATGACATAACTCTATGAAGGTTCTTAAACAAGTTTGTTGGAACTCCAAGCATCATTAACAATCTAAATTGTTACATACTTGAATAACATTTTAAAATGTTTGAAATGGCCATTAGACTCAATTGTCTCCATGACTTCTCTGCAATTTTTTCACCATGAATATTCCATCGTTGGCTTCTTTGCCTAGGAATAATTTGTTCACCATACTTAGGTGCTTATGGTAACTATATTGATGCAAAGATCAACATTAACATACTGAACATATCAATATTAACATGTTTTAGATCATGAAGATAGCTCTTCTTTGATAGTTGTTTGACTATCATATCTACTAGCATTACAATACTAGCATGACAATCTTAAGTCGACTCTCATTAGATCTCTATGGATCGGTTGAGCACTAGCTCTGATACCATGTAAAATTTATGGAGAGAGAGAGTGACTTGTAATTGATAATGAAGAAGATGTTACAATAGTGAGCATGTGCTCACTTTAAGACATGAACAGTTGTGACTATTGATATAGCCAATAGGTCTAACTCACACAGATCACAGCTCTTTGTCTAACAGTTGTGTCCCTTCAAGATTCATCATATGACTTGATGAATGTTAGAATTGACTTCCAACAAGTTTGACTATATCAGATATTTCGCCAAGAAGAATGTCATCAGATGATTCGAGAGATAGCACTTCATGACCTTTAGCTATTGTATCTGGCCTGTACAATCCATTGTAACAAGCGTAGAAGTAGCCATGATGATGCAATCACTACAGTCACTTGTCTAGGAGAGCTCTAGGATGGAAGAATAAGTAGGTAGGATCAGAAGGAGAAAGAATAATACAAAAAACAAGATGATAGTAGCAAGGTGAAAGAACAAGATAATGATGGTCAGATTTTTGTCACCACATGCGTACGGTGCAGGAAAGTCGAAGTACATGCTATATTAATCTCTATATTAATCTCGAAACGAAAGATCTATAGATCTTCAGTCTGGTCGTAGGACATTCTTTAACTTTCTTTCTTTCACGGAAGGAGAAGCGCTCACTTAGTCACTAATCTCTCTTGTGGAGGAGCGCTCACACACTCACCAAGGAACTAACCTGGGTGTTACCTAACAATGCTCTGATACCATGTTGAAACACTCATATGTTCATATTCAACTACAGAGAACACCGAAGGTGAGGGTACATATATAGTGTTTGCCACATAGATAGATAGAGAGAAAGAGATAGAGCAGGACCACATGGTCACCACATGGGCATTATTGCTAACTATAATGGAGCTGCAATTCCTAAGGCATATGGTAGCCAGCCACTATCTAGAATCTTGGAGCAGTGCATTCACTTATGCCTGATCTATCGGCATACTACATGGGTGTGTTAATTCCAATACCTAAGTGATCTAAATAGCTTCATAGTATAGTGTATGTCCTCCAGTATCCACTAGGTCTACGATCATGAGCCTGGGTGTGGACTGCCTCAATACTCTTGTGACTGGGAGGATACTATCTCTCTACTATCTTTCTGTAGGTAGGAAGCTTGCAGAAACGTTGGGCTCTCGTTTGAACCTGGCATGTAAAGAGACAGCCATATGGATGACAATGCAACCTGGAATTCTCTCTTATATCGGCATCACACTACAAATGTCTTGATCACTGTCTTACAGTGCATGGTATTCCAACACTTCAAATTTTCGAGAGAATATATATACACACAGAGCATGGTGCCGAGCCTTGCATGCGTCATGGTGGAGTTTCTTGTTTTCTGTATTTCTACTTTTCTTTCTCAACGCGTTGACTGTTGGGACGCTGAATTCCTGCCTCTTGGATTCTCCTGAAGCTCCTTGAACAACACCAAATACTTGGTTAGAGGCATTTTGGTCCAGGCTGACATTCCAATGGCCATAGGGAGGATTTTTTCTCCTTCCAATCCTCCGAGTTGCTGGTGGTGGAATGATCAGCAAACAGACGCGGGACACTTCCCGATTTTGAGATTTGGCGAGGTAGAAGAAAGGTGGGCAGTTTGTCAGCGAGATTGTGATTAGGCTAATGGGAAGTTTAGCAAAGAAAAACTCGATCAGCCTAATCCCATCCCTAATTATTCTCGCTGGAAGTGCCTAGGAATTCTCGGCCAGAAGGATTTTGTGATGTGAAATACTACCGTCGAAGATTTCATCTACGCTTTCATCCAGGTGAAGGTGAGGGAGAAAAAAGAGCTAGGGCTAGGGCGAAGAGAGCGAGAGTGTGAGAGCAAGGTGTGAGAGATCTGAGAGTGAGAGTTGAGACGGAAGAGGGATTGTTCGGAGATGGCCCATCCCAAGAGCTTGCCTGCGGATGTCGTCGTGGCTGCCGCGAGATCGAAGCCCAAACTTATTAACGAAATTTTTTATGGCATTAGCCTTGGCGTTTTCAGTGCGTTCTCTTTTTCCCCATCTGTGTCTGGTTCCCAATGTCTTTCAATGATGTTTGGATTGTTTCCCTCCCCTCCTTCTGTCTCTGTCTCTGTCTCTGTCTCCGCAATTGGAGTGAGCCCCTCACAAAGATAGTGTCTGTTCCCTCTCGTTCCTGGCGCGGGGTCTATGGCCACAAGGCCACGGAAAACGAATTCTTATGAGTACATTCTCTCTCTCTCTCGCTCTCTCCACTGCTCTGGTTTGCCTACATCCTTTTTTCCCAAGTGGGTCTGTATCATTTGAGCATCGAAGGCTGAGAAATGGGGCCACGCTAGTTGATATTGGTCCTGCTGCAGATTGCGAAATGATAAAATGTTTTGGGATTGCTGGTGCAGCGGGCTCGTTCTGGAAGATGTATCACATGAATGCGCGGCGCAAAACTAAGGAGTTCTATGCAAAATTGGAGGCAGGCGAAATCTCTGTTTTGGCTGATGAATGAAGCATGGCTAGGGGTAAGCTTGACCCAGGGTTGTGAGGGAGGGAGAGATTAGCTAGCTTAGGGCTGACGCTCTTATCAATCTGCACACTTAATTTCATACAGATGACTCCTAAAGTTTCCAAATTGAGTACTGCACACTGTCCACATACTTGGGGGTGGGGTTGGAACCCCTGGTGAGGGATCCTAATTGTCCGCAGGTGAATCACACTTGCAGAATGTGCTTTAGCTGCAGGCTTCCATCCCCCCATTATTTCTCTCTCTTCCCCCTTCTAGACAATGTCTACTGGCAGTGTCACATTTTTTATTGAATTGGGGACTTAAGAAGCATTGGTGGAGTGAACAATTTGGTTTCTAGCAAGACTTGTAGACCAGCCTCTACTTAAACGCTTTCCTCCCTGCAACCACATTGGCACTGACTATGTGATCACACAGTTGGGCTGAGTTTCCATACCCGGTAGGTAGAAATCCACCCTGACTCGAGAGTTCATATTCCACTGGCACGGTCCCTCCAGGATGGGTAATAGCCAGTGTTTGCAGTGTACACTCAATTAATATATTCTATTCCCTCTCGGCTCTACCATCGTTCTTCAGTGTACATTCGCAAGCAAAGGCTGTGGATAACAACTTTCGGGATGCTTGCTTCCAGTGTTGCTTGGAGTGACCAGGTACAAGTCTATGGCAAACCCAACTCATGTAATCACATAAATCCATTCCGCCTCTTCTCTGTCATCTGATCACAGCCAGACCTACTGCCTTTGACAAGCCAAATTTCTTAACTTCATAATCTTAATTTGTTGCAGGCATACGGTGGTTTCCAAAGACGGGCTCTGTAGCCGCCAGTACTGGTATGCCACTTGCTCAGACCAACCCATTGCTCTCATGCATTCTTTTATTGCAAAGGAGTGTGTCCTGTTTTCGATTCCTGGGGGCATGACCAAGAGAAGAGAAGGTTATTGGCGAATCAGTCAGATTGTGAACCTGCTTGCCCTCAAATATGAAAGAAATTCGCATAATTCTCTTTTGATGGTCTATTTCACCTGTATGCGTTCTATTCGCTACACATATTATGTATTGAGGTAAATTCCCACAATTAAGCAAGCCTGTAGTGACCCCATTCCAACTCCTCCTCCAAAACCACTTTTCTGGTCAGTCCAAATCATCTCTGTTACAAGGCTACGCCAACCTAAGACTGATGGTGCACCCACATCCCTGTAATATTGAAATGTTTTATACCACTGTGGTATTTACATCATATCTTCACTCACAGTGGCACTTCCCGTTTGAGAGGAACTATCATTTGTGCAGTGTTGCATCCTGCAGGGACAATGGGTGCAAGGTTAGCATCTTTGTAGTGACAGTATGTACACATGTTTTTATTCACAAACACAGAGGTCGTGCAGTAATGACTCAAGTTTTTTGATCGACATAGTGTTGGAGACAGCTATGTGACCATCTCCCTCCCAGTCACATGCTCCTTGCTTCTGGGTTCTGGCAGCGTGTCAACTGAATGGCCTCAAGTTCTGACAGAAGACTCTGGTGTGTGTGGCAGCCTTGTGGAATGCAGTGACATATGCAACTTACTTGGTGATGGTGATGACAGACCTTGAATTTGCAGTGCAGTTGCCTGCTGATGCCTGATAGATGTTTTCGTTCTTTGTCGTACTTTCCAGTAGAGGGAATGATGTCTAGGTTCAAGCCTTTTTATTAGCCTTTGTGGTCTTTTTTTTTGCGTTAATTCCCTCTCCGAGCTGAATTGGTCGCTCCTTAAGCAAGGTGCATGAAGCCTCTTTTATCTGTGGTGTCTTGAAACATCAGGGGATACTTCCAACCCTGGAGTGGCACTGTTTGTTGTCCTGTCATGAATGTTTGACACATGTTCAGGGAATGAATGAGCAAATACCCGTGTTTGGGACCATGGATGTCTTAGACAGACACAACACCTGCTGCGTCCACTTCACAGCTTAAGCATGGGAGCAAATTAAAATGTGATATAACTTTCTAGTGTTAACGGAATATGGCACTTGGTTGTTAATATCAGAAAAAATTCTTCCACTGTTGGGTGCCAATGCATGAGACAACAACATGAACTAAAACCCACCCCTGAAAAAGACAATGTTTGAAAGCTGAAGTGTCTCTTAGTTATGAAGGCTGTAGCTGGAGTCTTCCCCCTCCCTAAGTCATGAATGATATCCACAGGTTAGCTTGTCTAACAAGCTGATAGAAGTCGTTGATGTCTAAGGAGACAACCTAAGGTTGAGCCCAGTTAAGTGTACAGCCGCCTTGGACTCAAATTCATCCCCTCCACAACTATTTGAACAATTGATTATCAGGTTCTCCACCAAACAAGTCAAGAAGTAGTTTGAGTACAAATTTGAAAATTCTTTTCCCCCTAGGAGGAGCTCTGGACACTCTGGCCTCAAAGTTCCTGCAAGAAGTATAAGGTCTCTTCTGTCCGTTTCCTGTTGCATACCAGAGGTGGGTGCTTTGGCAGTGACCAGGAGTAAGGCTAAGCTGCAGCCAAAGAAGAAGTCTCAGAAAGAGACAATGAGGATGAAATTGAAACTCCTCAGGATGATGAAGCATGGAGGGAAGAGAAAGAGTTGCAAAGGAAGTGGCAGACTCTATTAGAGCTGCAGAAAGAAACCAAAATTCCTGCAGTAGAGCCCTCTGACTCCGAAGAAGAGGAGGATGAGGAAGAAATCCTTAAACGACCACGTGACCTGAATCGGGACGCATGGTGGACAGCTATTGGCAGAAGTTATAACAGACAATCAATCAAATTGTACAATCAAAGAGGGAAATAGGATAATGAGTTACAATGTGAAGCCAAAAGGGCAAGAGACTGTCATGGACTTCGATGATGCTATGCCACTAATCCAATTAAAGATTGGGAATATAGTCTTGGCAGATGTACTAATTGATGGTGGTTCAGGAGTGAACATCATGACAAATAAATTAACCCCTAAACGCCTACAGCTTTTTTTTTTAAATTGAAAAATCTGAACCTCATGCCACCATTTTATTTATAACTAAGCATTTGCTCAGATCTAAAAAAGTTCGCCATACAATCATGATGTAAACTACATCCCTACCTTTCCCCAGCGTTTCGGCCGCAGAAATTGTAATCTTATATGTGTTTTGTGAGCATGAAAAGTTTCTGTAACCTCTGCAGAGTACAAAACAATTATACAAATATTATCAAAATTCCTAAATGGCTGGTCCAATTGAGTTAAGATTTTACATGGACATGTCTCATGATGTTGGCACCTTCTCCTAAAGTTTCAGAGTTTTTGTACAAGATCGGTTATACCTGCTTTGTAATGATTGTCTACAAAGTGCATTTTCTTCATGTTGCCACCTTTTTTATTTTGGGGAAAACATGGGTGTGTTTTTTGGAAAACGGAATGGTCCCAACGTCCTAAATCAAGTTGGGAAGGCACTCCTGAATTTTTTATTCAATCCATCTTGAAAATCCCCTCAGATTTGGATTTCCTTTGCCAAGGCATGTAATTCTGCACTGCCCCGTGTTTCTCAGGGCGTGCCCCATGGGAATCTGGGGTCACCCTCCAGAGCAAGCCTTGTCAAGCGGTGGTTAAGCCCCCTTCGCAACCTGCATTCATTCACAGAAGCAGTACTAGATACTATAGCAAGTCATGAAATGTATTCATTCATAACATCTGGCTACTTTGTATGCATGTAGAATGAGGTGGTGGTCGAATGACACAATGGTGCAGTGGTGACGGGGCCAACAGGGGCATAAGCTTCGAGATTGCACGCCAATTGGCAAAACATGGGATCACCACAGTTCTAACTGCGCGCGATGCTTCATGTGGCGGAAGGGCCGCAGACCGGGCCTTCCCAGCCATGAAATCCAATCAGAGTATTCCAGCAGAAAGTTCAGAAATTGGACAAACCTTCTGAGCGGAAGGTTGATCAAATTGATGCCTTTAGTGAAACTGCGATATTGTGCTTGGGAAGGTGGTCCAATATACAAAGAAACGTGCAGGCGAGGCTCAGAGGGAGGGAGGGTGGGAAAAGGGCTGTTCCCCCCTCCGACAAGATGGCCAGAGGATTTGTCAGGCCGTACCTCATGAGTTCACAAGCGTGCAGTAAAATCAAGCCAATTTTTGCATTGTGACCGCAAATCATTGGCCTTTGATGTCCCCTCAATATCCATGCTACAATTAATGTGTCTAATGGATGTTGCCAATGGTATGCAAGGAAAAGGTTGAGCATTAGATAAAAGTCGATTGTGAATTGTTCATCTGAATTTAAATATAAACTCAAATAACCACATCGCCATAGTACCTGGAGAGTCTCTTCTCCGAAAAATCTCCAAAGTTGAGGACATCCACGGAGTTATCCCCACCAGTCTGCAAGGGAAAATGAAAAAACCAGTTGGTGAGATGGGAATATTTCAAAATACATATAAACTATATATAAAAAGATAGAAAGAGAAAGCCCAAGAGTTGCGAGCCCCTAGCATGCATAGGCCAAGTCCCCACACATCTCTCAATTGACTGGTAGCAGTTAACAATTAGTGCTAACAGCTACCGTCAATGAACTGTTGTTTGCAATAATAACCAACTAGTGGAATTTGACCGTTAACTAGCTAGCAATAGCCATTAGCGCATAGAACAAACTTAAAACCAAATATTGATCTGATAACAACTTGAAATCACGCAATTAAGGCCATTAAATTTTACTGCCCTCATTTTTATCAAATTTTCATGATAATAACTATAAATCATTTGTTTTCTTGTTGTTATGTTCGCCTTCTGACTACCAGTCTAATGCCCCTGCAATCCTCAAAATACAGAATACTTGCAGACTTTAAATGTTGTGTCTTCTATAGAAACAACAGAAAGAGGGAGATGGAGAAGAGTCTCAAGTTTCTCATCTATGAACCAAACAAAGAAATTAGGATGTATTGAATCTCATCTTTAGAAAGACTGAAGAACATCTAAGGGAGATGTTACAAGGTAACTCTCAATTCATTGCTAAAGTGGGACTTGGTGGCTAATGGCTAGTGTACATGACCGTTAGCTCGATTTTCTTTTATATTCACCTAACAGTGCCTTAACTAAACGGCTGGCCCTTAAGGGTCAACCTAACTGATAATGGCACTAATGGATGTGTGTGAACGTGGCTTTAGTAATTGTTATCCCACAACTGGCTAAAGGAGCGTAAATGACCTTCTAGTGACTTGGCCCAAGTGACAACAATCGAAGTCCACAGTAAACTATGCACGAGGGCGTCTACCAGTCTTTGCTCCATCCACCCTTTGGAGACATACACATGACCTTTAGAAGCCCGTATGCGTGGCAGGAGAAAGTTACCTTTTCCAACAACCTGTCTCCAGCTTCTGGGACAGTGAGAGGTTCATCCCTGCAGCAAAAGGCCCTGGTGTTAAAAGAGAACTGCAGTGCCTCTTTCCAGTGCCCACTAATCGCATCTTGAACTTTTCCAAAAACTATCCAGATAACACAACTCACATTACACACCTTGAGATCAGGAGCAGAAAGCTTAGTAGTAAGGGTTCTGTTTGGCACAAAAACCAGTGAACAGAGTACTTGTAATGAAGGTTTTTCCAAGCCCTACCACTGTGGCTGCATGAACAATGCAAACGTGCTCCGGTTGACCCCCACAGAAGCCTCGCTTTGCGCTGCCTGTTTAGTTGCACCACAAAGAGAAATTCAGTTCTTCCTGGTTTTGATATTGATATCATTGCAAATACAGGACTAATCAGAGTGAGCGGATGGTTTGTGAACAATACAGCAATCTAAGAGAACCAGCAAGTTGAAGGAACAAGAGACACAACCGATACTTCCAATAGTTTGAGGTGATAGACCAGTTTGGACAGGCAAAGTAATAAAGGTTACCTGAACACAATGAAGGGTTGCCCTGAACAGACCTCCTGAGTGAATCTCGGTAGCTTCACCCATCTGGTATGCTATGTCTGCTTCTCCAAACACTGCCTACAATTCACAACTCTTGCAAGTCAAGTCTAAAGCAGAATGATTACAGGAAGTCAACTAACTGACCATCTAGCATGCTTGTAACATTGCATTAGCTCTCCTGTCAGAACAATGTAGGGTGCTGTCTGAGACGTGTTGGTACATATTAGGAATTCCTTTCATATTTCTAGGTCTATTAATATAGCATGAGAATACATAAAACCACTAACCAAAATTCCCGATCTAAGACCTTGAAGAGAGAATACCACCAAGTCATGACTGATATCCAAGTAAAAGCAGCTAACACTGAACCCCTCACTGACCTTCACAATGGTTCCAGAGCGGTCACGAATATATAGACCAGCTTGAATGTCAGGATTTGGTATTGTAGTTCCGTCCCTCAAGTACATTGCACATGTCAGACCTGTAACGCAACGACTTCAATTCAACAGTTCTTCTGCTGCCTATATGTGTATATCTGGCTCTGTATGTTGATCAGTCGGGTAAATTCTGTCCCATCAATACCACTTCAAAACATTCCATAAAGTAAAATCTCTGTTCTTAACTAGTGAGGCAAGGAACATAGCTGAAAAGGAGGTTTTTGCAGTCTAGGAGTGAGAACTGCTGCAATAGGGAGGAAGTGCAAACTGAGAATACCTGTAAGAGATCCATGGTCAAAATGCCATCCACACCACCAGGTCATATCTCTTGCAGTCTCTCCTGTATCACTGTTGGAATCGAGTGGCAATTGTCAACATGTTGCACCCAAAGGGCTAGGCTACAACATAATGGTCAGGGATCAGGCAGGTACAGTACATTGGTAGCTCTTTGACCTCACCTTGGGATTGGGTTTCATACATCTGTCAGGCTCCAAGATGGCTACAAGATTGCGAAGCCTTCAAAATGAAGCTGCTGTGTTTTGGTAATAAGAGTTAGAATGGTCAACACCTGTAAATCCTTTGCCCTGAGAAAGGTGCAAGCTGGGCATTGTGCGATAAATACAGTCCTTTGACTGTAAGGCTTTTCTGCATCAGCACAGAAGATTCCTAGATCCTCAAAATCTGTTTGGACTTGTTAACACTTTGTGTGGTATGGAGTTACATTGTATGTATCCCTTGGAGATGTTTTTCTCTACTTCTGTCATTAGAATATAACATAGCCAAGCAAGAAAGAAATACGCCATTGGAAAAGATACAAGCTTGTGATATATCCACAGCAGGGTAAACGAAAGAGAGAAAAACTAAGAAACCTGCATGAAGTTGGGAAATAATGCAAGAGCCGCCCTTTGTGGCACTGTGAGCGCCGCAACATTCTTTCCAGACTTCCTTCTTGGAAATTCGAATATCTGGATGACACTGCCATTACCAACACTTCAATATAATGGATGCAGTCTACAGAAAGTGCAAAGGTAATAAAACTGGAGCCACTGACCACTTTACAGATTAAAATGCAGTTATTAAGATAACAAATTTAAGTAAACAATAATATGATTAAGTTTCAGACCTAGCTCTCATGTTGCCTTTATTTATCTGTTACTATGAGAGACCGTTTGTTACACACACAAATGAATCGGAGACGGCCTTCTTACTCCCCATAAAGAGAACAAATAACATCAAGAGTCTTGAATGAAATAGGACGCACCAAATTTGTCGCAGTGATGTGCCAACAGCAACCCCACCTCTGCCATAAGCTGGCCAAGCTCCTTGAATGCTGTGTTATCTCCCAAGCCATGCGCACTGACAAGTGAGAGAGTGGGAGGGGACTCTTTTACCAGAAGTGCAAAGCATACACTGCATTTCCTAATTACTTGTTGATTCTTCACAAGAGTTCTCGGCGACAGAGACATCAGCTTCGATCTGCAAGCTCTGACTCAATAGAATATATTCTACAACCTCATACAGAGCCTTTGTGAAAACTCATGCAGTAAGCAGCCTTGAGGGTAATCATCCTTGATCTTCTCTCATCTTAGACCTGCACTGAAACACCTCCTGGCCACCACCTGGTCTGATTTCTGAGTGGGATAACAATGCCATTCTAAATCCTCTGCAATGTATTCTGGTTTTTAGGGTGTTGGGGAGGGACATGAGCTGCCAGATTACTCACCAGGCTCAAGTTCAGGCAATGTGTCCGTTGGCCACAGGCTTGGTCGGCAGTAGGATGGGTATCTGCAGGGCATATGAGTTAACTCAACAATTATCAAAAGAAATAGGTCTGAGGATGAGGGTATTTCGGCTATTTTCCTTCATCTATAAAGCAAACTTTACAGCCTGCCAGAACGTACTGAAGCAGATTGAAGCAGTTGAGTTTCTACTTTCAAACACAGGAGATTGGGAGCTCCCTGCCCTCCCTCATCGTATGTTATTCTCTAGGATTTCGGGGTTGGGATGCTAAAGAGTGTGCTTCTAAACATTCATTAACAGATAACATCATTGCTCATACCTCTGCATAAGTTCATTGTCAGTTGTCGGTACATCAACCAGCGGGTTTGCATAGAACGAGCCCTTCAATTTGTCTACATCAACAATCATACAACATGGGATACAAACTAGGTCAACAGAAAACAGCTTTGAAATAAGTATATCACTATCTTATCCAGGACACCCCCTGAGCCAGTCATATTGCTTCACCAAGCAAGGTCACGCCAAATTGCCATAGCAAGGGCCCAGAGCTAGTCCCATTATGAGCTATTATGGGAACTCACAAGGGCTGGGCATTCAAGCTTTGATGCCGAGCACTGCTGTGCGGCCCTCCTATTTAGCACAAATTTGAAACACGGCTGGGCTTCCATGCTCAAGGGGTTAGCGGCAAGACGGGCTCATTACAAATAGATTGCCAGATCCTTGTGGCCTTTGATAGACAGAGATACAGCACTCCACTGCCATGCCCAAAGGTCCACTATAGAAGTGGGTTTGCTGGCCTTGCATATCTCCAAAAGAGAAAGCAAAAACATCAGAGGCAGGAAAAGAAGTCAAGAGTACCCAGAGAGAGGTGATTAGATCAATTATTTGGTGAAGACGACGACAGATGGACGGACAATCTTAGTAACCAAGTGGAAGGGACCAGGGGGACTGCTAAGGTAAGTAATAATAGGAGAAAGCACTAGAAATTTGAACAAAGGTGCTTTGGGACGACCTACTTACCTGGTCGGCCAGATTCAAGCCTTTCCTTGCCATGACTCCAACCAAAAGAATACCTGCATTAGAACACGCTATCATCAAGACAGCTTCTTCTCTTTTTGCCTCCCTCTTTGCCGGTGTCTCCAGTTTCCTGGGTAGTATGACTGTTGAGTGCAATTCCAGTGACGTCTCACATCTCTGATCAAATCGGGGCCTAACGCGCAGTGCTGGAATGAACCTTTTCTAGCAATGCGGGCCGAGAATTCATATCCTGGTGGGTAGAAACCCACAACTGGCTAGGGTCATTTCTTAGGGAACTGCCCCCTCCTCTCCTTTTCTCTCTCTTCTGAGTTTGGGGCCTTTCCCTCTTTAGAATATGGCTACGCGGCCATAATTGGGCAGTTGCATGCTCTGTCTAGCATACTCGGCACTTGGGCTAGGGTTGGTCCTTGTGCTTAAACTTATAGCCTGCGAATTCTACCAATACATTACCTCTTATCAATAACGACACTCCCCAGGGTGATTCCTGGGAATTGGTCACTTATGCCAAATCTAGGGCTTCATGTGTAGTTTTGGGGTGAATCCCAGGATGGACAATGTGTCCTTTAAAACTACATGCTCCAGCTTAGGCTTGGATTATATGGCTAATGGTTCCATCTCGAGACTTGATAACAGAAATACTTGAAGGTTGCAATGCCCAAAATGCTACTAATAGAGTCTCACATCAATTCAATCTCAAAGAAGTTCGTCCCTTGACTGGCTGGAGAGCAGTTTTAGACAATGGTGATTCAATGAGGCGCTCTAGGAAGACAACCAAGGGCAGGGACTTCAACTTGAAAGTTTCTAACCGGTTTGATGCACTGGATGAGGTTGATTCCAGGCAGTCAGACAGACAAACTGGCCCTAAGAGTGCTGAGCCTGAGCATCGTGTGACTGAAGGATTTGGTACTAGGAATGGTTTACCAATCCTTAAAGTTTACACAAGCCGAGCAAAATCTAATTGTCCCCCCTTTGCAGAACGGTTGGCTGTCCAGGGACAGCCATAGGCTACCTAGACGACAAACAATTCATACGCCAAGGGCTGGCTTGTGGCTGGGCACTTTCAATTTCTCAGGGCTGACTAACCAAAGGAAACAATTCGAAGCAGGACAAGTTCTTCGGGCAAATGATATTCATATCTGTGCTGGGCAGGAGACATGGGAAACTTCGGACAAACTGGTTGGAGATGTCATTGGTTATAAATGGATCGGTAAGATGTGCGCTCTTAGGGCAGCCTCTGGCAAAAGTGGTAAAAAAGGGGTTGGCTTCTTTCTCCGTGATTTCTTGTGTGTCAATTGTGAAATTATCAACAAGGGTTTGCGGTTTGAGCACAGTAATTGGCTAACACTGAAATTGAAGGGCAGCGTGAATACGAAGGACCTCTTTGTGGGTAGTGTTTACATGCCCACAGAGGGGACCTTGGTGCTGACACAGACAAAGCCTTCGAAGACGTAAAGTTGGACTTGTTAAGTTCCTCGCCAAAGGTCAGGTGGTCTTATTGGGTGACTTCAATGCCTGGGTGGGCCAAGGTCTTCATCAGGATGATACCATTGGGCCTTTTGGTGAGGACGAGCTGAATTCTAATGGTAGACGGTTAATAAACTGTCTGAAAGAACTTCAGCTTTTGACCTTGAATAGTAGGTCAAAAGGAGACCAAGTGCAGTGGACTCGTGAGAAAGCCCAAACTGGGGAACGTTCCATTGTGGATTATATCATAATGGACAAAAATTTGTTTCCCAAGAGTGCCAGTCTGTTGATGGACAGAACTGATATTGGTACCTCTGACCACTTCCTGGTTTGGACTGAGATCAAAAGGTGTTTTCCCAACACCAAGAGATCTGTGAAACGTTCGAATCGGAAGTGGCGCATAGCAAAATTCCAAAGTGAAGAGGTCAAGGCTGAGTATGTCCAGGCCTTGCAAGAGGCTCTCCCTCATTTTGTCCACTCGCTCCAAGACCTTCAGTCTCGCTCTGGCAATGCAAGAAATGAAGTCGAAAGAGCAGTGGATTCTTGGGAAAGTTTTGTCTCCTCTGTGGCTGACAAGATCATTGAAAGGAAACTAATTGTCTGCGGTAGAGCTGTTAATTGGTGGACCAATGAGATTAAACTCAAGATAGCTGAGAGACGAGTCCTCTATAAAGAGTGCTGCAACTTGAATACCACAAAGATATCAATCAGCTTGTAAGGTCTCAGAAGAAATTATACTGGGACAAGCTGTGCAGTGAAATAAACTCAAACCACCATGGTGGTAATGACAAGAGATTCTGGTTGGCCCTTCAACGTTTGTACAAGCCGAAAAACTGCCAGCAAGTACAAGCGCTGAGGACTACTAAGGGTGCAGTGATGACTTCAACGGTTGACATTGTCAAAACCCACTACAGTATCCTTGGCAGATTTCTAGGTCTAACAGTGAGGGTCCTCTGAAGAATGGAAGGGCACAGTTGGAAAAACTGTTCCTACGATTCAAGGCAGCAAAAATTTGGAGTATTTCAAAGGCTTACAACGCTCCCATTAGTTCTTCTAAGATTGTGGAAGCATTTGAGCATTTAAACAGATATAAAGCTGGTGGACCTGATGGCATACTCAATGAGCTTATCAAGCACGGTGGCGATCCCATGATAGAGGCCTTGTACTTCTCTTTAACTTATCTGGAGGACTGAAATGATCCCCTTTCACTGGCGACAGGGGGTCATTCTCAATCTATACAAGAAGGGTGACAGAGAAGAACCGGGGAACTACCGAGGCATCACGCTCCTGAATGCAGTTGGCAAGATATTTTGCGGAGTTATAAGTACTCGTCTCGAGGTTGATCTGGAATCTAGAGGTTGTTTCCGCGAAGGCCAAGCTGGCTTTCGGCAAAACAGGGGCTGTGTGGATCAGATCTTCACTCTAAGCCAGATTATCCAGGGAAGGAAAAAGAAGGGAAACCCACTTTTGTATTTTTCTTGGATGTCAAAAAGGCTTATGACAGTGTCAAGAGACAGTCTATGCCTCCGATTCTGGTCATCGGGGATCAAGGGAAAGATGTGGAGAGTTGTCCAGAACTTGTATGCTCACACCAGAAGTTGTGTCACTATTATTGGACTGAAGTCTAATTTCTTTGACATAGTGTAGCTCAAGGATGTACCCTCTCCCCTCTGCTCTTCAGTGTTTTCACCAATCAACTCCTCGAGGATGTGGAAAGTGAGGGATTTGGGTTAAGGGTGGTTGATGCCACCATACCAGCCCTTATGTTTGCGGATGACTTTGCATGCATAGGGGAGACTCCATCCAATCTCCAGGAGTTGGTTGATCGCGCAAAGAGATACCTTTGGGGACTAGAGGCTAATGTCAGTAAATGCGCAGAGGTGGCACTCAACGACCAAGGGGAAGGAGGAGGCGATGGCAGTGGGGAAGCCAAGACATTCCGGTCCTCCCTTCCTACACATACCTTGGCGTTAAGTTCTCCTCCAACTGTAATTGGGATGCACATATTCAAAAAGTTGTTCTATCTGGCAAGCGCAAAGCGTTGGGGGTGCTTAAGGAGTGCATATCGGCATGCTCCAAAACAGCCAATGTGGCTGTTCGGGGTGAGTTTGGCATCCCTCCTTTAAGCTCCCAACAAGATGAATTCAAGGTCAGATGGTGGGGAGGTAGAGATTGTACTCATAAGACGTTGTTTGCCGTAGCCTTGTGGCCATTGACCCCACGCCCAGTTTGAGCGGGAACAAAAGGGACAGAACCTACCTCTGTCAGGGGCTGACATTGGTAGTAAGACTTACCTCCATATAAAGAATTAATCCGGGTTTTCCAGATATCCTCTAGAAATCCCTTCACACAAGCATCAATCTGCTGTGTGTGATTTGCCCAAAAACTAGGCCTCAGGAGGGCCTGGGCTTTTGGCTCAGCCTCGAGACTTTCAAAGTTGGTAAACAGGGGTACAGGCACAATTCCCTTAATAGATTTGAAGAGAGCGTCTCTTTGGTGAGAGAACCCCGGACAGTGTATCAGAAAATGAATACTGTCTTCAGATTGCCCACACAACGGGCAATTGCACTCTCCCTTTCCTCTCTGCTTCTGTTTGCTGTTCAAAGGTAGGCTTCCTGCCCCGAGTTTAAATTTCAGTCTAGTGCCGAGAGAGTGGGGAGGTAGAGAGTAGAAGAGATTCACAAGGATCTGAATCTAAGTCTGCAATCCTGGGTACTCTAGCCAGAGAGACGTCCTCTTGAAATCCATCAAGGGAATTGTGCCTGTATCTCTATTTACCAACTTTGAAAGTCTCAAGGCTGAGCCAAAAGCCCAGGCCCTTTTGGGGCCTAGTTATTGGGCAAACCACACACAGCAGATTGATGTGTAAAGGGATTTCTAGAGGATATCTGGAAAACTCGGATCAATTGTCTGTCCCAAGGTAAGTCATACTACCAGTGTCAGCCCTTGAAAAAGTAGGTTCTGTCCCTTTGTGTTCCGCTCAAACTGAGCGCGGGGGTCAATGGCCACAAGGCTACGGCAAACAAAGTCTTAAGAGTGCATTATTCCACATATTTACAACTGTCTGTCAATCTTCCTTTCTCTGTTGTTCTATTTGATTCCCTTGGGTCCTACCTGCATGACGTCTGTAACCTTTCAATGTGGTTTTCTTGTTGTTCTAATTCGTCCCCAGGACATTATAAGTATCGTCTTTCAATCTCCACTCTCCCTCTCTCAATAGTGAAATTTGGGGATAAGTATACTTCTGTAAAATGGCAGCATGCTCTGGCCGGCTTTGTCAGAGAACCAGATAACAATCAACATGTAGCCAGTTGTGGGGATTTTCAGGAGAGATGAGGATGAGGAGCAGGAGGGAGAACATATTGACAGTCAATAGCGCACCTGCTAGCAGGATCCTCTAATTGTTTCTTGCATTCCTCGGGAAGCCCAGCAATTCTGACAAACCACTGCTCAAAGTTAGCCGCACACCTCTAAATACCCAGCAGCTAACTCCTCAACTGACCTACACCAAATATCAGTCCAATTGCTAGATTGATGGAAAGTCTCCTTCATTTTCCACAGAAAGACCCACA
The DNA here is from genome assembly GCA_030704615.1 of Takakia lepidozioides. NCBI lineage: Eukaryota > Viridiplantae > Streptophyta > Takakiopsida > Takakiales > Takakiaceae > Takakia > Takakia lepidozioides. The sequence goes on from CM060733.1 coordinate 37,863,991, forward strand.
CATTATCACTTAGGAAGACTACAATAAACAAAGAAACGCCCTTTGACTGAATTTGCCAGTACAAGCTCAAAGGAAAGAATGTACTTATAAGACGTTGTGTGCCGTAGCCTTGTGGCCACTGGCCCCACGCCCAGTTTGAGCGGAACACAAAGGGACAGAAACTAGCTTTGTCAGGGGCTGACACCGGTAGTATGTCTTACCTTGAAACATGCAATAGATCCGAGTTTTGCAGATATCCTCTAGAAAGCCCTTCACACAAACATCAATCTACTGTATGTGATTTGCCCGATAACGTGGTAATTTGATTTGTTCAAAGGAAAGAGAGAAAGGGGAAGTGAGGAAGACCAATACTGCTTGGTATTCTCACCTTGATGCAAGAGGCAAAAGCTTCTGGCGCAATTCCAGGTACTCAGGTACCTACTACCCCCAAAAAACATGCATCCAGCTTCCTGTCAGGAAATCCAACCCTGACATTAAAGTGTGGGTGTGCAGCTGCGGTGTGTAAATACTCTTAACTCAATGTCACTTTGCATGCTTTGGTATGTACCAACCCTGCTTCTTTCTTGGGAGATGTTTCGAAATCTGCGTCAGAGACAGTCCATATTGGATAAATGGGCTGGTGGGGGGAGAAGAGAGAGGCTAAGCCAGAATCCTAGACCCTCAACCCACTAATGCAGCCCAAACCGTCAGCAGATTCTACAGATTAAGCAGATTCTGTATAGTTTGGGCATGACAGGTGAGAGGTCTCAATATCCGCTTCAAAGTCTTAGGGTTAATCCATTCCTGAAGATGGGGTCAAAAGGCTGTAGGGAGGGGTTCGTCTCTGTGGCCGTTCATGGTCTCGTTCAAAATGGAAGGGTACCTGCAAGATCCTTGGCAACTGAGTGCATTTATTTTTATTGCACAGAGGATAGCTTGTGTTGGAGGTGTTGGTAGAAGCTCTACCTCTGTATAGAAATTGTCTGTAGTTCTACCAGCAATCAAAGAGGAGCGGAGCTTAGAAATGTTCATGAAGGTCACATCTTCTTGCCACCATGGCAGTGTGACTACCGGGATACTTCAGACACAAGTTTCTGAAATACGTGCCCAATTGAGCGCTGCTGTCTATGCGCCAGAACCTTTTCCGTAAGGATTTTTTTATGCTTATACTGTAAGTAAAATAAAAGAAGGAAGACTGGCCATACTCCTGAAATAGCGATAATGCCGAGTGAATCGGTACCAAATCCTGCCTCGAGCTCAGCTGACAAATCCCTGTTCTTATCCTGCACACAAACAATCCAACCAACAAGTCAGCCAACACACTACCTCTACCGGAGCGTTGGCCTGCAAACACACGCGCTTCATTTCATGCGGGTACAAAGAACAATGCTAACAAACGTCAAATCATCAAATACCAAGATCTCAGGATACGAGATGGTGATGACACGGCCTGTGGCGGATATTTGGTCGGCCATATCTGTTTGAGCGCAGATCCAATTGCAGGATCAATCTCCAACAATTAAAGCCTGCATCCACTAAAACCCTAGAACCCCCAGAGCCCCCTTCATCTTCACTATCCTGGAAATCCGAGACACTCTACTATCTGACCTAATTGTTTCTGCTTCATGGGTGTCAAAATGGCTAAGCCCCTGTTGTGCCTTCTTCCCCAGGTCACTTCCTCTCCTTTGCTCAAAACTGCTTCCTAATTTGCCTAAGTTCCAACCCTAGGTAACATCTCTCTTATTGAACATTATTCCTTCAACATGTGCCTTCAGACCGTCCATTGGGCCCTCCATGGCCTACGTTGAGCAGTAGGCTCTGTAAATTCACTGGACGTTAAAGAATCTTTATCTTATCTTTATCTTATTGAAGAATTTATGAATTTTTTTTAAGGTTATTAATTATTGGCATATTGACGGTGGCGGTAATTTGTATCGGAGTCTTCTTCCTCGACAGGAGAGAGGCGGGTGCTCATAGAACTACCAACCCTGCGGGAGGGTGTCATTCCACCTGACGGTGGAATCCGAGATTCTCCTGCACAGTCGACCACCTTTTGCCCAGGTGGTATCAAAGCAGAGAGTAGTTGTTCTCTTCTAGCTTGAGAGCATCTTGAAAGAGCTGCACACACAACACCCCATGCTTTTCTTGCCTCAGACATCATGTCTGAGTGAACCCCAAACAAAACAACCTTGGCACAGCTTTGTTTACCTTCATAGTACCAGGTACGTCTATTTCTCCATATATTCCAAAGGGTGTGTGCCCCCTCAGAACCGCCCAGACTGGGCATGTGCTTACGACCCCTGTATCACTTGCATTTAGCAGCAGAGCAGCAGGATGGGCATAGGGAGGCTTGTTCCAGAAAGAAAAAAAGGAAAACACCTTTCTCCAGACATGGACAGGGACATCGCAAGACAACAAGCAGTTCTCGACAGTTTCCGGAGATAGAGATAAGCAAGCAGTATAAGCATTGTTAATATCTGAAATGACAGCTGAGACAGGCAAGATCCCGTTGGCGATCTTCCAAAGGAACCCCGCAATTTTCGCTGCTCTAACCTTCCTCCAGACATCAGTCCATATGGACATCCATGGCAGCACATGGCTGGTTATAGGTAGCCACTTTGCATCCCACTTATAATTCATCATAATTGGAGGCTTCATGAGCGCATAGCCCATTTAAACCGAGAATCGGAAGAATGGGTCATGCTTCTTGGTCATCCACGACCACTCACTAGGGTCAAATTGGAGTTGTTGAATGGGTGCCTGTAGAAACCATCTGTACGAACCAGAGTATTGTGCAATCGCAACTGGGGGTGTCGGGCTGATTTCCCCCGAGACCAGACAGAAAACTCTTATAGCACACAAGGAGTTCTCTAGGAGGAAGCCCGTCCTGGCTCTGACAGGTTACCCGTAGAATCAGAAGTGAACCTCCATCCCGAGATGGAGTCCCCTGACCTACTAGTGGCATAAAAACCGAATGGTGATTGCCCCAACGAACCTCCAAGTCAAACTGGGAGCGATAACCTATTGACTGGATGAGAGCAAAGAGAAACCCAGGAATCGGGTATGCTACCAGAGATAGTGCTCAGAGTAGCCACTCTTCTACTTGAAAGGGCTGGTATGAATTCAGGAGAGCAGAAGTAGCCATTTCCCAAAAGTGAGAGAAATGGGAGAAGCCCGCGGAATCCCAGGCTGCCCATGTCTTGGAGTTCTTAATCAAGAGATGTGAGTCCGCATTGTAGTTCAGAAAAACAGACTGTCTAAGAGCCTCATCCATCGACGATGGTGTTTTTTGATACAGGAATGGCCGGATTTTGGTCCAGGCACTCCCTGAGGAACCCACTTGACTAAAAGTGAGGTGATCTGGGTTGCTGGGTCTAAGATTCCCAGACCCCCAAACTTTTTTGGCTGAGTTTGTGAGTACATTTTGTAGGTGTCGCAATCAACGGCCAAGCTCTTGTATGCCCTGCTCTGCTCCTGTTGTGCTGAATGTTGGTGAAGTGAAGCTGTGGTTCCGATATGGTAGATGTGTTGTGCAAGTCCAGCAACCATCCACGAAGCTTTCGATTGCAGGCCGCCTGTCCATAAGCCATCCAAAGAACTGGAGTAAGAAGCGCATAACACTACGGTGTATTGAGGAAGGAGGCCTGGCTTGCAAGCAGAGGCCAGAGCCCATGCAAGAAGAAAATTTATTGGCGACCAGCAGATGCTGCACATTGTGGAGGAGATAGGTGCAGCAGGTGTCTTCTTCCCTGGGACGACGGGAGTTACAACTGGGCTGCGGGTGAGGGAGAGATGAGAGATTCTGGGTTGCACTGCGATTTGAAGCGGGTTGGGGGAGAGAGGAGGGAGATGAAACGGGGTGGGACAGTAGGAGGAGTGAGGGGAAAAGTGCAGTGGTGGAGGCGGGGGTTGCACTTTGCTAGCATGTGCAGCAGCAGGGGTTGCAGGGGCATATGTTCTCGGACATAACCTTAAATTTTATGGGGAAGGACTATCCGCTCTATCGGATTATACTTTTGCAGTCTTCGTACTTCCATTTACTTCTCTCAGGCCCCTGGACAGAGTACAGAAAGCTGCAAATCGAACTGCAGATTGATGACCCTTCTGTGAGCGCGGAGGGGCTGGAGATTGCCTTCTCCTACATGTATGGTATGAGCCCAGTTTTCACTGGAGATAATGTGATGGCAGCACTGGTCGCAGGGTGTTTTTGTTGGATGGAGTTCTGTGACAAGTGTGTGCAGTGCATTGTAGCCAACTTGAGGGTGGACACTGTTGTTGCTTACCAGCAGCTGTCCGAGCGGCATTGCAATGGCTGGTTTGCCGACCTGATAAGAAATGCTTGTTGGACATTTATTTGCCCACATGCATCGCGTGAGGTCGTTCATCTCCTTCCAAAGCTTTCTTTGCAGGTGCTTCCCACCACTCCACTTCCCTCTTTACACCCCGCCATTCCACCTGATTTAGTAATCTCATCAGCCCCAAGTGTGGCATTCAATATGGTTGGGGCAATCTGTGGGTGTGCGTATGCATAGCCCTATCCAGGAAGGTCTTTCCATTGCAGTGAGGGTCAAGTAATTTAGGGGTTGTATGTGTTGCTCTTGCACATGACTCTGAGTCTGTCATTCAAAATTCTCGGGTGATGTTGAATCTGAGAAGGGAAGAGGTGAACAAGCCTGAGACTCATGACGTGTTCATCTGGAGAGGTATAATTCACACTGTGCCTTCTAAACTTGGCGAATATGAGGATTCGTTGGGTGCATATTGTCGGTTGGTCTTAATTACATCAATTGTGCCTGGAAGTGACATGGAATCTACTGGGGTTATGGAGGAGAATTCTAACGTGCTTGGGACTTGGATGGCACTTACTTCGGGAACCCATGTATGTCCAGATCTCACCCGGATAATCATCGCTACTGAAGTCTTGAGTGGAGAATCATTTTGTCTGAGCTATAGTGATGTGTGCAGATATGTGTCAGTACAGTATCTGCAAAATAAAAAATTCTTAGGTCATGGGATATGAAATCCCAGACGTAATTTCCATGTGGATGAAACAGTTATGTTCTGGAAATAGATTGTCAGGCAGCACTTTTAATGAGGGAATTGTATGATCATACTCTGAAGTGTGAGATAAGTCAAAAATTTCTGAGGTGATGATGATCTGAGACATCAAGAATTGTAGCTACAGCAACCAGTCAACGAATTTGCAGATTACTTCATTACCTACACAGGCAATGGTTTGTCTCTCCCTCTTAGTCATCATGGGTGCCACCTGTGAGAGAGATGATTAGTCACAACCCTTGTTACTTCCAGCTAGTGAAGCTGGTTTGGCACCTTACTAGGTGGACAACGCGTACAGAGACCACATGATAAAAGGTTCATTGGCAGGGTTTTATCGGTTGGGGGTTGGATTTACCAGACAGACAGGTAGGTACTAAGAGGGACTGAATAATGCTGTTGTGTGGCTGATCTAGCTCGTTTGGGGAAATAGTCCTTGTGTAGGTGTTATGCAGGCTGTTGAAATCAGATGAACTGTGGGTTCTCAGTGAATCAGAGTGCAGACTGGAAGTTGGCACGTGTGAAACCCACTGATTTTGTTTCGAAGGCTATGGCAGCAGTGGTTTAATGAACGTCATACTCTGCACGATCGATGCTCTCTAGTATGAATAATACTCCTTTCCCTTCGAACCTGCTTGCTGGCTGTGGTATATCAGTGGGCTCAACCCCCCCAACCAGGTGTGTCATATCAAACGTTCGCAGGAACGATGGAGATACACAAGGTCATAGCAAGGAGATGTGAAAACAGGACATCGACATTGGGGTTGAATAAATGAACAGAAGAAAAGACAGGCAGTGAACAAGTGACACACACAAACGCTGCTGAATAGATGAAGATCAGGGATTGTGAAAGTACATAAAGATCAGGGAGCTGCAATTAGCACTCGAGAAACTCAACTACCAACACCTAATCACCATTGAAGCAACGAAGCAACCTATATCCAGACAAAGCAAACGACACTGGTAACGGTAAGAGTAGAGAGACAATGGCATACGATTGACCAGCCAAAACCAAAGAGAGAGAACGCTGACAGGGGCCTATGAATGGCAGTATCGAATTTGACCTCGGCTTCAGACTTGAGCTACCGAGTCTTCTTGTTCTGGAAATTTTCCTTTGCCATCCAGCATTCCTCATGATCCCTGCCAAGACAACACTGATGTCTCAGTTTGTTCTTCACAACATGAGCCCGTGTTTTTGTGAAAAGAGAGACAAAGAAACAGTTCTCGAAACAGTCTTACAATGAAAACTTCTCGAGAACATGTTCCCATGAATGGAACAGAGAAACGGAAAGGAGGAAAGGGAAGTGGCAAGAAAGGGTCAACAAACTTGTCTGTGTTCTCGAGAGCCTGCAATCGAAGGCGAGGAGGTCTTTGTTAGTGTGCTTGTTCTGAGCAAGGCAGCCGAAGATGGCGATCTCGTCGCTGAGAGGGCTTGCCAGCATGAAGCTGAAGGATGTACCCAGCTTTGTGAAGTCGAGTGTGACGAGGGAGAATGTGTCCCAGAAGACCCGGGGCTTTCTGTACAATTATTACGAGAAGTACATCAAGACCGGCAGCGTCAGGCCCCTGAACGATGCGATGATCTCCCTCTTCCTTCTCTCTTACGCCGTTGGCTGGCCCACGGAGATTCGGCACCTGCGCCATGCTGAGGAGGAGGCCAAACATGGTGGCAAAGGACACCACTGATATGCGATTTGGTCTTTGCGGTTCTTCTTTCTTAGTCCTTCCAATATTCTTCTAAGGTTTCGTAGCATGGGTTATCTGGATTGGAGGGTCCCGATTGATAGGGAGAGGACTCAAGGAGAGCTCCCATTGCTCTCTGCTGGAGTGATGATATAGTTCAAGTCTAAACTCCTCCTTGAATAAAATTTGCTTGTATTACCAACAACCCAAGTCAGACTCTGTTTTGTATGGACGCTTTTTGGGGCGAAGCAAATGGTAGAACTGTGATCGTGACAAAAAGCTGTAAGCATACCTGATGTAATGAAAATTTCTGGTGCTGTAAAACCCTTGTATAGCACCGATGCTCACTCAAATCGAGGCCGGGTAGTTTGAGCTACAATGCTTTGCAATCTGGTGTTTAGTGACATTGATGATGTTTGGTAGCATCCTTGGGTGGACTACTGGGCTCATGGGAAGGGCAGTGCCATCCTCAGGGGGTTCCTAAAGATGCAAATTGGTTTCTGGGAAGGCAAATTTTCTCTGCAGTTGACTACATTGATGAATGTTTACACTCCCGGAGGATCACAAAAGTCTCAATCTCTATCCTTGTAGAAATATGTGACAGCTATGAATGCAAAGAGAACAAATTCTTATCAAACTCCATCACATGTGATTGGAATCAAATAAACTTGAAGCCCCCCATCCACAGGAAAGCCTCATTGCCCATTTTTCCACAATTGAGCTCTGGGTAGCTATTACAGTGTTGTATAGGTTCTAATGGTATGGCTCTATTAAGAAAAACCCAATAGAAAGGCGGTCACAGATTCAAGACCTCAGGGAATATTAGCAAAGAAATGCAAAACGCACACAACATTAAACGACAACACTCTAGGAATCAGGCCCTAATTTCATGGAGTCAAACAGAGAGAAGTTTGCCTCCAAAAGGTTACTAGAGATCTGAGTAGTACTTGTTATGGAGACACCCCCGCTCCGCAAGAAGAATCTGGTAACAGAACCCAGAACATGGTGCTTGAAAAACATGCCACAAAACTTGTGCTCATGCAGACTTGCTTGGTTGGTCTACTGGCACAGGTGGTAAAAACCTAAAGAGTTCCTTGGCACCAGATTCCAACCAGCAGAGGCCCCATGCTTCCAGTAGGTGTCACTAAGGGACAAGTTCCCCTGAGATTTGTCTTGTCCGGTAGTCCTCCTCCTCCTTCTGCCTCTCATTTACTTGTTCTTTTACTCTTAGCAACATTGCCTCCACAGGATCCAAGGGAAAGACTCACATATCGAAGGTGCCAGTGGCACCATTGAAGGCTGTGGCAGTGCTGACAGGGACTGCTGGAATCAGTGGGGTTGTAACTTTCTCACAGGATGGCATGCAAGGTTAATATCATATCTTGGTTTTTGTCTCCCAGTATGTCTGCAGCTAGAGCTTTAATTGTGTCGGGGAATCGACAGTTTTAATAGTCATTGTCTGATCATGTTCAAGTTCTGTCTATTACAGAGTAATCCAATGTTCCTTTCTCCAAGATAAGTATGCCATTGAGAACAAGTGATCTTTCTCAAGTTTTAGTGAGACAAGACCACTTTGATCAATGGTGACAATATGTGATAGAGGTGCCCAGAATCAAGTTGTTGGATGTACTGGCCACTTCATGCTGTATTCTATTGTTTCAAAACTTTAGATCCAATCCATGGATGGTTACATATGTAGTTGAAATCTGTTCTAGGTGCTTTACAAATTGGGAAGAAATCCAATGAGACTGTTGCTGCAGGTGAACAAGAGTGAGTGCAATTTTTTATTGCTGAATTTTTTGAGGCAAGGCAACCATGGCTTCCACATCCATGCTCTTGGCGGTACCACCAATGGCTGTCTTTCCACTGGTATGAATCCCATTAGTTTTCCTTGCATTTTCACGGTTAGTTGCTGCTCCCTGTCAATGAGTCAGGCATCACAATAGAAATGCATCGTAGGTAGGTTTAAAAGTCATGTGAGTGATGTGAATAGTTCCAGGGTCTACGTGTGTGGCACCAGGTGCACACTTCAATCCCAATCATCATGAGCATGGGGGTCCCAAGGATGCAATCCGTCATGCTGGAGACCTTGGCAACGCTATTGTGGAGATGATGGTGAGATCTCCCCTCGTCCTCTCTCATCTTTCTCCTTAAAACAGAAAATATCCTTTTTCGTCAACATTTTGAAGGTCCTTTCTTTTATCCTCTGTCCTCAACACTGATGGCAGTGCAGCCACATGCCTCACACCTTTAAGCTAGGCAAGTAGAGGCAGAGTGCTTAGATCAACCTCTTCTACTTCAGACTTCCGAGCCAAGCAGCTCCTGGCACTGTCTCATGCCTGTGGTATGATCCTCCAATCGATGCTACTTCATTTGTTCTTGAGAAAGTGTTGATGACTAGAAAGATCTTTGTTGCACAGATATCCCAATACCCCTTCCTGTTTTTTGTGAGTAGCCCTGCAGTTTAGTCTGTTTGATTTAGCTTTCGTAGATGAACGATTTATGGTCGTTGTTCACCAGCCTGGTTGTGAGATTGTGGAAGTGGGGCAGGTGTTGCCAACATGTGTGTGAAGGACTCACAGGTATTGCTTTTTTAAAAGCTTATCTTCATGTACTTAAGATTTTCTGATCTCCAATAAGTAGTTATGGGCAGGTATAGGGCCATGAGTAGCTCTGAGCAGTTCCTGGTTTCAGATAGTGAAAAGAATTCAAAAACTTGCTTCTGCCAAGACTTGTGTTAGAGACTTGTTCAGAGTTTAGTGATATTTGTCGGGGTATCGGACCATATACTCATACAGCCTTGCCCACTTCTACCAGTAAGAAGTACCATCAAAGGTAGCAGGTGGCATTTAGGTGTGCTTCCATCTTGGTTGGCCATGTTAAGCTTGTTTCTTGTTGGGGCGAACTAAGTGCAATTTGTTGTAGAGACTCTTGCCCCTTAGCAACCAGGGAATATTGTGGAATGTCCCCTTAACTGACAGATTCTTTTTGAGTACTACTCACTCCCTGGCACTTAGAAGCTCTGCTCTTGTCCTTGAAATCTGGTGGATCTTCACCCACACTTCATCCCTGTATCCTTCAGCTATTCCTACCCTCGCAACAGATTGTCATGGTTTCTTCCCCTTATGGCAAGTAGTTGCTACGACAACCCATAACTTCCAGAGCAAACATCCCTTTCCCCAACCTGCTAGACACTGCTAGGCTGACTTGGTGGTAACACTAAAGAAGACAAGGAGGACAGCTTGGGAACGCACCCTGAGGAAGGGAATAGAGCTGCCCACTAGGATCCACAGATTTCTCTTCCTCCAAATTCTGCTACTTCAGTCTCTCCATTTGGATTAGACCTCACTGTCAATTCTCCTCTCAGAAAAACATTAATCACTGATGCAAGGTAGGGTTCCATTTTGGTATCACTGGGTGAAATGGCTGCCACCACCATTTAGAAGTGTGTGTTCCAGTCTGCTGAACCCAATTTCTGTCTCCATTCATCAAAATCAACTGCTAGTAAGCAACCACATACACCATGCAATTAACACAACTGAATTTGAAAAGGGAAACTAACGTAGGAAGGATCCGCATTTTGTGCAGTTGGTGCCCATATACAGCAGTCAGAGAGCCTCCCTGTCATAAAATGGTTCTAGAACTTTGTACCTGGATGTTATTTAAGACTTGGGACCTTGCACATGCGCTTCCATGCTTGAAAATCATGAGGGTCGCACACCTTCCCCGGAGGACTTCTATGCTCCGAATGCCATTTCATGAGTTTTGTCAATGATGGACTTCAGAAAAATGCCTTCAAACATTGGATGATCAGAAAGTAGTTCATTTTCTAGCATTTCCTCGTTGCACCTTGGACACTTGGTGAAATGCTCATGCTCTCCATACTACAAAGTTTGATTGTAAGGACATGCATGAATAATCCTGTAGCCCACCTTGTAACCCATCCCCAGTGTCTAGCACCCTCTTCCTCTTTTCGCATTTGTGGCAACTTTTGGCTCCAAATGAGGGGCATGATTGTGGACATGCCCACGTTGCTTAGGCCGAAAAGAATTTGCAAACTATGCAACAGCAAGATGGTGGAGAGTCGAGTCACTTTCGCCCCTTCGTACAAAATGTGTGTTTGCCTCACTCTCCATGGCACTTGAGCTAGCATATCCAACTCTTCTTCCTCCTGGCTCTCTCACCCAAATGCATAGCCCCAATCCCCTTGCAATCAATACCATGTTTTGGTTCCTCCTCCTCATCATCTTATAGAGTATCACAGCCCATTGTGTCCTCATGTTCATCACCAACTTCATCCAAAAGGATGAACAAGGTTCTGCTGATATCGTTGTGGTCCATAGTTGAATGTCAATGAAAGCCCTCGAATGAACATTCACTGCCTTGGATTGTGGTTGTCTCTTACACCACAGGACGTGCACTACGGACCATTGCATTCAATGAAACAGCACATTTCTTTCAACTTTTATCACAAATGATGAACCGTCCACCCTCATGTTTGAAGTCACACACTCTCTTCTATGCATTTTACTGGTTTCACCAAAAATCCCCACAAGAACAGACCCCATCTTGGAAGTGATGGAAACGGTTGCCATCCCGTACAACAAGTGCTCGCGCACCAATCTTCGATATGAACTTGGTGGCTGTGTGGCAGTCACCACACACCCTCAGGTTCTTGATGATATGGATGGGTGTCCCCTGGGGTGTGCTGATGATCCCAAAAGCAATAGCCAGCTTCTCACTGTGGTAGCAGAGAGAAAACTCCTTTTGCTCCTCCTCCACATCATGTAATACAAAGCAAGTGTCAGGCACATACCCAGCCTCCCTCATCTGTCCAAACAATCTCTTCAGTTCAGCATGGATTTCCTCAATTTGGGGATGCATTTTGTCTTCTACAACAAATGTATGCACCTGATTGTTAATCTCAATACAGCTGCGCCCTGCCTCCTTTCTGACACCTCTTTCCTCCATCATTTTTCTCACCTTTGCTTTCTCGTCCCACCTGCCAGCAGCAGCATAGATATTTGATAGAAGCACATATGTTGCAGCATGATCAGGATTGCAGTTGAGAAGGTTTTTTGCAGCTCGCTCTGCTAGCTCCACATCTCCATAAATTCGGCAGGCGCCAAGCAAGGCCCCCCAGACTCCAGCATCTGCTTCGATTGGCATTTCCTTGATGAAATCCTCTGCCTCCTCCAATTTCCCTCCACGGCTAAGAAGGTCCACCATGCAGCCAAAATGCTCCACTCTAGCCATGAAGCTGTAATCTCGAGTCATGGAAGCAAAGTAGTGATGGCCTTCGTCCACTAGGCCCAGATGGCTACATGCAGAGAGAAGACATAGAAAGGTGATACTGTCTGGATTCAAGCTTTCCTGTTGCATTTGTTCAAATAGTCGCAGGGCCTCCCTGCCATGTCCATGCTGGGCATACCCTGCCATCATCATATTCCATGACACCACATTTCGTTCGGCCATACTGTCAAACACTTGACGGGCATCATTAATGCTCCCACATTTGGCATACATGTCAGCAAGGGCAGTCTCCAGAATGATATCTGCCGAGATTCCAGCTTTGCTGATGTCAGCATGGACCTCTTTGCCCTTTTCCAGGGCTGCCAGGCTAGAACAGGCATTGAGAACGCAAATGAATGTCACCTTGTCAGGCGTCACCCCTTCCGTTATCATTCGTTCATACATCTCCAAGGCCTTCCTACCACAACCATGCTGAGCATATCCTGAGATCATCACACTCCATGAAACTACATCTCGTTTATGCATGTTGTCAAAAACCTGGTGGGCATCATTTAAGCTCCCGCATTTAGCATACATGTCAGCAAGGGCGGTCTCCATAATGATATCAAACCCCATTCCAGCCTTGACAATGTCAGCATGGACCTCTTTGCCCTTCTCCAGGACTCCTAGGCTGGCACATGCATTGAGTACACAACTGAATGTGAAAGTGTTGGGGGTCACCCCTTCCTGTATCATATGGTCGTAAAGTTCGAATGCCTCCTGACCACAGCCATGCTCGGTGTACCCTGCAATCATCACGCTCCATGAGACAACATCACGTTTTGCCATATTGTCGAACACTTGACGTGCATCCTTCATGCTCCCACATTTGGCATACATGTCAGCAAGGGCAGTATCCAAGTTCACATGTGACGGAATTCCAGCTTCGATGATGTCAGCATGCACCTGTTCGCCCTTTTCCAGAGCTCCTAGGCTGGCACATGCATTAAGAACACAAGTGAATGTGACCCTGTCAGGCAATACCCCTTCCTGTATCATTTGCTCATACATCTTGAAAGCCTCCTCACCACACCCTTGCTGAGCATATCCTGCAATCATCGAGCTCCATGAGACCACATTTCGTTTAAGCATATTGTTGAACACCTTACACGCATCATTCACGCTCCCACATTTGGCATACATGTCGACAAGGGTGTTCTCCAAGTTAATATATGATGGAATTCCAGCTTTCATCATATCAGCATGGACCTCTTTGCCCTTTTCTAGGGCTCCTATCCTGGCACATGCATTTAGAACGCAAATGAATGTGACCCTGTTGGGGATGACCCCTTCAAGTTGCATTTCCTTATACAGCTCCAAAGCGTTCACACCGTAATCATGTTGAGTATATCCTCCAATCATGGCATTCCATGAGACCACATTTCGTTTTGTCATTGCATTGAACACTTGCCGCGCATCCTTCATGCTCCCACATTTGGCATACATGTCAGTAAGGGCAGTCTCCAAATTAATATATGATGGGATTCCCGCTGTGATAATGGCAGCATGAACCTCTTTGCCCTTTTCCAGGGCTCTTAGGGTGGCACAGGCATTGAGAATGCAAATGAAGGTGACCCTGTCGGGTGTCACCCCCTCCCGTTGCATTTGCTCATAGATTTTAAAAGCCTCCTTAGCACACCTATGCTTGGCATATCCCGCTATCATGATAGTCCACGTGAATACCGTTCTTTCAGGCATTTTGTCAAACACTTGGCGTGCCTCCACCAGACTCCCACATTTGGCATACATGTTCACAAGGGTGTTGAGCAATAAGGTGTTCGGTTTAAATCCACTTTGGATGATGTGCGCATGCACCTGCTTTCCCTCTGCTAGGTCTTTCAAGTTGATGCACTCCTGCAAGACAGTAACATAAGCATTGGAGTCTGCCTGAAGGCCTTGTTGGTTCAAAATGCAAAGTGCCTCTTTCAATGCTCCTGCCTTAGATGGGGTCCTCCAATCCCCACACATGACAGGAGAGATCTTGTTTAGGCCCTCTCTTGACCCTCTTTCAAAACTGGTGGCGATTGGTGCTACCCCTGCTGCCAGTTTGATGGCCAACAAAGAACTGTGCCAAATTGAAGCCTGCCGTCCTGCATGACTGAAAGCACTTACTTACCATAGGTTTAAGCTATCATGTTCCTCAAAAGCTCCTAGATGCTTCAAAGAAAGCTCTCGTTGTGAGAACAGGCTCCTTGCTACATATTAACAGGGTTACATAACTACTGCAGTCATCTACTTTGAGTGCGAACTGTACCAAATTTATCTGTGTGAGTTGAAACCCTTGACTCAGCGCCACTGTAGTGTTGGCCTGGAGCTCCATGCTGTACGTGGACATTGGAGCCATCAGCAGGTTGTACTCCATCTTGTACCATCACAGCTACCTCTGCTTTCACCCAAGGAATTTCCGATAAAACGCTCAATCCAAACGGCTTCCTTTGTGCGCTTACGTCTGAAGAATGATGATCGTGGACCTTTCTATGAAAACCACTAGTGGGCACCTGAACGCCCATAGCTTTGACAAAAGCCCCACAAGCACTACAACCTGCAAGCTCTGGGTAGATATGTTGGTAGTGAGGAATATGTAATTTACAAGCAATAAATACAGGTCATGCCCCCAGGAGTAGAAAACAGGACACAATTCTTTTTGCAATAACCGAATGCGATTGCGACACTGCCAGTAGACACTGTCTAGAAGGGGGAAGAGAGAGCAATTATGGGGGGATGGAAGCCTGCAGCTAAGACACATTTTGTAAGAGTGATTCGATTCACCTGTGGACATTCAGTTCCCTCACCAGGGGCTCCAGCTCCAACAAAATGTGGACACACAAATGCAGGTACAAGGCTCAGCCTTGGGAGAATTGGGCCTTTGTATCCTTCGTACTTTCTCCTCACCTCCTTGAGAACCAAAAGAGATATAAGACAGGATCTGTCAAATTTCCAAGATTCGGGGCGATGGACCCTCTCAGTTTGAAGTTAGAGAGCTTCATGTGACACCATGTCCAAAGCACAACTGCAAATGAAACTAAGATACATATATACAAACACTTCAGAAATCCACAGCAGATACCCAACAGAGCCTTTTCTTCAATATACCTGTGTCACTCTTCTGCTCTGTCCTAACTGGAGACAGAGTGTACGATGACTGAGACCAGCACTCCTTTCAGTGCATTTACAAAATACCAATGTGAAAAGCCCCGGCACTTACAAAGAAACGACATCAACGTGTTGCACACCCACTGTGCACTCAATTCCTGTCCATCCAGAGAAACAAGGATCGCCCACCCAGTTTTCTAGCGGCTGCGGGTCACCCACAGCCTTCTTGAAAGCCAGCAACGCCCCAGCTGATAGCATCATCAGACATTGACAAACAATTAGGGTCTAATAAGTTGTGTAGATTTGCCTTGAATTTCTAAAGATTGTTCAAAGCTGGGTGGTGACGCATAAGATAAAACATTCTGGTGCGACCTGGGCGCTAACCACAAGAGGCATGGCCAATCAAGTTCTGATCTCCAACTAATACGTACGCAATTATCTGAATCAATTGGTTGCTTGTCTTTCTCTGTGTCCATGACTTGATTTCTTCAATGCTCTGCCTTGTTAGACCTCTTTGTGCCCTACTTGAGAACACATTCTGAGCATGTCAACTTGCAATCTGGGAGGACAAGGTGGTGATCACGACTTCAACTTTTCTACAGATGCATGTACCCATTAGACCATGTCCCCTAGGATTCATGACAGGATTTACCAACGAAATCATTGTAGATTACTGTTAGAAACGACCCCAACATTTCTCTTTTGTTCTCCTTGTGAACTTGAGAGGTGATGGAAGGCTGTCTCTAAAAGTGGCCCCAGTAAGGATTTTTCCTATGCCACGAAGCTTGGGCAAGTGCTGATCGAACTACAAAGCAGAAACGGAAATGCAACCTCTTCCATAAAAGCTGACTTGCATGACCGCAACAGTCTCAGACAGTCTTCCCTTCAGTCATGCGTGTTGAAGGGAGGCTTCGTCGGTAGTAATGAGTGGGGAGAGAGTGAGGGAGAGAGTGAGAAGTGCCCAGCGGCACCTCATGAAGCTCATTTTAAAACTCTTCTACTCAGAACGAAGTGAGATTCGGCATATCGACAAATCGTTATTTGTTATTTCTTTTGATTTCTTCCTCGATCCTTTCTTCTGGGTTTTCTTCTCGTTTTGATGCATCTGGATGAGTGGACCATATGACTGTGTTATATCAATTCTCAATTTTCAAAGGGTTAAGAAGGTGAGGAAAAACTTAAAGCATGACTCGGCTGTGAGGCACAACGTCATGGCATTGTGCCAAGCCCAGCCCACAAACATGAAGGTGTCTCAGATGATGATGATAGCCAACCTTTCATAAGCATTATCAAGCTGAAAGCACTGAAAGCACATCCAACACTGTGCAGGTTCAAAAGCAACTGTTTGCAGGCACATTCCTCCCAAAGCCAAACGAGGCACACTCCAACACAATCCAACGGTTCACCAGGAAGCAAATGTACACGTAAATTTGAGAAACTTGAGAATTGGTAGGGAGGCCTGGAAGATATATGAGCAAATTATACTCGGAAGAGGTAGCGAGTTGCCAATGTGCACCATTCTTCGTGGGATTTACACGCCGTCTGACCCGAAGGTCCTATCATGTACACACAGTTTTGAGGCATTGCATCAAGGGGCAGTTGCGGTGGTCGATCATCCTATCCAGAATGAGAAGGGGAATGTGGTCGGAGATGCCTTCAGGCTCATCAATCCACAGACAATGATGCCGGGCACGGACAGCGCCAGACCACCTCCAACCTGGGCCCACCTCCACAAGCCTTCTATTCGGGTACAGAACTGGAGCTGGCCGCTCTTCTGGTGTTTTTAGACCAGGGCCTTTGCTTCCTCCATTCGTAAACTGTGAATAGTTGTCGCATTATACCTTGTGCGAAGACTGGGCCCATCTTCTCTTGGGCACTCCTTGAAGAGAACCATAATGGACACTAGGACGTGTTTTCAGGAAATAATTCACAGAAAGATTTCTTGCAGGCATTGACACATGGATTGAATCGGCACTATTACCCTAGTGGAATCAATTATCGCAAGAATGAGCTCGAAGAAAAGATGCTGCTAAATCTTCACAAAAGTGGACAGATGGGTTGGCCCTCTAGTGCTTTGACAACCATGGCAAAACCAACGAGTTATCCTAGTTAGTGTACCGGCCGCTTGTTCACCAGAGGCACCAAAAGTACATTCTCTTCAAATCCAAGTTTCGCAGTGATACCGATTGTCTTTTGAAATATGCCTGCAGATCACTCATCTGAAGTGTGACGGCTATGTAATTGGGCATGTCTACCTCCATGGACTCGCAGACGGAATGATCCTGTGGCATTTTATCAAGGGCAGAGGTAGCCCGTGGGGAACGCATCTCTTTTCTTCCCAATTTCAGCTCGCGAGCGAATGTAATCAAACTCGCATCAGAGTCAGACAATTTGACAGATTGTCCAACAGAGATTTCCCTTTCAAAGATTGTCATGAAGAATGTCATTCAAGATTTTACAATGCAGAGAGGTTCTGGGGGTAAAATGGTGTCCATTATCATTTCCCGGAGTATTCCATCTTCCTTTACTGCGCCTCATCGTCACTCCTATTTGGTGCTCTAAGAACTAGTTTTAGAAACCTCCAAATAAACCAACACTCCCTATTTTCTATTTGGATCCAAACTCTGAGCTACAGATTGATGGTTGCTACTCTTACCATCTTCAGCAGTCTTTGTGATGTTAGTGGGCAAGCTCTATCCAGATGGATTGGATAATGATGGTATCATCCCTATCCTTGCTTCTGGGCACAAGACTGACCAGAATGCTAGGCTCCTTCACAAGACCAAGCTGCTTCAGCTTTGAGCTGATACCTACCCTGAAGGAATGATCGCGGCTAGGAGTCTGTTCTAGGGATTGTCTATAGAAAGCCCCTGCATATTCTGTACAACTCCAGGGTGTATGCTCATCCGCCTGGGGCAAATTAAAAAACAAGACAAACCCTACTGGTTTATTTGATGGTATCCTTATAAAGGGAACCATGGATTTTGGATTGATGTTTTATGCGGAAGGAGGAACGGGTTTGGACGGGTTTGTGGACGCAGATTGGGCACCTGGCGATCAAGAAACAAGACGATCTACCTCTGGATTTGTGTTCCGACTTGGGGGATCACCTGTAACATGGTCGAGCAAGAGACAGCCATCAGTATCCTTGTCGTCAACCGAGGCGGAGTATCGAGCCATAACTGAAGGTACCAAAGAATCGATGTGGTTGCAGACTCTTACTCAGGAACTTGGCTTCCTCATTGGTAAGGCAATTCAACTTTGGTGTGATAATTCAAGTGCTATCAAAATGGAGAACAATCCATTGTTTCACACGCGTACTAAGCACATAGAGGTGCATTACCACTTCATTAGAGAGAAAATACTAAAAGGAGAAGTAGACTTAGACCATGTTGCATCAGAGAGTCAACTTGCTGACATATTCACAAAACCATTTGGGAAACAGAAGTTTGTCCATTTCAGAGATGCCCTAGGATTAGTCAGCCTACAGCAAGTAATCAACCAACAAAAGACTTGCTCTACTCGTGAATGCTAACTAGTAGATCTTCTTGTTTGGATCATAAATAGGATAGGGTAAAGTATAACCAGTAGAACAGTATGCTCCTGTAGGATAGTCCATAGAACTCTCAATCCCAGATTCATACCACTATAGACAAGTCTTCAGCAATCTGGCAAAGGGGGTCAACTTTTGGTCTTTCACTCAAGGACAAAGCCGACTTTTCTCTCAATATTTGTGGACCAGAGCGAGCGGTCTTTCCTACACAGGCCATAATCTGCGAGATGCTCGAGATAACCACGAAAGAGAAGTGTTCTGGGTGTGAGAGAGGGTGTTGAGGCAGTCCACCCACACCCAGGCTCATGATCGTAGACCTAGTGGATACTGGAGGACATACACTATTACTATGAAGCTATTTAGATCACTTAGGTATTGGAATTAACACACCCATGTAGTATACCGATAGATCAGGCATAAGTGAATGCACTGCTCCAAGATTCTAGATAGTGGCTGGCTACCATATGCCTTAGTAATTGCAGCTCCATTATAGCTAGCGATAAGGCCCATGTGGTGACCATGTGGTCATGCTCTATCTCTTTCTCTCTATCTATCTATGTGACAAACACTATATATGTACCCTCACCTCCGGTGTAAAAAGTAGTTGAATATGAACAGCTGAGTGTTTCAACAAAGAGGACACGATAATTACATCAAGAAACCTCCAAGAAACATTCACAAGATCAAGAACTTGTCTCGGCCAGCAGACAGTAGGATGAGAATCGCATAGGAGAAACGGAGCAAGATGGACACAGAGTAAACCAGAAGGGACGACGAGGTTTACATGTTAATGCAAGAAATGAGAGAGAGAGAAAGAGAGAGAGAGAGAACTCACAGAAAATTCCAAGAATTGTGCCGATCACCATCTCCTTGGGGATAATTTTAGTGTGTATATGATCATGGCCGTGGTGCGCTGCATGGGCCGCGCCCTGCACTAGCCTCCTTGGGATCGCCATCTCCGCAGCCCTGTGTTGTCTCTCTCCTCTACAAGCTTGTGGGTCTGTTGAATCCTACACTAACAAGTCCTTCCTTTGTGAGTCTGTCTGATCTCGTCCTGCAACACCGCAGCCGCAGCTTTGCTCCTTGTCTGTAACCGCCGCTCTCTTTCTTGCGAGAAAGACAGGCAGTTCATGTCTCATCCACTACATCTCCCCGAAATTCATCCAAATCATCGAAAAGGCCACCTCAGGACACTGGATGAAGAACGAAGTCTGTAGAACGCTGAACGTTGGAAGGATGATAAATGTAATGAATGCAATGGGTTGGGAGAGTCATCCATGGCTCTGCTCGCCCTCTTCTTCTTCTTCTTCTTCCTTCACTGCTCGTCTGTACTGACGCTCCGAGAGTGAGTATGGCTGTGCTCCTTCATGTTTGCGTGGATTGATAGGAACCTGTTGTCAATTTCATCGCACAATTTCAACTCACTTACTGTCTTCCTATCGAAAGCATTCAGGGATTCGGTGTTGAAAATGATTTCCGTTTCACCGCTGTATGCATTCCTTTCCCGTCCCCGTATTCTTCCACCAGTAAGCTCAAAGGCTCGTATGGCCCTCGATATCAAGAATACACGAGCTCAGGAGGCATCTTCACCTCACTCGTTAGGTTTAAGTTCAGTGGTGACTCCTGTCTCTTTTTCCTTCCTACCTCCCTTGAGTTTTTATGTATTCCAACGAGGGGTTGGCCAAAGTTTTCTGTCATTTCTAGTTGCAGTGGCACTCGCCTCCAACATTGCTCCGCCTTCTTCGTTGGACTATTATGAAAACATTCCTCAAACTCTCTCTGGTACTCTCCTTCTCTCGAGAAAAAGTAGTTTAACTGATGGTTTTGCATTTGATTTGGTTTAGCTTTCCTGAAATCTTGAGATAGGTCAGGGGAAAAAGTGGTATGTGAGCCTTCCTAGCTCCGTGAATGGAGATAATAAGTTACCATTCCTGTTTGTATGGAACTCTAGTTGAGGATAAGGAGGATAAGTGCAGAAGTGCCGGATACAGCTACGACAGCATTTCTACTTGTCAGATTGAGAAGGTTTTAGAATAGTACAGAGAAATTGAGTAGGTAAGTATGCTGGTTTCCTTACTTTTGAGTGTCCCAACTCATCATTTCTCCGATTGTGTTTCGAAGCAAACATATAGAAAAGAGGATGCGCCTTGGGCCGAAATTAACTCTTCATTTGCTGCATGAGGACAGTCGAAGGTAAGAAGAATTCCAGTTAATCAAGTACATAAATGTCTTGTGAAGCACTATATACTCAAATTTCTCAAATTTACAATGCTTCTTGGTGAACAACATTGGATTGTGTTGGAGTGTGCCTTAGGATTGAGGAATGTGCCTGCAAACAGTTGCTTTTGAACCTGCACAGTAGATTGGGATGTGCTTTCAGCTTTATAATGCTTATGAAAGGTTGGCTTTCATTGTCTGACACGCATTCGTGTTGGTAGGTTAGGCTTGGCATAATGCCAAGACGCTGTTGCTTTGTATCCTGCACCGGTGTCTGTCGTATCTCTTGTCTGTCTTATCTCCTTTGGTTCCCAAGCAGGTGAGGAGAAAGTGCGAAGGATACAAAGGCCCAATTCTCCCAAGGCTGAGTCATGTACCCGCAAGTGTGTGTCCACCTGCATTCGGGGTGGGGCTGGAGGCCCTGGTGAGGGACCCTTAAATGTCCGCAGGTAAATCACTGAACTTAGCTGCAAGCTTCCCCCCA
Organism: Takakia lepidozioides; assembly: GCA_030704615.1. NCBI lineage: Eukaryota > Viridiplantae > Streptophyta > Takakiopsida > Takakiales > Takakiaceae > Takakia > Takakia lepidozioides. Next base: position 37,885,347 of record CM060733.1, read on the forward strand.
TAATTTCTCTCTCTTCTAGACAGTGTCTACTGGCAGTGTCACAGTTTTTGACGAATTGGGGACCAGCATTGGTGGAGTGAACATTTTGGTTTCTAGCAAGATGTGTAGACCAGCCTCTAACTTCAACACTTTTCTCCCTGCAACCACATTGGCATTGGCACTGACTATGTAATTGCCATCACACAGTTGGGCTGAGGCTTCGTACCCGGTATGTAGAAAGCCCCCACTCCCATGGGCAGTGTGCCCTCCAGGATGGGTAATAGCCAGTGTTTGCACGGTACACTTGATTAGTATATTCTCTTCCCTCTTGTCTCTACCCTCGTTCTCCAGTGTACATTTGCAAGCAAAGGCTGTGGATAACAGCTTTCAGATGCATCCTTCGACTGTCGCTTGCCATGGCAAGCCCAACTCATCTAATCACATGAATCCATCTCCCCCTTCTCTGTCATCCATCCACATACAGACCCACTGCCTTTGACATTGTTAACTTCGTGATCTTAATGTGTTGCAGGCCTCTGGTGGTTTTCAAAGAGGGATTCCGTAGCCGCCAGTACTGGTATGCAACTTGCTTAAACCAACCCAGTGCCATTCTCATGCATTCGGTTATTGCATAGGACTGTGTCCTGTTTTCTATTCCTGGGAAGACCAAGAGAAGAAAAGGTTAATGGCTAAAAACAACGTAATTGTGAAGCTGCTTGCCGTCAAACACAAAGGGGACCCATAGAAATATCTTTTGACGGCCTATTTCTCTTATGTATTTTCTATTCACTACAGTATTCATTTTCTGATACACTGTCCGGGGTTTTCTCACCAAAGAGACGCTCTCTTCAAATCTATTAAGGGAATTGTGCCTGTACCCCTGTTTACCAACTTTGAAAGTCTCGAGGCTGAGCCAAAAGCCCAGGCCCTCCTGAGGCCTAGTTTTTGGGCAAATCACACACAGCAGATTGATGCTTGTGTGAAGGGATTTCTAGAGGATATCTGGAAAACCCGGATTAATTCTTTATATGGAGGTAAGTCTTACTACCAACGTCAGCCCCTGACAGAGGTAGGTTCTGTCCCTTTTGTTCCCGCTCAAACTGGGCGCGGGGTCAATGGCCACAAGGCTACGGCAAACAACGTCTTATGAGTACAATCTATTCACTACGCATTTTATGTATTGAGGTAAATCCCAACAATTAAGCAAGCCTGTAATGAACCCCATTTCTTCCTCCTCCACCAAAACCTGGTCAGTCCAAAACATCTCTGGTTACAAGGCTATGCCAAGCGAAGACTGATAGTGCACCCACATCCATGTGGTAGTGAAATGTTTTATGAACGAACAGTGATCTTTACTGACTACGGAACTCTGGGCGGAGAAAACAAACTGCACATTAAGCATGCTGTGGCAAGATTGATGTCTATTGTGCAAAGTTACATCCTGCATGGACAATGGCCGCAAGGCTAGCATCTTTGTATTGACAGTATGAACACATATTTTGGATTTCTCACAAACGGAAAGTGTTTGTGGACCTAGCACTCAGTTTTTTTCACCGACATAGTGTTGAAGACAGCTATGTGACCACATCCGCTTCACATGCTCCTATGCTTTCTGCATTTTAGTGTGTCCAATTGAATTGCCTTAAGTTCTGACAGAAAAATCTGGCGTGTGTGGCAGCCTCGTGGAATGCAGTGACATATGCAACTTAATTGGTGATGGTGATGACGGACCTTGAACTTGGAAGTGCAGTTGCCTGACAGATTCTTTGTCATACTTTCCAGTAGAGGGAAGGAGGGCTAGGTCCAAGCCTTTGTAGTAGCCATTGTGGTCTTTGGTTTGCTTTAACTCCCTCTCCTAGCTGAATTGATAGCTCTTCAAGCAAGGTGCATAAGGCCTCTTACTAGGTTTCATCTGCGGTGTGTTGAAACATCCGGGGATACCTCCACGCCCGGAGTGGCACTATTTGCTGACATTATCTGAAATGTTGGAGATGTCCATCATGAATGATTGACACAAGTTCAGGGAGTGAACGAGCCCAACCCCTTTGTGGGACTTGTAATGCAGAGCTTAAGCTTGTTCCATGGGAACAGGATGGAACAGATTGCATATGTGATACTAACTTGCTGGTTTTAGTGGGGCTGTAACATTCAGAATAAAGGAACTCCCTCCTATTGTAAAAAAGATCTCATCAAACAACATGCCCTGAAGAAGGAATTCTCTCCGTCCTCACCAAATCGTCTGAAGCATTATTTTTCAAATATGTGAACTTTTAGTTTGTGTTTTGAAAATTAAACTTCCGGAGCTTATCACACTTCGTTCATGTAGATAACTTTTTCTTGAATTTTGGATGCTATGAAAATTTTAACTTTTTCCTTAAAATAGTATGTTATTTGGGTATATAAGCATTGCCCTCCGGTTGGCACTAGACATAGGATGGGAGTTGAATACGCACACAAGCCTTGTAAATAATCAGCGGAGCTAGAGGGAGAGGTCCCCACCCTTGTCAAGTCCAATGCTTCTTGTGCTTTATGCCCCATCCCAGCTCCGTGCTCCATGTTCCAGCACCTTACTCACTTGCTCCTACTGCGTTGCTTCCCTGTTCCCGATTCCCTCTCCCCACTCCCATGTGTTATTGCTCAGTTGATTCTCGGACTTTTGCTCTCTCCTTTTGGAGGAGTAGAAATTACACAAGGGAGGAGCTTCCCTCTCCCCACTCCCATGTGTTATTGCTCAGTTGATTCTCGGACTTTTGCTCTCTCCTTTTGGAGGAGTAGAAATTACACAGGGGACAACAGGGGAGCACAACCAAGAGAGGGAGGGGGGGAGCAATAATAACATGGGAGCGAGGGCAATAACAGGGGAGCGGCAGAGCAGTAACACTGAGGAGCCCGAACAAGGGAGTTAAGGGGGGAGCAATAGTAGTAGGGGAGCGAGTGCTCTCTTCTTCTAGGGCAGTAACACAGGGGAGCGGGAGTAGTAACAAGGGGGCACGAACAAGATAGGGAAGGGGGGCAGCGATAATAACAGGGGAGCGAGAGCAATAATAGGGGAGTGGCGGAGCAATAGCACAGAGGAGCGGGAGCAGTAATAAGCACTAACACAAGGGAGCGGAAACAGGGGAATAGGGAGCGCGACGATTGTGGAACGGAAGAGCGGAGATCGGAGATCGGCTTCAAGGACTTCGAATTTATGGGAATACAAAAAATTTATGTTTTCTTCTTTTAATTATTGAAGAGATCAACACAGGGGAGCGGAAACAGGGGAATAAGGGGCATGACGATTGGGAACGGAGGAGCGGAGATCATCTTCAAGGACTTCGAATTTTTTGGAGATACGAAAAATTTATGTTCTTCTAATTATTGATGAGAACAACCACACCATGGCCAAGGTTTGAACCCAAAAACTCCCAGAATCAGACAATACATTCAACCACCAAACTGTCCACCACTTTTTAATATCCTTCCAGAATTTTAATGTTTTACTCTATAATGCAGGCACAATGGCAAGGCTATGGGGTGGGGATTTGACTTCGGGCCGGCCAAGCAGTGTCTTTTTTTGAAGACTGCAACGCCCTTCAAAAGAAAGGCCAGATAAAATATTAACCTTTCATGATAAAGGACTAAAAACAAAAAAAAACTCGCAAATGAAAGTCTAAGTTTAATAATGAAGGGTTCAAGCCTCAAGGTACAAGTGCTTAAACCCATCCATTGCCCAACTTGCAATAGCCATTGGAGGTTCCAAATTCCAGTTTTGCCAATGGGTCAAATTCCATTTTGCGAGAGTGTGGGCTCGAAGTGGAGGCAGTGGAAGGCCATGGATTGGACTGCCATTTTTGAGATTTGGAGTGGCATGAAGAACCGTAAGGTAGCGGTATCTTAAAGTGTGCCTTTAAGCAACATACATGGCTCAAAAGGTGCAATGTCACAAAAATTACATGTGCAGATCAGCAAATGAAGCAACAAATTCTTTGTGCAAAGCACATAATTTTCGGTTCACAGATGTAATATACATGAATTATCAAAGTTAAGGTACACATTATCCCACTTTTGCTCAATAGATCCCCCTTAATGCCATATATTCCTCCTTGATATAAGCGTAAAGGTGCCATGTGTGCACAAGGTGTGCACATACATTGATCCCCAAAAATATCCAAAACCAAGCCAGATACGTGATCGGAGCCAACTGCCTCTTTTGAGCCCACCTTATGACGAGAGTTCTGATTTTCATCATCCACCAAGCCGCTACTCCAATGGGCATCTTCAAGGTATCAACTTCATGGGAACTGCTTAAACATAACTATTTGTATTGATTTGAGAAAACATAATTGCCACATCTCATTTTGTTCATACAAAGATTCTCGTTCATAGTACATCTTAGATTTCAATATCATCCTAACTTGCTAATTTTTTGTTAATGACGCTTTTGGGTTGTAACAGCAAATGCATTTGGATTTCCCTATTTAACTCCACTGCAAGCCCTAACAAAACCCTACTACGCACGTCGCAAACAAAAATTTCGACATGGTATCAACTTTGCGTATGCCGGAGCAAGTGCACAAAATGACACTCACACTATCAAGTATTATCTGAAGACCCAAATCAATCAATTCTTTGATTTCAAAAGACCCATGATAACTATTGTTTTTGACTAATCATGTTATTTATTATGCATGTTGAGTAATATTTTAATGAATTCAAATGATGTGGGGTTGTAATCATTATACTATGTATCAAAAGAATGTTGTTATGTAAACCTAAATATTTGGAGAACTTTGTTGTATTGATATGTAAAATATTCATTGTAACAGAGCAAATATTCACTAAATGGTTACTAACATTGAATTGAAATTTCTATATTTTTAAATATTTGCAGCAATTTTATCGAAGGAATATTTACCAACCTCAAATGATTACAAAACTGGTTTATACGTTGTTCATGTGGGTGGAATGACTCACTTACGAGTGTAAGTTGAGTAATATGTGACCCAGAAACGTGACCAAATTTATTATACCCCAACAGATTTTGGCAGGGTCATTGCAGGCACAAAGATTATACTCCCGATGAAGGTGCCAGAAATTTTTTGATGTTCCACAATCCCCCTCAGGGTTGTTCACCATTGTGGCTTACATTAAACATGGAAAAACCCAATGTTTCAAAAGATGGATAGGGGTGTTTGATTCCTCACAACAATGTTGTCAAAACATACAACAAAGGCTTGAAAAAGGTGGAGAATATTTTACGTAAAAATCTTCCAGAAATTACCATATATTTCGGCAACTACTTCACATCCACTATGACCTTATAAAAGATCCACAACATTATGGCAAGAGTTTCACTTGTAATCTTTTATTCCATAAATTATTTAATATTTTATTGTTTGGACTAGGTAGTAGAAATTGTGCTGAAATATTTTACATTTTGGCTCAACTCTACAAAATTCCCTAAATAGCCTCATCACACAAGGTATATTGGTAGAATCGGTGCTATTTACAGGTATCTATTTTTTTGAGATATATTTTTTCAAAATATTGAACCAGCTATAGTCGGTTATGGATGACCGGTTAGATCCGGTCATCCAATTGTGTAGTCAAAGCGTCATAAATATGTATGATTCAAAATACATGTGTACGCCAAAAGTTCATTGTGACCCAATCTTGTATACACAGAGTTGAGGTTAGATATTAATGGCGTTTTGTCTTACATCATCCATGTCCAATGGTGGTTGGTTATGATCAGCCCTTTTCTTTTCATTTCTGCCTAGGCGTGGACGTGGCAAAAAAATTCTAGGGTTAAGTACAGAGGTGGCGACTTGTACAATGTCCATGTAGATCCTACCTATGCAATATGGCGATTTCTTCATAACATATATATTACCCAGGCGATACATCTACAAATGGAGGCAGAAACAGGTGGCGAAATTAGCAAATGTATTGTAGCAAACTGGCTATGATGAAAAAGCCAAGGTAGCACATCTGACTGGCACCACTGATTGAAGTGAAACAACAGAGTTTCCCGAACCATAGCCCAATTGCAAGGAGCAATATGACACTACTGACATAAGGGACAAAAACCAATTGCCCACACTATAGCCCACTGAAAATAGGCATTTTGGCACTAGCCAAACAAGTCTAGCATTGGAAGCTAGCCACCATGGCATGAAGAGTGCAAGAAATCTGAATTGCCTATGTAAACTGAGGGAATCTCACTACAATTGCGGAGATGATGGAAACAAAGATGATGAAACCTTGTAAGACTTTATTTACTTCGACATCTCCCACACCGCAGGTCCAAAAATCGTGAGACCAAGCCCGTGCACCCCTCCTCGTCGAGGGCTTTCCAACGGTACCAAGCACCAAGGCTGGGGCCTTGCGGTTTGGGACATCTCAACGTGACAAAACAAAACAAAACAAAACAAACGTCTTGCTTCATAGATTGATGTAAGAACTTAATGTACACGTGCAATCTTAGGCAGGCCGGTACGTGGGTTTTTGACATGTCAAATCTTCCCCACCTTCTCTTTGAGTGACATAGAACCGAAGAGAGTGTAACTCCACTCACGGTTACACTAGGTTACACGGCGGGGAGTGTAAACTCTACTTAGGGCTACCCCGGGTTACATGGAAGGGAGTGTACCCTACTTGGTGTGACTCGCATTTGGTCTCGAAATTTGAGTAAGTATAAAATGGACTAAGAATAGTTATAGAAGACATAGGGTGACACTACCCAATGTTACAATAGTTGGAGTTACACAAACCCGAGGTTGCAATGGCCAAGGTTACCACGAGCCAGCCGTCGAGGATTGAACCAACACCTCACAGCCTATAGTGTAGTCGCCTTAACAATAGGCTACTCACCTCTCCATGCCAATCTCTTGCATTCTAATGTATTTAATAGTGAATTCGAGCTAAAAGGGGGTGGGGAGGATTTGATAGGGGGCCTACCGGACGTACCATCATATTGCTTGCATGCGTCCATTAAGTTCTTACATTATTCCTATTGTTTTCCATGAAGCACATTAACATTTACAAAATGACACTTACATAACATCCACTCTTTTTACATGAGGTATTGGAGGCACAATCTCAATAGCATATGCTTGCAAAACATTTCATGCATATACAACTAGCACATAGGCGATCGTGTCTCTCGAAAACAACCTCCATCTCAAGTCTAGAAACGTTAACATATAAGTATCTTGTTGTATTGTATTAGCTTCTAATCACGTTAGTATTATCTTATGATTACCTTCTATTCTTGTGATTGGTTATGTTTTAGCTGGATATTTTCTTATCTTAACCTAGTTGAGAGCTTAATTATGCTTATCTCAAGCTAGCTCGAGAATAGCTCATAGGCTTTATAGTCCACTGAACATTCATTAAAGGCCAATCAATGAAAAGGGGAGTATACATTTGTTAACAAATAACACTTGACATTTGCTAGTATGCACAAGTAGGGCCGCGCTTCCTCCACTTTTCTCTCAAACAAATAATATAAAATAAAAATAGGGGAGTAAAATTCTCTTGACATTTATGGTAGTTTAACGTTTATACATGTGACATTTATCTAGGACAGATTATAACCCTCACTACACTACACAGACACACATACTTCTTTGAGAGTCTCGCATGTGAGTTTTTTTTTGGGTTAGTTCTAGAATGTTATTAGTAGTATTGAAAGTTAGACATGTTTCAATATTATCATTGATTATAAATATTGCATCATATAATCCCTTAAATGGTTTGGTTTGTGGTGGTCTCTAGGATTTAACAAGAGCATAATTTTGGACGCAAATTGCGGGTGGGCAACCCTACAATTACAACTCATGTGCGATTTGTGGACACAACAGTATCCTCACAAACGGAAGACATATGAGATACATCTTGGACCCTAATGACTACATAATTTGATATGGTATACACTTTACGGAGGCCTTCTACAAGATTGTCGCCAATGGAAATCACTACATGCCACAAATCACCATTTGTCCAAAACTACTCATCATTGGCAACCACTCCTAGCTGGTGTGATTGTATTTGAAAGAAGTACCAGGTGAAATGGTTGAGAGTGGCGTTGTTGTGTTAAGAGACTTCAAGGATTTGGACAAGGCCTATGTCAAGGCCAAATTGGATACTGGGTGAGAACTTACGTCATTGTACTTTGGATATAGATCTCATTTTTGCTTCACTCACCTGGGAACTCTAATGGACTTGACCGTTGCAATTCTTTTGAGTTGTATATGCTTAGCGAGTTTTTGCAACTTAAAAGCCAATTTGACCTAGGTTGATGCATTATACAAACCTGAAATCATGGCTTAGGCCTAGTATAAAATTGACCAATCGAACCGATATTCCATATGGACACCATTTTTTTCACCCTCAAATTGTTTTCAAATAGTTCTTTGACTCCACTCAAATGGTAGAAGCTCTTCATCCAACCACTGAAATGTTTTCCACGCGTAAACTTTACACGTTGCCCTGGTTACGACCAGTGTTGGGCGGATACTAGTTTTTTTTAATATCTGCTACAGCAGTACAACAAAGTTCAAGCATCTCTTGTACAAATTTCCGAACTACGATCATTTTGCTCAAGCACCTGCAATACTGTATATGAGGAAGAGGCATATATGTAATCAATCCTACCGGCCCCCCTGGTCCCCCTGCATGTTATGGAGTTTAGCCAGTGGCAAGAGAAAGCGGACAGATTTTACTATGAATGCATCCATCATGGACCCAACAAATGGTGGCAGATGAATTCAACAAGCATAATTCAGGAAAAAAATATGGAAAGGAATATAATATCTGTGGTTTTAAAAGGAGTTGAGGACCTCATGAAGGTTAACTTGGACAACAAATGGGAAGAGAAAGAAGCAGTCTATGTACCCAGAGGTGGAGATAGCATTGATAGCATGGTTCAAGTATCAAACATGCTCATCTTCTTATTTTTTATATGTTTGGGTAACCTTAATGTTTCAAAGCTATTTACCTAACCATGAAGGCTAACAAGGTTTCCAAGTATTAAAAATTCGGTTTTAGATATCCACTGATTCCGGGTATTACCAAGATGACAAACAATGGATCCGGGTATGCATCCGGTTATTAATTCTAGGGCGGTTATCAGCCGGATATTGACAAGTATCACACATGGTATATAATATTTCTTTCACATTTTCATATCCACTGATTATGCATCTACCCAGTTCCTAAATATTCTGATTCCGGATATGTTGATATCCAGGATATCCCAATGACTTCATATCCGGTTCCGACTATTAAAAGGTGTTTACCTTCCAAACCGAAGACAGTGATACCATAAATTACATGTGTTTTGCCAAGAGTTTTTCTCCCTTCCTTCATTCTTATATGGTTCATTATCTCTTTATATTCCAAATTTTAAATAGAAAAAAAACATATCTTAAAATAACTATATTTCAAATAATATCTAATTAAAAATATTATTAAATTAAAATTAAAAACATATTCAATCAATGGTAATATTTTTGATAGAAAGAGAAAAGACTCGCAGGGGCATTTCCAGTCTCATGGAAGGAATGGACAAAAAACACGATTGACACCCTTGGTGCCGCACAAAAACCTCCAATATTCACAACCATGACAACCTCATATTCAGGAGAACATGAAATGCAGATATTGAATGGATTCTCAGTGACACCATCCCATTTGCTTTGGTTTTGCGCACCTGACAATGCGGATTGCACTTGGACTTCGATGACACTGGGCCAGTATATGGGAGATGCACTTGGATACATGAATAGAAGATTGCACTTGGGCTTAGATTTCAATTCTTCACACATGGGCCAACGGCATAGGCTACACTAGAGGTTGCACTTGGGCCTCGACATAGGAGACCCACTTTGATACATAAGAAATTGCACTTGGGCTTGGATTTCAATTCTTCACAAATGGGCCTTGACATAGGAGACGCTACTTGAATACATAAGGGATTGCACTTGGACTACACATGGGCCGATGGCGTAGGCTACCCTAGGCCTAGATCTCCCAAACAGGAGGGTCTCTAGATACACAGGGGATTGCACTTGGACTTAGTTGACACTGGAGACTTGGGCCAACGGCACAGGCTACCCTAGTATCTATTAGTAAGAGATGATATCGCAAAAACCCAAAAGACAATATGCTATGGACTAATGAAAAATACAAGTTTTTTGGTGTATAAAAAAGTCCATAGTTTGGTAAAAATTTGAGATTTCCAAACATCTTTCACCTATTGAAACATTGTACAATTTCTACACATGGTTTTTTGTCCTTATCACAATTGGTTACATTTAGATATGTTTTTTTAGACTCCATAGCACAAAAAAATATGCCAATGACAAAACAATGTTTTGAGATTCAAAAGTCTATAACATTCTTATAGTTCATCCAATTTGTGAAAAAATTGTTACATTATATAGGTCTCATAGGTGGTATACAATAACCAATGTCCTTTATAATAAAGATGAAATATTGTGAAGAAAAAAAAAAAAACATGAAACATAGTCATTAAAAAACTGCCCAATGACGTCCAAACTGAGACACCCTATCTTGCAACTCTCTCTCACTCTCTCTCACTCATATTGATCTCACTCATTGTTGTGGATACATTACACGATTTCGTTATGTTTATGCGTCAATTGCAGAATGTGTGATCTCTTGTTGGCAAATCCACAAACTGTGATGTAACTTCTAATTAAGATGTTTTATTCTCTCTCTCACTGCAATCATGGAGCTGACAAGAAGCAGTTCAAGGCGGGAGGGCAAGACATAGCTGCTTTGGGAAGGATTGGATGAAGAGGCTGTTCCAGTAGGGTCCATTTTTTTTTTCCGGCTCCGTGGCGAAGCGAAGGATGGTACGAAATGAGTATGGACGACTCACGCAACATATTAGAAATAAGATTCACGTCTGTTTCTGATTTCTGTCACGCAATCGTATTAGTTAGTAATGCAACTTCAAACTGTAACCAGTTCTTTTCAAGACACTGGATGTATAACAGGACCTCTCTGAATGTATTATAGGGGAGTTGGGAGATATTAAGCCATCAGATGCCGACAGTGAGTTTGAGGATATCCTCAAAACGATTGACAACCTCCACTAGCAAGGTACAAGACATTCATGAACACAAGATTCATCGCTGCAAGTTTTTTCGGATTAATTCCAACTTATTCACAATACACATTATCTACCATGACAACAAGTTTAACAGATTGCATAAACGACCAAAAAATGGGTTTGTTTCCAAACAACATTCATACTACAAATCTGTTTACTACTTCAAGACAGAGACACGAAACTGGTCAAAATGAAATGAAATAAATGTTCCACTTTTGTTAAAACACTTGAATACATTTCATTTTTTTCGGACATTATTCTCTGAAATCATTAGTACTAGTTTTAGTGTAGAAAAAGGAGTATGGTGGCATAGTGGTATGTCTTTGTTGTTACGTCATCGTTAGACACGTCACCTTCATAATTTCTTTAAGCAGTAAAAAAGAAAAGAAAACTGATTGTTGAATTTCTTTGTCATATCTGCTCTATTATTATTTTTCTTTATTTGTTTTTTTTGTTTTTTTTTTCACATATTCAATATATATCTTACAATATTTTTAAATATCAAGTTTTGATCAAAACCAACAGTCAGCTTAAGCAAATGTGGGTACAATTGGAGCACAAAAAATCAATGGTTTGCCCAGTTTCCAGAACCCTAAAAAATTCAACCATTTGGGTTTGCGGTTAGTATGTTTCAATTTACTAAAATATTACGATCTAGTACATATACATGTTATTGAATATGATAATGATAAAAGCTAATGAAATGTTAAAATTCTTAATATGAAAATTTTGTCTCTTATCTATATTTTTAATAATAAAAATATGATATATTAATATATTATAAATACATATAACAAACTCTATCATAGATGTTACATGTAGATTTATTTAGTCTCTATGTTTAAATATTTTAAATTTACTTGCTGAGATTTTGACTTATAAAGCCACTTCTTTTTATGGATACTACTCCATATCAAATGTGGGTTTTATACATAATATATAAGGTTTCTCAAAACCACTTCATCGAATGGTGTGTCCTATTTTGGCAGATCTAGGTACCACCCATAGTCTCTGAAATGCGCCCTGCTCCAGTCTCCGGCAATACCAGCCGTGTACATTGTCTTGTCATTGGAGGGGTCAGCCCATGAGTAGATGAAGTCAGGGTCATCGCTAAGGTACTTTCCCGGTATGAGGACATGATACATGTACCTGAATCACACAGACAGTCATTCGATTTGAACAGCTTACCTCATCATAAGGGTTTTGGAAAGCAGATCAGAAACCCCTCGAAAGGAACATTTATCAGCTCGAATCAACCTTGCGTCAAGGAAATCCCGAGCTGACAAGGAAATCCCCAAACGTTGAGAACTGCACTTTCAATGAACACTTATCAGATGAAAAAGTCCATTATCACAATCCATCGCATGCAAAACTTGGAAGCCCCAATCAACATTGCGTTGACGCAAGGTTGATTGGCGGATCCACATGTGATAATGTTGCATGAAAAAAGACAGGGATCGCCAAGTGGAATTCAACATTGCGTTAACGCAAGGTTGATTTCATGTACAGTAGAAATGGAAAACATTGCTAGGAAACAACCCTCCGAAGATCTGTTCATATGGAGTTTCAACCTTGCGTTGACGCAAGGTTGAATACCTCTGCCAAAAACACCTGTCCATGGTGTTTGATGACATTAACCACCCTACAATATTATGGAAATTGTGCGATTTCAGCGGGCCCTATCTTGCAATCCAAACCGTCAAACAACGTTGCGTCAACGCAAGACTGTTTGGCGGTAAAGTAGAAGCCCTAAACATCGTTTCACTCCAGACAAACTTCATGTTCAGTCTGGTAGAAACGGAACCAGAAACGATAGCGAACAAAAACATAAGCCAAAGAATTCAGGAAAACATTATGAGCCTTGAAAAATTCATGGCCCTCCATCAACCTTGCGTTGACGCAAGGTTGATTTGCCTTACGGTTAGTGCCCTTTAACAGGCTAGAATGCATAAAACGACACCACCGGAGACCCCACGTACAGCCAAAACCACACATGCATGAAGATCAAGACATGGGCATTGCAACCGCGAGACAAGCTTGCGTTGACGCAATGTTGCGCGGCTTTACTTCCACATCCCTGAAAACTCCCTGAAGACCTGCAAATTCGAAGTTCTCCATAGAAAACATGACACAAGAATATTGAAACACGCACCTCTAGCAACACACCAGTTTCTGGGAGGTCAAACCTGTACAACACTCGTTTCATTGCTTGCTCGCTGTTGTACTGGTTTTTGAATTCGTGGGATCTGGAGATTCTTTTGTCTCTCTCAAACTCCCTAAAGAAGCAGTTGTTCCAGACAGCGAGCTTCCATCTCCTGATATAGGCCTCCAGTGTGATCTGGGGTTGAGCCATCTGGATTTTGAAGTCTGCCATTGACTCCCCAAGTGCTGCCACCGCTCGTTTTTCCAACTGCAGCAAGAATGATCATAAGAATTTGGGAGAGAGCACGAATGTGCACAATCATTCCAAAATGGTTTTGCAAATGCCTTACCTGGCTCCAGAAGGTTGCTTTGTGCAGCCACTGGTCGAATGTGTGGTCGCTCACAACTTTTATTGCTTATGTTTTCGAGTCCCTCTCAGGAGTTGGGAACATGTTGGTGTCTCTCACAAGTGGATCCGAATTCCAGATCTCCAACCACCTGATTTTGGTTGCATTGTCCACCATTGATATGGAAAGGCGATGCAGTTTCTCTTGGGTCATTTTTGGCTTGGAGCCATACTTGTCATAGTGTGCTTTCACCTGCTCCAGAAATTCCGTGCCTAGACTTAAGATTTGCTATGCGGATTTGTTTGTCGAACGCACTCATGAGGTTCTTCCTTTGATTGTTCATCTCAAATCTCATAATGTCCTCAAGCCCAGTTGCAGACCTCTGCTCTTCTATGTGGGATGCATAGTATTCTGCTTTCGCCTTCAAGCCAGTCTCTACTATTTCTTGCTGCATACATTGCCAATGTAAAACATCAAACATAGGCGTTTTTTGGAAAAATTCACCCTGACAACAAACAAATAGATGTCAAGAAGATTACCGTGTACATGTAGTCAAGAAAAGCCTCCCTTGTCAGGCTGTACCATGTGCTTGTCTTCTTTTCACCACACCTCTTCATCTGCTGAGGACTAAGCACGTTCGTAAATGACTCCACTGGCATCAACCCTATCTCTGGATATGGAATAGAGTGTGGCAGAGATTGGTCGTCACATGCAAGGTTTCATTCGACCTGAAAAAATCTTCAACTTATAAGACGATCTCCAATTGTGAAAGCGCAGATCGGGTGGAAACAAGGTTGATAACTTACTTGTTTATGTCGTGCATGGCTGTCAAAAGCTGCGTGACACGTCCTTTGTAATCGAGTACCATGGAAACCACGCTCCAGTGCCATTCGATCTCGTTTGAGTGCAAGCTTGAAATGTAATCCATCCAGGCAAGCAGTCTATGGTTCCCGTCCCAGACAAAAAACATCTTTCCCATAAACGCTTTTGTCGAGGCCTTTTTGGACAGCTTGGCCTTGAACTCCCTGTTCACTTCCCGCCAGCATGCATCCCAACTTTGCTTGATGTCCTCTATTACAAGACACTCTTCTCCTTTCGTATTCATTGTGGATACATAGAACACTGCAGATCCCTTAACATGGCCGTGAACAAAATCGTTCTTCAACTTCGTGATGTCGTTTTTCAATGCGGGTTGAACAGCGGGCATAGAAATCATCCTGCACAGTGGGATAAGGAGGTTGCCTCCTTGAACCTCCATCGACAAAATCACCTTGGAGGAGTTCACTTTCTGCCCCCCCCATTACCTCCTCGGCCTTGTCTTCATAGTGTTCGTCAAATGCGTCTTCCTCACCATCACCTTCTGCCACTGCCACATCTCCACCCACGGCTTTCATTTTTCTTTTCCTCTGCAGAGAATGAATATCCATGTGAGTGACCAGCTGCCTAAATAGACAGATCGAGCTCCCATGAATCAACCTTGCCTTGGCGCAAGGTTGATTCATGGGGTTGCAACTTAGTCTGAAATGCGTCCCGGAACACTCTAATGAACCCACTAAATGCTTTGCGTTAACGCAAGGTTGTTTTGGGGGGTTCAAGCAATCTACTTCATCTACCTTGCGCTTCATGAAACTGGATTTTGGAGGCTGGGAGTGCACATAAGAAGCACCCAAATCAACCTCGAGTCAACGCAAGGTTGATTCGAGGGCTGCATCCGCTTCGTTTCGTACCCAAAACAGACACCTTGGAGGTCGACATCAACCTCGCGTTGACGCAAGGTTGATGTGGAGCTCCCAGTTCCGCATTCAACAGACAGAAAAAACAAAAGCCAAATGAGGGTTGAGGATCAACCTTTGGTTTCTTCTTCGCAGCACTTGATGATGCTTCAGCAACATTCATCTTTTTCATGGGGTCTGGAGGCAGCATGCTTCCAAGCAGATCCGGGTGGTAGGAAACAGCGGCAGACGGCATCGTATCCGCGCCCTCCTCCCCTCCCTACTCTTCCATGGCTTGGTTCTTCTCTCGCAACGCTTCTTCTCGAGCCCAGTTGACTTCCTCGTTGTCCCCTCCCTCGATTGCAGGTTGCTCTTCGGTCGCCTCCGGCTCTGCTTCAAGGCTTCCTCTCCAAACTGTGGTTGCAGATTGTGTAGCCCTTCGTCTTCGTCTCCGTGGGGGGTTTCCTCGCCCATTCGCAGTTCCCGTCTCACCTTCCTCATCTTCCTTAGCACGTGCCCTTTGCTTGTTTGATGTGAAATATAATGTTCGTCGGCGCCTTCTTCTCCCACGGGATGGCGTGACTGTCTCGGCAGAATCCAGGGTTGCAGTGAGGAGAAGGAGAAGAAGGAAAAAAATGGCGCTACGGGAGGTTCATCGGCAGGCCATCCGCGCCAAGATAATCGCTGGAAACGTCCTCATCGCCACATACCACATGCATGGCGGACACGTGTCCAGTTTTCCGTTAACAATATCGCCGGAAAACATCCGCAAACTTAATTCTTGGGTATCCACTTTTGGGGTGGTTCGGAGGACATTGCAATTGGTACAGTTGTACAGCTGTTCAGTTGTCGTTAAACATTGAATGGAAATGGGCAACTCATCTGCCCTCCCTGACATAACAGCCAATTGGCGGATATGACATTCAAAATTGCGGGATTCGATGTCCAGGACAGTGGTGGGGCAGATGTGGAAAAACAGTTGGCTTTTCGGTTGGAGAATGGCACTCTATTCCTTGAGAGGGAAGTGTACGATGCCAATGGAAATTTGCTCAAGTACGCCTTCCAGAAACCTTCGCAGACTGCACAAACCACACAATGGAGAGTGCCTCCAGGCAGATACAGGGTGCTCAGTGCTCCTCGACGACAGTCTACAGGATCGTTCCTTACTCCTAGAATGGCAGCATCAGTGGCCCAGGAGAAAACACCCGTGGTTGTTAAGAAGGAGTCAAGTAACGTTAACACTGTCGTGGAGCTTTCGGACTTCTCCTCCGAGGACGCCTGTGAAATACCACCAGTGGATCAGCCATGTCCAGATCAGGAAGCCGATGTGGAGGAGATCACCAGTGTCATTCCCAAACTGAAAGCCATGCGTGGGATGGCAGGATTCAAGAGTGAGTTGACGGGCATTGACTGGAGCACTTTCAATGTTCAGCATGTGGCATTCTTGCCGGAATCATTTGATGGTAATATTATTTTCGAGCTGCCTCCTCTGGGTCGAGTAACGACAACGCCGCGGCACTTGCCCCGCTTGCTGAAAAAGACATTCAGGAGAGAATCATTCAAGCTCTGGCTGCAAAAGAGCCTGAGAAATCGGCTAGTCCAAAACGGAAGGGGAAGATTGCCGGGGATGCAAAGGGGAAGGGGAAGAACGCAGCTACGCAGGAATAGGGCCCCTCATAGGCCGCTGACATGCAGCCTTCTCCAAATAGGAGGGATAAGATAACACCAAAGTCGAGAGAGCAGCCTTTCGAGGCAAGAGAGCATCCATCCAGGGTTTTGGGCCAGTTCCACCGTAAAGGTGATGAATGAAAGTTTTCTGGCAATGATGGAATCCAAGAAGTCAACATTCAAAGGGGTGTCGTCGAAATCATGGGACATGCTTGTTTCGTTCCTTACTCAGATAAGCACATATGTCTTTACTATGGCATGAATGATTTTGTTTTGGCAACTCGTTTTGACTTAGCAACAAGATTGATTTTGTATTGGGTTTCGATTAGGCTTGTGACACTGTCTTTTGTTTTTTGGTACAGGTCACAAAAAGGCCTGATTGGCTGAATGGAGTTTAGCAGGCGTATGCGACTGACCTTGTGGTCTTGTCCATTCTTGACGGTTTGCCCATCCCTAATGTGTTACCTTCCAATGCAACCCCTACGTGGAACAAATCGGATTCTCGTTACTGGCAGTGGGCTTTCTCATTCAGCAACAAATTCCTTTCTGACTCAAGGGCTCTTCTTCTCATGCAGTCAAAGGACATGTTGGCACGGAGAACTTTTTTCAGCTACATGAAAGCTTCCGGGTTTCGCGTCATCAAAACTTGGACATGCATCAACACACTGCCTCTTACGAAGGGCGAGTTCCCGGGGCAGAAAGTGAGTTGGTTCCTATCAATGAAACTTTCGTGCTTCTCCAGAAAGTATCAAAAGTAGGTTATGTCTTTTTGCTCATGCTCTCTTCGAAATTTGTGGCAGACTCGGGTGTTCGAAGCTTTGTGCCTGGTGAGGGTGCCGAAGGACACCCTTCCTCCTGGTATTGCTGAGTTCCAATTGAGGGACCTTGCAGCTCACATTGACCCCACCTGCGAGCCTGTCGAGGATGATGTCATCTTCAATTACGTGGCCTCGGGTCACACTACAAAAAGGTCGAATGGTGTCCCTTAGAGAGGTGCCCGGGAGAAATCCCCTGCTTCATGCAGACTTTGGTGGAGACATGCAACCGTCACGGTGGTCGAGTGGTTGACTTGTCTATTGGCACAGGTGGGGCCCTGAACTCTGTATTTGAAATATGGACTGTGGCAGCTTCAATATACAGAGGGAAGCCCTGTTTTAATTTCTCATTCGTCTTCAATTTGCAGGAGCATCTTTTCATGCGTGCAAAAACGCCGGAAGGCACTTCTTCGGCATGGAGGCTGATTCGGAGCTCTTCTCAAGCGAGCTTCATCAGCTTGAGTCGGGCTCTACTTCTGCCCCATCCACAGAGGCAGTTCTGGAGGAGCCCGAAGCGCCTGACGAGGATCTGGACGTGGACTCTGATTTTGAGTGTGAGTAAGTTCAGCTTCTTGTCGTGAAATAGATGTTGCATTCCCTTGTGTCATTCCCGTTCGACAGATGGTTGCTTCCATGGCATATTTCTGGATGATGACATCTATCACCATTCCTCTTCTTGCTTTCCAGAGTGCGGCACCAATCATCGAATCAGCAAACACCTTTCGGTTTCCAAGGATGCTACATGACCCGGAGTCCCCCTCAAGTTTACCGCTCGCCTGTTTTCGCAGAAGCATGCGCACGAGTGTTGTCCCAACAAACAATGTATTCGCCTCTCTATGGGGGTCATGGAAGAAAAAAACGTCATGGACGGGCTGCTGTGTTCATAGATGATATTGTTGCAGACTCTGGAAGTGGTTCGTCTGAAACCTCCAGTAGTTTGTGAGGTTCATGCACAGAGGCTTAATAAATTGTGTTTTGGTGTTGCAATCATTGCCAACCTGTTCTACAAATTCTTCGCGCGTTCCGGAAAGTACATTTAGGGATTGCCTGATGTACGTCTAGAGATTCCAGCATTGGAAAATGTTTGTGGGTTGGAATGAAGGAACTACGTTGCAAAAGAAGGCTTTGTTGTCAATTTTCAATCCCCTAGCGGGGGTTCTTCTGTATCCAAAATCATGTCCTAAATCCTAAACCATCCACAAACCTTCCATTGTTCCTCGGCCGAAAATAATATTAATGTGGGGGCGATCAAGACCGTTCAAAAAATAAGGACATAGGCGCCATTCGTTCCGCGGAAATGGGGGGGGGGGGGGGGGGGAACGGAATTAGGCCCTGCACACGTGGATGCTTGCTAACATGGCATGAGCCTGGCCAGGCTCACAGGCTCACGCGCAAAGCATTCCCCACATTTTCGTGATCTTGCACCTACCAGAATTGAGGAATCTGACAAAGGATCGGAACAGACGAACATCGGTTCTCCAAAACAACATACATAACCCTACTTTCCTATCAACTAGAATTGAGTGCGGTGGCGAAGTTATTTTTTGGACACCTTCCAGGACATCTATGAAATCATGTTCATTGCAGGCACTCCGTCTCTACTCAGTCAATGGCTCCTCTGTCACTTCCTCTTCAACATTGTGTGCTTCATTCTAGAGGCAGAAACTGAGTGCGCCACCACACTCAAAACTGTACAACTTTACATTCAAATAAAAACCGGATATTCCATCTCACAAATTGATATTTTACTCACCCAAGTCCGCTACAAAAAATTGGGTACGGCGGCGCATTCAATTCCGGGCCTCACTCCGTCTCTCATTCAACAGATTCCATATCAACTTCGACTTACCTACTGTCTTCAAAGATCGGCAAGTCCTCTGTTAAAACTGAGTGCGCCACCACACTCAGTTTCCAGGGTGTTCTGATGTTTTTCCCACAAGTAAAAAAGAATGCTTTCCAATTTCCACAAACATTTTTACCTTATGATTCATCTCAGATATCATCAAATCAACAATCTACAGGTGGTCAAAAAACTGAGTGCGGTGGCGCACTCAGTTCTGGGAGCCCTCCACTCTTTCTGCCTGCTTCCCGTTGCAAACACACCAGGGTCTTTACCTCTATCCACAAAGATGGTCGACCACACCACAACTGAGTGCGCCACCGCACTCAGTTTCTAGGTTAGAGTTACTCTCATTCTGACAACTCAAAAGAGATCTCACTTTGAATGAAACACACTTTCTAACTATCGTTTCACCTCTCTCATAAGCAAATTGACCATTCCATGGTGTTCAGAATCTGAGTGTGGTGGCGCACACAATTCTGGGAGTCCTCCATTCTGTCTGCCTACTTTCTGATCAGAGTTCACCGGGGTCTTCACCTCTGTCCACGAAGATTGTCGACCACAACTCAGAACTGAGTGCGCCATTGCACTCAGTTTCCAGGCTAGAGTTACCGTTATTCTCACAACTCATAAGAGATCTCACTATGGAATAAACACACTTTCTAACTATCGTTCACCTCACTCATTAGCAAATCAATGATTCCATGGTGCTCAGAAATTGAGTGCGGTGGCGCACTCAGTTCTGGGTGACCACTCCACTGTCTCTCGGCCCTAAACTCTGAACATCACCTTCCCAAGCGATCGCCTAGCATCCCTTAAAAACGAGTGTGCCACCGCACTCAGTTTCCCCGTGTCCCTCTCAGTCTTTCATTGCAGATCTTGTTGCCTCTAAGACTTAAGTATTCACCTCAGCCCACAACGGAAGTGATAGAACTCCCCTCAAAACTGAGTGCGGTGCCGCACCCAGTTTTCAGGGGATCTCTCATATCCTATCTATTCACTTGGTACCACAGTCTTGCGAGGTTCATACAGATTGGGAGGAGGATCACCTTGGGTTTGATGACACCACTTCCCAAAGCCTCTTCTTCCTGAGGCCTCACTGCCACCTTTGGTGTCGATGCCCATGTCATGCACATCGGTCTCCGGGGCAGTCTCCTCCTCTTCCCTTCTGCCCTCCATTTGAGGCTGGACCTCCTCTGTCATCTGTTGTGATTCCTGGGTGGACGTATCCTGTGCAACCTGCTCATGCGCGTTTTGCAGATTGTGCAACTTTCTCATTCTGACTCGCGCGTTTTTCCTCTCTCTCACACTCGTGAAGTAAAGGGACTGCCTTCTACGTCTTTTTCCTATGTCTTCTCTCTCACTCCCGCAACTCTCCAGCTTTACTAACAACAATAGAGAAAGTAAGGAACCCTCATAAGCCGTCAGTTATGCATGTGGTTAGCGACGTGCGTGTCTGCCTTCTAACCCCCCAAATGGATCGCTCTCACTGGCTGCGGTTTATTGGGCGCCCCTATTGCCATCAATAAGGCCGTTTTCTTCAAATGTGGATGTTTGGTGATTTGGATGAAATATTGCGCGCATGAGACCTGTCATCGCCCTCTCATACACGGATTTTGCCTTCTTCGGAAACAAAACATACATAACGTCAAGAACGCCATCTCCGCGTTCATCCGGGGTCGGATATTTCCCGGGTTCAGCACTCAATGCACTGTCCGGGTTCACGTTGTGGAACGCCATCAAACACACATTGGATTGTCATATCCAAGACGGCGCCGTCTTTTCCCGGTGCTGTGACACTAACAAAATAAACAGTTTTGTTCCCTTCTCCATCAATTTGGCAACTGCCAATTGTTTTGGAGGTATGGTTCAATACACTTGACCGTTATTGGTTGATGTGTGGGGTCAATTGTACAACTGCCTCTTGCCTTAGCAAACACTTTTGGGATGTGGCAATCGCTTTCGGAAGGTTATTGCCTGTCCATGTCGCACAGATGTATTGGCACTCACCATCGTATCTTGACCACATGGCTTCTCCTAATGACGAGGCCTTCGTCGAGTTTCAGTATACTGAAGAACCTTGCCCTTTCAGTGCTGCGGTTGAAGATGATGGTTTTGCTATGGTGGAGGAGCATGTTCTGGCAGCAAGGTTCAAGCTGGATATTGGCTGTGTTTCTGTCGAGAAAGAGATTTATGACTTGGAGGGAAACGTTCAAAGAACGTTGTTCCAGAAACCGCTTGTTGCACAGAAACACAAGGAATGGAGAGTTCTTCCTGGAAAATATTGTGTGTTCCGAAGTGAAAGAAGACAATCCGGTGGCTCCATTGTGACTCCTGGGACAACTGCCTCTGTCGTTCAAGGCAAGCGGCATGTGACTGTGAAGCGGGAGGACACCACTTCAACAACTTTTGTCACACTGTCGGATTCCTCGGATGATGAATTCGCGGAAATACTGGCTCCCATGAACCGTCTTCTTGAAGGGGACGTCGATGTTCAGGAAATCGTTAGCGTCATTCCACATCTTAAAGCATTGTCAGGAAAACCAGGATCCAAAAACGAGATCGCAGGGATACTGTGGGATTCATTCGCAACAAAAAGGGTTCCATTCCTTCCACCTTCCTTCGATGGTGACATCCTCTTTGAATTGAATCCACCAACTTGTGCTGGGGGTCTCGCAGGTCTCTTGCAAGGAATGGATAAAAAACATGACGACCATCCATGGTACAGAACCAAAACGTCCAGTATCCACAACGATGTAAACTTGAAATTCCGAAGGAGCGTTTGTGTGGGGCATCTGAGATGTGTGAATGGAAGTTGCCTACATTTCACGAAGAGCGGTGCTAAAAATGAGAATGAGTGGGAAGGACTCTCTGACAATCCTTTTATCCCAAGTTGTGCCCCACTGTCTGCCAGTACATTTGTTTGTAAGTTCTGCAAGGTGGCCCCCTCCTGCATTGCACATTGCCCTGCTCGCATGTACTATGTTACTCCCCGTTGCAAAACCATGACTTGAGTCTACATCCATTTTGGGACTCACGACCATCCTGTATCTCACGGCGATTGCAAAGATAGTGTGGAGTTGGCGCGTGGGCTTGTCGCGGAGGAGTTTGCAAAGTCCCCTTCAACCAAACCATCTTCCATAGCGCTGGCTACCAACAAAAGTTTCCTGGAGAGGCACATTCTGGGGCAACGAAGCGAATCCAGCTCAAGACTTGAGGGGGCGTCTTTGGATGCAGTGATGGATCACTTCTCCGTGTTGAGCTCCCCTAATATTAGGAATCAGGTGAATGCATTGAGAGTGGGCGGTGGAAACACAGGGTCCATCGACAACATTATGGAGCTTAAGCGAATAAGTCAATATGACTTTATCCAATCTAGCGTCTTCCCGGGTCACGGGTCTTCAAAGGTTTACTTGTTCAAGATGTCTACGGTGGGCGAGGGCAGTGGCGTCAGCCTGGCTAGACGTATGCAACCAGGGGGGGATCTGGAGAAAGCCTGGATGATGTTCGATCATTGCAAACGAGTGAAGGGCTGGACAACCATGTCTTGCCATGTTTACGACTTGAACTACCAAAGAATAATGACAATTGCCATCTGTGACATGCAGTCTGAAGATACAGAGTTCTAGATGATAATGTGGAATTGTTTGCTTTTAGTCATGGAGTCCAATGGACATACAGGCATAAATTTCAACGGGTTTATGGCGGATAGTGCACAGGCTAACTTCAACGTTGTGCGCCGAGTTTTTGGATCTGGTGATCCAAAGGTACCCATGCCTAATAGGGAGCGCACATGTCTATTCCACTGGACTCAGTCCCTGGAGAAACATACGAAGAGGTGCATCAGAAGAGATCTGCAGGCGGAGCACATGAGGCTCTGCTTCATGTAGAATGCGACTACAATGGAAGAGGCTGAGACCAGGTACCAGACAGTGAGAGCATGGTGGTTCTCGTCAGGGGCTACTGATCAGGACGGTGTCAAAGAATTGGAAGACTGGTTGGTCTTCTCGCACTTCAGATACCGGCAATGGGGGGCTTTCATGACTACTGTAAGTTGTCTTTCACCTCTGCAATCCCTTATATGTGCCCAGTTTCTTTCCTTGTTCCCAAAACGGCCCGCGCTTGCATGAATGACGCTCTTTCATTTTCCTTTGACAGGACATGTCCCTTGAGGACATTGCGGACATGCCATCCTGCAACCGTTCACGCCGCCTGGAAACAACAATCTGGCAAAGCAGGAAGAGATCTCTACATTGCTACAACAGATGATCTGGTACGAGCTCTAACCCAGCAAACAAGATATCGTGATTTCCTCAGGGGGCGATGTGGGGGCAAGGGACCGGATACAGCAGAGTTGATGCTGAGGGCTGTAAAAAGGTCCGGGGATCCAACGACGATGGCAAAGGCAGTGCACAGGTGCACAATGGGCTCGCCTCTCCAATCAAGGGAGCCCCATCTGGAAGGAGAGGAAAGGTTCGGGACTTGCAAACGCAAGCTAAATACACCTCCAGGATCGGATGGGGATTCACATCGCCATGACAGAGACAACTTCTCTGTACCCAAAGATTTCTCCACTACAAAGTATGGCGTCCAGTAGGAAAGAGGCTGCTGGTGCATCCTCTTCCACAGAGACCTATCCTCTGCCTGCAACCCCTGTAAATGCGGGTTTCTAGCAGGACCGCAGGGGGGCAGTGCAAGAGTCACCTTCTGCTGACTCCGAATGGCACATCGAGCGGACTACTCCAGGGTCTAGAGTTGGCTGCGCAGTAGTGAGGGCCATTAGTTATGAAAAGTGTAAGTCCAGGATAGCCAAAGGCTCAGCGGGTACTCCAGCTCCGACGTTCACAGGTTTGATTCGGCCATATATGTCGAAGGAGTTGAAGACGCACAAATTCTAGTTCTGCCCGGACGATATGGCTCGATGTGTGAATGGTACCGTCCGCGACTCCTACATTGCTAAGCCTCCCCGTGCGGGTGGGAACCTCCCTAACAGCACTGAAGATTGGCAAGTTGGAGGACGCCGGCTTTCGTCTGCACCGATCTGTGGCGGCGACTCTTGGTGGCTTTGCTACTATGGTGCCTCCTCCAGACGATACTTCGCATCCCACGAAAAGGAATGGCAAAACATTGCATCGTGTGGCTTCGGGGCTTGATCACGATGCGAAGGTGGAATCGGCCAGACTACTTCAGGCTCGGGTAACAGGAACTATGGAAGTACCTTCACCTGGGTATGGACGGGTTTATACTTTGGTCACATCTGCGTTTGTTTTGCACGACAGGGCCTATCAGGTGACGGTGGGAAATTTTCCAGGGTGTACCTCTCCCGACTTCGTGTGCATGCGTGAGGAAGCTCTAGGAAAGAGAGGGAAATGGGTTCCTTGCAATCACCTTTACTACATCTTTTTGAGCGGGATGTATTGTGATCCCAAAAGAGACCAAATCATTCACCAGGCGACACTTGGTCTTGGTGAGGTACGGACACTTTTGCAGCGAGACATTGGCAATATCGAGTAGTGTTGCATATGTTACGATTTTTCGCAATGTCGAAGAGGGCTGCCTTGTTTGTAGAACCTGTATACACAGTTCTTAAATTAGGACAAGCAGGCGATGTCTCGTTATGAAAGGTAGTTTTTTTTTTCATCGGGTTTGGTTTTCGAGCCTCTAAAAGTGTGTGCTTCAACGCACACCACTTCTGCACCCACCCCCACCCCCAACATTGCCCCGGGAAAAAAAAATAAAAAATAAAAAATAAAAAATCTTGTTTTTGTTTGCGGGGCTGCCAAACATGGACAGGTGTCAGTATGAAAGCTCATTTTATTTTTTCACGACCTCTACAGAAGCATTGCGTAAATGAGCTTCATGATGACCATCTGTTTTTTTTTCCACCTCTTCTTGAATAACAGGCACCTAAACAAGTTTCACAATGACAACTCATTTGTTTTCCACCTCCTCTACACAAACAAACCCTAAATAAGCATTCATGATGACCATAAGATTTTTTTTTTCACCTCTTCTTCAATAACAGAAACCTGAACAAGTTTCACAATGATACAGGTCAACTTTTTTTTTACACCTCTTCTTCACAAACAAACCCTAAATAAGCATTCATGATGACCATCTGGGTTTTTCTTTTCACCTCTTCTTCAATAACATAAAGTTGAACAAGTTTGACAATGATAGAGCTCAAGTTTTTTTTTTCACATCTTCTTCACAAACAAACCCTAAATAAGCATTCATGATGACCATCTGATAGTTTTTTCAACTCTTCTTCAATAACAGAAACCTGAACAAATTTGACAATGATAAAGCTTAAACTTTTTTTTCACCTCTTCTTCACAAACAAACCCTAAATAAACATTCATGATGACCATCTGATATTTTTTTCACCTCTTCTTCAATAACAGAAACCTTAACAAGTTTGAGAATGAGAGCTCAATTTTT
The DNA here is from genome assembly GCA_030704615.1 of Takakia lepidozioides. Classification (NCBI taxonomy): domain Eukaryota; kingdom Viridiplantae; phylum Streptophyta; class Takakiopsida; order Takakiales; family Takakiaceae; genus Takakia; species Takakia lepidozioides. The sequence goes on from CM060733.1 coordinate 37,911,416, forward strand.
TCACCTCTTCTTCACAAACAAACCCTAAATAAACATTCATAATGACCATCTGATTTTTTTTTTTCACCTCTTCTTCAATAACATAAACCTAAACAAGTTTGACAATGATAGAGCTTAACTTTTTTTTTCACCTCTTCTTCACAAACAAACCCTAAATAAGCATTCATGATGACCATCTGATTTTTTTTTCACCTCTTCTTCAATAACAGAACCCTGAACAAGTTTCAGAATGATAGCTTAATGTTTTTTTTTCACCTCTTCTTCACAAAGAAACCCTAAATAAGCATTCACAACGACCATGTGATTTTTTTTTCACCTCATCTTCAATAACAAAAACCTGAACAAGTTCCACAATAAACTGCTCATTTTGTTTCACATCTTCTTCACAAACAAAGCCTAAATAAGCTTGAAGATGGGCATCTGTTTAATTTTCACCTCATCTACATTAACAATAACCTTTGCCTGTTTCACAATGCGAGGTCATATTTTGGCCATCTGTTCTTGGCCATCCGCATTATTTTTAACCTCTCCTTCAATATTTCATCCATCCATCATCCATCTACCATGGATGAAATATTGGAAACGTCATATCGCTTGACAATGAGCATCCAAACTTTTCTTGCCTCTTGTTCATGCAAGAATCCCTAAATAAGATTCATGATGACTCACCCAACCTTTTTTTTTTCACCGCTTCTTCAATAAGAAAACCTCAGTAAGTTTCACAATGACATTCCATTTTTTCTATACCTCTTTTTTTAAGCACTATAACTGCTTCCACGACATTAGGACCCTCTCTAAACAGAGGACTCGGGTATGGGGCATGCTTCTTCCTCCACTAAACCCCTGGGCTCACGCTTAGAGGGCAAAGCGTGAGCCAAGCTCCTGGGCTCACGCGGCTAGGCTCACGCCGTAGCTATGCTCGACATAGAGATCTCCCAAACTGTAGGTCTTTGGATACATTGGGGATTGCAGTGGACACTGGGGGTCACACTTGGGCCTCTAGATGGGAGATGCACTTGGGCTTAGATTTCAATTTTTCACACATGGGCCACGGCATAGGCTACACTAGAGGTCGAACTTGGGCCTCAACATAAGAGACACACTGGGAGACATAAGAAATTACACTTGGTCTTAAATGACAGTGGACACTTGGGCCTCTACACGGGAGATTCACTTGGATACATAAAAGATTGCACACTGGGCTTAGATGGGCCTCGACATAGGAGGCGCACATGGGAGATGTCATTGGATATATATGAGACGCACTTGGATACATAGGAGATTGCACTTGGGCTTAAATGACAGTGGACACTTGGGCCTCTACACGGGAGATGCACTTGGATACATAAAAGATTGCACTTGGGCTTAGATGGGCCTCGACATAGGAGACGCACTAGAATACATAGGAAATTGCACTTGGTCTTAGATTTCAATTATTCACACATGGGCCAACGGCACAAGCTACCGTAGAGGTCGACTTGGGCCATAGGAGACGCACTTGGATACATAGGAGATTGCACATGGGCTTAGATGACCCTGGACACTTGGGCCAACGGCACAGGCTACCCTAGTCAATCTATGAAGCAAGACGTTTGTTTTGTTTTGTTTTGTTTTGTCACGTTGAGATGTCCCAAATCGCAAGGCCCGGCGCCGGTGCTTGGTACCGTTGGAAAGCCTCGACGAGGAGGGGTGCACGGGCTTGGTCTCAGGATTTTTGGACCTGCGGTGTGGGAGATGTGGAATTCCAAGTACTTTTGGTCGCTGGAAATTCACAAAAAATAGCAAAAATGGCAAAATGGGCAATGGTTGGAGCCTCGACGGAAGAGATATCAAGGGAAAGGTCTCTGGTTCAAATCTGACCGTAGGCTCTCTGGAAAAAAACTTACTTAGATGACATTCGACACTTGGGCCAATGGCAAAGGCTACCCTAGGGCCTAGAGGTTGCACTTGGGCCTCGACATAGGAGACGCACTTGGATACATAGGAAATTGCACTAGATACATAGGAGATTAGACTTGGGCTTAGATGACAGTGGACAATTGGGGCTATACATGGGAGATGCACTTGGATACATGAATAGAAGATTGCACTTGGGCTTAGATGGGCCTCGACATAGGAGACGCACTTAGATACATAGGAAATTACACTTGGTCAAATCTGGTCGTAGGCTCCCTGAAAAAAAAAATGATTAGATATGGGATTGCACTTGGACTTAGATGACGCCTGTACATGGGAGATGCACTTGGATACATGAATAGAAGATTGTACTTGGGCTTAGATTTCAATTCTTCACACATGGGCCAACGGCATAGGCTACACTAGAGGTCACACTTGGGCCTCGACATAGGAGACCCACTTGGATACATAAGAAATTGCACTCGGGCTTAGATTTCAATTCTTCACACACGGGCCTTGACATAGGAGACGCTACTTGAATACATAGGGGATTGCACTTGGACTTAGATTTCAATTCTTAACACATGGGCCAATGGCGCAGGCTATCCTTGGCCTAGATCTCCCAAATAGGAGGGTCTCTAGATACATAGGGGATTGCACTTGGACTTAGATGACACTGAACACTTGGGCCAACGGCATAGGCTACCCTATCAATCTATGAAGCAAGACGTTTGTTTTGTTTTGTTCTGTTTTGTCACGTTGAGATGTCCCGAACCGCAAGGCCCCAGCGCTGGTGCTTGGTACCATTGGAAAGCCCTTGACGAGGAGGGGTGCACGGGCTTGGTCACATGATTTTTTGACCTGCGGCGTGGGAGATGTGGAATTCCAAGTGCTTTTGGTCGCTGGAAATTCACAAAAAATAGCAAAAAATGGCAAAGTGGGTATTCATGGGACAATGGTTGGAGCCTCGACGGGAGAGATATCAAGGGAAAGGTCTCCGGTTCAAATCTGGTCATAGGCTCTGTAGAAAAAAACTTACTTAGATGTCATTCGACACTTGGGCCAACGGCAAAGGCTACCCTAGAGGTTGCATTTGGGCCTCGACATAGGAGACGCACTTTGATACATAGGGGATTGCACTGGATACATAGTAGATTGAACTTGGGCTTAGATGACAGTGGACAAATGGGGCTCTACATGGGAGATGCACTTGGATACATGAATAGAAGATTGCACTTGGGCTTAGATGGGCCTCCACATAGGAGACACACTTGGATACATAGGAAATTACACTTGGTCTTAGATTCCAATTCTTCACATATGGGCCAAATGGCATATGCTACACTAGAGGTCGCACTTGGGCCTCGACATAGGAGACGCACTGGGATACATAGAAAATCTTACACTTGGGCTTAGATGACACTGGACACTTGGGCCAATGGCACAGGCTACCCTAGAGGTCACGCTTGGGCCTTGACATAGGAGACGCAGTGGGATACATACAAAATCTTACAATTGGGCTTAGATGACAGTGGACACTTGGGCCAATGGCACAGGCTACCCTAGAGGTCGCATTTGGGCCTCGACATAGGAGCCGCACTTAATATATAGGGGATTGCACTTGGACTTAGGTGACGCTTGACACTTGGGCCAACGGCACATGCTACCCTAGTCAATATACGAAAGTGGGCTTTCCTGGCACAATGATCGGAGCCTTGGCAGGAGAGATACAAGGAAAAGGTCTCCCGTTCAAATCAGGTCGTAGATTCCATGGAAAAAAAATGATTAGACTTGGATGACTTAGATGACATTGGACACTTGGGCCAACGACAAATGCTACCCTAGAGGTTGCATTTGGGCCTTGACATAGGAGACGCACTTTGATACATAGGGGATTGCACTTGGACTTAGATGACAATGGACACTTGGGTCTCCGGTTCATAAAAAGTAGCAAAAACGGCAAAGTGGGCATTCCTGGGACAATGGTTGGAGCCTCGACGGGAGAGATATCAAGAGAAAGGTCTCCGGTTCAAATCTGGTCGTAGGCTCTCTGGAAAAGCTCTAACTTAGATGACGTTGGGCCGTTGGAAATTCGGGAAAAATAGCAAAGTGGGCATTCCTAGGAGAATGGTTGGAGCCTCGACGGGAGAGACAACAAGAGAGAGGTCTCCGGTTCAAATCTGGTCATAGGCTATGTGGAGAAAAAAAAGATTAGATATGGCTAAATCAGTAGACTTAGATGACTTAGATGACAGTGGACACTTGGGCCAACGGCACAGGCTACCCAAGAGGTCGCACTTGGGCCTCACTTAGGAGTTGCACTAGGATACATATGAGATCTTACTTGGACTTAGATGACACTGGGCATTTGGGCCAACGGCACAAGCTACCCTAGAGGTCGCATTTGAGCCTCGACATAGGAGACACACTTGGATATATAGGGGATAGCACTTGGAGATATCAAGGGAAAGGTCTCTGGTTCAAATCTGGTCGTAGGCTCTGTGAAAAGCAAATTGATTGGATATGGCTTGCTTCATATATCGATGCACTTGGACTTAGATGACACTGGACACTTGGGCCAACGGCACAGGCTACCCTAGTCAATATATGAATCGAGACGTTTGTTTTGTTTTGTTTTGTTTGTTTGTTTGTAGTGTCGTTGATATGTCCCAAACCGCGAGGCCCTAGCGCTGGTGCTTGGTACCGTTGGAAAGCCCTCGATGAGGAGGGGTGCACCGGCTTGGTCTCATGATTTTTGGACCTGCGGTGTGGGAGATACGGAATTCAAAGTACTTTTGGTTGTTGGAAATTCACAAATTGGGTGACACCACCATACAGTAACACTTTTGTGTGCAAGTTTTGTAGGCTACCACCTTGTTGCCTTACATTGTGTGGCGCCAGAATGTACTATGTGGTGCATCGATTCAAAACCCTAATTAGAGCGTGTGTCCTTTTCGGTTTTCACAACCACCCTGTGTCCAAGGGGGATTACAGGGAGAGCGTTGAGACAGTCTCGCGTCTGATAAGGCAAGAGTTGGATACCAATCCAAGTGGAACCACTTCTGCAATTGCCATGGGGGTGAGCAAGTCCTTTCTGGAAAGCCGTATTTTGTGTGCATCAGATTCGGTTGGAGGAAAACTGGAGGGACCAACTTTGGACATTGTTATGGACCATTTCTCAACATTGACTTCTCCAAACATTAGGAATCAAGTGAACGCTTTGAGAATGGGCTCTGGGAGCCGAGGTTATATGGACAATATTATGGATTTGAAGAAAAAGAGCATGTACGACTACTTCCAAGACAACGTTTTCCCGGGACAAGGAGCCAGGAAAGTATTCATGTTTAAAATGTCCACAAAAGGTGAGGGGCAGCGGAGTCAGCCTAGTTAAACGTATGCAAAAGGGTGGCGATCTTGGCAATTGCTTCCTTATGTTCGATTACGTGAAGAGGGTTAAAGACTGGACCACAATGGCATGTCATGTTTACGACCCTGTGTATCAGCGTGTCATGACAATTGCAGTGTGTGACATGCAGCCAGAGGACACAGAATCACAGCAGCTCATGTGGGAAGCTCTCATTCGCGTTATGGCCTCCAATGGTTTCCCATCTCCAAATTTTGTTGGTTTCATGGCCGACAGTGCTCAAGCGAACTTCAACGCAGTCCGCATTGTGTTCGAGACGGGAGATCCAAAAGTGCTCATGCCTGGAAGAGAACGTACGTGTCTTTTCCAGTGGACACAATCCCTAGACAAACACACAAAGGCAGACATCAAGCTGGATATGCAGAGTATGCATCGTCAACTGTGCAAACAGTACAAAGACGCCAAAACTATGGGGGAAGCAAATACATTGTTCCAGACAATTCGTGTCTGGTGGTACTCATCTGGAGCGGCATCGGAAGACAGCATGAGGGCACTGGAAGACTTGTTTGCATTTTGGCACTTCCGTTACCGACAGTGGGGAGCGGCCATGACAACGGTGAGCGGTTTGCATTCATCTTCCTTTCGGTGCTTCGGATTTTCAGAGTCCCAATCCTAATATCGGCTTTTGCACCTTGCAGCATATGTCCATTGAGGAGATGGCGGACATGCCTTCTTGCAATCTAGCGGAGACAGTGCACAATGTCTGGTTGCAGCAATCCGGCAAAAAAGGAAGAGATTTGTATGAGGCCACGGCCGATGACGTGATCCGTGCTCTTCAGCAGCAAACCAGATACAAATCATTCTTGAGGGGTGGCCTTGGTGGTAAAGGCCCGGACAAGAGTGAGTTGATCTTGTGGGCAACCAGAAGATCAGGGGATCCTACCAAAATAGCACGGGCAGTGAGCATAGATGGCACCCCTCTCGTGGGTAGAGTTCTCCATCTGGAAGGCGAAGAGAGATTCGGGTCTTGCAAACGGAAATTGGACACCCCTCCCGGATCGGATGCAGATTCCCATAGGGCGGACAGGGTCAACTTCTCCACGCCACGTGCTCCCTTGGATCAGAGATGGAATTGTGGAACATCCACAAGTGAGGGTCATTCAGCCCCAGACCAGACCCATGCATCAAGCACTGTCACTGCAATGGTTGAAGACCAGAACAAGGTGCTGCATGTAATGGAGTCCATGTGCTTGGACAAGGTTTGGCATATAGAATGCATAAGTGCTGGATCGCGTGTGAAATGCGTGACGATCAGAGCCACCAATCATGAAAAATGTACATCTTTAATGAAGCAAAGAACGCACTGCAGCTCCTACATTCATTGGTTTGTTTCTCCCTTACGGACAAGGAGAGGCAAAGAACCACAAGTTCTGGTTCTGCGCTGACGATTGCGGGAGATGTGTGTGTGGGACAATGAGGCCCTCCATGGTGAGGAAGCCTACTCCACCAACCGTGTGGCCTGTGATGCGCACAAGTCTCACTCACCAAGAGATCGCAATGCTGGAAGAGGCGAATTTCTCCCTAGCCAGACATTCCATTGCACGTGGAGGTGCTTCAAGTTCAAGTGGTTTGCGGGTACCCCCACCTGACGCTCATTTATGGCCAAACAGACGGAATGGGAAGCTGGTTCGACGATTCCCTCCAACCGCAGAACATTACAGCAAAATCGAGTCCGCGAGAATGCTTCACGCTTGTGTTGCGGCAACAATGGAAGTGCTTGATCCAGGGTACGGTCGGGTCTTCACCATGATCTCATCCGCATCTGCCCTGCAAGACAGGACGTACGACATCACTGTTTCCAATTTTCCCAATTGCACCTGTCCTGGTTTTGTTGGTATGCTTTCAAGTAGTTTGGGAAAGAAAGGGAAGTTCATACTGTGCAAACATCTTTATTTCGTCTTCTTGAGAAGGATGGTTTGTGATCCAAAGCGCGACTTCTTCATTCACCAAGCCACTATGAGTTTCAACGAAGTTAACACACTTCTACAGTGGGATACAAGCCCATAGACAGCATGCACTTGACATGAATAAATCTGTATTTTCCTTGACTACAACTTGTAATGGAATGACTGTTCAAGTCCAGTGTCTCTCAGTGTATGTCCTCTAACATCTTCGCAATGCGTGGGTCAACGCATTTGTCGCATTGGTTCGTCCACCTCTTTTCATTTGCAAACACAACAAGCTTCCTTCAGATAGACAGTCTCGGAAATCAACCTCATGTTAACACGAGGTTGACTTGAAGTTCTCCAAATCCACCTTGTGTCGACACAAGGTTGATTTTAGTTCTAAGAAAACAACATCGTGTTAATATCAGGTTGATTTGAACATCTCCAAATCAACCTTATGTTGACACAAAGTTGATTTCTGTTCCAGGAAAACAACCTCATGTTAACACAACGTTCATTTCAGTTCTAGAGTTTAGGGTTCTAGGGTTTCAGAAGCTTCTGTTAACACAAGGTTGAACTCCAGGAAAGCCTGAAACCCTTAATCCGTTTCACCTTCATGTGGTGAAATCAGTAGTTGTAGGCTCCACGGTTATAGGCCCACCTTCTTTGTGGTGACGTGGCATGACATGGGCCAGGCTCACGCCACGTCAGCATCAGCGCCACGCCTAGTTGCACATTTGGACGTGACGTGGCATTGACGCGTCAGCGTCATGTCCGACGTCAGCGACGGACGTACGTCACGTCACGTTCTAAACGGACGTTACTGTACATAAATATGTTTATTTTTTTACTTTACTATTGATTATTTACTATGAGAACCAACGTGGCAACCGATGTGGCCTCATTACGTGGACTTCATTATTTATCTGTAAAATTCATATATTATGATTTATATTGTCAATCATGCGACCGTCAGCAACAGTTGATCGGACAATTTAAAAAAAAATAAAAAATAGGTGCGACCACCAGAAAGGGGTGGTCGCACATTTTTTCTTATTTTTTAAATGGGTGCGACCACCAGCAGGTGGTGGTCGCAGCATTTTCATTTTTTTTTAATAGGTACGACCACAAGCAGAGGGTGGTCGTACATTTTTACATTTTTAAAAAATTGAGTGCGACCACGAGCAGGTGGTGGTCGCAACATTTTCAATTTTTTTTAAATAGATGTAATCACCAGCAGGGGATGGTCGCACATTTTTAATTATTTTTTAAATGGGTGCGACCACCAGCCGGTGGTGGTCGCAGATTTTTTCTTTTTTGTTATTAGGTACGACCACTTATGGGGGGTCGCACATTTTCGTTTTGTTTTTAAAAAGGTGCGACCACCAGCAGAGGGGGGGTCGCAACAGTTTTTTTTGTTTTGTTATTAGCTACGACCTCCCATAGGTGCGACCGCTACCTGGACATGTGGCGAGGTGCGAATGGCCAGCAGAGGCGGTCGAGCGCCGCTCAAGGCAGGCCTCTCCAGGCAGTATATAAGGGCCTACCCCTATTCCCAATCCATTTTTTTTCCCTCTCTGTGAGTGCGGTTCTGGGGCTTCTTGGAGTTTCAACTTCGGTGGCCAGAACTGAGCCGTGGGGGGGGGGGAAGAAAGTGGATTTGTGTAAGGGAGGAGTTTTTGTTTTTTTTCCCTGGGACTGCGGGAGACAGTTTTGACACGAAGCCGCGTCTATTCCGCAGAGTACTTTCATCATGTCCGGAAACATTGCTTCGAACGCAGTGTCAGGGGGTTCCTTGAGAAGTGGGCGTAAAGGTAGGAAGCGTAAACATGCACATGAACGGGATAGTCAGGTCAATAAAAAAGACTATCCAAGCGCAGAGGCCGCGAAGGTGGTGAAGCAAGTAGTGCTGGATTATTTGAAGGACAATGACATAATGCGTTTGAATCTTTTGTATGTCCGACATGGGAATGAAGGGTTCCTTAGATTCTAGCACAATATGGAGATGAGAATGAGGGAGGCTTTGGGCGGGGCTGAATGGGAGGAGGACAGGGCGAATTTCCAGGTCACGAAATGGATGGAGGACCGGGCCCATGATGCCACATGGAATCTGAGGCAAACCATGGACAAGTTTGTTACGAGAACACTTGTAGCTGAAGGTCGCATGCCAACTTTGGAGGAGGAGTTGTTTGTGCTTGTGGATTGGTGGTCTGACATGACAAAGGCCCACGCCAAACGACGTACGAAACCACTCCCATGGAAGGCAGGGTCCTCGTCCGCGGATGCGGCATTGAACGTGAGATACATGTCCACAAACGCACAGGTACAATAACTCGACGCGCCCAAACATGGAGGGTATGGTACAATTCGAAGGGTTAGAATTATTGGGGATCAATTCATTCCTCCATCCTGGGAGCTAGCAGGGACAACGCCCAGGGAAACAAATGCTGAGCTTGCCAAAGTCCAACATAACAATGAGGCGTTGGCTGTAAAATTCCATCATTTCGGCATCATAAAGTATTTTGCGTTGCATCCACGTCGAAATGAAGGTTACACACATTGGTGGAACGGGGGGACCATACGATCATGGTTGAGTATTGACAGGAAATGGGGGAATGATCGGGATAACAGGGAGTTAATGGAACGACGGGGGACGGAGCATGAAATGCAGGAGGTCAACCGACTAGTTCGATTCCGACAGAATCGCACCCAATTGGCATGGGCGCTTTTGCACATCATGCTCAACGTCCATAATCACCACCTCTTGCACAACGACATGTTCCCCGACAACATCTAGTTGCATTTTCCACAAGGGTCTGAAGATGTGTACATCGGGGTATGCGATTGGGGGATGGCCTCCACGACGGATGACCCAAAAACCATGTTGTACATTTTCGAGAGCAGAGACAAGATGATAAAGACTCTCGCACATAGATGGTGGATTGCACCTGAAATTGCAATTGTTCATAATGTAGCCAACAATCAGTCAAATGGCACACCTCGTAGGCCCCCTCTAACCGTGCCATCAGAGACCTTTGCAATTGGGAAGATAGCCCAGGCAATAAATGGGGGTAACACGTTCGATGCAAGCCTGTTCAACGATATGTCTACTGGAACATGTTTTGCTTTGGCTCTGGAAAACTTGTGTGTAAACACAGTAGAGTTGCGGTACAAACTAGAAAATGTTGTGAAGCGTTTCATGACGGGGCTATTCAATTGGCCTGAGTCCAAAAATTGCTGGAGGATAGATAGAAACTTGTAGACCTCTGACTATACATCATGTTGGATAAATGTTGTTTTCAATTGTGTTTGTCTCATACCATAATGTTTTAATGGTTTGTTACTTGCCCATCACCTGGGTCCATCATATGGGATAATCAAGCACCACACCCACGAATCTTGAAGAGTGACAGTGTACACCGGGTCAATGGGTGAACCAATCGTTCCCCCAAATGATTTTAGATTGATTTGAAACTTTGGGAGTGTCTTGTACATGCCCTCTTTAAGTTACCGGACAAGTATGAGGTCAATCTAAAATGGTTTAAAGGGTAAACCAATAGTTCCCCTATTAAATGATTCATGATTGAAAATTGGTTGAAAGGTTTAACGAGTCGTTCGGGGGGCAAATGATTTTTTCTTCGCTTGCAACTTTGTGTATGTGATTTGTACGTACTTAAGCATATATGGACCAAGTTGAACTTCAACAAAGTTGTTTGAATGGGTTATTCAAATTCATAACGGAGGTATGTGTCATATAGACGAGAAACAACCTTTCACCTGCACATGAATTGTTTTTAATTCCATTGTGAAGCCATATGCTTGATAACAACATGAAGAGTTTGCATGCAAAATATCACCATGAACAGACATCGTCTGCATTCAAAACACATTTTATTCCCTCATTTGCATTCCAAGATGAAGTTATCTTCAACTTTATGCACTTTTCATAGAGAGTTCTGCAATAGTGAGCATAGAACAAAGGATGAACATTTTTTTTCAAACATTTTTCTTTGATACATTTTTTGGCAAGGATGTGGTGGTGTGAGGGTTCAACTCACAGAACAAAATCAAGCCAAAAACAAAATCATTGCGCCCCACAAATCCACAATCCTATGCCCTCTAAATCATTTTATTTAGTAAAAATCCAATTCAATTCAAAATTGGATGAAAGTGTGAACGGAAACTTCCCCAATAAATGATATTTTATTTATCCGAAACTTTGCAAGTGTCTTCTACATGCCCTCTTACACGTCTTTGAGAAGTATGACATCAATCTAAAATGGTTTAAAGGGTGAACCAATCGTCCCCCTACCAAATGATTTTAAATTGATTTGAAACTTTGCAAGTGTCTTGTACATGCCCTCTTACAAGTCTTTCACAAGTTTCAAGTCAATCTAAAATGGTTGAAAGCGTGAATCAATCATGAACATATCAAATAATTTTTTAGTGCTTTAAAGCTTTGCAAGTGTCTTTCACATGCCATCTTAAAGGTACCGGACAAGTATGAGGTCAGTAAAATATGGTTGAAAAGGTGAACCAATTGTTCCCCTATCAAATGATTTTACATTGCTTTGAAGCTTTGCAAGTGTCAGCCACATGCCCTCTTACAAGTACCGGACAAGTATGACATAAAAAAAAATGGTTGAAAGGGTGAACCAATCATTCCGCTATCAAATGATTTTATATTGCTTTGGATGTCACTGGTTTGGATGTCATTGCTTTGGTAATTCTAGCCCCCCAATGGCCCATTCTAATCCTTGAATTACAATTCAAAATGCAATTCAAGCCCTTAAAATTGGTAATGCCAGTACCTAAAATGACCCAACTCCGGCCGCCCCTCAAATTGTAATTTGAACCCTTGAAATTGTCAATTCCAACCCCTCAAATTGCAATTCTAGCCCCTGAAATGGCAATTCCAGCCCCTCAAATTGCAACTATAGCCTGTGAAATGGCAATTGCTAGTGCAGCCCCTGAAATGGCAATTTCAGCCCTTGAAATTGGCTATGGGTGAACCAATCATTCCCCTGCCAGATGATTTTGGATTGATTTGAAACTTTGCGAGTGTCTTCTACATGCCCTCTTAAAGTTACTGGACAAGTATGATGTCAATGTAAAATGGTTCAAAGGGTGAATCAACAGTTTCCCTGTTGGATGATTCAGGATTAATCATTAACGATTGATCTCATATTACACTGGGACCTATCAGATGGTACATTGAACATACTGGCCAAGTCTCAAAGCGAACGAAAATCATTTGGATGCGCAACCATCCGTTCGCCCATTGAACAAATTTTGATTGATCTCATATTACTTTGGGGCCTCTTATATGGTACATTGAACATACTGGCCAAGTCTCAAAGCAAACCAAAATCATTTCGATGGCCAACCATCCGTTGAGCCATTGAATGAATTTCGATTGATCTGATATTAGTCTGGGACATGTGAGAGGATGTCTCAAACGTACTGGCAAAGTTTGGAAGCAAACAAAAATGATTTGGATGGGCAACCATCCGTTCACCCGTTGAATGTATTTTGTTGGATCTGCTATTACTTTGGGACCTGTTGGACTTCGTTTCGCGTGCTCGTGTTTTTTTTTTTCATTCCGTTTTTAAATGGGGCGTGTAATGACTCCATATGCAACGTGTGTGCCAAATTTGGAAGCGATCAAAATTCATTTGGACCCAAAACCACAGTTTCTTCCCTGTTTTGCACTCCAAACTTGATTTGTGCTCTACTTCATGCACTCTTTATAGAGAGTTTTGCAATAGTGAGCGAAGAGAACACTTTTTTTTGGGGGCATTTTTGATTGGTCCAAATTTTGGCGGGGGAGTAGCAGTGGGATGTTTGAAGCCGCAGAACAAAATTGAATCAAAAACAAAATCGATACGTGCCAGAAACCCCCAATGAAAGGCAGTGTAAACCTATTTATTGGCTGAAAATTAATTGAAATTCAATTACATTCTGGAATGGCTTGGCGTCGATGGGGAGGCAAATGATTTATTTGTCTGTTCATTTATTTGCGATTAATCGTTAATGTTGAAAAGGATAAACCAAAGGTTCCTTGATTAAATAAATTTTGAATGATTTGAAATTTTGCCAGTATGTTCTACATGCCCTCTTACATGGACCGGACAAATATGAGATCAATAAAAAAATGGTTCACAAGATGAACCAATGGTTACTTGATGTGCCAATTTCTGATTGCTTTCAAACTTTGCCATTGCATTGTATATGCCATCTTAAAGGTACCGGACAAGTATGAGTTCGATTTAAAATATTGCAATGGGTGAACCAATGGTATCTTCATTTAGTAATTTTTTATTGTTTTGAAACTTTGCCAGTATATTGTATATGCCGTCGAACAGGTACCGAACAAGTATGAGGATATTAAAAAATGGTTCAAAAGATGAAACTCGTATTTCTAAAAATTACGTGGACAATACAGTGGGTTGCACATTTAAGTTTTTGCAACCTGAGACCTTTGGCCTACTACCTATGTTTCTAGCCTTTCTAGTCATCTTCATCTAGATTAATTACTTCGTTGTCGTCATCTCCAGATGTTGATGAAGATGCTCCGGGTGTAGAGGACGTGCCTCCACCAGTACGGAGAGCTCGAGCCTGGGCTCGAGTGGTCAAAGAGGGACCCAGTGTTGTGTGGTCCACCCTTTCCATCATGCGTAGCGTTCTAGGCGAGTGTTGACTCTCTTCCATATTTGCCATAGCCGGGTTTGTTGCTCTTGCTACGGCTTCATGCAATTTTTCAATTAAATCCGGTATGTTTGGAAGTGGCAAGATTACCCCTAGAATAGGGGCAACTTGGGCACGCCATGTGTTCTGCCAATACCGAACAACACTCCTGATGGCAGCCTTGAAATTGTCCAACACCTCCTCCTGTTGAGGGTCTCTGCGTAACTCTGGAGGAAACGGCCCTTCATCCCGACGAGGCACCCAATACCTCTCATTCATATTATCCCAATGGATGTTAATGTCCTCCAACTCCCTCAGAAATAGGTCTCTCCCAATCGGTTCGCGATTATATGGGTCGTTTTTCGCTGGCATCCACGGATCCTCAGGTAGTCGAAAAAATCTTTGTTTGGTACAGCTCCAATGCCCTCCCAAGTTTCGGCAAAAAAAACTCTCTTTCGACTGGGTCCCGTATGCCTCTAGCACGCACGGTTATTTCCCAGTTGGATGTCACCCAAAAGGTCACCGGATCTTTAACCCTAGATTTAGTCAAGGCATCCAAGGCGTGCATCTCTCTTGGAGCATCCCATGTCATTGTCTTCCCCCAGTGCTGACAATTTAAAAAATCGTAAGGCTCCACATCCAATGGCATGTTGTACCGGTTGTACTCGTATCCCGTGGGCATATTGTCTTGCAACCCAAACACCTCGTAGAAACGTCGATGGATTGGTCCACGGCAGTCAGGGCATTGGCTGGCTCGCATGGCTGCCGATAAGAGACATGTGGGGTGGAACAAATGGCCACATGAACCAAGCATATAGCCTCCCTCCGGTCTGTAAGGGTTTAGGCACATTGTGCACACCGCACCATCTGTTACCCATGACGGTGGATTGCTCCGTGGTATCCACGTCCGCGATTCCTCATGAATGCCGGATGACATCCTCGGCCTGCTATCCCACTCATCCTCTACTTCCAAATCCCAGTTTATGCTCTTATTGGTATCGGAAATTGTATGTACACAGTGCTCAAACATGACATCCACATCACCCCATGTGGTGAATCCAGTGTACTTCGACGTGAATACATCACGCACAGTGTGGCGCCTTTGCAAATTAGCAGAGATGCTATCTACGCTTCGATTCGACAAACGTGCTGCACGTTGGAGGGAGGATAACGTTTCTTCTATCTGTGTTTCCCGCGATGCTAGATGGCCCGCCCATGTCACCCAGTTCCGCCAATTCCCCTTCAACCATGGCCACGATCGGATTTGCATGGCATTTGAGTACCGATATGCAACAGCCCTAGCTTGGTCACGTTCCCCCACAAACTGCTCTAATTCATGTTCCTGGGCCGATGTAATTTGCACGACTGAACATTCCCCGGTTTCCACTATGGGGTCCTTCCCTTTTCTTGCCCTCCTTGCCGCAAGTCTTTCTTCCTCAACCCTCGTCGGGTCCAGTTCAGGTGTTTATACTTCATTCCCATACCCGATTGAGTCAACCCCGTCGATGACGCGGTCAATGTCCATTGGTGGCATATCCAAACGCACCAATATGTCTTGCTCGTTGGTGATTGGCCTCGGGTCCTGAAGCACACCGCGTACGCTGTCGAGAGTCCCCAACTCCATTCTTTCCAGCAACTTCGCTATTTGCCACAGTTACAAATGAAGAATGTCTTGCAGGACATTGCAGATCCTTGATGTGCTGTTCATGTGCGGCCAACTGTTCCTCCAACGGAAAGCGTACTCGCCCCCCTCCACCTCAGACGTTGAAGCCTCGGCTGCGGAGATCTGTTGCGGCATATAATCTGGAGGTTGGTCCTCCTGTACCTCCCACACCACCACTGCGTTTGTCGTTCCTCCTTTTTTCACCTCGTCGTTTCTATCCAACCGTATGATGTCCTGCTCCTGACGTATATACAAGTTTGGGATATCAGAGAGCATGTATAGTCTAGTACGCTGTCTCACAGTGGCAGTTTGTCAATCCATTGATTGCAATAAAATCAACTCTGTGTACAACATGGCCGTAAATAAATACGGGACCTTGTTGTTGACGAGCGGTTGACCCCACAATGTTGTATGTACCTCCTCTGCCCTGTGGCAGAAATGCGGGTTAGCGCAGGAATGCAAGCTAGCTTGATTTTGTTTGGTTTGTGGCTCATGCCTATCTTTGGGCCACAAACGATTTATATGACACCAGTCCACAAATTTCCTACAGTCACCAAGCGACCACCGCTGCCCCAACCTCCAAACCTCCCAACCTGGTTCCGCAAGAATGTTGGGGTCATTGTATATGTCCCAACAAAGTTCGCGCCTGGCCCCTTTCGGTTTTTTTTGGGGAGGTCTAGGTTCATTATCCTCATCTCTGGGATGACCTCCTTTGTCTTCCTCCTCCGCCATTTATGGCTCTGGCTTACCCCTACTCGACAGGTGTTTGCTAAGACAACCCTCCTAAATCGTACCTAATCCTACTCCCTAATGAATCCTCCCCAAATACTAGAGGCACGTGTCACACCCTCCGCAGTTCTAAGTGACATGACGGAATGTGCAATGAAAAAAACATGGGTGCCAGAGGAGGGCTTCCCGGGAGGTATTCAACATCGATTTTGTGGGAACCAACGGCCAAAAATACCCCCCCACCCAACCAATAACACCTCTCTCCACTCGGACTCAATGACAAGGAATGCAACATCCCATCGCCTACCAAGTCCTGGTGTGGAGAAAAGTGAGGGAGAGAATGGCCTCGAAGGCCTTATAAACCCCCCTCCACACTCGGGGCGCGCGCTGTCATCATGACTACGCGCGCTACTAATAGTTGCGACCGCCAGCAGGGGGTGGTCGCAAAAAATTTTCTTTTCTTTATTAGGTGCGACCACCAGCAGGGGGGTGGTCGCAGCAATTTTGTTTAAGAAAAATAGGTGCAACCACCACCTGTTGGTGGTCGCACTGTTTTCCTTTTCTTTAATAGATGAGACCACCAGCAGGGGGGTGGTCGCACCATTTTTTTTAAGGTGCGACCACCAGCAGAGGGGTCCTCGCAGGGGGGTAGTCACATATTTTTCTATTTTTTTAATAGCTGCAACCACCAGCAGGGGGGTGGTTGCACCATTTTTTTTTAGGGGCGACCACCAGCAAGGGGGTGGTCACAGAATTTTCTATTTTGAAATAGTTGCGACCACCAGTAGGGGGGTGGTCGGACCATTTTTCTTTTTGGTAAATAGGTGCGACTACCAGCAGGGGGGTGGTCGCAACATTTTTATTTTATTTTAACAGTTGCGACGACCGCTACTGGTGGTCGCACAATTGTTTTTTCTTAAATAGATGCGACCACAAGGAGGTTGGTCCCCCTGCACTTGTATGTATGTTTGGAGAGGCAGATGAAAAGCATATGTATCGACTCCTCATGGATTTGTAAAGGAGAAGAATGTTGGGAGCTGCACCTGGCCTTTGTGGCTTTCGAAGCCATAATAGGAAATCAACAATGTAAAGGTAATGACGAAACACAAACTACACACACAACCACCAAACCCTTTCTTGGGTACACATATTCCACCATTTTTATTTCCGTACACGTATGCATGTACCCAAACTGAAACATGGATATCCATGGAAACATACTACACATCATGTGACAGAAGTTATAGTTATACCTAGTTCCTTCTAGCACGACGACGATGGTATGATCTCACGCCCAGTACAAAATCTTCGTCCCCACTCACTTCACCCCCGTTCCCATGATCAGTGCTAGAATTATGATCTCCATCTGTTCTTTTGTTTCCAGAGGCAAGTGGCCATTGGACCTGTAGTCGTCCTCGGACTACATTCAGTTGTCTCTCTGGTCGATTTCCACTCCTATTATGAATACCATCTAGGGTATCAGGCCTGTTCACAGGTCGGTTACCAACAAAAGGTTGCACAACTCTCTGCCGTTTCTGGGCTTGTCCCGGATTTCGTGGTGGCCTTGGAGCAGGTCTCGTATAAGGAAGGCTACTCGCACGTACATCAGAGGGGCCGACATGAGAGGAATGGGCATGAGATGAACCAGCGAGGATCGAGGGAGCACGGTTCACATGCGGACGTCGTCGGGCCAGATGAAACGACAATGGCCGGTCGTCGTCATCCGATGGTTCGACTTGCATAAGTCCCGCAGCAGAAGAAGCATCTCCCAGGATTGGAGTAGCGATGGAAGGAATTACATGAGGGGGAAAGAGACTAGATGGACCAGCATGGGATGGACCGGCTTGAGAAAGAGAAACATGAGATGGAGCGGCGTGAGATGAAGCACGGTTCACAGGGGCAGGATGTCGGTGAAGGAATGACAACGGCCGGTTGTCATCATCTGACGATTCGACCTGTATATCTCCTACAGTCCGTGGTGGTGGGGGAGAGTTGACCTTAACTTCATTGTTGAGAGTGTGCTCCAGTGGGGGATGGGGGTCCACAATTGGGATGACACCATGTCGCAGTTCATCAACAACAAGGTCATCGAAGGATGGATGCATTGCAACATCGTCGTCATTAAACTCGTATGGGTCATGTGGAGGATTGCCCACATCATCGGATTCATCCCAACCGTCGGAGTTGGAGTCCCTCGCGGTGTCGGTGTCATCATTGCTTCTAGATTGGACCTCTGAGGCAGATTCTTCAGACAACAGATTCTTCTCGTACCATGCAGATGCGTCACTTGCTGTCCTCTCTCGCAATAGCCTACAATTCGTATAGACATAAATCAATTTGTCAGCCCTGGCAGGATTCAACCTGTTGCGAATGTTGTTGTGAACAAACGAGTAACTGCTCCAGTTCCGCACACATGACGAGGCAGAGCACACTTGAGCAAGAATATGCTTTGCAATGGGAGCTAATGTTCTTGCTCCAGCTCCAATCAGATCCCACAATTCATGTGGCAATATGTTCATTGTTTTTGGATCCGACATGTCATGGAAAGGATTCTGGCGATCCAAGAAGCACTGGTACTCGGACAAAGCTCGCTCTACCATGTTCAAGGGCGCGAGTTGCATGATGACCCGTACAAGCCTGGCTTTGGCATCCACATCGTCTCTCAAATCCGTATTGTCCAGCAAGAATGGATTCAGCAAGGCCCCCGCATAATGCAAGTCCGTGCAAACCATCCGTTTGCGGTCGTAAAATGCATCCTCGGTCCTTGCCGCCAAATCATCGTCCATAGAAAATGGAGGACGCCTCAAGGATTGCATGTGCTTCTCAAGGTTTTCCAATATCAACCATGTTTTACCCATTATTGGTTGTTTTCCATCAAACTCCCGCAAAACAATCAACACTGGCTCCACCATGTATACAAAATTTGCACATTTCGCCCAGAAATCGTCGGATCGAATGATTGTGCGGACCCTCCGACTTTTGCTCAAAAACTTGGACTTACGAGACTCGCGTAAGGTGCCCACATATGTATCCTATTGAGGGTCGATGATCACCTGCTCCAGATCCGCCCTCACTATCACCAGTCGATCCACCATCAAAAAGTTTGTGGCAAAGCGGGTTTCACCCGGGTTCTTAAGGCTGTATTTGGGTTCATGCTTTCTAAACAATGCCAGAGGGATGTGATGTGTACGGATGAACGTCACAACCGACTTTGCCCTTTTTATTAGTTGTTTCATCCATGATTCTTTTCCCCAATCCTCCAAAATGAGATCAAAGATATGAGCATCACACCCTTGGTAATATAGATGGGGATATCGTACCATCAAAATATCGGCCATATTAACCATGTTAAATGCATTGTCCGTGCATACTTGGACAATTTTATCAGCTCCAATTTTATCGATTAAACTCGTCAACAACCCTGCTTGATAACGTGCATCTTTTCTCTCCCCGCTTGTGTCAACGGATCCCAAAAATTGTTCCCCCGCAGGACAGACGAGCATGACATTGAACAGTGGTCGATTAGTAACAGAACTCCAACCGTCTGCACATATCTTTTCATTCACCTTCACTAGAAGAGAAACCGGCTTTTTCCACGGCTCTGCCATCTCACACCTGGCACATTCCATGGCTTTTATCACGGAGTGAGCCAAGGTGTGGGTCAAAATATGCCCTAATTGTGGGGTGTCTCACATGTGATCCACACCCGAGGCAAGAACGGTGTGAAAACAACCATGAGCATGGCGGGAGTTGGCTTAGTTTACATGATATGTTACACACATGTGTGAAATGGGACCATAGAATTTCCACATTGTGGTGTATGGGGAGTTTGAGAATGATGCCCTTGGAAAATGATTATGAACTTCATGTTCATGTTTAGAAATCTGCACGATGGGCTACTAGCAAGTGAAGAATCACCCCCTGCTACACCCCATTTTCAATCTCTACATTATGAAGTCTATAATGCCCTTGGTGAAATGAGCATAGGGATCGCATTCAAAGGTGGCCCCGTTCCGTTGCAACCTATGACACAACTAGAACAAATAGGCATAGGCATGATTTACACTTTTTGCCACAAATCACTTGCATCATCCTTACGTTGAACTCCTTGTTTATGTGACATACTTGGACTTTGTCATCTCACACATCAAAGAAAAAACCAGAATATTTCGAAAAAATCCTAACCTAAATTTCCTAACAAGTGTTCAAACCAGCCCAATGGTAATATATTTTATTACCATTATCAAATGTTTGTCTACGTGGTGTTTTGGTTTTCTAGACAAGTCTGGGTTAAAAAGGTTAAAAGGTTAAAAAGTCAAAAAGTTGCTAATAAGGTTGCCCATTAGGATAATCGTGAACACAGATGAGGGCTGGGACTTGGCGTATTTTTTTGTCTCCTGTGCCACAGCATGTAGCCGAGGGATGGAACACGATGATCGCAGGATATGCAGGGGCGTGGGATGGAGGCGTTGAGCAAATGATGCAGGAAGGAGGAGATGAGGAGAAGATGAGACGAGGAGAAGCTCGCAACATTCTTGCGAGCTCGTCGTTCTTGGGAGAGTTAGCTTGGTCTTAGCAGGCCGTGTTTCAATCTCTGCCTACTCAGCTGCACCGTGGTGGTTTGATCTCGCAGACCAATCCGACATTACCTGACTACAGACACAAGCAGCACACACAAGAGGTCCTTTTGGGTTGATGGTCGGTCAAGTCATGACACAAGCTCAAGGACAATGTGGTGAGGGCACCTTATTCTTTGACCTATTTCAGCCTGTTTTGCCCTCTCACATCATGTTTGTGTGCATTGCAATGCTTGTGCAAGCCTGGCAGCCCTTGAGAAGGGCAAAGAGGTGCATGGGGATATCATCAAAGCTGGAATTGTACCTAATGTCATTCTAAACACTGCCTTGGCAGCTCTGGAAAAGGGGAATGATGTCCGTGGTGACATCTTCAGAGCTGGAATTGTACCAAATGTCATTATGAACAATACCCTAGTGGACATGTATGCAAAATGTGGGTGCATCGAGGATGCAAAGGGAGTGTTCAACACTATGGCTGAACGAGATGTGGTGTCGTGGAGTGCGATGCTTGCAGGGTATGCACAGCAGGGACGTGGGATGGAGGCTTTGGAGACCTATGAGCAAATGATGGGGGAAGGGGTTCAGCCCAACCACATCATGTTTGTGTGCATTGCAGGCCTGACAACCCTGATTTAAATCAGGCACCTCAACCATGACCACAACTTCTAAAAGAGGATCAAGAGAGGGAGTCCATAATGCCTCTTCTGGCTCTTATGGGCATGTGAAGATGCTTTGTGAGGCAGGCAGACTGAAAGAGGCTCTACAACCTTTAAACCAAGGAGCATTTCAGCAGATTCAGATATGTATGTCTGTCTCTTGCTTAAGTGCATCAAATTGAAGGGTCTGGAAGCTGGAAAGCAGGTGCACACTCACATTATCCAAAGTGGATTCACGCCAAGTGTTTTTCTCCTCAACACCCTTGTGAACATGTATGTTAAGTGCAGGAGCATCATGAATGCACACCGAGTGTTCAACGGAATGCCTCAACGAACTTTGATCACGTTGAATATAATGTTGGTAGGATTTAACATGGGTGTGGTAGGAATGCTTTGGAGACCTATGAGCAACTGTTGCGCGAAGGGGTGAAGTCCAACCACATCACATTTGTTTGTAATGCATGTGCAAGCTTGGGAGATCTGGAAAAGGGCAAAGAGGTCCATGGTGACATCGTCAAATCTGGAATTGTACCCAATGTCATTCTGAACATTGCCCTGGTGGACTGCATGTATGCCAAATGTGGGTGCATCGAGGATGCAAAGGAAGTGTTCGACAGTATGGCTGAACAAGATGTGGTGTCGTGGAGTGCGATGATTGCAGGATATGCACAGCAAGGGCGCGGATGGAGGCTTTGGAGACCTATGAGCAATGATGCGGGAAGGGGGTGATTCCCTGTGGAAAAATAGCTCCAAGAAACCTGCATGGGTAGATGGTAAACTGGAAGCCGCAGCAGCAGCGACACAATTGATCAAATCAGGCAATGTTAATCAAGGCATCTTCTTCAACACATTTCACTCTATTTTCCCATCTTATCAGAATCGCCCTAAATTTTCATGTTTTAATAATTTTGCAAGTTAGCTAGTTGAGTGAACCTTTGATAGTTTGGAGTGACTTTGACATGATACTGCCAAAGTGACAATAGGAAAGTATCCAGAAATAGGTAACAGAGAGGAGAAGCTGTGTACTTTTCTGACCCCAGTCAATGGTGGGACAACCGTCTTGGAAGGTAAATGCCTTTGGATTACAGAGTGGTAGATGCAATTGAGAATAGGAACTGGTGTGATAAGTTGAGTTGGGTGTTTGCTGGAACAAATCTAGGCTGCCATTGTCAGCTGCTAACAGCAATGCAAGGATGTATGCATGATCTGTGCAGAGGCATGGATAGCTGAAGGAGCAGGGATAGAGTGTCATCCAAGAGGGCCAGATTTCAAGCTCCAGATTACTTATGATTCCCTGTGGAAGGATAGCTACAAGAAACCTGCATGGGTAGATGGTACATAGTTTGGAGTTGTTTTGACATGATACTGCCAAAGTGACAATAGGAAAGTATCCAGAAACATATAACAGAGATGAGGAGAAGCTGTGGAATGAATGCTTTTCTGACCCCAGTCAGGGGTGGGACAACCGAGGGAAAAAGGTGAATGTCTATTAGATTACAGAGAGTAGGAGACGCAACTCAGCATAGACACTAAGACAAACTCTCCTTCCCTGCAAAGGGTGTGTTTTGGTATCTGAGCGAATATATATAATTTCTAAAAACATAATTTCAATATTTTGTTATTTAATAATGTTCTCATCAAGGCCACTGTCCATTTTTCCTATAATAATAATAATAATAATAACAATAAATTAAATACATTAATATTCAAACTTAATATTGGAAATCAATTAATAATTAATTAATGCGTACCACCACATAGGAACGAACACGTGTTGCATAGTGACTTGTCAAAGGTGTGAAATATGACACATGTCGCATAGTGGCTTGTTCAAGGTGTGAAATCTGCAGTGAAACATGCCACACTGGCCTTTTTCACACTCTGCCATGTCAGCTATGTCATCGGCCATGTCAGCGGCCATGTCACCATGCACCCCGTGAAAAAAGCCACCCATGGAAAAAGCCTCCCGTGGACTTTTCCACAGGGCCACCCGAGAGTCAGGCCGTCCACGGGGTGTCCGAAAGCACTAGTCGTTTCTTATACCCACGGCAGGTGTGGACTGCGGCTGATTCCACAGCAAAAAGTGTGGAAAAAGCTGTGGAAAAAGCCGGTTTCTCTTCTAGTGCTTTTGGGTGAGGTCAGACATAGCCTCTTTTAGCAATCCTGTGCGGAGATCGCGATAACTCGGAGGTGTGTATGTGGACTTGGAATCGGACGTGGCTTTGACAACAGCCACAAACGCAGGAAGCCTCGAGACATTGAACGGAATATTGGCCTCGTAGAAAAATTGGGCCCACTTCTTATCCAGAGTTCTCCTGTGCGACAAATTTAAGCCTTCTTGCATTGATTGTTGCCTCAATGGTTTGGTCCGTACAAGTGCTAGCGTACAATCGGGTGTTGCTCCTGACCCACCGGCTTCTCCACAAACAACAGACGTCTCGCAAGAATCCCCCTGGGTACAACTCTGAGGAACATTTTGATTCGAACATGGAGTGTTTGGCTCAGAAGCCGCGGCCATATCAAGAGACGGTGGGATATTGCCTCCACATTGGGTAAAGTGGGCTTTCACTCGCATGGAGGCTCCCTGCATTCTTCCCATCTCTTTAGCCGATGTGATATAACATGCGATCTTTGCGACCCGCCAGCTTCAATGCACAAAGATTGCATTGAACACCGTCCTTTTTGTGTGGGTCTACGGTGAACCAAGGGATCCACTCCTCCCTCATCCTCACACCCAAAACCCTAACCACAGACTTAAGATTGAACGAAGAACACTAGTGTACTTGGTAGATTTGTCAAGAGCAATAGAAGGTAGAACAGAATGCGATGGCCCAACACTTTGGCATCAATCCAAGTGGATCAATGCACCATGTAGTATTGTGCTTTTCGACAATTTGCTGCAGTGGCTCTGTAGGAAGCCACAACAGCAAACGGTCCGCACCCTCCTCTTGGGCTACAATCTTGCTCAAGGAATAGAGAACATTCACTCCCCACAAAAATGTTTGTCACAAAAGTAGTGAGGGGCATTGTGACCACCTTATATACCCTCCAGCCTCCAAGCCTCACACGCTCGACCAATTAGAATCCGATGTTGCGACCGCTCCAGGTCGCACGAGGAAGTCGCATGTTATTTAAATTAATTAACAAATGCTGCGACCACCCTCATGCTGGTGGTCGCAGATATTAAAAAACAGAAAATTGCTGTGACCACCCCCCTGCTGGTGGTCGCACCTATTAAAAAAAAGAAAAATGTTGCGACCACCCCCATGCTCATGGTCACAGATATTAAAAAACAGAAAATTGCTGCGACCACCCCTCTGCTGGTGGTCGCACCTATTAAAAAAACAGAAAAATGCTGCGACCACCTCCATGCTGGTGGTCGCAGATATTAAAATACAGAAAAATGTTGCGACCACCCCCCTGATGGTGGTCGCACCTATTACAAATAAAATAAAAATTGTACGACCACCAGTAGCTGTGGTCGCAACTGTTTAAGAAAAGAAAAAAATGCGACCACCCCTGCTGGTGGTCGCATCTATTTTTTTAAAACAAAAATGCTGCGACAACCCCTCTGCTGGTGGTCGTAACTATTAAAAAATAAGATAAATTCTGCGACCACCAACATTTGGAGGTCGCACCAATTTAACAATAATGATTTAAAAATGACCTCAAATACTGGCGGATGGAGTAATTTATAAAACATTTCATTCACTTGCCAAGGTGTCGCTTGGAATACAACGTGTCCACCTACGTGACATATTTTTCACCTAACTCATGTTTTACTGATTTTTCGGCAAAACTGACGTGACATGACGTCACTGACATATGCAACCCTGGCGCCACGTCAGCTGCGTGAGCGTAAGCTCATGCCACGTCATCGTTGTGTGAGCGTACGCTCACACGCTCACGCGCCAGGCTTACGCGGTAGCATCGTTGCGAAAATGTAGTTGTAGAATGACGGAAAGGCTGTAATTGTGGGAGGTGCATGGGAGGAAAAGTAAAGGATTGCAGCCTGAGAAGCAGCAGCAGCAGGCAGTGACTGAGAAGCCTGTTGAAGAAGACGATTCTTTCTACGAAGAGCGAGCGGCAAAAGGTCATTGTGTACCAGAAGGTCAATTCCGCACATGTGATCAAGTCTATGTAGGTACCTGAAGGCAAGATTATGATCCCTCTCTGCTGCCTAATATCAATGCCAATCGTTCGACCGACCCAGACGAGGGATGTGTCGAAGTTGGAGCAAGATTTTTAATCACGGATACATAGAGGGTTCTCCGATGTTTTACGTGTCCTTGTGCGATGCCAGTGGAAAGGAGGTCTCGGTGGACGAGTCAATTGTGAAAAGCTGACGAGAAGTAAACGAGGAGTTCGAGGCCCAGATTTCGAAGAGACTGTCTGCACATGTGTTCTCCGGGAAAATGTTTCATATCTGGGATGACAATCACCGCTTCATGGCCTGGATGAACGTCATAAACAAATATCACAACACAGACGAGGACTGGCACTACCTTGTGGCGTCCATGGTGCTGGATCCGAAAGAAACGTTACAGCACTTCTCATGGCTAGCATGACATCAACAAGTATAATGCTCACCCTTCATGCCATCAAAACTCTCCAATTTGTTCTGTTTATTTTTTAGGTGCAGGAGGAAGTCAAAGTGTTTGTGTTGTGACTGCAGGAGAACTGAAAGTGCATATGTGACGACGAATTTGGTCCATACTCTATTCAGGATATAGAAGGTGGGCCAAATGCCACTGGTCACCTTCAAAAACCTTATCAGTGCTGAGGCTTACAAGAAGTGCGAGACCTCCAAATCCGCCGACACATAGTACAAGCTGACCAGAGAGACTTTCTGTGACTACATGTATGCTGTAAGTATTCCTTCCCTAGCTCTATCTATTTGTTCATTCAAAATACCAGTTGACTCATACGTTGTATACTGGAATGTTCAGCAAGAGATTGCGGAGACTGGAGAGAAAGGGAAAGCAGAGTACTATGCCAAAAAAGACCCAGGGGAGCAATCCTCAAAAGGAGTGGAAGAATCTATGAACAAGGAGATGGAGGTGGCAAAGAGGCACTACATGAGCGCGTTCATAAAACAACTCAGAATAGCCGACCCTGCTTTTGGCCCAGAGTTCTTGAATCAGGTCAGGATCCACTGGAACGTGAACACCAAGCCCGAAATGATGCAAGAGAAGCTTCATTGCTTGTCCACTGCTGTAGTGGAGCCAGAGGTGAAAGCGAAATGGCTTGAGATTTGGATAATCACTGCTTTCCGAAGAGTGAGAAGAACAAGGAAACATGAGTCAAAGAATTCAGTGACCATGTTCTCGATATGTGACTGCACAAAGCCACGTACTGGGCCCAGGTTTTTTCCTCTCGCCGTTCCATTTCCACTGCAAAAACTGCATTGCACCGAGAAAAGTCACTTATTGTTCTTAAAAAGTTGTTCTCTGAATTGTAAAACTGTTCTTGCGCAGATAGAGGCTCGGGCACAGCTGGTGCTGGAGAAGCAGCTGAAGGATTACAAGATAAAGTCTATGACTCCACTGACGGATACTTTAGAAGACTATGTCCGCCAGTGGAAAGCAGCTTGCTTCGACATTTGCTTCTTCAGGGAGTTCGCCAAAGAGGGAGGCATCTCGCACATTAACGAGTTTGAGTAGCAGCATGGATTGGAACAGACCATGAAGAGGGTGCTGTACAGGTTCGTCTTGTCACTCTTTATCCACCCTTTGTTCCTGTCTCCCGAAGTTTTGTTGTCGTTGTAGCCCTGCTCTGTTGAATAAACAGTCCCCAAAACTGTGTGCGCTGACGCACTCAGTAAAGGGGTGGCAACTTCTGTGTTTCCCAACCTTTCAATCTACATACGAACATCCGATCCTCTACTGAATCACATCTGCCCTGGCTTCTAGGTAGGGCCTGGGTGGACAGAGCGAAAATTGAGTGCACTGGTCCTCAAACCAAGGGGTCCTCAAACCGTATTCTCACGCTTTCCCCACTTACTAACATTCCCTCTGCTTTGATTGTGTAGGTACATCAAGAACGTTCTCATTCCAGGCAAGAACCTGAGTCGACACCCGCACTTTATTGACCTATGGTGTGACCCATCCAACGCCCAGACAATGTACACTGCAGGAATTTTGAAGGATTATGGGAGTTCACATCTTCGAGACTGCTGCTGGTATATAGATATCCCACGCTAGCTGGATGCCCTTGGTATGAGCTTGTGACCCGAAATCAAAACGAAAATGCAGAGGCCTTGGCCCCTCTAACGGAGAAGGAGTTGCACGAGAGAAACTTGAGGATATTGGCTGAGAAAGAGCTTGTTGCACAGAATACGCCAGTGAAGCCTAAAAATGACAAGGGGAAAGGGAAGGGAAAGGGGCAGAAAAACAATTAGAATGAGAATGAGAAAGAGTCCGTGGTGCAACCGGAGCAAGTGCAGACCCCACCCCCAGCCAAAAAGCCTGATCAAAAGAAGGAGGGTCTAAAAGAGCCCTACGATGCAATGGAGCACCCATCCAGAATCGTTTTTCCGGGCATGTGCGAGCTGGTAAACAACGGGTTCCTGGCCATGATGGAGACACGGAAGTCAAGTTACAGTGGTGATCCTTCCAAAACATGGGACAAGCTATGTGCTTTTCTCCAATCGGTAAGCAATTATCATGCATGTGTTTGAGTTTTGATTTCTTTGTTTTATTTGTACTCGGATCAGATATGTCGCTTATAGAACATCCTCCCCTTCTTACACGCTATAGTGCTTGCAGGCATGGAGGGGAAAGGAATCTTGGATGAATGGTGCACATAAACCGTTTGCTTCGGAGATGGTCATTGTGGACATTCCGGATAGACATCCAGTCCCGGATATTCCGCCCAATGACACCTGCCCAACCTGGAACAAATTTGACGAGAGGTATTGGAGTTGGATGTTTTCTTTTTGCAAGTTTTTCCTTTCCAATGCAGGGGTTCTTGTTATCATACAATCTGTCACGATGAGATGTCGCCGGTGGTAAGCTACTTGAAAGCCTCGGGGATGCGGATTATCAAGACCTGGAACTGTGTCAACAGCCTATATCTGACGAAGGGGGATTGCCCAGGGCAAAAGGTAGATTTCAAATACTTTATTTTTATGCCTTCTCTATTGAAGTTCCACTGTACACCCTATTATGAAGGCAAGCTGTTCGAACTGCCTGAATTGAGTGCTTCAGCGCACTCAGTTATGGCGGTCCATGAGCAATGACTCTAAACCCGTTCCATCCAGAATGGGTCAGCACTCCCACCCAGATGTGCTATGAAACATTCATCACTAATTATTCTCCTCTTCATCGCAGACCCGTCTATTTGAGGCCGTCAGTCTTGTGAGGGTACATCTACTGTCGACTCCCACCACAGTGGTGGAGTTCGAGCTTCATGGGGGAGGATGTTTCAGAAACGAGAGGTTTGATCCTGTCTTTGACGACATGCACTACAACTATGTCGACTCCAACGTATGTTTGCGAAAGCCAAATGGAACGCCTTGGAGAGGGGCCCGTGAGAAAAGCCCAGCTTTTATCCAAACGATCATTGAGACTTATTCTCGGCCAGGGGCCCGCATCATAGATCTCACTCTCGGCACAAGTTTCTCTTCTTGCTTTTGTCATCGATTTCTTTTCTTGTGCACTTTTTTTACTCAATATTCTAAAACTCTAATTCCTTCATTCTGTCTCTTGCAGGCGCTTCTTACCATGCTTGCAAGGCAAGTGGCAGACACTTGTTTGGTATGGAAGGAGATGCAGATATTTTCACTGGCCTCCTCGCCGAGTTGCAAGGGGGGGCGTCTACCTCCAATGTGAAGGACGTCACTGCGCCAACTGATATCATCGACGGAGATGACAAGGACCTGGACAATGACTTTTCATGTGAGTAAGTTCATTTTCTGTCTATTTGATCCCTGTGTATATGCTCTATCGCGTCCCCTTCTGTTGTCTGATTGTTACCCAAATGGTGCATTTCTGATTGCAGGAATGTGAACGCTCTCCCATGGCCCCTGTCCTCCATATATTTGAGGGACTTGTGCTGGAGCCCACCTCCTAATTATGTCCTTCCCGACTACGTGGAAGGCATTGCTCGTGTGCAAGCAGCTGTGCTTTCTCCCCCACCCTTGCGTCAGAGTTCCAGGAAGACGCTCAGGCACCTCCGCGCAAAGGTCTTCATACATGATAGTGCAGCAGTTTCAGGTGGTAACAGTACTTCTAGCAGTGCAGCAGTTTCAGGTGGTAACAGTACTTCTAGCAGTGCAGCAGATTCAGGTGGTAGCAATAGCAGTGCTGACACCACCTACGGATGTACTTGAGGGCATTCATTTATGGAACATGAGGGGACACACTCTCCGTTTTCCGTTGCACCACCATTTGTCTTCCCACCATCCGTTGTAATGAGCACGGACTACAATGAAATTCACATCCCTAAATTGAAACATTCTCTCCATTGGGTCCTACGAATTTGAAAGTGTTTTCCTTCGCAACATTGCTCTCCAATTCAACCGTGTGCACTCAATAAAAGTTATTCAACAGAGATAAATATGTGCATAGTCCAGTAGACAGTCATTCGACATATGCCATCACACCAATATTTGGTTGGATGGATGGAGGATGAATGTTTTTGCATGGATGAAGCCCAAATGGATGTACATTGTGGATGAATGTTGCATGCATGGATGGTCCCATGGATGATGTCAGTGCGTAGTATCATGCACAGGGGCGGGTTGGCGAGGTTCACTGTCGGGGTTGAGGTGGGTCCCTAAGGCTGACAAGGGTTGGGGTTTCTGTTTGAGGTTGCAGGGTTAATATGGATGAAGACGTGTTTCTGCGGTAATGGATCATCTTCCACGGAAATAGACGCCGCATCTTCCCCGAAATCATGCCACGTGTCCTGGGCTCACAGGCTTCTGGGCTCACGTGCCTAGGCTCACACTCTAGCATCCCCCCTCTATGTCATTGCCCACTTTGCTATTTTTGCAATCGCCCTTATCGAGGCTTCATATATTGATATATCCACTTTGCTATTTTTTGTGAATTTCAACGACCAAAAGTATTTGAAATTCCAAATCTCCCACTTGAAGGGCCAATTAGTGCTCCAGGAAAGCCCACTTTGCTATTTTTCTCGAATTTCCAACGACCCAAAGCACTTGAAATTCCAGATCTCCCACACCGCTGGTCCAAAAATCATGAGACCAAGCCGATGCACCCCTCCTCACTGAGGGCTTTTCAACAACACCAAGCACCCGTGTTGGGGCCCCGCGGTTTGGGAGATCTCAACGACGCTACAAAACAAAACAAAACAAAACAAAACAAACGTCTTCCTTCATAGATTGATATGGACAAATGGTCATACACTCTAAGATTTGACTCCTAAAAGTTTTTTCTAATTAAAGATTAATTTTTTTAATAAATTCTATCTATAATATTTGGGGTCAGACTCTTTAGTAAAGATGTTAAGTATATTATTGTCTATTTTTATAAGAATCAAACTGAAAAAAATATGCTCCAAAAAAAAAAAGGTACTTTTATGGACGTCACCATCCACCAAAAGTGAGACACCGTATCCTGCGACTGCCCTTCAGGCTTCAGCGTACTGCCTCTGACACGGGTCATGCGGGGAGCGTGAAAACGTCTGCAGTACATTTAAAGGAGTAGACGGTCCTTTGAAAAGTTGACAGTAATACATATTCATGCATAGGTTTTCATGGATGACGGTGAATGTGGGTTTCAGCGATGAAGGCATGTGTCAGCCGGAATCGGTCTTCCAACACCATCCTGCCCACAAAAGGCCTCACATCTTGCAGTGGATCACGTGGTTGGGCTGTTGAGCCATATTTGGAGATGCTAGGACTAGGTATCTTGTAAGTGGTGGCTATATCTGTGGCATAAGAAATCATAAATACACCACACGATGGATTGTCAATTTGTTGCATGACATCAACATAGATGTAATTGAATTGTGGTATATTGATTAATTTTGTTAAATGATGTTCTATTTTAGCTGATAATCGCTTACTTGCGGACATGTTGGAATCAAAATATTTTACATGTAAATTTGTTTAATATGAATTTATCATATTTAAAATCCCAATGGTTATTGTTCATGAACATATCTTGCAAACATTGTCTTGATTTATTTGATTTTGCACAATAGAGTCAAATAAACATATTGTTGATAATCTTGTTTTTCCAATTCAGATCAAATAGTATTTGCATGACAATTGCTAAATATTGATCACACAACCATCCATTATTATTTAACAAGATTTAAAGTGATTTCATTTGTAAAAGCACCAACTAATCAGGCTGCCACTGTGGTAAACTAGCATCTTCCAAAATCTACATCTTTTTGCTGGAATGCCTGAATGTTACCTACAAATGTTATCTCAACTCAGTTATCCTAATGCTACACTCGGATGTTAGTGGTAGTGTGAAATCATTAGTAGGAGATAAACCTTATACAAAGTACTGAAAATACAAAGTCATAGTACTAAACCCTCATATTTTAAGATCTATATCTTTTGACTGAGCATATTAAATGCCTTTCAGAATGCTCCTCCTTGCTTAATTATCAAAATGCACAAATGCCGCTTTAGTGAAAATTCAGCTATAATACCACAGTTTAAGAAGTTCATAAATTCCAGACATAGGATAAATACACAAGAAAAATAGATCATATGCTAGCTGAATTTCCCCTCGAGAGCAGACTCGCCTCGTGGTCCACTAGAAACTGCTAATCATGTAGACAAGCATTTCTTATACTGACCAACACCAAAAATAGATGACATGTCTCCTCATCTTCTTACCAATGATACAGTGTCACGTATATCTGGATGCCTGAAACTAGATCTTTTGTACTCGACCCTCCTCCAACTGCACCAACACCACCATCGTGAAGCACATTCTCCAATTACTCCAAACTCGGGACCCACAAAGCATATACAATTCTGTCTCTAACTTATTCTCAGCCCCAACTCCACTCTTGCTGCTGGTCTTTACTCTCGCTGCAAGCCTATTCTCAGTCCCAACTCCCTTTGGCAGGCTACTCGTTGCACAAAGTCGGTCTCTGACATGCATTGTCAGCAACGTGTCCTGTTATTAACTACTTGTTAAACATGCACGATTTAATGAATGAAAAACCCAAGAATTCATCTAAGAGTGTTGCATCTCCAAGTGCGAAGCATGCGCATGTCTAATTTTCTCATAGACTTAGACTGATTTGAAGCTTTGAACCGAGTAAAAAGTCGTGTTGCTAGAGGCAGAAGTGCATGGAGATATATGTGACAGCATTGAATGCAAGTGGTGATATGTTCAATCGCATCAAGATCTATATCAACGATCTGCTTTTCTCTTCCTCATATTCTCTTCACAATGTTTCAAAAAAACTCGATGCAGGAACATCAAAATAAGGTGAAAGACTGTTGGACAAGAAGCTAATTTTTGGCAGAAAATTCACAACAACTCGCTTTATATCTGTCACATTATAGAATCATCAGCGTTCAGAGTGCCAAATTGTATTGGAATATAAGGCACATGTGATACAACAGCGGAGCAAATTCATCTGTAGAACTAGTATTAAAGTTGACAGGGTCACGCACATACATATCACTATCAAAATATCTATCATTGGATTCACACTGATTCTGGAAGAAAATACGAAGCGCATCACTAATGGTTGTCTCATTGGGAAGCAACATATTTCGCCAGAGTGCCTCGCATTTTTTTATGTCCATTCCTTTACATAAGAATGCACCGGCTGTGGAGAATTTTCCTGATGTAAGCCTTTGATAAAAGACAACCATGCAGAAAGTACCTGCAAGGTGCTTTCCAGGGCGTTGGTGGATATGATAAATAAAAGCTCGAACAAATACATTCGATGAAGTTAAGCATACCTTGTTTTTGAGTTCAGCACTACCATACATTGCATAGAGTTCCTTGCCCTCCTCCATTTTGACGGGAATGTGGTTGTCCAAATTCTTCATGCGATACCCAAGCATGACCTTTCCAAGTATGCAAACGATCATGTTTTGATTTTTTGCACATGATAGTATGACCAGCTGGTGGATAGAGATCCCAACCGATGAACGACTTGATACGCTTGTTGACATGAATCTCACTCGTCGCAAACATATGTATCGCCATTTGAAAATGTAAATGCAAATGATGAGGCATTCAACTGGGTTGTTGATCCGCAATTCAAATTGCTCGACACAAATGGTGATGGTGTGTTGTCCAGGGCAGAGTTGCATCCGCCCTTCGCATACATGTCCACTAGGGTATTGCTCAGAATGACATCTGGTACAATTTTACCTTTGATCAGTCTTCATGGATTTCTTTACCTTTTTCCAGGGCTTCCACCACAACCCCACTTTACAACTCAATTGACACAAAGCACAAAGCAAAAGAAGAAGACTTTATAACAGCCAGCGGAAGCTGGAAGAACTTCTGGTACATAATGGAAATTCCACATTCCAACATCTAGTTTGACTCGCATCGTCTACCGCGTTGCTAAAGCCTCCTTTCGGGGCGGAGTAGAAGCCCCAGTTTGCGACGGCTGGATGTCGCATGCCAGTCGCAGGGCGTCGCTGGAATATCGTCGCTAACTAGCAACGTAGGGGGTCACTACGGGGGGGACGCTCCGCCCCCCTTCGGCGACGCCCCGACGTCGCTTTTTGGCGGTATTTTTGAATTTGTTGAAGAGCTGAGGCTTAGCCTCCGGATCCCTGCGGATGTCTGCATGCAATTTGATCCAAGCCTTCCTAGCTTCAGTTTGAACCTCTAGACTATATTATAATGTTGGTTGTCTGATATTGCCCATTGCTCTTCTACTGATGTATCCTAGATATTGTACTCTCTCTCTTTTTCACCCTCTGAAAGGATTTGGCGGCTGTCGACGTCGCAAACGACTTGCTGCCACGTGTTTCCTCCGGGCATTTCCCAAAAACAAAACTATCAGCGACGCCGAGCCGCCGCCCCAAACAACGCCGCACGCTCTACTGCAAAAGAGCACGGCTCTTTGATGAATTTTTGTAATACAGGGAACAGACCGACGTCCACATTACAACCACCGACCCCAACAATGCAGGAAATTTCGACACTTTGTTAGCAATCTTCTCTCCCGTTTGGTCCTTTCTTGGGAGGCCCCGTCTCCTTTTCACGATTGTCTTGTTCTCCATAGAACCTGCACCCCTGCTTGATCTCTCTGCAATGTTTGATCTCTCTATCTGTGTGTCGACCTCCTTACTTATCTGTCTCGACCGATCTCTCCTTGCGATTTCCACCATAGTTTATCTAATCTAGAGACATCTAATCTAAAAACATCTAGAAACATCTATACATGCACATGTAATGGCCATGTGCCCCCCCCCCAAGCAGCCTCTGCGTGGAGGCCCCTACTCCTCCGCTAGTTTTTTCGCTCCCAATTGTCGATTTGTTTTTGGTTCCTGTTGGAGTATATATTTGGAGGGTTATCGGTTATTTTTTTGGGTGGGATACGTCTTGAATTGTGGTCGTCAAGACTCAAATGACTGCATTTTTTGAGGGCTATCTCAATCAAAGAATATGTGGGGGTGGGGTGGGGGGGGGGGGGGTGTGGAGTCGTCTTGAATTGCGGTCCTTAACAACCGCATTTTCGGAGGGCTATTCCACCTAAGATAAAATTAAATTTTAAAAAAAAAGTGATAACCGTCTTGCATTGCGGTCGTCAACATCCGCAATTTTACGTCCTTCAGTGTTGCAATTTGGATTATGTTCTCTATTTCAATTGCTATCGTCCTCCCATATGTGGGGCCTATTTCCGCGGGTATGGGTCTATCTTCCATGGTATTAGACCCTCATAGTCAGGCTCACGTGAGCTTGGCCAGGCTCATGGGCTCATAGGCTTA
Source organism: Takakia lepidozioides (assembly GCA_030704615.1). Lineage (NCBI taxonomy): Eukaryota > Viridiplantae > Streptophyta > Takakiopsida > Takakiales > Takakiaceae > Takakia > Takakia lepidozioides. Next base: position 37,946,837 of record CM060733.1, read on the forward strand.
CTTCCAAGCTCACGCTTTAGCATCCCCCGACTAATAAAGGTTGTCTACTGGGAAATCCATCAATGGATCAATTCACTCGCTTCTACCACCTTAAAACTATGAAACTTTATGATTGACTTGAGTTCTTCTTTACTCTTGAACCACAGGTTTTTGAAATCCAACGCAATTGTTTGGACCAGTAGAATTTGTACCTTCCGAATTTGAACATCCAAAGACTCAAATCATGTGTCAGGACAATCATTCCTGTAGTCTCATACATCAAACCAGGGATTCAACATACACTAATTGGGTGAAAGTAAGCTACGGTGACTACATTTTTCTATCACAACACGTTTTTTCCAAGACATAGTTTGATTTAATTGTACCTTAGAGACAAATTTTTATTACAATGATGAAATATGACTAACTTTTATGCTTCCTTCTCACCACGAATGAAGTTGATTTAGTCGACGTATTGTACTTTAGAAAATTGCATACGACAGTGTCACAGTTCATAAGAAAATGTGTTATGTACTTTTTGCACTCATAATAGAAAACAAATATGATAGTTGGTACTCATACTAGTATTGATCTACTCTTAAAGGTAGTAAAATCCTATAGAGAACATCAGAAAAGTGAAATTTCTTACTTGTATATTTTATTGTGAACCTCGAAAAACTGATTTTTCACAAAGTACATGAATGCATGGAAACAAAGTAAAACAATGGACTTCCTTCACTAAAAGGTACAATATTTCATGTAGAGACACTATGCGATATAATGAAAAATGAAAAAACAAAAAACAAAAATAGAAATAATTTCTGTTAAGAGGAAAAATATGAATAATGCCAGTGTATGTTACTATCAACTTTAGATGGTTCAGATCTTTAAGCATGGATGAATTTAGCGGCTACATTTTTTCCATAATTATTAAATCGAAATTAACATTGGGACTTCTTGTGTAGGCCACCCTGTGGATTTTTTTGAGACACCATAGCTTGTTTTCACCCAAATTCACAACCACCGACCCACAACTTTGGCTTCTACACCTCCCTCAGTTGAAGATTAACAATGTTTATATCGGTGTCATTTTCAAATGCACATACAGAATTCATTTCGTTTAAAAAAACAAAACAGAGAGGGAAGCCCTAGAAATGCATAACAAATGAGCACAAAAAGAAAAACTGCATAGGGTCGTGAAGACTTGCGGAAGAGATAACCACCTAATCACATTTCTTTTTTTGTTATATATATACATATATAGGTATATCTCGAAGTTTAGCATTTGTTCCATTGTGATTAAATTATTTTTTATTCGTTGTTCTATAAGTTGTGACTCTTTATTGAAAAGATTTAAATTTTTTCTTCTTCTTTGAATTGGTACATATTTTATTGATAATATTTATATATTGAATATTATAAAATAATATAGCAATGTTTTGTGGTTGTCTATTTAATGCATATTTATTTGGAGTTAAGTATTGTTCTTGGAAAAACAAAAAATCAGTCTCTTAGAATCTTTACAAAGCACCTTGTTTCTTTGTCCTAACAGTTGCAAAATTATGTAACAACACATCACATATACTTAAGACATTTATTATAGGGCTTACTCATCAAAGTTCTTTTTTTATACTAAAACACTTCATTACCTTATGGATAAATAAAATAATATTATAATTTTAACTTTAAACCCGTTTGTATCGTCTCCCAACACTATAACACTATTTTGTTGATATAATGCAATCCAAATAAAGATTTCATGCATGCATATTTTTTTCAGTAATTAATTTGTAATATTTCATCATTTTTTGTTTTTATTTAATATGAGCAATTTGGGTAGTGTCTACAAAATATGATGATTATGATGCGGGTGACGACAAAATGATACTATATTTTTTTTTTCGGACATTTGGACAGCTTAAAAAATGACGATGATGACGTAGCTAACGATGATGTGGCAATGAAATATTTGACCATGACGTGGTACTATGGCACACTATTCTTGCTGTACACTAAAACTAGTCTCCGACTTTCAATCGTCACTAGAATTTAATAGTGAATCCAGGGGTAAGAGGGAGTGGGGTGATTTAACAGGCCCCACCGGAGACGCCCATGTTGCCTCAATCTGACGAGTGTACCGTCATATTGCACGCGTGCATTAAGTTCTTACATTATTCCTATTGTTTTCTTTTTATTCCTCCGTATAAACGTTTAAACTGCAAAGCACTAACTAGTACGTTAAAATAAATTACTAAAAATATTTTTGAAAATATGTTCGATACAGCCTCTGAAATTGTGTGGCCTCGTCGTAATGAGGAAGTTGTATGTCGTAGAGGGGATTGTGCCATGAGAGTATGCCCACCACATTCAAACCCTCAGAATTATCCTGTTTTTGTTATTTATATATATTATAGTGATGATTGAAAGTCGGAAACTAGTTTTAATGTAACTCATGTAGAGGGTGTCTTTGTGTCACGTCATTGTTGTCATGTTTCGTAGGCCATGCCAACAGCACTTTTTAAGCTGTCTGAAAAGAAAACTGAGTTGTGAAAATCATTTTTGTCAAATCTGCTCTAATATTAGTTTCTTTCTTTTGTTTCTTCACATATTCCAGCAATGTAAATGTTGCAGCACTTCTAAATATTAATTATGATAAAAGCAATACCAAGCAGAAATCAAGGTTTATCCAATTTTCGAAACCCTCATAAGTTGAATACTTTGCTTTTGTGGTTCGCACGTTTCAATTTAATACTAGGGTAGCCTCTGCCGTTGGCCCAAGTGTCTAGTGTCATTTAAGTCTAAGTGCAATACCCAATGTATCCAAGTATTGAGGCCCAAAATGCGACTTCTAGGGTAGCATGTGCGGTTGGCCCAGTGTCGAGTGTCATCTAAGCCCAAGTGTAAGATCTTCTATGTATCCCAGTGCGTCTCCTATGTCCAATGCGACCTCTGGTTTAGCTTGTGCCGTTGGCCCAAGTGTCCAGTGTCATCTAAGCCCAAGTGTAAGATCTTCTATGTATCCCAGTGCATCTCTTATGTCGAGCCCAAGTGTAACCTCTAGTGTAGCTTATGCCGTTGGCTCATGTGTGAAGAATTGAAGTATAAGACCAAGTGCGTCTCCGATATATGTCGAGGCCCATCTAAGCCCAAGTGCAATCTTCTATTCATATATCCAAGTGCATCTCCCATGTAGAGGCCCAGTGTACGGTGTTATCTAAGCCCAAGTGCAACCTCCTATGTATCCAAATACGTCTCCAATGTCAAGGCCCCATTTATTATTTTCCATGAATTTACTAAGTAGTAATATATCCAATCAGTATTGATATATCTCCCGTCGAGGCTCCAATCATTGTCCTAGGAAAGCCCACTTTGCTATTTTTCGCGAATTTCCAGCGACCCACACCGCAAGTCCAAAAATTATGAGACCAAGTCGGTGCACCCCTCCTTATCGAGGGCTTTCCAACGGTACCAAGCACTAGGGCTGGGCCCAGGTTCGGGACATCTCAATGTACCACAACAAACAATACAAACAAACAACCTTCCTTCATATATTGATATTGAAAGTATACTACATGATAATGGTAATAGCTAATGAATCATCAAAACTCTCAATAGTGGATTTTTGTCTCTTGTCTATATTCTGGACAATTAAGAATGTTAACATATTATATGAGCATGTCTAGCGGGGCATTGTCTCCCCCTCTTGTCACAATACATAGTTACATCAACAAATTCTATGATAGATACTAGATGTATGTACATCTATTTAATCTCTATGTTGAAATATTTTAGATCAACTTGTTAAGATTTTGATTTTGATTTTGATTCATAGAGCCCACCCTTGACAGAGTAGTATCTACAAAATGAAGTGACTATCAGCTCAAGTTGGAATTTCTCTTTTTGTGTCAAGGACAAGAACATGAGTGAACACAAACAAGAGATCAGACTAGAGGTACAAGACTAGACAAGAAGTCAAGGTCGGCGTGGCCGTATGCACGATGAGTAAATATGAATCAAGACGATCTTTATAACAATGAACAAGAGTACAAGATATTGGAACACGACTTAAATACTGGAATGCTGGAAACTGGACTGGAGTACCAAATACTGGAAACTGGGCTAGAGTACTGGGAACTGGACTGGAAACTGGAAACAAGAATAGCTTGAACTGGTGTTGGCGAGGCCGAAGAGTGTCCAGTCTCGCCTCTTATATATACTGGTTACTAAGAAGTCTTCTAAGAAGCTTCCCCTATGGAGGTTTCTTGATGGAAAAGCTTCCGTAAACAAATGAGATATCTTGATGGAGAAGTTTCCTCCAAAGGAAGCTTCCTGAGCAGTTTCCCAAGTTACTCTTGGTAATTTGGTAAACTCCCGATAACATGGTAAATAATGATAAATCATGATAGATCATGGTAAATCACGGTAAGTCGTGATAATTTTCAATAATTTGGTAACTTCTGGTATTTATTCCTGGTAAGTTCCTCTGGGCTATGTTCGTGACATCACCCCCTCATCTAGCGCCGAGTTCCTCGAGGAGCGGTAAAATCTTGGACTTGCTTGGAGTTGGAGAAAATCCAAAATCCGGCGAATGGTACTTGCCAAGTATTTGGCTCTTCGTTCTTGACTCAAATGATTTATAGGTCCCTGCAATCATCAATAGTGTCTAACACCTTGAACTTGGGACCACGCAGTGATTTGACCATTCTGATTTTCGAAGCTGCCTTCAAACATGATTTCGTTGCCCTCTGGGTCTGAAGCCTTAACCTCCAACAAAATTATCAGACTTCGAGTAGGCTCAATTTGCCGTCGTACGAGGTCTAGACGAGGAAGTACGCGTCGCATTGGTGTCCCATCGTCTCGAGAGTGTCGGCGTGATGTTGAAGGTCGTGAGAGTCGGAACGGCTGATCTGGTAGTTGGATAAGCGACAGCTCCAATGTATCTGGTTCATGTGACTCCATGTTGCCAATACAAGCTGTAAGAGTGTTGGAAGTGTAGCTATATATACTGATGTGTGGTGCTCCTCCCTCCTTAGCGGATATCAGGTACATTGAATGTGAAGTCTTCACCTTGAAGCTAACTTGATTGACATCATCGTTGTGACGTCTTATTAACGTGTAGCTCGGGGCTTAGCTAGATATCGTTGATGAAACTCTTGGACTTTGTCAGATGCATTGACGAGGTTGGATGAAAGTTTTCACGTTCGTTCGCTAATGTCGTAGCCTTTCCAATGTACGAAATACTCAAGACGTTTATACTTGATGCGAGAGTCTAAGACTTCGTCGACTTCATACTCAATTGATTTCGATTGATGGAGGTGGTACAGAGACTCTCCCTAAAATATTTGATGGATGATACAACTCCAAACTGTCAAGGACAAGAACATGACTGAACACAAACAAGTGATCAGATTAGAGGTACAAGACTAGATAAGAAGTCAAGGTCGGCGTGGCCATATGCACGATGAGTAAATAGGAATCAAGACGATCTTTATAACAATGAACAAGAGTACAAGATATTGGAACACGACTTGAATACTGGAATGCTGGAAACTGGACTGGATTACCATATACTGGAAACTGGGCTAGAGTACTGGGGACTGGAAACAAGAGTAGCTTGAACTGGTGTTGGCGAGACTGAAGAGTATCCAGTCTCGCCTCCTATATATACTGGTTACTAAAAAGCCTAAGAAACTTCCCCCGTGGAGGTTTCTTGTTGGAGTAGTTTCCAAGATTAAACAAAGATTTATTGATGGAGAAGCTTCTTTAAACAAAGGAGGTATCTTGATGGAGAAGTTTCCTCCAAATGAAGCTTCCTGAGCTGTTTTCCAAGTTACACTTGGTAATTTGATAAATTCTCGGTAATTTGATAAGTAATGGTAAATCATGGTAGATCACGGTAAATCACGATAAGTCATGATAACTTCCGATAACATGATAATTTGGTAACTTTTGGTTTTTATTCCTGATAAGTTCTTTTGGGCTATGTCCATGACAGTTCCTGTGACTCCATGTTGCCAATACAAGATATAAGAGTGTTGGAATTGTAGCTATATATACTGATGTGTGGTGCTCCTCCCTCCTTAGCGTGTATCAGGTATATTGAATGTAGAGTCTTCACCTTGAAGCTAACTTGGTTGACATCATCGTTGTGATGTCTTATTAACGTGTAGCTCGGGGCTTAGCTGGATATTGTTGATGAAACTCTTGGACTTTGTCAGATGCATTGTCGAGGTTGAATGAAAGTTTTTACGTTCGTTTGCTGATGTCGTATCATTTCTAATGTACGAAATACTCAAGACGTTTATACTTGATGCGAGAGTCTAGGACTTCGTTGACTTCATACTCAATTTCCTGATTGACTTCGATTGGTGGAGGTGGTATGGAGACTCTCCCTGGAATATTTGAAGGATGATACAACTCCAATAATGAAACATGTAAGCTCCTTGTGAATCATAGTAAGATGAGTAGCAAGGTTTTCTGCAACAGGGCTTCCAGCAGTCTTCATGTGGAAAGAGTTTGCTCGAGGTTGATGACCATAATTGGAGAAAAATGGAGTTTGTTTGGTCGAAGAATGTATAGTGTTGTTGTAGGCAAACTCAGCCAATGACAAAATGTCCGTCCAATTATCTTGGTGATAATTTATTGTACAGCGAAGATACTGCTCCAAAATCTGGTTTACCCGTTCGGTTTGACCATCAGTCTGTGGATGATTAGCTGTAGAGAGGTTGATCTTAGTATCTAATATGTGAAATAATCCCCTCCAGAAATTTGATATGAACTATGGTCCTCGATCAGATACGATGTCTTTCGGAAGTCCATGAATGCGGTAGATATTGTTGAGGAAGAGTCTTGCAGTTTTCTCGCCGGTAACCGTCTTATTACATGGAATAAAATGTGTCATCTTCGTAAAACGATCTACAATAACAAGGATTGAATCGGTGATCTTGGAAATTGGAAGGTTCGTAATAAAGTCCATAGACATGGACGACCATGGGCCCTTGGAAATGGGTAATGGTTGAAGAAGGCCGTAAGGTCGACGTCGTGGTCCCTTCGCTCTAGCACACGTGTCGCAAGATTTTATAAATTCTTTCACGAGTTTCCACATCTGCGGCCACCAATAGTCCCTGGATATCAATTCCATTGTTTTGTTGAAGCCGAAATGTCCTGCAGCCAGAAGATCATGATATGTTTGAAGAATTTGAAGTCGACCAAGTCCTAGACTATCAAGTATAAACGTCTTGAGTATTTTGTACATTGGAAAGGCTACGACATCAGCTAACAAACGTGAGAACTTTCATCCAACCTCGCCAATGCATATAACAAAGTCCAAGAGTTTCATCAGCGATATCCAGTTAAACCCCGAGCTACACGTCAATAAGACGTCACAACGATGATGTCAGCCAATTTAGCTTCAAGGTGAAGACTTCACATTCAATGTACCTGATACACGCTAAGGAGGGAGGAGCACCACACTTCCAGCACTCTTGCATCTTGTATTGGCAACATGGAGTCACGGGAACCAGATATATTGGAGCTGTCGCTTACCCAACTACCAGATTAGCCGTTTCGACTCTCACGACCTTCAACATCACGCCGACGCTCTCGAGACGATGGGCCACCAATGCGACGCGTACTTTCTCGTCTAGACCTCGTACGACGGCAAGTGCAGCATACTCGAAGTCTGTTAATTTTGTTGGAGGTTGAGGCTTCGGACCCAGATGACAATGAAATCATGTTTGAAGGTAGCTGCGAAAATCAGAATGCTCAAATCACTGCATGGTCCTAAGTTCAAGGTGTTGGACACTATCGATGGTTGCAGGGACCTATAAATCATTTGAGTCAAGAACGAAGAGCCGAATACTTGGCAAGTACCATTCGCCAGATTTTGGATTTTCTCCAACTCTGAGCAAGTCCAAGATTTTACCGCTCCTCGAGGAACTCGGCGCTAGAGGAGGGGGTGATGTCACGGACATAGTCCAGATGAACTTACCATGAGTAAATAAGAATCAAAACGATCTTTATAACAATGAACAAGAGTACAAGATATTGGAACACGACTTGAATACTGGAACGCTGGAAACTGGACTGGAGTACCAGATACTGGAAACTGGGCTAGAGTACTGGGAACTGGAAACAAGAATAGCTTGAACTGGTGTTGGCAAGACTGAAGAGTGTCCAGTTTCGCCTCCTATATATACTGGCTACTAAGAAGTCTCCTAAGAAGCTTCCCCTATGGAGGTTTCTTGATGGAGAAGTTTCCTCCAAAAGAAGCTTCGTGAGCAGTTTCCCAAGTTATTCTTGGTAATTTGGTAAACTCCCAGTAACATGGTAAGTAATGATAAATCATGGTAGATCATGATAAATCACGGTAAGTCATGGTAACTTCCGGTAACATGATAACTTGGTAACTTCTGGTATTTACTCCTGGTAAGTTCCTCTGGGCTATGTCCGTGACATTTTGTAGTAAAAACAGTACCATTGTTTGATTGAATATGTTTTGATTTTAATTTTTTCTAATTATTTTGAATCTTAAATGTATACGAATTGTAGTTTTTAAAGATCTATTGTATTTTTTAAATCTAAAATTTAGAATATAAAGAGATTTTGGAACATATAAGAACGGAAGAAGGGAAAAAATCTTGCCGAAGCATACTTAATTTATGGTGTCACATCACTCTTAATGGCTACTAGTAAATACCTTCCGTTTGGAAGGTAATCACCTTCTTACAGCCATAACCGAGTCAACGGGTAGATAAGTGCAAGTATCTTTTTTTTCTCATCAAGGCTCAAATCCGGCGAAAGTACCATACGTGTGCATTATTATTTTTAAATATTATTTCTATTATTTTCTGCATAAAATATATTCTCAATCAAAATGAAACAGGCCGCTTGTTGCGTATGACTCCTCCTTATGAACAGTGGAATCTACTTTCATCCATAGCAAACTTAAAAATTCATCCAGTTAATTTTTATAAGTTGTTCAATAACTTAGATGTTACATAAGGGATGTATTACTTGAAGAAGGCATATCATCGAGGTTGTTTTGAGCAAAGGAGACGAGGTGACACCTAATCGATGCTTAACCCCTAAACGACGACGCGACCCGGATCGGGTCGCGTCGTTTTACATCCATCCCCGTAGTTTCCGTGGATGAAGTCCGATGGAAACGTCGTCTGAACGTAAAATGTGCGCCCCGCTGTCCTCTACATGCTCCAGCAAAAAAAAACTTGATTTGAGTAAATGCCCTGCATGCTAGGATTTTTCAAGTGTCAGATTTTGCATGGTTTTGAGGGGGGCCACATTGTTTGACTAGCCACATGGCCGGCGCGAAGGGGAAATGCGGCGAGCATTGGCGGCGGGGGCCACCTACAGGGTGAGTGGGTTGACCCTGCATGCCCGCGCGCCATCATGGACAGGCCACCTGCCAAAGCCAAGGGGCAGTGCAGGGTGGCGGGTTGGGTAAGGCTTTTGTGCGCAAATGACGAGTCCTCTCTTCCTGCCTTCACGCTTCGCTGCAACTCGACATAGAGCTTCACTTTGCTTTCATTTTTGTTTTTCATGTGCGTTTACATTCCAACGCTGGAGAGGCGATTGAGGGAGCGCCAGGGCATGCTCGACTTTGTGACCCGGATTACTACAGGGAATGCTCGCAATGCACTTACTGCATTCGGCAATCTGCAACCGCATTCTTGCTCTTTGCTTTCATGTTTACTTTCATGGTGTCTGCTGTGCAAGTGGCTCCGTCAATGCTGCTCTGGGGTCTGCCGTCGTTCTTCACTAACTCCGTAGCGCAACATGCAGGGTAAGCTCACGTTGAATTGATGTGCCGGCCCTAGTGTTCAATGGGATCCTAGCCTTTGGGAGATTGCGCTGAAGCTTGGGCATGGGGTGCAATACCCGCCGTCGTGTGCCAGTACGAAAAAAATGGTCTTCATGGTAAGCTCCTGTGCAATTGATGTGCCGGCCCTTGTATTGAATGGGATCTGAGCGCGCCTTTGGGAGATTGCGCTGAAGCTTGGGCATATAGGGTAGGGCGCATGTATGCATATATGGCTCCCAAGCGCAAGTGGCTTCAAGTGCTTGAGCCACCTTCTCCTCCCCTGCAGCATAGCAACGCTGTCAAAGTCATCTATGAGTGGGCTTTAATGCAGCAGCATTGCAGCCCCCGTCAACTTTCCGAGATTTTGGGTTGTCTTTCTGTAGATTACTTGGTGTCGTTGCCTCTGCCTCTTCGTGCGCATCGCATTCCCAAATCGCCTCAACCTCATAACTTCCGTTTTTTTATTTCGTAGACATGTTGCTCTTATCTTAGGGTGGAAGGAGAGGAGGGAAGAGGGTGACAATGACGGTTTCTCTGACTCGGTGAATTTTGTGTTGAGAGAAGAAGTATGGCCGGATGTCGAGTCTCAAGCAGTTGAGAGATTTTGCAAGAACGAAGCGCCCTCGTCAAGTCAGCGTCTCATCCCCTCCGTGTCGGGCACCTGTGCGTTAGAAACGGAATCCCCTTTGTAGTAATGTTGGGATGTCGTCTGGCAATTCGGTGTCTGCCCGTTCTCCCTTGCGTGAGATCTCGGTGGATGCAGGGGTGCTGAATTTCTTGCACGTTCTAGTCATGTACATCTTTTTCAAGAGGTAAAGAAACAACGACGCAATGGCGTGAGCGTTGCACGTGAGCGCGCGAGCGTACACTCACGCAGGAGTGACGTGGCGTGAGCGTACGCTCACGCCAGCTGACGTGGCGTGAGCCTGCACACACGCTGACGTGGCGTGAGCGTCATGTCAGCATGCTGATGTGGCGGTAAATGATGACGTGGCACTGTCCGTCAACTGCCACGTCAGCATTAACATGCGCCGCCTATAACGTGGATGGTCCTATTACCGTGGAATTAATGCAGGGAATCTTGCCTAAATAGAATCAAGACGAGCGTTGAGGCCTACAATTGCAGCATCCAACATTGTGCAATTACAAATGCTTGTTTCACTTTTACAATTACGAAGACGACAAAATATCCTCACAAAGTGTGCGCCATAAAGGCTGCCACGAGAAGACTTCCTCCCTCCTCAAATAACAATGAGAGTTATGATATCTTCAAAGAGATGGTGTGCAAGCCGACAAGCAAGACATGTAGAGCGAACGGTGCAATGACAAATGTGCACTACCTAAAGTTGTCACTCAGACCTCACTCCGTATAAGTTGGAGGCCATATCATTGCACAGCCGACGAATTGATGTGAATTACACATTTCAAATCATGGTCATCCACATACCACATTACAAGTTCATGCTACCCATGTGTTGTATCCCGCTGCAAAAGGAGTATCGACCTCGTGAAACTCAGTGGCTGGTGAATGAAGTTTCACGTTTGGGATCGCAAACCAGCCTCCTCAAAAATATGAAATACAAAGTTTGCAGGGTATGAATTTACCTCTCTTGCCCAAACTGTGTTGATAGCATTCACAAAATCAGGACATGTGCAATTGGGGAAATTGGAAACCGTGATGTCGTAGGTCCTGTCATGAACAGAGATGTGGAAGTGATGATTGTGAATACCCGACCATATCCTGGATCGGGTACTTCGTGGTGCTTCCGACACGAGCTTGGAGCATTCTTGCGGACTCCACTTTGCCAAAGGTTCAGCGGTTGGAGGGAAACGCCGAACGAGCTTTCCATCTCGTTTGGTTGGCCACAAGTCAGGATTTGCCGGGGGGGACCCGGGAGGACGCAGGAGTAGTAGCACATGCATGGAGTTGGGGTTGTCTCGCAAGGGAAAAACCTGCCTCCTCCAGCATTTCAATCTCCTGAAAGCTGAGATGTGTTCCCACCTTCACGGGCCAAACGGTTGGAGGAGATGGCTTCATCACTACAGAAGGACGCACAGTTCCATGCACACATCTGGCACAATCATCTGCGCAGAACCAGAACTTGTGGTTCTTGGCTTCTGGTTGACCGTATGGACGCATCAAGCCGTGAAAGTCGGAGCAGGGTTCGGGCACCACCTCTGGATATAGATGAAGTGCACTTCTCGAAATTAGTTGCCTGATTGCTGTACATTTCACACGAGACCCGACACTTGTGCGTTCTATGTGCCAAACGTGGTCAGGGCATGCGGACTCAAGACATCAAGGGGGTTGTTTCTCTCCTGCACATTTCAGTGCCAACGGTTTGATGCTGGAGCTTGCCGTCGTTTGGAGGTTCCTCCACAATGGAGGTTCCGGACATGGAGTGTCATGCAGGGGAACACGAGGCTTCGAGAAGTTATCACGGTCTGCCCTGTGGGAATCTGAATCCGAACCAGGTGGAGTGTTCAATTTCCTCTTACATGAGCCGAATCTCTCCTCCCCTTCAGATGTGGAACTCTAGAAACAAGTGGCGTTCCCTGGGCATACATGCTCACCGCCGTGCTATCTTGATTGGATCCCCAGATCTGTTTGCAGCATGCAACATCAACTCCGATTTGTCGGACCCTGCCACCAACCCCACCTCGTAAGAAATCACGTTATCGGGTTTGTTGTTGCAAGGCACGTATCAAATCATGTTGTTGCCACATACAAATCCCGACCTCGTTCCCAGACTGCTGCAACCATGCATTGTGCACAGTTTCTGCCAAATTGCAAGATGGCATGTCGCCATTTCCTCAAGGACATGTTCTGCAAAGAGGATAACCACACTTCAGAATAGTGCACAGGAAACAACTAAAGAAAAGCAATGAGTCAAAAATATGGAAAGCAAATGTATGAATAAAGCATGAAATAGAAGCCTCGTACCATTGTCATGGCTGCTCCCCACTATCTATACCGGAAGTGCCAAAACGCCAGCCAATCTTCCAATGCTCTCATACTCTCAAGTGATGCAGCTCCAGAAGAGAACCACCAGGCACGAATTGTCTGGAACAAAGTGTCCGCCTCCTTCATTGTTCTAGCATCTTTGTACTCTTTGCACAATTTACGGTGCTGAGTCTGCATCTCTGGTTGATATCCGACTTTGTATGTTTTTCCAGAGATTGTGTCGAATGGAATAGACATGTACGCTCTCTTCCTGGCATAGACACTTTTGGGTCGCCCGCCGATCGAAGACAATACGAATAGCATTGAAATTTGCTTGAGCACTATGCCATGAAACCTGCGAAATTTGGAGATGGCAGCCCATGGCAGCCCATGACACGTATCAGGGAATTCCACATGAGCTTCTGGGATTCCGTATCCTCGGATTGCATGTCACAAACTGCATTGTCATAACTCGTTGGTACACTGGATCGTAGACATGACAAGCCATTGTCGTCCAATCCTTCACTCGTTTCACATGATCAACATAAGAAAACAGTTCTGCAAGTCCCCAGTCTTCTGCATCCGCTTCACGAGGCTAACCCCACTGCCCTCCCCAACAGTCGACATTTTGAAAGAAAAACTTTGATGGCACCTTGACCTGGGAATACATTGTCCTGGATGTAATCGTACTTGCTCAGTCGTTTCATTCCAAAATATTGTCTATGTAGCCTCTGATCCCAGAGCCCATTCTCAATGCATTGATCTGATGCCGAATGTTAGGTGAACTTAAAGTGGAGAAATGATCCATGACCAGGTCCAATGCTGCTGCACCGTCAAGTTTAGTCCCCACAGAATCTCCTTCACTCAAAATATGGCTTTCCAAGAAGGACTTGCTTGCGCCAAGAGCAATTGCAGATGTTGTTGCGGATGGGTTTCTCCCGAACTCCTGTTTGATCAACCTCGATACTGTCTCAACACTCTCCCTGTAATCCCCCTCGAGACAGGATGGTTATGGAATCCAAAATGCACACAAGCTCTCGTCATTGTATTCAAACGGTGGACAACATAGTACATTCTTGCTCCGCAGAGCGCCAAGCAGGATGGCACAAGTTTGCAGAATTGCAGACGAAAGTGTTTGCGGTGGAGGGGCAGTCCCATGCTGAAATGGATTCTCCGCCAGACCCTCCCATTCGCTTTGATTATGAACTCCAGACTGAAGAAAGTGTCTGCAATTCAAATTATCACACCTAAGGTGTCCATTGCAAACTGTCCTCCTGAAAACAAGCTTGTCATCATTCTGAATATTGGATGTTTTGTTCTGCACCACGGGTGCCCGTCGTGTTTCTTGTCCATTCCATGCATCATGATTGTTACACCTCCAACTCGCGGAGGAGGAGGCAGCTCGAATAGGATATCGCCATCAAAAGTCTCCGGCAAGAACTTCACAGGCACCTGCTTCAAAGATTCCCAATCAATTCCCCGCAACTCACTTTTGAATCCAGCCATTCCTCCCATCGCCCGCAATTTGGAATGACACTACAAATCTTCTTCATCAGCTTCTGCAACCACAGTAGGAAGGACTGGATTTGGAATTTCACTTATGTCATCATCGGAAGAATCCGAAAGCTCAACGATTGGAGTGGAGGAAGTCTGTTTTTTTTCACCACCACCTCCCTCTTGTCTTCAACGACCGAAGCAGCAGCAGTCCCGGGCGTCACATATGACCCAAGGGACTTTCGCCGAGGCTCTCCAAGTACTCTGTATCGACCAGGACGCACTCTCCACTGGCTGATATGAGCCGTCTCCACGGTTTTGGAAAGAATATTTCACCAACTTCCCTTTCGTAAACCTCTTTCTCCAAAAAGATGGAGCCATTCTGCAGCTGAAACGGGTAGCCAAGACATGTTCCAGAACAGTTGCAAATCCATTGTCAAGGACTTCCTGGGAGAACGGCACGGTTTGTCGTCTGAGAAGAACTCCGCTTCAGAGGAAGCCATCTTCCTTCCTCGAGTATGTTTGTACCTTGCTATCGCAGATCTAGTGTAAATCGGTTTACTGCTGTCTCCAGAACACAGTTGAAGAATGAGCAGAGCATATGGCGGAGGAAGCTCAGATAACGACTGTGCATATTCTGTTATTCATTCCAGATATGCAGCCGTCCATTTTAATTACTTTTTCTTGGGCCCAGTGGTCAGAGAATCCATAGGGGCAGTGTCGGCAACTGTTAAAACCGTTAATCAGAACCTCATCAATAAACCCAATAACAAAGCCGACTTCCTGGAAGCATGCCACAGGATCCGAGAATGGGATTGCAGATTAAGTAAATGTATCTATATACTACTACCAATGATCATGCGCACCTGGAAAGTTCCAAATGTGCAACGAATGTGGGGTTTGGATAACAAGGATGACCGTGTATGATATTCCAAAATTTGTCATCAAACTCTCGTTCATTTATATTTATTTGTTTAAGACTGCGCATCAATTTCTGGGATTCGCTGTTCTTTTAAATATTGAACCCGTTATAATTTAGAACACGCCGTTTTGTTTTGGGCGGCACACGTCAGACATCCATAACTAAATACGAACAGCTGTACACCAATTGCTGGCATGTACACTAATAAGGAAACGACTATGTGTAACGGTCACGCGGGAGGGAATCCGATGCTTCTAGAGACACGCAAGAACACAGGCAATCCCGCAAGAAATCGGGAGTCACTGCGTTTTTCTACTTTTCGCGCTTAGAGGGAGAGTGGTAGTCAAGCTGGAGAGGGTTCCTTCTAGAATACGAAAGAGAAGAAAGTCTCTTTATTTTACTTCCCTTAGAGAGAGACGCAGAGCAAGAGAGAAAATGACGAGGCGTCGTTTGTTGGAGAACACAGGGCCAAGGCAGCAGGTGAACGCGGAGACTGATTCACAAGAGTAGACGGAGACTGAGGCAGCGGCTGCGACACAGTCGGCGATAAGAGTGCGCCAGCCTGTGGAGGCAGAGATGAATCGCAGGGACACTGAAGAAGGTGGAAGCACGCGGAACGCCGAACCTGAAGAAGGTCAAGAAACCCTTGCGCAGACAGAAACTCCAGCAGATGTGAGAGGGAAGAGGAAAGCTGCAGAAGGGGATCAAATTTCAAAACCTAAGAAGGTGCCAGTAAGTTTTATCATATAGTCTGTCTGATTGCCTTTCAAGGAGTCCTTCCTCTTCCATTCTTTAGCAGGAACTACTGAATCGCGAGCGTCGTTAACGCCATTCGATTCTGCTCATGAGATTTATGTACCTGTGTTTGAAGAGAGAGTCTGCACTTACTATTCTCCCTAAACTACACTGAATGTCGTTGCCGCCAATCAGTTGCACATATATGTCATTACACAACACCGATCGGTAGGTTGTTATCTTTTGTGATTGTCGTTAACGCCGTTCGCTATCGCTATCGCTTTTGTTTTGAATACGGCAGTCTCGGCTTTGCATGTGTAGATTGTGCTGAATTCTTTCACACCATTCATGGTGAGTTTCCTTGATACAGAGTGATGTCGTCGTTACCGCCATTCACTATTTGCAAATCACTTAGTCAGAACTGAATGGCATCGTGCAGAAAACTGAGGTCGAAGCCTACAGGATCAGAGGGGAAAGGATCTGGAGATGGGGACGAGTCCGCAAAAAGCTCAGAGAATACAGATGAAGCAGATGAATCCGAAGTGCACTACCTTGACAAGGTGAAAGAACTCATGTCATTCCAGAAGGTAAACTCTCAGGAGGTTATAAGGGACATGCTCGTATCTGGAGGGCGTCTGGACATACCTCTGTGCCGGATGATATCAATGCCTGTTGTGCGTCCACCTCTTTCCCATGACATAACAAAATTGGAGAATGATTTTGTGCATGGATATAGACTTGTGCCAAGTTTTTTATGTGTCACTGACGGATATAAAGGAAAAGCACATTAGTTTCTCCAGAGATCAGTGATAACTGGGATGAGTGCTGGAAAGATGCCAATGAGGAGTTCGAGCTGGGCCTCATGATGGGAAGAACACCCAGCAATTTTGCAACCACATGTTCTACGTCTGGGACGGCAACCACCGATTGCTGGCATGGATGGGATACATTCAGAAACACTGTCGCACACCTCGATTCGGTAAACTCCCCTTCAAGTCATAGTTACTCGCTTTGATGCGCGCGCCTGACTCCCAACCTGGCCGCCGGGCCAACTTGGAGTTTCGGCTGCTCACCGGGACATAACGGTCCCCTTCCGCTTCCCTCTAAACCCTCCACCTATTTGGGACTAGGAGAATTCCCTTTGGTAGATGGCAGTCCGGAACAGCTCCCCACTCTTTGGTCGCTTTCCGGCTCGCTCGCTTACTCACTAGTTTTTGGTCACCAACGGGCTTGCACCGTTCTCGGGGTTACTACTCCCTATATATACTTCTGTAGCTGTCCGCGGGGGTTTCATAACCAGCCATGCCATTTTATGGCGAACCACCACGAAAACCCTCGACTCCCGGTGGTGAGTCGCGGTGAGTCTTGGCCCACTCACCGCGGCCCCAATGGACCGTGATGAGTCCCAAGACTCCCCACGACTCCCACCTCGAGGTCTCCACCCCATGGTGAGTCCTATGCCACCCCACTAAGTCCCACTAAGCTACCACCACCCCTTGTGGAGCCACCTCCACCGCAACCCGGTGTGCGGGGCTCCACCTAGTGAGCGCCTCCGCCTCCTTGAGTGCCTTGGGCACTCAAGGGTGCTTCAGCCCCCCATACCTATCGCTGCCGCTGCCCCCACCACAGGGGCAGCCCTCATGTGTCCCGACCCCCTGCCCTCAAGGCAAAGGGCCGCGACACACACCCCTACCAACAGGGAGTCGATGTCCTCATCGACTTGTCCATTTTGTAGAAACGAACATCCAAGTTGTGGCGTCCCACATCAAGGAGTTTGTTTCCGTACCATGGCGTCCCATGGCAAAGAACCAAACCCCACACTTGACTCCACTCTCCACTAGCTAGTTCGGCCGACTTCCTCCAAGTCCCGGCCAAGGGTGGAGCCTCTCCAGCTCCTCCCAGTGCACTCTTCTTGGCCTACTTCAAGGCCAAGGAACGATCCTCCCCGAGGATCGAATCGCCTTACTGCAACAACATTGCTTGCGATCGCTCATGATGCCGCTTTTGGCATCACCTTGAGCAAGGGTTCACCTGGAACCCTCTTTGACTAGGAAGATAACCTTGAACCAACCGTGCGCCCAATCACTACAATTGGGTCCGCCTTGGAATGCTGGCCTGAGGTACGGGAACACGCCGAAGCCGCACTACGACTTCGTCCCGAGGCTACACGATTATAGTACGTGAACGGAAGCACGTAGCTTCCGCGTTAGCCCGCACTACAAGGCAACCCCCTCGGTAGCGCAGTTATAGTACGCGCACGCGCCAGGTGCGCACTAGCACTTGAACTCCCAAATAAGGCGCAAGTTTCCTTGCCCCTTGGATGGGAGTCACCCGATTTCGGCACTGCGCAAACACACGATTAACCCAATTTACCTCTCCCACTTTTGTAAGCTAGCATGCATTCTACACACCAGCCAACCACACCATGCATCACCATTCCAAACACAATAGGACGCACAATATTTGGAACCCATTTCCTTTATCACAAATTTTTGTACAATACAAGTTTTTGCAATCGGATTCCTGAGCTAGCTAAACCGGGCTAAGCATGCATTTCCTCCCCCACGCTCCAAGGTTGATGTCCCCATCAACGCTTCTTCCGCTTTTGAGGTCGCCCTTCGAACGCTGCAAAACTGCCTCGGATGCGTTTCCCATTTCTGAGGCACGCACCCAAGATGCCTCCACAAGATGATAGCCCTTCCATTTGACGAGATACTCCGTTTCTCGGTTCTTGAACCTCCTCGACTTAAGTATTGCCTCCACCTCGTACTCGGGTTCATTTTCATGATCCAACAGCATAGGTGGCGGACGCAACACTTGCTGCCGATTCGGACGTGCTTCATCTTTGAAGTAAGGCTTCAAAAGGGAGACATGGAATACTGGGTGCACCTTGCTGTTTGCTGGCAGCTCCAATTCATACACATCCTCATTCATAACCTCCGAATGCGAAAGGGACCCGCATACGGAGGTACGAACTTCGGACTCATTTCCGGAGGTAGTCGAAAATTCTTGATGTTCAACCAGACCTCTGTGCCTGCCTCAAACTTCACTTCCCTCCGCTTCCGATTCGCCTGCCTTTCATACCGTTTCCTAGCTTTGGCAATGTTGTACTTTGCGAGCTTCAACAAACGCTCGCGTTCTTCCAGTACCGCCGCTACTGCCGGTTCCTCAACGTCCTGGGCGGCCCAACTTGTCGGCACCAGAGGTGCTTTTCCATAGACCAACACAAAAGGGGAAACTCCCGTCGCGGAGTGTTCTGTGTTATTATAACAGAACTCTGCCGCGTCTAAGTGTTCCATCCAGTCTGATTGGTCTGCCGACACGTAATTCCGCAAGAATTGCTTCACTACGGAATTCACTCTTTCCGTTTGGCCGTCCGTCGTAGGTCGGAAGGCGGTGCTCATCTTCAGCCTCGTCCCCATCTTCTTCCAAAGTGCTCTCCAGAATTTACTCGTAAACTTTGGGTCGCGGTCCGAGACAATATCCTTCGGGACTCCATGATGCTTTAAGACGTGGGCGAAGTAAAGTCGCCCTGTCTCCTGCGCAGTAGCCGTCTCCTTGGTGGGGATGAAATGGGCCATTTTACTGAACCTATCTACCACCACCATGATTGCATCGAATCCTTTTGACAGCGGCATAGCAGTCATGAAATCCATCGAGACGCTTTCCCAAGTCCCCTCTGGAATCGGCAAGGGTTGTAACAGCCCCGCTTGCTTTTTATACTCGCTCCGGTTTTGTTGGCATGTGGTGCATGTCTTTACATACTCCTCTGCCTCCTCCCTCAGTTTGGGCCAGAAATACTCTTTCTTCAAGAGTGCCGCAGTGCGCTTGGCTCCACCGTGGCCCGCAAGCGGGCTATCATGGCATTCTCTCAAGAGACTATCCCTGATCCCTCCCTTTGGCACATAGAGACGTTTTTGCTTATACCGGAGCAGTCCGTTTTGCAAGTGGAACTGCGATTTAACCCCCATTCTCAAGTTTGCATCACGCACTTTGCCAGCTCATCCTTCCGGCAAGCCTTCCGGATCTTCCTTTGGAGCGCCGTCTCGCCCTTGTACACCAACAAGAGCTGCTGCTTTCTACTTAAAGCATCGGCCACCACATTGTCCCGTCCCGGTTTGTACTGGATATCCACGTCGAACACTGCCAAAGTATCTTGCCACCTAAGTTGTTTTGGGGACAACTTGGGCTGCGTGGCAAAATACTTCACCGTGACATTGTCCGTGAACACCTTCACTGGGTTGGAACCAACATAGTGGCGCCAGAGTTCAAGGCAATGTACCACCGCCTTCATCTCTTTTTCGTGCGTCGGCCACCGTCGCTCCACTTCATTCAGTTTCTTACTTTCGTAAGCCACTGGACGTCCATCTTGCATAAGTACACCCCCAATTGCGAAGTCCGATGCATCTGTATGAATCTCAAACGGACGATCGAACTCCGGGATTTTTAAGACTGGAGCTTCCGTCATCCGCTGCTTCAATTCAGCAAAAGCTTGGCCACAAAATGTGTTCCATACCCAGACTTTGGATTTACACAGAAGGTCCGACAGCGGCCCCGCGATCTTGGCGAAATTTCTCACATACTTCCGGTAATAGGAGGCGAGTCCTAGGAAGGATCGCACTCCCGGGACCGAAGTCGGAGGCTCCCAGTCCAAGATCGCCCTCACCTTTCTGTCATCCATTTTGATCCCATCCTGTGTAATCACGTGCCCCAAGAACTCCACTTTTGTGACCCCGAATTCGCACTTTGAAGCTTTGGCATACAGCTTCCCTTCTCGCAATTTTTGGAACACCCTTTTGAGGTGCTCCAGGTGCTCCTCCTTTGTTTTCGAGTACACCAAGATGTCGTCGATGTACACGATCACAAAGTCATCCAACCACTCCTGGAAAAGGCTGTTCATCAGCGTGCTAAATGTCGCTGGTGCATTGGTGAGCCCAAAAGGCATCACCAAGAACTCATATGAACCATACCTTGTCCTGCACGCGGTCTTCTCCTCATCTCCTTCCGCCACCCGAATTTGGTGATAGCCGGAGCGCAAGTCGATCCGGCTGAAATACTTCGCTCCTGCCAACCGATCGAAGAGGTCGTCGATCCTTGGCAAAGGGTACCGGTTTTTGATAGTCACCTTATTCAGAGCCCTGTAATCGACACACATCCGCAGCGTCCCATCCTTCTTGTCTGCAAATAGCACCGGGGCTCCGTAAGGTGACTTACTCGGCCGGATGTACCCCTTTGACATTAGATCTTTGAGCTGAGTCTTCAGCTCGACCAACTCTTTGTGGCTCAACCGGTAGGGCGCCTTGGCAGGCGGTTCCGATCCCGGTATCACCTCAATTTTGTGGTCAACTCCTCTTCGCGGTGGCAAGCCGCTTGGTAAATCCTCCGGCATCACATCCTGGTATTTCTCCAAAATCCCCTTGATCCAATCTGGGCTCGGCTCCCCATCGCCTTCTCCTTTCACTTCTCTAATGTAAAGCAAAAACTGGGACTCGTGTGTCTCCTCCACGGCCCACTCCTTTGCTGATAGAAGGTTTATTCGCCCTCCCACGGATTTGGGCGTTTCCGACACTCGTAAAACCTCGCCACCATTCCCACATGGCAGCGTGACTACTCTCTTGCGGCCATCTATGACCGCTCCGGATTTGCTCAAAAAGGTCATTCCCAAAATGAGATCCACTCCATCGATCTCGCAGATAGTGAAGTTCTCACGTCCCTCCCAACTCCCCAGTTGAAGAGGAACATCAAACGCCAACCTTGTCGCCAACTGAGGTTCTCCTTTGGCAGAGCGCACCTCAATAGAGGCCCCACGTCACTTGTCGGGAGTCCCAACTTTCGCGCCGCCGCCGGCGTCATGAAGGAGTGCGACGCTCCTGTGTCCACCAACAACGACACATTAGTTCCGGATATTATCCCATCCACGAACAATAACTGACTCCCTTTTCGTAAGGCGCCAGTTTCCTGATACAACTCACAAGGAAATTTGCCTACCTTGCAAGTCCTGGCGACCACCGCTTCCACCAAGCGACTGATGGTATCTTCCGACAGCTCCGTGGTCGCCCGAGTCATGTTCAATTGCCGGGGCTTCGTGCACTTCTTGGCCATGTGCCCGGGCTCCCCGCAATTGAAACACACTCCATCAAAGGTCGCCTTCTGTCCGCCATAAGTCGCTCCACCCGCTTTTCCTTTCGAAGCACCGGGTGCCGCCTTGACGTGTGAGGGACCTCCCTTCGATTTCCACGTGCCATTTTCGCCGCGTGGCCTATCCCACTTCTTTTCCGGTCGGGAGGAGTCACCTTCCCGCCGGGTCTTCTTGTGGTTCAGCTCCGTACGGCCTTGTCTCTCACCCCTAGGGACATCCGAGAAACATTCAGCTCTCTCAATTGCCTCGTTCAAAGTCTTGGGTGGCTTCTCCTCCAACTTCCGCCTAGCCCATGGGGCCAGTCCCGCCACAAAGTTGAAGACCATTTCTGGTTCTGCCATGTCCGCGACTTCGAGCAACAGCACATTGAAAGCCTGGACATACCCCCGAATGTCATCTGTTTGCTTCAAATTCCTCATCTTGTCCCGGGCAAGCCAGGATGCGTTGAGGGGCACAAACTGTCTCTTCATCAATTCCTTGAACTCACTCCAGTTCAAGGTTTCCGGGCTTGGGCCTCGGTCGTGAAGGCGTTTCTGCCACCATTGTTGAGCATAGCCCCTCAAATAGGTGGGAGCCACTTCCACCCGATCCTCGTCACTCAACTTGGCCGCCCGGAAGTACTGCTCTAGCTCCAGGAGCCAGGTGTTGAGTGCCTTCCGGTTTCGAACGCCCTCGAAGGTGCCGGGTTCCTTAGGCTTCACCTTAAACTTTGCCTTGGTGGAAGTGGCATTAGCCGCCTTCAACACGTCTTTCAACGTCCCGCCAAACTGCGCCAACAACCCTTCCCAAAAGGCTGCCGGCATGGGAGGCATCTCTTGGTTTGTCGGAGCTCTCAAAGATTCCTCGGGCTCCGACTCCTCGGATTCCTCCCGCTCCTGAGCGGCCTCGTTTTCGGAAACATTAATCGCTTCCTCAAACGGCCGCCTCGGTGACACGTCGCCCCCATCGGGCTCACCGGGATCATCATCTTTTGGGCCGTTCCGCTTTCGCTTCGGCTTGCCCGACCCCATGATGAGGCCAATCCCAAGGACGATCGCGTACTGAACTCTAAGCTCTGATACCAAGTGTCGCACACCTCGATTCGGTAAACTCCCCTTCAAGTCATAGTTACTCGCTTTGATGCGCGCGCCTGACTCCCAACCTGGCCGCCGGGCCAACTTGGAGTTTCGGCTGCTCACCGGGACATAACGGTCCCCTTCCGCTTCCCTCTAAACCCTCCACCTATTTGGGACTAGGAGAATTCCCTTTGGTAGATGGCAGTCCGGAACAGCTCCCCACTCTTTGGTCGCTTTCCGGCTCGCTCGCTTACTCACTAGTTTTTGGTCACCAACGGGCTTGCACCGTTCTCGGGGTTACTACTCCCTATATATACTTCTGTAGCTGTCCGCGGGGGTTTCATAACCAGCCATGCCATTTTATGGCGAACCACCACGAAAACCCTCGACTCCCGGTGGTGAATCGCGGTGAGTCTTGGCCCACTCACCGCGGCCCCAATGGACCGTGATGAGTCCCAAGACTCCCCACGACTCCCACCTCGAGGTCTCCACCCCATGGTGAGTCCTATGCCACCCCCACTAAGTCCCACTAAGCTACCACCACCCCTTGTGGAGCCACCTCCACCGCAACCCGGTGTGCGGGGCTCCACCTAGTGAGCGCCTCCGCCTCCTTGAGTGCCTTGGGCACTCAAGGGTGCTTCAGCCCCCCATACCTATCGCCGCCGCTGCCCCCACCACAGGGGCAGCCCCTCATGTGTCCCGACCCCCTGCCCTCAAGGCAAAGGGCCGCGACAAACACCATTCGAAAGACAAAGACAAGCATGTTGCTGTGGAGGCAATGGTTTTGGATCCAGGAAACGACATCGCTAGGCTTCTTACAGCTATGCACGACGTGAACAAGTAAGTCATCCAGGAGATTTGATTCCCTCTGTAGTGTCTTGTTAATCCTCAAAAAACAGTGTTAAGGAATGCAATGTTTCCAATGTTTTTGCAGATCGACAGAGAAATCGCATGTGACAACAAGCTTGGTTCACACACTATTCCGAATTCAGAGGATTGGTCTGATGAAGCTGGATGATTTTTGGACAGTACTACCACCCAATATCATCAAGAAGTGCGAAACAGGAAGAGCTGCAGGCACTTGGTATTCTTTGACACGAGAGGCGTTTCTGGAGTACATGTATGCGGTAAGCCCGAGTCTGTAATCTGTTTACTTTTCGAATACATGTTTAGAGTCCCTTCGGAGCTAATCACTACTTGAATGAATGCAGCAAGAACTGGCAGAGGCAGCTGAGAAGGGAAAATCCGAATATTACTGCACTACACCAGAGGAACTAAGGACATCAAAGGGTGTGGAAGCTGCAATAAAGAAGGAGTTTGAGATGCGAAGAACCAAATTGATGTCAGCCTTCGGAAAGAAGCTTAGAATAGTAGATCCTGGACTTGGTCCTGAGTTCCTTCAGCAGATCAAAACACACTATGACAAGCATGTGCATCCGGAGATGCAGCAGGAGAAATTGCACCGGCTGGCCATATCGATGGTCGACCCACAAACAAAAATAAGGTGGCTGGAGATATGGAACTCAGATCAAACAGTAAAGGACTTGAATCAGTTCCCAAAGAGCACCATACAGCCTGGCACAAAGGTGGAAGGAATCAGTGATTTGGTGTTTGATAACTGGCTCCACAAGGCTACATTTTGGAGTCAGGTGTGTATTCGAACATGCTGTTTCTTCTCTTCAAGTATGTGATGTGTATCTTTTTTGCAATTCTGACAAATATACTATTTGCAGCTCGAAAAGTGCGCCGTCATTGTGCTGGATCAGACTTTGAAGGACCTGAACATTGCGATTGTTTCCCCTCCCCAAATGTCATTGGAGGCATACATAAGGAAGTGGAGAGGTCTCACCTGGAGATACTGTTTTTCCGGGGAGTTCTCCAAAGATGGTAACATTTTACGGTCCAACGACTTTGACAGTCAGGTTGGAGGAGAGTGGGCCATGATGCGAGTTGTGTACAGGTGCAATGTCATACTTGAAACTCTACTGTTTTTTTGGGAAAAAATGTGGCTTCATATGGATTGCAATCTTAGATCCAGATTGAATGTCGTTGACGACATTCACTTCTTTGTCTGAGTCATTTTTAAGCGAGTATATGAATTCACCTGGTTAGGATCTAAGGGTGCAATTATATTGTCCCTGATTAGAATTGATAATGTCCTTGAATGGCGTTGACGACATTCACATACGGAGTTGTTGAGAGGTCCTCAAGGTTATTTAAATTTTTGTAATGTCCCTAGAGGTTTTAATGAGGGTTCCTCACTTCATTTTGCTGAATGTCAATGCAGACATTCAGTTGTTCTGCATTGTTTTTTCCTCTTGCGATGAATATGGAGGCTTGATAAGCTCTGTTTTAAGAAATCCAAAGTGAATGTCGTTGGCGACATTCACAGCTGTGTCTGTATTATTCAAAAGCGACAAATTCAATTTTCATGGATTGGGGAGCTAAGTAATTGGTTTCTTTTTTGTATTTTTGTGAATGGCGTTGACGCCATTCACATACAGTGATGTTGTGAGGTCCTCAGTGATAGGTTCGTTATGAATGTCCATTGAGTTTTCCTGGATGGTTCCTTACTCAATTTTTTTATTTCCATCCTGTGATTTTGCTTCATTTCAGTAATAATTTGGCTTCATTCTTGAATGTCGTTGACGACATTCACTTCTATGTCTGTGTCATTTCTAATCGATTATTTGCATTCACCTGGATTAGGATGTATTTACAGTGTCATGGAATGGAATGTTCTGAATGGCATTGACGACATTCATATCTGGAGCAGTAGTGTGGTCCTGAAAGGTCCTTGGAGCAGTTGTCAGAGCCATTTCAATCCATGTTTTATTCTTTCTGTTCTACTTGCATCTTACTCACTGAGCGCTTTTGTGGGTTGGGATTCATCTCCTTTTTTCAGGTACACGAAATATGTGCTTATGGAAGGAAATCACCTGAGCGGAATTCCCGACTATCTTGACATGTGGTCGGACCCTGCAAACGATCCAACCATGTATACTGCAGGGATATTGAAGGACTGGAGTCCTTCTCACTTCAGAGACTGTGGGTGGTACCTTGACTGCCCACCTGAGCACACGACCTTTCAAGAACAGCATATGAAATACTTGAACAATAACGCTGAGATGCTGGCGCCTTTGACTGACGAAGAGTATCAACGAAACATAGCAACCTTGGCTGCCAAGGAGCCTGATGCTCAGGGAACGCCGCAGAAGGGAAAGAAGGCGGGCCGCAAACCAAAAGACAAGGCTGTTGATGTCATAGCCATCTCACCAGCAAAGCCAAAGGACAAAGACAAGTCCAAAGAGAAGGAAAAGGACAAGGGGAAGGAGAATGAAAAGGAGATGGAGAGTGGGCAGGACTTTACTGCTGGAAGATATACCCGCACTCTTCAGTGCGTGTTCGATGCCAAGCCACACCCTTCCCGTTCTGATTCAGCAGGAGAGATGAAAATTGTTAATGAGGGTTGGCTTTCGATGATGCAGAGTCGAAAGAGAGGATACACTGGGGTGCCATCCCCTACCTGGGACAATATAATCTCATTCCTCAATCTGGTGAGAATTCCAGTTTCTTTCCTTTTTCTCTGAATGTTTCGTTGGCAGTATTTCAGTCTCGTTCTTTGAAAACATTCTTGCCATCGTTCTTATAAAAAACATGTCTGTTGCAGGTGAGCACAGGTCCCACCTTCGTGTGCAGTGTGCAGAAAACTTATGCGGCCGACATTGTCATTCTCGACATCCCGGATGGCCAGGCTGTGCCAGAAGTTCTTCCAAAGGGCAAGACGCCAGGCTGGAACAAATTCGAGGACAACTACTGGAGTTGGGTATTCGGGTTCTGTAACAATTTCCTCTCTGATGCAGGGACACTTCTGCTTTTTCAGTCATGTGACAATGATAGTCGTCGGGCATTGGCATCATACCTCAAGTCTTCAGGGTTTGAAGTTTTGCGCACATGAAATTGTGTGAACAGCCTCTACCTTGTGAAAGGGGGTTTCCCTGGTCAGCTGGTATGCCATCTGCCTTCTGCTTGTGCTTTGATCATGAGTTTCAATTTTCTCTGCAGCTCCACTCTAGTAGAATGTTTTATGATTGACACCGATCATCAACGATTCATGGTTTTTTTGTGTCAGAGTTCTGAATAGCCGATGTACACACTTCCACTTTAGATTGTGTTTACCACACTAACCTGCTATCTTTGGCAGACGAGGATGTTCGAGGCGATCTGCCTGCGGAGGATTCGCACATCAAAGACACCATCCTCCATCCGCAGCTTTGAGATTTCTGACCAGGGTTGTTTCGTCAACCCCCCCTATGAGCCCCATGTCGATGACATTTTGTACAACTTCATGCAGTCCAGTCAGACTCTGAAGAGACCAGATGGCACTCCCTGGAGAGGTGCAAAGGAAAAGTCACCAGCATTCATGCAAATACTGCTGGAGTCATGCAGCCACCGCTCTGCACGGGTGGTCGATCTTTCTGTGTCCACAGGTTCGTTTTCTTCCTTCCGAATTGGTTTCCTTTCAACAATTTCATCTGCTTAAATCCCCTCCTCCAAACTGTTTATGTTCTCCTGTCTGGTGCAGGAGCAACTTACCACGCATGCAAGGCAGGCGGAAGAAGCCTTTTTGGCATGGAGGGTGATTCTGACCTCTACAACACCGTGCTCCTCCCCCTTTTGTCTGGCTCCACTTCAGGCACACAGACTGATCGGATTCAAATTCGAAATGATGACGATCCCGAAGATAAGCAGGTCGACAACGACTTTTCATGTGAGTAAGTGCTAAACCCTCTTTGGGAGTCATACTCAATTTCTCGATAACATCAAAGTTACAGTAATAACTTTTTCAGGCTGTCTTTCAGGAAAGCCAGCGGTGGATCTTCAGGAGATACAGTCATTTCTGGCGAGTCTGTTTTCGACAGCCCCCTTTCCAATTTTCTGCTCCCTGTTTATGCCGAAGCAATGGCACTTCACGCGGCCGAGTCCCTATCCCCTGACTTTTTAGTGGCCAGCCGTAGGTGTATCCAGCGTGGATCCGGTGTTCTAAAATACTTAGACTTAGATGCAGAGGAAGAGGGGATACATTGTACTGACTCTGAGTCAGACTGAACTGTATTCTTTTAATATTCATTTTCATATTATCTGGAAAACGTTGAATCCCCTTCCTCTACCGTAGTTGTTCCTTTAGAACAAATAATAATAACAGAATCAACTTTCGTTTAAATTGCTATATGTATGAATCCATCTCACAAACCTTCCTGACTCTTCTCATATCCATTGTGCATTCATCTACACTGTATTCATGCGTGCTCCATTCATGAAAGCTTCCTTTGTACAACATCCATTGTACATTCATCCTCTGTACTCTTTAATCCACCCCACAAACCTTCCACACTCATTTCATATACTTTGTGCATTCGTCAAAAGATTTGGTCATGCATCTTCCTGTCATGAATTTTTGTCATTGCTCAACATCCATTATACATTCATCCATTTTACTCTTATCCATCCGTCATTCATCCATCTACATACATTTTTCACACTCATCCATCTGTTTATCATCCAACTGTACATTCATCCATCATTTATTCAATGCCTTTTATTATGTCGTCCAGCTTGTTTCCGCGGTAAAGGGTGCCAATCCGCGGGAATACACTCCACTTCTTTCTGGGTGCGTGGTGACTCGGCCTCCACGTGTGATGACGTGGACTGAGCCCCGTGACGTGGCATTTGCGCAAGGTGAGCTCACGCGCTCACGCGCTCACGCGCTCACGCGCTCACGTGACCAGGCTCACGCCTAGGCATCCCTGGTAAAGAAAATGTTGTGCCTGATGAGGCTGATGTTTTGGGCATGGGTGTGTATGAGGGGGATTCTTGTGATGAGGGAGACTGGGATGATCTAGACGATGACAGTAACCAGGCAGATGAGCCTGTGGATTCCGATTTTGCTCCTTGTTTGGCCCAAAAACATGGGAGAGTAATGAGTATACTTTCTGTTATGATAGAGAGTTGTTTATGGGTCCTGAGACTGGGCCTGTCATGGGTGGCCTTGAACACCCGTCGATGTATTCCCTGTTTACCTTGTTTTGGTCGCTCTACCCTGGCAAGAATTTGCAGTGAGAGCAATAGTTATGTTGCGGAGACTATTGCCTCCGGGACTCATGGAGGACCAGCGTGGAGGCCACTGATTGTGCCCGAGCTGCAGGCGTGGTTTGGGATTTGCATGTTTATGGGCATCAAGAAACTATTCCACATTCGGGTCGCAAGTCTTCTTTGCCTGCCCTGTCATCAGGAAGGTAATGACGAGAGACCGATATGAAGCCATCTTACGCTGCTTGCACTTGGTGGGGAACGACACACTGGTCTCTGATCGAAGTGGTGAGCAATTCGATAAATTGGGCAAAGTACGATGGCTTTCGGAGGAGATTGCAAGGCAGTGCAAGTTGCATTGGAATTTGGGCAAGGTCTTGACAGTGGATGAGATCATGATAAGGCATAAGGGGAAGTATCGTGCTATCCGTCAATACATGCCCAAAAAACCAGTCAAGTGGGGCATCAAGGTATGGGCACTTGCTGATGTTGTCACTAGCTATGTAAGCGATTTTGATGTGTACTATGGGAGAAATGGAGGGCCTCTTGGGATGAGAGAGAAGTCGGGGAAATGAGAGGGGTATGATGTAGTAAACCGCCTGCTGTCAGGTTTGCATGGTAGGGGGCACGTCGTGGTGACTGACAACTACTTTATATCTCCCCAATTGCTGTATGACTTGGCCTTGAAAGGAACTTGGGCCACAGGGACAGTAAGGTTGAATAGGAAGGGCCTGCATCCTTCTTTGACCTGTCTGAAAAAGTCCAAAACGGCGAAATAAGGAGACACCTGGTTCAGGTGGCTGCTTGTCTTTGGTGGGACAAGAAATGAGTATTCAATGGTGTCATCTTCTGCCAGGCCAGCCTCGGGGCCCAATTCACCTGTGAGCGTGAAGAGGTTTGTGGGGAATGCTAGGGTGTCCGTGCCCTCTGTGCCAATGCATGTTCAGTATCAAAGGTTCATGCGTGGTGTGGACGTGCAAGACCAGCTCTGAGGAGCTTAAGCTGAAAACCCACAAGTGGTGGCACAAGGTTTTCTTCTTTCTTTTGGATACCACTCTGGTCAATTACTACATTGTGCATCTATCGGCCATGAGGAGCATGGGCTGCCTAGCTATGTCCCATTTGGACTTTTGTTTGGCCATGGCTTACTCACTTACCCAAGGCACTTGGGCATCGTTGGAGACGACCTCTGTCTTGGTGCCACAGATGAGGTCTGATTTGCACCAAACCATGTACTCTACCCTTCGGCATTTGTGTATCCAGGTCCATCACCGGACGCATCATTACTGTCCGCAATGCTGGGACTCATTTATATGTCTCGGTGCATGTTGGAGGGAGGCTTATTGTATTCGGGGGGAAAGGTAGCCTGGCTTTCGTTGGGAGTGCATGATCATAGGGGGGTTGTCTTTGCTGGGTTGTATGGGGTTGCGTTGCTGGGATTAGACAGGCTTTTCTGGTTCTTGATTTTGTATGGGAGTCCATGATCATAGGGGGGAAGCATTGCTGGGTTGTCATGGGGTTTTGTTCTTGTTGTTTTGGTTGGGAGTCCATGATGACAGGGACATTCAGCGGAAGGGGTTTCTGGATTTGGTTGGGTGGTTGCCGATTTTTGGGGGTCTCCAAGGGTTTGCTGCATTGTTGGGCAGTAGGGGCTGTCTGGCTGCTTTGGGGGGAAGGGGCTGTCTGCACATACGGGCAGATCAGGGGGTTCGAATCCCCCTCAGTTCTGGTTTTGGATGGTAATGATGTTGAGAGTGAGAGAGAGCTTGAAAGAGGACTCGAGAGAGACCTTGTCATGCTGTAGGGAAGTGAGGCAGTTGGCCAGGTTGGGTAGTCGCTGTGGTGACGGGCGACTCAGGGGCTGATCGTTTCGGTTTCCCTTTTCACCCTTAGCGGGCCCTGCGTTTTTGCCTGACGTGGCCTGAAACAAAGTTGCCGGAGAACCCACCGGATCGACACCCAAATGCCTGAATTGACACTAGCCTGAAAATTGCCAAAATACCCCATCCACGAAGCAATTACTGTCTGAATCCATTAATTTTTTGTGGAGGTCCTTTACATTGGGGCGCAGCATCTACTGACAGTAGGAATCAAGATTCAAAACAGTTTTGCTGATCATTTTGAAGCATTGGGGTAAGTAGAGTAAGTGGGATCCGTTTTGACCCCCCCAAACTCACATACAAGCTATATTTTGAGAATTTCGGTCTGAGATTTTGGGAGATGACCTGTTGTTTGCCCTTATTCAGATTCTGGAGGCCATTTCTTCAAGAAAAATTGAAAAATCGCCAAACATGCATGGTCAAAGCAATTTTTCCTCTCTTTTTTTGTTCATGGTTTCAACTTTGGGAATTTTCTTGTGTTATAATCTACTAAATGGAACGGTCAAAACTGCTGAAATTTCCTGAGGACCTTCATGTAGTTAGTGTTGTTGAGATGGAACGGTTCATCCAGCTGGATGTAAGGGGGTAGGAAGTTACAGCTCAGCAATGCAGGGTATATACTCCTTTTTGGGAAAACTGCCAAAAGTTAGCTCGTCGTTTAAGGGTTAATAAAATTAAAGTTTATGCGGCTATTCACGTAAATAAAAATGAAAAAGACAAAGAAGTGTGTCTTTGTGCGGCGCAGGCGGGCGGCGAGCGGGCCGCGCGGCCGCTGCGGGCGGGGCACTTCTTTCCGAAAACATTTCTGCGATATAAATTTCGCCTATAATTCACGGGAACATCTTTGGGAACATAAGGTACATGGGAGCGTAGCGGGGGAGTGTAAAATAAATGGTAAATAAAAAACTAAAAATCGGCCAAAAGGCGTCGGCGGGCAGACTTAATTCCAATCATTGGCCGCACGTTGCCCGCACCCGCTCCTTAAACGGGTGGCAGGGCCTGGCGCCGGGCGCCTGACAGCGTGGCCCTAATTTGGGGTGCGCAAACGTGAGCATATCATTGTGGCCGGCGCTCATCGCGCATTTCCTCTCAGAGACCGTTGCTCGGATCGCTTGCCGTCTCGTCGTTGCTAGATCGCACTGCTCTCGAGCTTTTTGGCGATGGTGGCAGAAGATGAAGTGAGGACACAGGTAAAGTGGGGAAGTTGGAAGCCTGCAGAAAGGTCCTGTGGTGTGAGTCGTCTGGTGCGAGACTTGACGAGGGTCTGCGAGATGAATATTAATGGTGCGAGTCAGTGGCCTTTATGGTGCTTGTGGCTGCTAACTTTAGCGTTTGTTTGCGGAAAGCCCTAATTTGGCATCCATTGAGGAGTGAGGGAGTTTTTGAACATGGTTGATATTCAAAACAAGTGGGCCCAGGAAAATCTTACCTGAGGATTCCTCGGAAATACGAAGGAAGAGTCGATTGGGAAGCCCAAATTAAAAAAACATTGGAAACTACCTATGTAGAACCACTTTTTGACGAAGCTATGTAGCACATCTTACACGCTTCTGTGTCAGGGACTCATGAGAGTTTGTACAGCGACACAGACCCCAAGTCCAGAGCTTTGAAGACTGAACTGTTGAATATAAATGCTCTCAACACTGGGCAAACAACAGCATGTGACTGAGAGCAACAGCAACAGCAACCAGCAGACCCTGGGCCCTGGGGTCAATTGTAGGTGCTAGTTTATGACTGGGAAGTTGCTGCAGTCGTAGAACGTCAACGAGCCGGGCCTGGCATCCCTCCCAGTGCTATGTAATTATCGCCTAACAATATCTGCCCTTGCGTAAGCATGCCACGCATCTTCCTACTTCATCTTTGTGCAGGTTTTGCACAACATTCTGTATACAAGTTAGTTGCAGGCCGACATACGCATGTGCCTACATCTTCCAAGTTCCCACACAATAATTCAACTTCCCCGACATTTTGTGCACAATGCTAATCTGATGCACGATTTTCCGAACGAAAATGGTTGCGCACATCTTGCTGACTCGAATTCTGAGTACCAATTTGAATCTCGCTAACCCATGTCCAAAGCTGTTGCAACTTCCCCTTGAAACCGTGGAAGTACCTCCAAGCAGAAGGTAATATCAAAAAGTGACTAACCTTTTCCCACCAACAGGGCCCTCATCAGCACTGGAGTCTGGAAGAGACAGGGAGCTGCATGGTGGGTACAGGAGAGCAGGTGGTCCCTGGGTCCAATGCTCCCAAGCCTGGGGTGCACATTATTTGCGAGGTACACCCAGCCATGAATGGGAGCTACATCTCCTTGCCAATTTGGTACAATAGCACTGACAAAAACTGCGCCGCGCCACAGGAAGGAAGCAGGAACCCTGACAGGTGAAAGAAGCACTAGATTATGCAAGCTCTCTCGCAGACATCATTCTTCCTCCTTTCACAAAATTTATCACCATGCCCGCCTTCGCCTTCCAAGGTACCCACCAAGCAAAAACATCCAAGTGCATTCCACAAAAACTCCCAAAGGTTGGTGAAGAGTGGGCCATGGCAAAATGGAAATGGTAGCACGTCCAGAATGCATTCAGTTCACGTTCTGCAGTCCGGACTTGCACAAGAGTTTATGTTATCAGAATGTGGAATTGTGTAAGTGCGCACATTCAATATTCACGTGCTTGGACGTGCAGCCTGTCGTCCCCCACTGCACTGCTGCTGCTCTACCTATTCTCTGTTTTATCTTTTATGTTTGAGGGCAGCTCAACTGCCCACCCAATATTTCCCTTTCATTATTTCATTTCATTACACCGGATGCAACTTCTCCCCACTTTAGACTTCTTTGTCGGGTCCCTACAGTTTTTTAGTTTAGAAGGATTCACTTTTTGGGCACTTTGAGATTTCATGGGGAGTATTAAATTGCAGCAGGCTCAGTTTGAAAGGATCCGGATATAGCACATGTGTTTTGGGGATAAGTTAACCCTGTATTACAAGCCTTACTATTCTCTACCCCAGGGTTCTTCCCTGCTGGAAGGTTTTCATCAGGTACCCAGTTGAACGCTCTTTCGACATTCAAATGAGGGATGTTGAAGATGGTAGCGAAGATCTGGGCACAATATTGCGGAAGGACTCCATGAATGTGTATGAATGCAGCTTTTGGAAGTAGCAAGCGTTGCAATCTAATAACAGTTTTGTGGCACCACAACATGTGACAGATTTATTCTCCCATCCGTGATATGGAGGGGAGGCGAGGAGAGGACGCCCTTCTCATTTTTCGATAAGATCGAGATGAAAACAGTTTCAGAAACGGTATTGATTCTAATGAAGTTTGCGCACGATGTGCTGCTGCCCTAAGGCGGCTCAGTCAAATTTATCTCGGCCAAGTGCCAAGGATAGTATATAGGTATTCGGCCAGTCCTGTGTCCATACACTTGATTCATTCATTCATGCGGACTCATGAGGACACAAGCGTCAATGAATCCTGACCACATGGTACTAAATCCAAATAACTGCAGATTCTATCTGAATCAAGTTAAGCTTCATTATGATACCGGGGCCGCCTTTACCCTCACTAATTTCCCACACTGGGTGGAATTTGTTGCGTGGTTTAACTTCACTTCACAAAGTGCAGACTGCAGACTACCTATTCAAGAGGATCTGATATAAATAGTTAGAGTGCCTCCACCACCGCTAAAGAAGACCAATGGTGGTCGACCCGGCCATACGAGATCATGAATAAACCTGAAAGCATCATTGCCTATATAAAGCGAGGGAGATTTGCGAAATGTTGATTTCGAAGGAGGCAAACTCTGAACGTGGCGACGTGATCGTGGAATCCAAACATCACTGTGTTGTATGGCAGATTGGAATATTTTGGTGGCCAGAAATGGGTACATCTATTTAAGCAAAAACCCACTTTATTGAGTGTTGTTTTCAAGTTTGCATGCAGCTTTGAGGCTTCTGCAGATTGATCTCAAGCATTCCAACGTCCAGATTCAGCTGACTACATGCAGATAAACTTTGGCTCGTCTGTTGTTGCAGGTTGATTTTCCACCTTTCAATTTTCAAACCAACGCTAAACTTACCCTCCACGGACCACCGTTCCTTCAAGCAAGGGTCAGCTTTGGCTTTGAATGATCTCGAAGGCGGCAGAAACTCAAACTACTGGTTCATAAAGGGTCTTGGAGGCATGGTCTTCAAGTAGCAGAAGCCAAACTTCCATTATCCACACCACAAAGTTCCTTCTATTATGATGACCAACACTTATTACTAACTGGAATATTTTCCTGCAGATCAACCCTCGATTTATGAGTGGAGGAGAGAGGACATAAACAAGAGTATAAAGATGCAGCAGGGTGCTAGTTAATGGAAGCAGCACTACGTGGTCCCAGGCGCCGGGATCGTGGGATCTTCTTCTCGCACTCTTCCCAACACTCTTCTGCCATGCAAACCCTCCCTTGTTTTCCCTCCAAACAAAAACACCACCATCGCAATACAAACCAATACAAACGCAAACACTCTATATGTTAAGATCAGTAGTGAGCCCGCCCCCAGAGTTTGACCAGCGCGGTCTCCAACACTTGGGATACACACTAGATTCACTAGTGTCAGCGCTCTGCCCCTCTCTTTCTCTCACACGCAGCACTGAGCAGTGTGTGTCTGCACTAATCCCCTCCCTCCATCGCCATTCATTCCTGCTCCTCCTCCCTCGCTGCTCGCTCCGAACAAGACGACCCACTCCCTCTCTCGCTCACTAATTCTCGCACGCGTCATTACTCCCTAATGTCAGCCAGTAACCAATGCACAACAAGCGATAACCAGGCCACTAACCAAGTCACTAACCAGTACACTAACCAACCAAGCCACTAACCAAGCGACTAACCAAGCGACTAATGCAGTCGTACCGAACAAACCGGCGAGATCTCCACCAACCGGCGTTCGCAGCGCTTTTCCGACAATGTGAGTCACTAACCCCAGTCACTGTTGAAGCTGGTTAGGTTAGGTTATTAGGTCAGCCGCTATATTTGACCACCCCTATATTTAGCTGCTAAGAGAATCGTGAACTTATTAGCGGAGCCCAGTTAGTTCTCATGTTGGTTAAGGTCGGGGGTATTTGTAAATAATCCTTCTGTATTTATTAATATATTCAAATAATTTCCATAAAATATCGTTTTGTTTTGTTTCTTTTGTTTTTCCGCAAACGGGACGGGGCCAAATACTTTACTAATGAGAAGGTAGAGTGTGGAAATAATGATATATTGAACGAAATATCAATATTAGTTTTACGGAAACAGAAAATAGGCGAAAAATAATTAATAATGAGGCGAAATAAAGGGGTAGGCGATAACAGTGGCGATGCAGAGGGCTATGGGAAAGGGGCGCCAGAACCCGGGGAAATGACGGGTGGCAGGGCGACATCACGAAAAGGCGCGCCGGGGGGCGGACCCAGGGAAAGGACGGGTGGCAGGGGGGCTGGGTGGCGTGTGCCCGCCTCAGGCCACCCGCACGAACGTACGTACATGGATGGGCATGGATGGGGGCATGCGCATGGCGCCCCATGGCAAACCCTGGTTGAGGGCGGTGTAAAAGGGAGAGAGGGAGGGAGTCGTCGTCTTCGGTGCGCTGCCGCAATCCCTCTCGCATCTCTCCATCGCATCGCTGCTCTCTGCGCGCGATTGGGCTGACTCCGAGTCCCGTGCAGATCTTGGCTGAGTTTTCTTTGTGGGTTATGTGCAGTGTCGTAATCTTTGTACTTTTAATCTTCAAATCTTCGTCTGGCAGTCGGGTTCTTGTAAGCAGTGCTCTCGTGTCTCTTCTCTTCGCTTGTCTTTCCTAGTAACTCTGTTCTGGACCATTGACTCTCGCTCAGGCTTGCCTTCCGGAGTTTTCATTTGTATTTGTCCAATTTATGTTGTGGCTTGTGACTGTCTGCATCTTTGTATATTGTTAGTTTGTGTCTCCGAGGCTTGTTATCGAGGTCTGGCTGTTGTTTTCTTGTAAGGCTCATTGCAGTGCGTTGTCTGTTCTCCACTCTTGAGCACTTGTATTTTTATTTTTTTCTGTATATCTGTCTGGGCCTGCTTTTGTTGCTTCTGGGTTGGGTATTGCATTTGTACATGGGTTCTCTCTTCTTTGGAAGCGCATACGTTGGACGTCCGTGATTATAGCTTCAGAGACGGGTTTCAATTTCAGAGATACGCAGTCCTAACAGCCTGGAGACTGAGAGAAGCAAGATGCCGGGGTCAGGGATGTCACCGTGCGCGGCATGCAAGCTGCTGCGTAGGAGGTGTGCCAGAGACTGTGTTTTTGCGCCCTACTTCCCGCCCGATGAGCCTCAAAAGTTTGCCAATGTCCACAAAGTGTTTGGGGCTTCCAATGTCAACAAAATGCTGCAGGTACAACTTGTGCTCCTCGTCAATCTATCCGTTTCTTTGTCTCCCACCTCACGTCCGCTGCAGTATGTATTTACTTGTGGCGTTGCAGATAGAGCTGTCACTCTAAAGCGTAGGCTTGACGAGTTTTTAGAGAACCTGCAGTCTTTCTCACTTCCAACTTTATACCAGATTTTAGTACATCTCCAGACGCGGGAAGTTGACGTACCAGCTGCCTTTGTGGGAGGCCCTGTACGCTTTCTTGTTCCAATCAATTGAGAGGTAGTCCTCCAACAGTCAGCCAGGTTACCATTACACGACATCTTTTGAATGCTGCAATGTGGCTCCTGAGGCCAGACCCTGGGTCATATCGTAGCTGTAGCAATCTTCTCAGCATGTGGGAGACTTCTGCTGGACATCAGTGTGTGATTCAAACGTAATAGCTGGGTTTTCAATCCTCAATTGCTTCCATACCGTCTGGAGATCTCTGTACCTCTAGTCTGAAACGTTGTCTGTTGCTAGCAATGGAACGAGTTCTTACTAGCTGTCTACCCTCCCCCATAAGGCTTCTTCTATACATTTCTTTGGTTACATATCATGGTCTCGTGGACGTTGGCATGAGGCGGTTTAAGACCTTCATTGCAAGTGCTTGAAAGCACATGAGGATCTCCTGTTCCAGCAATTGTATCATCTGATAGTGCAGAATTTCAGCCTTTGTATTAATTTTTCTTAATGTGAATCCGAGGACTTCCATGGCTCAGTATCCTTCGAAATTTATTCATGACCTTTCCAATGAAACAGGACCTTCCATTGCATCAAAGAGGAGACGCCGTGAGCTCCATGGTCTACGAGGCTGATGCGCGTGTACGCGACCCAGTCTACGGGTGTGTGGGCGCCATTTCCTCGTTGCAACAGCAGGTGGCGCAGTTGCAGACACAATTAGCTGTGGCGAACGCTGAGATTGTGTGCATGCGGATGCATCAGGCTCATGTCGTCTCAAACGCTGTGAAGAGCATGCAGATGATGCCCGGAACTTCCCCCCCCTTCCAGCCGCCATCGCCCGAGCTTCACCATCACTACAAGCCTGCAATTTCATGCATGGATTCGTTAGAGCTTGGGGAGCCACTTTGGACGTGATGATGGCACATGGACACTGGGACCTTCTTCCCTGTAGTGGCGGGGCAGCCCACAGGGAAAGGTTCTTGGGGGATGGAGGGCCAAATTCCTCTCATCTTCCAGTATTCTCTTGCTAGGTTTCAAAGAATCAGAAGCTTCCCTCCCATCTGTATTTTGACCCTTCCATTCCTGTTTTTTCTGAGGAAGATGGGCAAGCGGGGGCGGAGCCAAGGGCAAACTTGTCTCCAGACTGCGACGAGTGTGTATGGCACGGCAAGAGAACCGGGGCTCAACCCTCTCCCTCTTGTCTGCCTTCAACATTCTGTCAAGACGCCCGGACTGCGAGGGACCTGTAGAGATACAATAGACCCGGCAGACCTGTGGCGGACGCAGTTGAGAGAGCACCCTTATATGTACATGTGATTTACTTGCATTGCGAGCGCTAGATGGGGAAGACATTGTTTCTCGGTCCTGGGATTAGCTGCTAACCTAGACATTTTTCGGGTTAGCCTCTAACCCCAGGTTTATGATTGAATTGCTAGCGTTCATCATAGTCTTCTATCACTCCATTACTCAACTCTGGTTTTGCACTGCTTCTGCGTTGCCTTTGTTGGCACACCCAATAAATGAGCGCAGGTGTGTCCTCTTCTTTGTGCAATCCCTCCTCGTTGTTGCTCTGCACCTGCTTGCACGCCATCTTACTTCCTTTGTGCACGATTGAACATTGGCCAGTACGGATCTCTAGCTCTCTTGCTTTCATCTTGCATGGGTATGACATTCGACTTCCATGCTGCTCGTCAGCTCTCTGTTTCCTTTGACTCTCTCTCTCGCTAGCACCACAGGCGGGTACTATCGGTTTGGAGAGGTAATATACTTGTGACGAAGCTAGTCCCCCTCTCCGAGCTTCCTACGAAGCTTCCCACTTCGATTTCTCCGGTTTTCTTTGTATAAAGCAGTTTGCATCGGGACTGATTTTTTTCCCAATAGAAGAGGCCGTATCTCGATTCACAATGAGGCCTCACACCGGCAAATAAGACGGGCTGGCTGTGGCTTCGGTGAATAAAAATGTGTACCTTTTCGGATTGTCTGCGTTTGTAAAGAGAGAGGAGGATATCGTGAGATTACTTACAAGTCTGGCAGTCATCAACACTGAAACAGTGATCAAACGTGCTTCTATTGAAACCTCAATATACTGATCATAGTCTTCGCAGTCACGCTTGCATTTAGTGTTTCAGGTTTAATATCTGTGAAGTTCGAGAACTGTTGCAGATCAGCTGTGCCTAAAAGCAATCCCATTTGAGCCTTGGGATTCAGACAGGGCTGGTAACAGGAATCGGGACAAATTGCTACGTGACTCAAATCTTGTATGTTACTAGGCTTCCAATTCAATCATACTCGATAAACCTTCCTAATTGTTTGCCGCCACACTGCGCCCTTGTCATCTCCTCGTATTCATGATGTCTTGTGTATAGCCCTGGAAAGCTATATTTTTAGTCGACCATCCTCTTGCAGTTTTCAATAACCCATGCGTACGCTTGTACAAAGCTTGTTGCCCTCACTTTGATATCTACAAGATGTATCTTGATCATAAAAACCAAAAGGAACTGTGAGGATCACATCAATCCCCAGAGCTAGCATCATTGTTTTTCGGAAGTCTAGACGGGGTTATATACATCAGTCACGTCAAGATTGGTCGCATCGACCTTTGCTTTCACTGGCCGCGAGGAAGTCTGATATATACCAGATTTCTAGAGGACAACTTCCTGATGCATGCATCGCGGAGCATCAGTAGGAACGAAGAGATTGGCAGGGAACATCTCCCACATATTTCGTAGTGCCACTTGTCCACATCTAACCTCCAACAAAATTCTGGTTCCGCTGCTGCCTCGGTCCTAATCGAAACTCAGTGATAAGGCAGTCTACTCACAGTCAGTTATAGTATAGAGCATTGAGTATATGTAGAGGGTGTCACATTGTTTCTCTGGGATCTGGAGGCCGGGGTCGATAGGATTGATATCGATCCGTTCTCCGCCATGAAGCCTATCCAGCTTCTGCTGCTCCCCATGTGCATGTTCCTACAAACAAGCAAACGCTTAAAAGGCAGGATGATCAGGGCCAGCATTGGCCCTTTCACAAGCCATCAACATCGTAATTCTTTCAAAAGACAAGCCACACCGGCAGATGCATCGTCTCCATCCCCGAGACTACCGAGAGGTTCCGCTTGTCAGAGATTTGTACAACATGGCTTTGCAATGTCTCGCCCGATTCTTTGCTCGCACGGATGCTTCATCGTCTCTCCCGATCTTTGAAACCCTCAAACCCTAGTTCCAACTCGCGGTCGAGCAGTGTTAGGCCCCATGTGCCATCGTCATGGTGGCCCACATGTATGGCATCGTGCCACGGTGGGGCCATGACATGACCCCATGACTATGATGTGAAAATAGCATAAGGATAAAGATATCGTGGGACCAGACAAGCCGTTGGCCTAACGAGAATGGAGCTCTAGACCCCGTGTTTTGAATGAGCCTCCATTTCCCCCTTTCCGAGCACGAGGCACACCGGGGGGAATAGGGCCATAGGGGATTGAACCCGACACCACCGGCGAATGCACGGGATAGCAAACTACTGGGCCACGTGCGCAGTAAAATAGATAATATAACTAATATAAAATAAATACAACTAAGCCTCTGGCATGTAAGGGATCCATGTGTGCATGACGGACATCAATGATGGCCATCTATGTGATGTCTGTTGATGACCATAAATAATTTTTTCCTATATATCTATAACACGGCGAGATAAATCACTTCAAACAAAAAAAATCCCCTCAAATAAACTCAATAAAACTAACCCAGGGCCTCTGTCCCCTGTTCATTAAAAAAAGAAAAAGAAAAAAATCACTTCATAGAATGTCATTTCTATTCATTTGAAGATGGTTCAGGTTCCAAATTTACTTTTTCTGATGGAGAGCCCTGTAGCATGTGGGCCTCACATTATATACTCTCTCATGGAGCCCTCTAAAAGGGGCCATCGCCACATCCTGCTTCTAGAAAGCTCTAGAACTAGGAGTTGTTGGAAAACCAATGGCGTATGGTGGGGCTAAGTATTGAACCTAGGACCTTCCCCATTCCGGTGGGGTGCTCTAGCACTGAGCTACCCATCCCGTTCTGTGTTCTGTTCTTTAAGTGCCGTGCAAGGGCTCAAGGCATAGCCCTTATAAGCTAATGCCCACCCATTCTTACCACCACCCCAACCTTGGCTCTGATACCATGTTGGAAAACCACTGGCGTATGGTCAGGCTAGGGATTGATCCTAGGCCCTCCCCCATTCGGGTGGGGTGTTCTACTACTGAGCTACCCGTCCCGTTCTGTTCTCAAAGTGCCGCGCAAGGGCTATAACCTTGACACTCCAACAAGGCCCACTTCCTACTTCTATGCTCGCCTCTATGTGTGCCGTCACATTTCACCCACTCCAACATCCGTGCCCTCCCTCCCCATTGGCTGCTCCAATGCTCTCCCTTTTTTCGACCTTCACGAACAGCCCCTCAAAGGATTTGGGAGCCTTATTTATTTTATATAATAATAAAAATAAGGTATAGAGTTGTCCCACACTAGTAGTATGCTGGCATGGCCTTCTTTATTTTTATTTCTCTATATTTTAATTTTAATTTTAACCCTTAATCTCCCAAGCCCATTTTTGACTTTTTGTCCATTTTTGGTACCCTGAAAGACTAAAATGCCCATAGCTACCTATCCCCATTCATCCACAGGTCTCAAGGGGACAACATTGTGCCT
Source organism: Takakia lepidozioides (assembly GCA_030704615.1). Taxonomy (NCBI): domain Eukaryota; kingdom Viridiplantae; phylum Streptophyta; class Takakiopsida; order Takakiales; family Takakiaceae; genus Takakia; species Takakia lepidozioides. Next base: position 37,989,167 of record CM060733.1, read on the forward strand.
AACTTGGTTACGCATAACAAATTTGGCAGGATTTCACCGTGGAAATAAGAATATTATAATGTATTTGTGGACCTGGAATTTGAGCTCCCACACAATAGTCCCACAAAATTATGGTTTGACCAGTGCAAATTGTGGCTTTTTAGAATTTGCATCCCTTGGAGACCCATAAATTACAATGGAGTGATGAATGACTATCTCCTTGCCAAATTTCAGGGCCATTTGAGGTTTTTTTCTGTGGGCTGTTTTGTATGGGTGTACCTACATGGGGGTGTAAAAGGTGAAATATTGTACGGTGATAGGAGCCTCCAAAGGAGGTGCAATGGTTTTTAACTTCTAGAAGAACGGTGCTGGTAGATTTGTGGGTGCCATGCCAATGCCCCACAATCTAAAACATTTGAACAATTGGGCAAATTGTGTGAAAATTTTTGGGCCCCCCGTGCAATATTGTCTGGGCTCATGTGGGATTTTCCGGTAAAATATTCCATTTCTAGGGGGCCACGTGCCACCGTCCCCCCCTCTGCCACCCCATGATCAATTTACCCTACTCACCCTCGTGAGGCGAGTACCCGACAACTGCAGAGGCGACGTGTCGCTACCAGCCCACCCTAAAAATGAATTCTTACCCTAACCTGGGACTTGCTGCCGACTAGGGCAGGTACCGGCCACCTGTCCAGTCAACTCAAGAAACCCAGCCCGTTTTGAGCAGTGCTGGCCGGTGAAAATTCGCCCAGGCCACAGTTTTTATTTTATTTTATTTAAAAAAAAAGGAGAGGCTTCGTAAGAGGGAGAGCTACATTTCTCGTTCAGACATCATCCCCTCCCGAGAGCATCTGCAGATGCTGTGGTGAATCTCCCAAAGCAAGCTACGCGATTCGGGTCGCTTGGGAGATTAAGGGTTAAGCCACGAATTTACTGAAATAAAAACTCCAATTGGCCATAAGGCAGATAACTTACGTGATGTTTTCAGATACTTTTCACCACTTATTTCAGACTTGAAGAAAATATTGGAAAAAATGAACTAGGCGTTACACAATGGGAGCCCTAGGCCCCGGGCTTACAGAGTCTGAAAATGCCATTTTTCTCACTGAATCATTGGTAGAAAGTGTAACATCGAAAAATGAATCTGAGATATTTTGTAATGTTTTACTTTCATCTTTTAATAAGTCATGTGGTAGAACAGATGTTCATTAAGTTTTAGGTGTCGGTGTGAACCAAACCGAGTTTTAAGTTGTTTTGAATTAGGGCTCCAAGATTGCTTCAGAGATTTCATTTGCAAAATTTTTGTGGATGATATTTGAGAGTTTTTTTATTTTTTATTTTTTATTTTTTATTGGAAGGGGATGGAGCCCAATTTTTTTCTTTTCCTGGAAGTTGACAATAAGGTAGAAGTTCAGAGGTTCTGGTGCAGAAGGAGCTCTCATAGTGCAATGGTGTCCCAATTGAAGGTGTAGAGCCCCAGGCCCCCAGGTCAATTGGCGCAGCCTTAGGAATACTAGATCTAAAATTCATCTCTCTTTTGGTCAATCTAAAAGGAAGCGTGGTAGCTTCTAGTACTCTGTAGCTTCTGTTAGGCTCTACCCCTGGACTCCGGTTATTGTGAGGCAGTGTCCCATTCTTGGTCTGCAAGGCTTCCTGCAAGGTTATTTTTTCCTTGCTGTAATACTTCAGTATTCTCCATTCAATAAAGCTTCAGCGAGGCCACGTTCCCCTCTTCCCTTTAAAAAAGAAAGAAAAAGAAAAAGAAGGTAGAATGAAAGGGGACTGCACCTATTTCAATCAAATGTAAAAAAGAACTCCATGAAGCTGCCTGGATCCTGATCGAATTTTAGGAGGCAAAATTACCCGACCAGAGGGATCCATACCAGTGTTGTGGGGTTCTTGCCATATTGAAGGAACCTCCGGTTCCGGTTCCTTGGTATATTTAAAGAGGCGGTTCCGGTTATTCATGTGCAGATTCCGGTTCCGGTTCCGGGTATTTTTTGGGAAGGAACCACCGGTTCCAGTTTCCGTTTCCAGTTCTCTATTTTTTGAATTTAAAAATATATATTAAATTTTTGATCGGTTTTTTATAAATCTAAAAATGATTTGTGAATCCCCATTAGTTATATCAAATATTTTGACCATGTTGAAAAGAAACAACACAACATTCATATACAAATTTATGAAATAATAATAATGCAATGTAAGCGAGTATAAATCAATGTGTGTAGAGTACACAAAGAAATCATTCTATCTCAAACAACTCGGCAATCATCGAAGAGCTCACCAACAACGATACAACGTGTAAAACAAAACCAGAAAAAAAAAAAAAAAAACCCCCTGCCCTACGCTGCTACCTCCCCCTGCACTGCTCCGGCCTCCCCCACGCACTGAGGCGCTGCTCCCTCCCCGCGCTGAAGTTGCGCTACTGCAGCGATCGCGCAGATTGGAGGTGAGAGATGACAGATCGCGGAAAAATAAAACCCCTAAGTGCGGGAACTGGATCCGGAACCGCCACTGACCCCCCAGTTCCGGTTCCAGCTGATTCCTGGAAAAACCCTCACCCGCCGGTTCCGGTTCCAGTTCCAGTAACGGTTCCCAGGAACCGGAACCGCCTGCCTAAGCGGGTACCCGTACAACACTGATCCATACCCAGTGTTTTTTCTTCATTTTTCTAAAATCGCAGGCCAGGCCACATGTGAAATTCTACCCAATGCCCATGTGGCGACAATAACGAGGTGACACAGCTAGAAAAGTGGCTATATTTCAGGTGGCACATTTTACTCGGACAAATTACAAACAATGAATTGGTATGTTCGAAAGTTGATGCCGGAGGCTCCTGCTATTCAACCACTGGCGCATTTTGGCGAAATTTACGGATTTTACCCCCCATAATGCCTTTCTACAAGTAGCTGACCCATTTTCCAGGTCGAAATCTGGCGAATAAAAAACTACCGGCACAACCAAGCTTTTGTCGTAATCTTCCTACGCATCAACTCCTGATTGCTCCCAGGTAGGCCGGCTATATTGTAGCCAGCCACCCTGCCTACAGTATAGATTTCGGATGACAATCTGAATGACGATTAGAAAAACGTGGATGAACATCGCAGAAAAGCTCCGTTATGTAAAGTATTTCACCGTTGTAGCCTGCCAAGAACGGAAGCGCCGCTCCCGCGGCCGGGCCGTCTCGTGTGCCTTCCTACCTGCCCGCCCGGCATAAACCCTAGTCATGTTCCGAGGTAAAATAAATGTAGAAGAGAAATCATAAATTTCAGTACAGTCCTCATGTGAGCCCACAAGCCATCAATGTGCCATTATCATCCTCCACACCCCGCACTCATACCCGCACTAATCACCGCGTCCCACTACAGTCGACCCTCCTTTATTGTTACGCCTTGGGAAAGTAAGAAAAAAATAACAATAACAGAGTGATAACATATTACCAATTAAAGAGGGCGACCAAGACTTAACATTTATCCATGTAACAGTAAACCAGGGATGATTTCAAAAAATCTAACATTTACAGAGTTACATATCAAATCGACTGAAAATTCTGTCAATGGTGTCATGTCGACAGTTTGCAACCTGCAACGTAGATAAGTTAGACTATTTTCTACAGATCTAACCCTATCAGAAAGTCTCTCAACCAACCACCGAGGGTTGTTGTTCTAGAAACATATTAATCACTTTGAATTCCTCCTGAACATTGGGAAATGTCACTTGTGCCACTGGATCTAAAATAGGTTCGTCTTTGTCATCTTCAGTTTCAACGTTTGCACATGGATCAACGAGTTCCTAGGCTTTCCGTAGGTGCATATGGAGTGTTCAAATCGTGTTCTTCCTCGTAATGAACAAATTCGGGAACCCCCATAGTCGGAAACGTAACTACATTGCATTATATAGAGCCAATTTGCTAGACATCCATCCCTATATTAATTCAGAAATTTAGTAGTCACAGTCGGTGGTTCCACATTATTTATTTCTTAATGAAATGTCAATGGAAATATTTATGTTTCAACCTACTTTAGGCCGCCTTCACTGTACTGGACATAACGTATATCAAGGGTCACTTTACAAAGGAGGGAGTACCATTTATGTAACGTTTAACATATAACATCCCTACTGCAGCATAGGGTAAAATTTCAGGGAGTAAAACAAAGATAACAATTACACCCCTTATAACACATAAAGAGGGCACATTTAGCCAGGGTCGACTGTAATAATAATATGGAAATTAATAGTAAATGTGCTGCAAATAACAATTACTCCGCATCAAATACTCTCCCCCCTCCGCAGACCATCAAATTATGTCACTGCATGCCCACCATAACTATGCGGCCGTTAGAGCGCGCCGGATGATCTCCCGGATGAAGCCCGGATGGATGATGTCCGTGCGCCGCAACGGCCCCACCCGCCCTAACGGCCCAGGCCGCGCCGGGACCCCGGGCCCGCGGCTGCGGCCGCAGCCCCGACCGGCGACTGCGCAGTCTGAACGGAAAGTAAATGAGCAGTGCTGCGGCCGGACACGGCGTGCGAATATAGCGCTGCGACTGCACCCCTATATTTGACTGCTTGTCAGCGTCATTTATAGGCGTGGGACGGGCGGCGTACAAACGATATGGGATATATCGCAGATTGCAAAATAGCACGCGCATTTACTCATCGGTTGACCTTCGAGGCCCCTCATTATGTATCCCCCTCGCCGCACTATTCAATGCACCTTCCGATGTCGGGGAGAATGTTTCATGCTCGGTGGATGGGATCCATCCACCACCCCCCTTCCGTTCATCCATGGCACAATAAATGCGAAAGTGTTGAGGTCCTATTTGCTTGATCAATCAATTACCGCCCCCCACGATGACGACTAGAAAAGGACAAAAATGGGACCCGGAGTGTACATACGAGTAGTATTATTATAATTTGGCCCAGGCTCTTGAAGGCCCCTGAATTGAATGCGCAGTGGGGTACTTTTTCGGATGTTTGCGAATTATTTAACTCGCGCTGTCAATGCCCCTGTCAGCAATCCAGGGTCCATCATTCACTTCCCCGGACGGATGAGCTCGAGATGATATTTCCGTCATCCATCCTGGCGCCAAGCCCAGCCACCGACGGCGACGGCCTGCCGTCAGGCGCGGCGGCCGCGCCCGTCTCCTTCGCCGTTACAGAATGGTCCCCGACCGCCGGCCGCCGGCCGCCGACGCCGTGACTGACGGATGAATGCGCCGTCGCGGTAACGCCTGCCCGGCCCCGAGAAAGCTGCTGCCCGGGTTCCCCGCCGGTCACTTTAATGGTCCCGGCGAGTGATGGTGACGGAATGTTTGCCACAAGCCACATTCCTTGGCCCGAGTCGCTCGTAGCCTGAAAGGTATGAAGGTAGGTTGGTAGGTAGTCTCTTGTCTCTTCGTCTCTTCCGCTTCTCCTTCTCACAGTTGAAAGAAATTATGTATTTGGCTTTTGTGAGTGAAAGAAGCTTTGGCGTGAAGAATTCCCCAGACCCTTTCAACGTTGTGACATGCTCTGATGTGGGGCTAAACACTTACTGATTAACTAAAAGACTGTAGACGAACTATGACAACTTGACTTGTGTCATGAGATGAGGGGATTGATGCCTGGGAGGAATGGATTTCGGGGCCCAGGGGGGGAAAGTTGGATGGGGTTGCAGAGAATAATACATAAGAGGTGCGTACACACTGACACAGTGCATGTGTGTGGGGGACCCACAGCACATGGCGGGGAAGGTTCAGTGTTGGACCGGTTGTTAGTCAACAGCATTAGCACTGATAAGCTGCTGACAGGATATGACATGACAGTAGAAACTAGAAACCTACCCCACTGCATTTTTTCAGGGTCTTTGGCGGATATTAGTTTAGTCACACTATCATCATCGCCACCATCATTAGACAGCCCAAGTCCATTGATTAAGATCAGCTGCACAACACAGAGTCAGTGGGACATACATAATAACCAGAGAGAACCTCAAAATCTGTAGCGGCAGCAACCATAGCCTTGGGATCTGGACCTTGAGCAGACAGCAGACCCATTATATTGGGGACTGTGAGCTGCTGGATTCTACAGGCTTCCAAGTATATCAGGACACCTCGGTTTCCAACCCAAAATTGGGATAGTAGTCTGAGATCCCTGGTCGGGACTAATAAATATCCTTTTGCGATTTTGGTGTGATAGATCTATGGCTCCTTCGTGAAATGGGGGTATGAGTCAGCAGGGTTTTGTGCTGCAAAGTTCGGTGAAATAAGCTGCAATGCATTGCATTTGATGCGTGGGCCAACTTCCAAGTTGGGATGAATTACACACATGCGCAGGCTCAACGGCATGACCGTTTGGGAGTCTGTTTTTAGGGTGTTTGTCTTTATCTTCACTTGCCCATACTGTTGAGAGAATGTATCCCTTGGGCCAAAGACCAACAGTGGATGATCTGGCTGTTCTGGAAGTGAGGTGAGCTTTTGATTGTGTGGCGAGCTATCATTCAGGGACAAGACCACATTCACAGAATGCCAATTGATAACAGGCAGGTGCATGTTTCAGCACAGAAAGTTACTGATGCCTTTCTTTCTTGCGCTCACCCACAATGAAAGAAAGGGGGTCCTGCAGGTCGAGTGGGGTGATCATCATCAGGATGGTGGGTGACAGTACCAGTGTGTGGAATATTTATACAGTTCAGATTCACAGAGTTGAGCATTTTGCAAGATGATACTAGTCTATTTCATGCAATGGTCTGAAGAGGCAGAAATTAGTAAGTTTGTAATCATGCAAAGAGCGACGTTGTTGCTCACAGGTCACAAGATTTTATTTTCATCTCTAAGGTACAATTATGGTCTTCACAAAGACCATGGTCACAACTATGGCATTGCGCGTGTAAATCAATGTCTACTACGGAAACGTTGAGCCAGGCAGCCCTACTTTGAATGTCTACATTGCCAACTGCGATTGAAGTGAGGATTCTGGGACAAAAGTGATCTAGCAGAGCTCTATTTGGTGAAGATTCCACCAGTAAACTGAGCCAATAATCAAACAGCACCAACAACTTCAACAAAATGGTAAACGCCCAGCAAAACGCTCAGGGACCCAGAGTAGGCACTCGGGGTAAACCTACCATTAAACAGCTCTCAAAATCACTGAGACAACAAAATGAAATTCTCCAACAATTCAGTGTATACCCGGGGGGGGTCAAAGGATGGTGAAGGTTACACACTTGGGGCCTGTGCCGACTGCACAGTATCACAGCAGTGCAACAGTGGTTGTGGATGTTAAGTCCACAGCTCAATGGAGAACCCGTGCTGAATCTTCGTTATTCGACAACTAATGATGAAGCCACTAGTCGCGCTCCTGCTTTAAGAGAACCTGCACGGTGTCACCGGATGTAGGTCTTAAGGGGGGTTTGCTTGCAGTTGCTCTTCAAAAAGACAATGCCCCCCCACTCAGAAAGCAGCCACATAGAGAAAAAAGAGAAAACAAGGGGAGCTGGGGAGGGGGAAGAGCCCCATCATCTTTGCACAGTTAAGAAAATCTTCTGTGGGCTGCCTGTTCGAAGATTCTCCACATTAACAACAACCTGCATGCCAGTGTACCTACCACTCAGCCCCTTAACCTGTCCCATAGCACAGACCTACCTTTCTAAATAGTTGGAGTGAACAGTAATAATTCAGTGTACAAGAGCTTTCAGGTGCTAAATAGTAATGGTGTAATGACTTCTCTTTTCTTCTAGTTTTCCTCTTCTCATCATATTTGGGCAGATGATGCTGGTCAGCGAGTCCTTGGGTGATCCCTCTTCTAATGCAGACTTCCCCCCTGGTATCCCTCTACTCATGAAGAAAAATTCCTTAATATATTGCTTGGTTCCTTTGGCAGATAAAACTTACATTAAATTATGGTTGCTTGGTTCGTGAAGGAAATTTGAGAGGCAACGGACCCACCTCGGCCTGGTTGGAGTCGGGGGGGAACCAGTGCATAAGTGATCCCAGATGTAGTACTGCCGGTATAGCTCTGAACAATAGTGGTGTTGACACCTGTCACAATTGATTCACAGCTTGCCAGTAATCAGTGCTTGATCTTATGACCATATTGACAAAACAAGTTCCATGTTGAAAACAACCCAACTCATCATGATACAAGGTATTGACAACAGGCAGCAACCCACTAAGCTACTGCTGCAAGGGGAAGAGGCCTTTGGAACACTATGGGTTGCTTGCCACCTTAGTGGTGGAAACTGGAAACCTCCTTGTCCGTACATTCTGAAAATTTCATCCGTACATGATACTGAAGAAGAAAGTGAGGGATACTCAGCAAAATTTGCCAACTTGTGTCCTCCTAGAGCCATGCCCACTGAAACAAATCACTGGCCCCAAGAAAGCAAAAGATTGGCATAAGCATAGGCCTTACCAAGCTGAGGGCCGTGGTCCCAACTAGCAGCAGGTACAATTTTTTCTGTACAAGCACCAAACAGGCCACCAAATTTGCAAGGGAAAACAATCCAGACTTTTGCGTATCTTCCAATATACAAATATTTTAAACCAAATGGCAGACTCCTGCTGAAGCATGTGCAACTAATAGTTCCTCCACCCTGGCTGTCTTCCGTTTGGGAAATGGACACCTTCTCACAGCCGTAACAGGGGCAACAGGGACGATGTGGTTGTGCAAAACCTTCCCCCAAGGACTGACCTACACGTTAGGTGACTGGTTGACCTAGTGACACCCCTCTTTCAGCTGGGTTGGCTATGATCCCTGATATCCAACATACACCCATGTGAATATGAATCCACACCACTTGCACGATGGAATTTCTGCCCTAATCACTGGGCCATCTCTTGATTGCCAAATTTCTTATCTCTATTCCAGCATTGTGTCACACGCAATGTGTACAAGGATCTAACCCAAAAGCAGTCTTATTTCTGCGATTTCATGCTTGAACTTCTAAACTACTGCCTTCATCGAAAGGGGCAAGGAAAAGAGAGGACCTATCAGATCCCCAGACAGGCTGAAGGACTACATGACCCTGCAATTTAACCTGCAAGGTGGTCCACACTCCAGACAATAAAATTGTCCTCACAATAGGAAGCAATCGTGCAGAATGAAAGCTGAATGATACAAGCCAAAAATTATGCCATGCTAAGGTCTTTACCTGTATCAGGTGGAGCTTGGAAGCTCGGCTGAGAAGCACAAAAGCAAATTCTCCTATTTGGGCAAGAGACATGCCCACCTGTACCAGGCATCAGCACAGATGTTTTAACACAATTTTCTGGATTGTAAACCAGTAGCCAAAATGCTGCTTAACACAGGTACAGCTTCTTCCCCACTCATGCATACTCATGCAATTACAATGTGGACAAGTTTATATGCAAAGTAGAGCTTCTTGGGCAAGCAAAGGGCAAATCAAATTTCAGGTTAGGAAGTGAAATTCCTGGTGACACAGGATTCTGTGTCAGTTCTTGCCTTCTGTCATTCAGACTAACAAAAAGAAATAAGACAGTGGATCAAGTAAGAAGGGGATCCAGAAGTATAGCAGTACTCACAAGAAAGGCATTTCTTAAGTTGTATCCAAAAGCTCTGACGACCACCGTAACTACAATGGTTTTGGAGATGATGACAAGGACAAGGGACGCCAGCAGAATGTCCATATGTGTCCACAAAAATTGAACATTTATAAGCATTCCAATGCTTGCCAGAAATAGCGCTGTGAAGAGATTCCTTATTGGCTCCACCTTCAACATGCACCACCCAATCCCAAGTTCAGCAACTTGTGGTTACCCAAACAGCTACAGGAAGCAATTTACCAGCCATAGAATGTTTAATTGCTGCTGCATCAACGACATCCAACCTCAGTACATCAAATCACTGTCAAATGTAACCAAGACACTTGGAAAGAACGTGAAGACAACTGATCTCCCTTCTCCAGAAATGGGCCCAACCCACATCCCTCCCTCCGGCCCATCAATGAAACAATGGACAAAGCTAAGGGAAACCAGACCTGCTCTAGAGTGTGTTCTGCAAGATCAGTGGTGGAGATCATGACACCCGCCACGAAAGCACCGAGCTCCAAACTCAGCCCAAGCTTATCACTAATCTGTGTTCCAAAACCACAGCAATACATCATTGTGCTGTTGCTATATCATCTTAAAAACAAAGAAGAGAGGTAAAAAACGAGAGTTGGTTCCTTTGTCCCTAGCAAACGGTCAGCATGTAAAAGACAAGAGACCATAAGACCCATCGAACCCATATCTTTTCAGGGGTCACTAAAAGTGTTCATCCACATGGGCTTGGAATTGATACACAACAACAACTCGACACACTTAAAGCAGACTGCACAGCTAGACACTGCGCCTACTTTGGACGGGTGACAAGCTGTAAAATTGACGACAGACAAACACAGGAATATGTACCCAGGCAACGAGCAAGCAAAACGCCACTGCAGCTAGTTGATACAGCTCATTCGTCTGCATTCCATAAAAGATGCCATCAGTACCCAATTTCAAATAGATGAGTTTAAATGCAGGGGTCTAAAGCCCAACCCAATAATGCTTGCACAGAGTCAGGAAAACAAAGTGACTTATATTTTATCTACAGAACAGCTTGCCATTATGAGCGACAATCATGGAATCTTACCCCTTTCCACTCCAATAATCTCAAGAAAGAAACGTTCATCAGTTTAAATCACTCTGGCTGGGTCTATCATAAATGGGACTGTCACAGAGTTTTGTCCATGGCCCGAAACCACCTGGACTGAGAGGCGCATCATCAATTTTAGAAATCGGGGTACAAATGATCGGGCCAGAATGGCAGCTGACAAGAGAAAAGCTGTGAGCACCAACAAGCTGCATAGACACAACATGAAATAAGGTGTGACACATTGGAAGCTTCAATGTAACAGAATACTTGCAAACAGTAGGCTCTCCATATCCAAAAATTTCACCTCTATTATCATAGGCTGTTCGACAAAGAGGTGCTTACGATCGAGACATGGAGATGAGGCCTGACATCACACCACTGTCGCCTCCCAGTACAGGCAGCAGCGCAAATAGCAACCCAACTGCACAGTCCTGGTTCAACAAAACCCCTCTCCATGGATTTGATGTCAACAGTCTCTGACAGGAAACTAATCATGTGGAAGCCATACCAGCCACATGTTACATTCCAGCCTAGCTTGCCTTTCTCCCCTCCAACAAAACAGACTCATTCACACATACGCTAGGACAAAAGTTCATGTATTCTCTCAATGCAGTAGTTCCAATCATTAGGAGATGATGGAAATATCACTTTGACTTGATGTCTAGATTGCAAGGGAGAAGAAGGGTACCTGTAAGATGAGGGTGCCTATAGTAACTTGTCCGTGTAGTGAATTTGTGCTGTTACGGTCCATCAAAAACTTTAACACCTGTAAATCACATTGACTTCAGTCATAGATCAAAATAGTACACAGCAAGCTTAACCATGTTCCCACCTGCCCCTGGGTGTAGATGTGCATGCCTAACATATAGGCAAAATTATAAATTAGCAAAGTTGATATCACACGGCTGCTTCCTTCGTCTGTTGACTGGCAATCTGTCTTTTTACTTGAAAACTGAGTGGTATGTGGACAGGCATGACCTTATCTCACACTTTGGACCTACCATATACGCAAAATTACAAAATTATCAAAGTTGATATCACACGGCTGCTTCCTTCGTCTGCTGACTGGCAATCTGTCTTTTTACTTGAAAACTGAGTGGTATGTGGACAGGCATGACCTTATCTCAGACTTTGGACCAAGCACACCTTACTGTACAGTAAGTGTCAAAGAACAATCGAAGAGATAGATCGCTAGATACAGGGTGCATAACAAACCCACCAAGTGTACCAGAGAAGTTGCTAAGACAGACAGCACATGTGAGAATTCAATTCTACAATAGCTAGCAAGTGAGCCTACAAAAATGCACTTAGGTTACAGCCACCACAAGAGGTTGGTAAAGAGGGAGAGAGACAGTTGGAAAGACAGAAAGAAAGAAAGACTTACAACCTCCCAAGGAAGCTCTTAGAAAGGAGAAACCCCAAGCTTATAGAAAGGAAGAAAACAAGAAACCTTTTAACATCCACAGGGCCCATGCAACAAGAAATAAAAAAAACTTAGAAACATCCACAGAGCACCCTGAGAGAGAGGGCGCAAAAGGGAAGAAAAAAACTTTATAATGTCAACAAGAAACTGAAAGAACTTATTGGACAAAAGGAAATTAACAAACCATACAGAAATAGAACCCAAAAACCAGCCATACAACCAGAAAACTACAATTCAACTTCTCTAAAGTGGAGAGCCTCTTGTAGATGTGCTGCAAAGCATCTCTGATCCTTGTAATTGAACAAATTTGTCAGGGATTGGGTATCTGTTACAAGCCTTCACAAACATCATCCCTGAATTTGAGAGTGTCAATGACAAGACAGGTTGGATGCATGAAAGCAAATTCGGCCATATGTGATGCAAGAATGTGTTAAAAGCACTTCCTAACAGGAGGTGGTAGTTAGAAGCTGACCACAGCAGTCGATGACATAGATAGGAAAGCACCCACGAATATTCCCTCAGAAGACTTTGCCCCGCAAAGCTAAATGTACACACAGACAACCAATAGTTAGTGCCATTTCAGGAAGGAGGTCCCTTCCTCTTATATGAGAGTGATAGCTGCCTTCATATACCCGTGACTTGTGTATGGACCACGACAATCACACAGTGAAAAGATTCAAGCTGATGAATAAACTCAGGTCATCAATGGATGGCTAGAGAAGGTATCAAGGTGAGGATGGGGACAATCATATATCTTAGGGGTGGAATACAACACGATCAACATTTGAGTGTGTAAGAGCTTCTCCATGAGACATAAAGACAAAAACAGAACTGTGCGAGACTGAAAAAGGAAGAGAGGGTTCACCACAGCAGTTAGAGCACAGAGGCACATGAAGAGTGCAATCTGTATAAATCCGCCGAAGATAGCAACGGCCCGTACAACACGGAGCTGCTCCCACCCAAGTAAAACTTGTGTAAATTATCTATATTTTGAGTTTGTTTGGAAGGAATCACTATCCAAGAAAAGGAGGAGAAAATTGGTTTCTAACGTTGGTCGGAAACATAAATGATAGCAATTCCGACTCAGAGTTTGTGCAACCCCTTGTACTCTGGCTTACCATGTTAAAGATAGACAAACACACACATACTTATACATAAATATTCATGTTTTACCCATTTTAGCTTACTCCTTTAAACCACCCGGAAGCTCTAGAGGAAATTGATCTAAATCATTGGGAAGAGAAAAGACACAACATTCTTACCTTGGTGGTAGAAAACTCGAGCCCCAAAGCAAAAAGAAGAAACACAACCCCAAATTGGGCCACGGTCTCAACCTGCAAAATCGAGTAGTGCACACAACCCATAGCTCAGCAACAAAGCATAAACATGTTAATATGTCTCACACATAATGCCATTTACATGTAGCCTGTTAGCTCTACATTTCAGGAGATCAACTGACAATCTTCTTCAAATGGATTTCCACTTCCAGGGCTGCCAGAACGAACATGGTAGGGTGAGAATGAGCTCTCAACCATAAAGCTTCCTCAAAGAACAAAAACAAGAACTTGCAGGCAAGACCCACAGGAGTGAAGATCTGGTGGAATTGTCCCTAAAACATTTCGGGATCATATGAGAGATTCCATTCACCCTATCCTAACTTGATCAATTACCATTCAAAAAACATATACCTGCACTAATTCGCTCACAAAGCTCAACCCACCCGGCCCTATAGCAGACCCTGCCAGCAGATACCCTGTAATCACCTGTGTACAAAACAGCCATCAAAACAGGATATTCGGGCCCTTGGGAAGCTTGGAGATATGAGATACTTAATAACAATAAAAAGTACCCTGTCTGTAATTTGGTCTTCTGCAAGGTACATCTAACTTCAATAACATCGGGGTACAGCTCCAGGTTCCTTTCAGGAACACGGTCACTCAAAACCAAGGAACAGAATAAAGACTAACCGGCTGGCCAACACAAGCAAATGCAATACCACCTCCTGCTGCTGATACAATAACCACCACCAAATCTGAGATAAATCTGCAAAATGAGAAGATTTTGATGAGAACATCCCCGTAGGTGAAAATGGACCTGTTTTAAGGCATGCACAAATGAACTGCTTCGAATCTGAAGATCCTTGCAGCAACTTATGCCAAGAAATTGCAAATCTGATGGGCCTCCCATGAGCAAGAGGTGACTTGCATTGCACAATGAGAAGAAAGAGTACCTCAAGTCTTGTTGAAGAATCATAGATCCCTCTCTCGATTTCGATATGACAAACACATTGTCCTGCACCCAGGTACCACAACAAACAGTAAGACATTGAATAATGAGGCAAAGGATTCCATACAATTTCGAATGCACATGCAGAGCCAGCAGAAGCCACATGTCTCAAGTACAGGGAAAACTCTGAGCATCCCTGCATTCTCTGTCCGCAACTTGAATGAAGACCTGTATGCTAGACCTAACTTGAGACTGATGTTGTCTCGCTGAGGAACAGAAAAATGCATAACAACAACACCTCAATTTTTGAAAAGAGATGCATATGGATACTTCACCCCAGACTTGTGGAAAAGCAACAAAGAATATGCACAAAAAAATTGATACTGAAACAGCTGTAGTTATTGTATCTCAGTTCATGGGGCTGGCAGAGGAGGATTTAGAGATTCACATGTGAACCTTAATCACCATGAGTGCAAAAGGCTCCCACACATATGAAGTGGGACTTTCTTAAGATAAGTAATCATGGTAAGACTATGTAAAGCACATCAGCCTACCTTTTTGTCGATCAGAGTGGGCAGTTCATCGGCACCGGTTTCAGAGTCCAAATTGATAAAATCGTGGAATTGAAACGATTTTGCAGTCGCACTATTAAGAACCAAAGGTGCCATTAGTTGCATTTCTAGTACGAAAAATAGGACAATGCCAACTCTCTTGTGTAGCACCAAAGAGCAAAGAGAAGACCGTTCCTCATTCTCCTGATATTCTCCTGCCTTCGTTAACCTGTGCTATACAAATTCCCACATAGGGTCTTCCTCCCTTGCTAGTGACTATCTGCAACAAGCCTTAGGAAGTAAACCTATAAGTAATCATACCAACAGTTCAGCTGAACAAAGGGATGGCCACAAAACCCATCAAACATGAAAGGGAAAGCTCACAAACAACCACATTTTACGAGTGAACCACAGGTGCTCCAGCTTGGCCTCACTATGCTTTTGCACCATGCTATGCCAATCCACTCACCATCTTGAGGTATGATCTCCTTACATAAAAAGTTGACAATATATGGAGTTTTACAAATTACGTCCAGACAGTAATCTCAATGCACATACTTCTCTTCTTGGGTGTCATTCTTTTTGGGCTTGTCGTGTGTTACTCTGGCCACTGTCTCTAGCACAGCCTGCACAGCAAACTTACTCTTTCATACTTCAGGATAACAAATGTGAATTTGCCTAAGCCCCGGGCACAACAGAACCAGATATTTGCACCTTCATAACCGAAATGAAAATAAAAGACTGGCAGACAGGAACGAAATTTCACTACGTCCACACAGTGAGAGGTGAACCAAGGCTGAGGGCTTGCTCTCTTGCCTTGGAAAACCTGGGGACACCAGCCAGGTTGGATGTTAGGTGGTGCAACTCAACCCCAGTGACTGGTAGGATGGATGTGCAGAGGGCTATGTTGGTAGTAGGTGCGATCAGGTTTCGTGTTTTACTGCCGGCCCACTGGTGCATGGGTATCAGTTCCTATCTGCCCTGTTTGCTGGGCCATCTGGATATCAATTGCCTTCCAATGACTCTAGGATCATGGACATAGGACTCCTTCGCCATCTTCAGCTTTCCGGATCAGGTGCTTCTGTTCTTTGAATTCTGGCTGTTGGAAAGAAGTTAGACCACCACTCTTTGCGTTCCTAAGCTGTAATCTTGTCACTGACCCTGTTGTTGGCATCCCTTTGTTTGCCTTATCAAGTTTGTTCACAGTTGTTTCCCTTTCAACAAAGAGACAGAGAGAAGAGGAAGACGGAAACTTGTTAAGAGGAGAGGGAGAGCCAGAAATAAAGACAAGCTCACCTGTTGCTCATTGACACTGTTGTTAAAACTGCTGCCCACCCTTCCCTCACTTGCTGCAAATGTCCAAATCGTTGTCAATATCAAAAAGCCAAGACCTCATACTACTAGGATGGCTGGAGAACATGGAAGTAGACCATATCCATCATGACCTGCCAACCTAGCTACTTGCCAGGAGATGCAGCCAAGACTTACATAACTAGGTTGACTTGACCAGCGTTCCACTCTGACATAGCTAGTCATTGTATGGATCAGCACAACTTTTTAGTGACTTTGTGAAACTTTAGAGATTAGCTGCTTTCTTACTCTACTGCATGTCCCTTTTGGGGAGCTCTAGAAGGGTGCAATGTTCCTGAATTATCAGAAGATAGTGTCACTGCCAAAACAAATGGCACCACCTTTTATGCAACAATCATCTCAATGCGTCCAAAAGATAATCCCATCCATTCCAACCTGCTACCCCTGCCAAGCTGGATGTTTCCAGAGTGTCCACATGCAGGGACAGCAGGCAGATACAGTTGTGAAGCAAGTTAATAATTAGGTCAAACTACTCCCTTTGTGTTGGAAGTTTCTATCATGGCCCCATACCCAACTAGTCACAGTTGCTACGTGGCCTCCAATGATACTCCACATCGAAGGTCCAATCAGTGCATCCCTTACAGAGAATCGTATCAGAATTCTCTATGCCGGCATCAGCAAGCTTACCGCAATTGTATTGACATGACTTGACTTGTGACAATTCAAAACAACTTCACATGATGCCAGCTCTGTGGTGGAGCATTTTCGACAGCCATTTTGGTTTCAATAAACCCTAACCACGTGCATACAAATACATCAGCATGACCAGACTTTGACTTCTTAAATAAACATCAGATGATGCCAGCTCTGTGGCTTGCCATTCGGACAGTCCTTCGGTCTCACTAAAGCATAATGATGCATGTCCGTTATAGAGTAAACAAGAAAGGGACAAAGACATCAGACAAGTCATGAATCAGAACAACTGACCAAAGAGCAATCTGGAGGCAGACAAAGTTACAGGGTTATCAAAGGCAAAAAGATCCAGGTGCGATCAGCACCCATTGGATCAGGCAACTGCATGGACAAGTTCAAGGAGCATTCTATGGACAATCTTCTGTTTTCTACCTCTTCATGAACAACATAATAATCGATCCTTGCAGATAGGTTTTAATTTTCAAAGGTCAATAAATGAGTCCTTTAATAACCAGCCAGGGGCATTGCAGCCCTGCCTAGAGTGCAAGGCTCAAATGGAATGTTGTAAGAGTATGTGCAGCAAATACATTGGATTAAAGAGCTCACAATTGTGAGAATCAAATTAAACAAAGACAGACATATATTGTTCTCTAGAATGCATCAGCTGCGTCCCAGGCATCTGTGATTTTGGATTGTGTTTACGATTTGGTGTGTGTGTGTGCGCGTGTGAGAGAGTGAGAGAGAGTTGTTTAAGGAGGCAACTTCATGCCTGGCAGTAATCTACACTGAATTTTTTTTGCCTCATACAATGATGAGAATCTATTTTCCGTGGAACTTTACAGAGTTTCCCGGTGCTTGCACTTGATTTACTTGGGAGATTTGAAGAACTTTCGGGCATCAATTCTGCCAGAGGAAAGAGAGAGCTGGACTGCTACAGTAGTGAGAAGGAACTGCGGTGGATGGAGCCAGGAAGGGAGACCACTTAGCTGGTCCAACTAAATTGTGGAACAACAGTCATTGTATGCAAGAGGGACGACAGTTTTACAGAAAAAGAGATTTTGGAATGACCACTAGTCGACCAGAAAAATGAGTCGCTTTTAGTTTGTGACACTGGGAAGATGAGAGAAGGGAATACCTTCTTGAGGATCCTCCTTTTCAGGAAATTCCTTCTCCAGAACCTTATCAAACATCTCAGCAATGCTCCCTTCTCTGGAATTTGGGGCATGTGCTATGGTCGAGTTTGTCCGGGTAACATTTAAATCTACCTCCTTCTTCTCCTCACTGAAGTCAACATAATCCAGTCTCTCCCCTGTTGCTTCGGCCATAAGCTTTGCCATCAGCAAAATTCCCAAGATACATATTGTGTACATACTAACCCATCGACTCCTTCGTGTATGTTGAGGAAAGGTGCTCTTGGTACATTCACATTGACCTAAACTAGTTGATAAATCTGTGCTTCTCCAGTCACATTTGCCCAACCTCCTGGTCAGTTCATAGGCTGATGTCTCTTCCCCATTCAAGTCTGTGCCATTGACGTTGCTTACCCTGTATTCCATGGTAACTATTCCTCGGAGAGGGATGGCAGAGCCAGAGCACTTCTTGCTCCCTGTGTTATGAGAGCATTGATTCCCAGATCCGGCGATCTACTCCAACCAATAACCGACATGAATACCAGAGGGCCAGTTTGGAAATTCTAAAGACATCTAGCTTTTGCGTTGCAGTCCATCCTCAAAGAACAGAGTTTCTAGATGCTTCCCTGGGGTTGCCCCGATGAACATCGAGGACACACTCGCCATGAGTCCTGAACCCGACATTGAGTCTGTATCGCCATGACATTAACTTCAAGCTATCCGACGTGACCATACTGGAGGTAATATTCTTGCCGTGCTTACAAGTCCATGGCTTCTCTTCTCTTCTCTTCTTCTTGGATATGCACAGCCAGCAACTAAAAGTCCACTCGTTTAAGCTCCTGTACCTGTCCCCAGATATGAGATTGGACACTTCTTTCACCGGACGCTTTTCCTCACTTTAAAAAGCGCACATTTACAGAGAAGACGAGAGACAGTCGGCAAGAATAGCAGCAGGGCAATGCAGGCTTGCGAGAGGGAAGACATGGCCACGCTCTCATCAAGCTTCCATGTGAGAAGCCTTGGATAGAACGAAAGGAAACAGACACAAGCTTCGCATGGTGACTGGTGAGGCTACAGAGACAATTGAAGGAAAAGGAACAAACTCTGACATGGAGGCGGCTCCTCAAGAAGAATGCAAAGACACCACCGAGAGCGCAATCACAGCACTGCAATCATGTACAGAGCAAGAATGACAAGGACTCCATTATTAGCACAAGCCAAAATAAAAAAGCTATGGCGGATTGCAGCAACGCAACGACAGGAAGCCACCTCTTCTGTCGACGACGACGACCAACCTTGTCTCTAGTTGCTGCCTTCTTTCAGCGTTCCCGCGTTCTCATTCAGCCCGTCTTGTGCGCGTCACGTTCCCTAAAACCTTCCCCGGTAGTTCCCGAATGTTCCCACAAAACCGTCCGTACATTGTTTTGTCGTGACCCAGATTCCCAAAGGCTTTCCCTCAACGTTCGCAACACGTTCCCCAATCGCCTCCTCTGGCAGTGAACCAAGGTTCCCAATGTGGGGTAACTAACTAACAGCATTTAGGAGGGCATTATTCTGTGTTAACGGGGACACCTACCCACTTGATTGGTGGAATGTCACATCCATTTAGCTATTAATGTTTGTCCGTTGTTGTTGCAATTTTTATACTTTCACTAAGTAATGTGAGGAAGGGGGAGGCGGAGAAAGCGGAAAATTACAAAGATTTCTTTCGGCTTTCGGTGGACAAGAGATCCAAAGAAAGTCAAGTTAGAGAGCCGTGCGATGGCCGACTACCTACCGAGCGCAGAAACAGACGTAGGAAATAACTGAGTCAGGATGTGATGTGACATGACCTGCCTGGCCGCACAAAAATGCATTCCAACAAAATGGAAACATGTACACAAACACTGGCTTGAGCAAGGGCGCGTGCAAAGCGAGAAAGTGAACAACAATCATGGCATACATGATACATTCCCCACTCAGGCATTGGGTGGCTCGGACGGATGGCGCAATATTTGAAATCCGACGTGGAACACAGATCATGCCATTGTTGGTGCCTAAATACTCGAGAGAATGTGTTTTTGCTGGTTGGGGCATCCCACTGGCTTTGAAACCCCACTTCGGTCTAGGTATGCATCAAAGTTTCTGTTCATTTATGTGTACATGTTCCAGAAATTGGAGGGCCCGGAGGACTTGAAATTAAAAAATATCTATATTTTATTTATTTTTTGGGGAAAAGGTGGCCCTGACTTATAATACTATTCTCTTGGTGAATCCTTTTGAGTCAAGTTGGCAAGGCAAAGCCTCCCTCAAAAAACAAAAAAGGAAAACAGAGGCTGCTGCAACGAAGTTGAGCCGGGCCTTTCCCATATATAAATTAAAATGCTATTATACTATAACTGTTATTTGCTCTTTTGGCCTCGTAATCAAAACTAGTGTAGGAAGCGTAAATTAAAGTGTCTCTTCATCCCCAAAGAGGCCTGTTAACCCTTGAGATTGAAGAGGCCACCATCATCTTGCGGTGGAGTGAAATATCAAGCCATAGCTGTTGTGCGTTGCTGGCGACAATTAAATCAAATTTCATACATCTAACTTCTTCAATTGTTGTGTCTTTCGGAAATAGCATAGAGCATCATAGCATTACAATTGCCAATGTTGATACCATTGTGAGTAAAATTTGTTGCATTTTAACATGGATAACAAGGCGTGTGATACACAGAGGCCCTGCCATTGTTTTACTATATTGATAAGTAATGTAACATGTGCCCAACTGGGAACTAAAAACTTTCATGTTCCGGTTAAGGTCAATTTGGTCAACTTGGTGCGTAGTCCCTACACTGTCGGGCAGGGCCAATAAACAACCGGTGAAAGAGCTTGCCAGTGAGACACTTTCTAGGTCGTGCATGTATATGATAGGTATATCAATTTCTCTTTCAAAACATTTGTAGGAGTAAGACAAACGCAGTTCATAAGCGTAAAGCTCATTCCCTTCTCCATCTCTTTTGCGGTCACATTGTCACGAATAATCGCATACCCCCAATCCTTTGACAATTGAAGTCGGCCAATCTGGACGGACTGTTGAGATGAAGTGGTAATGTAAGTAGCGTCTGCATGCAGGCCCCGCATGACGAATGCATGGCCCTGCCTAACTTATCGCCCCACACGGGGATTGCATGCCACACAAAAGTGACAGCTGCCTGTAAGGCCATTGAGCGACTCTAAGTATACTTGGGAGCATCGTAACACCCATCGAGCATCCTACTCTTCCCACTATCTCTACTCATTTTCACTACTAAATTATCTCGAGTCCGATGGTGAAGGTTCCCCATGTAACTTAATCAGCTTCACGAGCCCTGCCAGCGACTTGAATTCCTGGGAAATTTCCAATCTCTAGATGGTAAAGATGTAAAACTGTACATCTTTATTTACAGGAAACATGAGGTATTTGAACATATATAGAAAAACCCCCAAAACCTGGGAAAGAACAAGCTGAACTAAACTATTCAAACTTTTCAGTCATCCCAGCCTACTGAGACCGGGATTCTACTCTGGAGGGAAGCAGGAAACAAAATTGCCTACATTAGTCACGCTTGACCTGAGTAGGAGAAAGAAACTTGGAGTTGTCCAACAAACTAAATTCTTATGAGCACTACAAGAACCAAATAGCTGGAGGTGAATTTGTAAGAGATGCTGTTGAATTTTAACTGTAATTTTTCGAGAGGGTGCTTGCAATGGAGCTATTCGTTCTCACACAACCAAAAGACTAAATCATGCGAACTGGTAACGACAAATCTAGAGAGTTAAGCACAGACTTGAGCTCTTCAGAGTTGCCCAGCCCCCAGTCCTAGTTACACCACATGACGAAATTATGCGAGTAGCATGTACACAGATTCAAGCTCCCAAACACCGGATCATTGCCAAAATCTGTATGTAACTTCAGTGTGCAAAACAAGAATATTCACGTAGACTTCACAAGTAAGATCACAGACTGCGCATTGCTGTTTTTATTTGGAGGTACAAACTAACCCCACACCGTCCAGGAAACGAATCCTCTGCTCAAAATACCACTAAGACTCCACTGAGTTTCAAATTTGGAAGTATCATGTAGTACGAACTACATATAATATACGAACCATACTCATATGCACTGATGCCTGCCAGCATAAAGAACAAGTCCCCACTGCCGGTCTTCACAACAAGTCCTGTAAAGATTGAACCATCCAGACATGAAGCTCTCACCAGCAGCTGAATGACACACCGCAGGCGAGATTTTGCATCTGTTCATTGCACCATGTTGATCTCCACGTTTGATCCGGGCAATTAAGTCATAAAGTAAGAAAGCTCTATAGAGCATAGACGTAATCTGATGTCTAGAGATCCCAGCCGATTACCGAGATCAATTCCTTTTACAGCCCACAGCAGCAAGGACCATGGCAAGGCCACGTACACGCCCAACATGCAACAAAGATCGCCGCAAATGTGTTGGCAACCCTGTGCCTCTTCTTTCTCTGAGGATCGTCATTAGCATATCCGGGGCCATAGCCTTGTCCAAACTGGCCTTGTTGCGGGTAATTATACCCCTGGAAGCCTCCTTTGTTTACGTACTGCGGTTGTTGGACATACTCAGACCCTCCTGCTCCAACCCCTCCGTCAACATTCGTATCAGCACCTTGTACTGGGTATCCCTCGGCGGCCATCTTTCCCTGTCTCTGAGTCATCCTCTCCTGCTCTCTCAGCAAAGATCCAAACGTGAAATCTTTACTTTGCGATGAATCTCCCTCTCCCCTCAACCGCAATTCCTGCTGCAAAATCCTATCTTTCCTCACAGCGTATCCCTCTCTGTGATGCAGACCTCCCCTCTGAGCAAAGATCCAGATGTGAATTCTGTACTTTGCGGTGAATCTACCTCTCTCCTCAACCGTGATGCCTGCTGCAAAATTCTATCTTTTGCAGCGTATCTCTCTCTGTGCAGACCTCCCCTATGAGCAGATCTATATCATGAAACCTTCACAAATCCTCTAATTATATGCGCCCCTCCAGCCTACCAACCTCCGCGTGAATGATCCAGGAACACAGAGCGACCGACCTCCACAATCGTGCCAGATTACTCCAAGCAGATGACATGTAACAATCCACCTGTGTGGAGCATCCACGCCTCCGCAGCCAGGCCAACGCACACACCCAGAAGACGCAGCGAAGCTTCTCTCTCTCTCTCTCGGGCGGCGGGGTCTCGTCCAACCGACGATAACATCCGTCCCGACGAAATCGAATCCTCGTTCGTCCTTCTCGCCAGCGGGTTCCGGCACGCGTGAGAGATCTGGACCGTCCAAATTAGCCGGAAGTGGGCCGGTGAACTAATCGCAGTTAGTGCGGCGGCAGCTTGATGACCGTTGACGACCACGTGTACTGGTCCGTACTCGCATCTTCAGCAAAATTAACGACCCACAGATATTTGAATTAATTCGCCGTCGGCAGTCCTTAAAGCCCCCGAAAACAAATTCGAGTTGCACCATCCATTATTTGATTTTTTATTCTTATTTCTGTGAAGGCCTTTGTGCCGTCCATCTTTTCGGTCTTAACGGCGGAGATTCTCCGGGGTCCGTACGCTTGTATGGCGATAATTAATTTAATCAGATAAGAATGTTTTTTTCGGGAAGCGCGGGCAGATGCCCAGAAAGGGAAACGGGCAGCAAAGCTCCTCCTTTTGACAAACGCGAGAAGAGACGAGCGAGTCAGCAGACAGCAGCAGCTTGACTGGACTGGACTGGACTTGAGAGAGATTCTGGAAGAGCTGCTGTTGGAATGGAGCTGTTGCGATCGCTGTTGCGATCGCTGTTGCACAGACACATTTGTTAAGCTTTGAGCTGACGCACGGGTTGCTTGCAGGGAACGAAGAGTTTGAGAGAGGGATTGGAAAGAGTTTTGTGTGTTGTGGTTGCTTCTAGGATGGTGCTGTGGGGGATGAAGATGGCGCATAAAATCATGGAGAGAGTGGAAAGAGTGGGGTCTTGTCAGATGGAGGGATATTGCTGAGCGGGATTTCTAACTCCAAGAATCCCGATCCCAGCTTAGCCCCAGCAGGATATGCCGTCAGCAGCGGGAGAAAGAGAAGACTGGAGTTTGAGAGAGCAAGGAAGCGGGGTGGGGAATGGAGAGGGGGAGATATCTGCCAGCAACATGTCAATGTCATGGTACAGATCTTCGAAATTGTGGCGCTGGAGCTGTCCAGGGAAAGTTGGTTAGTTGAGGTAGCGGAATCTCGCAAGACGTGGATGCTAAGGTCCCAATCCCATATGCAGGCGTCTTCTGAGCTCTTGTTGTTGAATTGAAGGATTCTCGTAGCCGGGAAATGGCAGGGTTGATTCTTCTTTCCCCTGCATCGCCTCCGTCTTCCTCTCCGAGCTTTTGTTATTCGGGAGGGGGATGCATCAGCGATTATATTGCAGTCGCTCTCACTGCTGCGGTCGCATTCATGTCAGTCCCTCTCCCAGCCCAGTGTGTGTGCGAGCTAGTGTATAACGCGTTGGTAGAATTGGTCCTTTTATACATGGGGCAGAGCTTTTAGTTTCCTCCTCAGATTCTCACCTGATCATGAGGGGTCTTATCCTGGGGATTTCGCAAGCACGGCGAGGCACCTGAGCAATGGAAAAACTGTCGGACGCTGCATTTCCTCATGATCGTTCTTCTGATTTCACAGAGTGGTGTTTTTCGGTGATGTTGTACCATTTTCAAATGCAGTGTATTCGACAGCTCTTTGACCCTCCAGCCCGTTACAAACCGAGCTGTAGTGGGTAATTGTGCCCTTGTCAATGACAGTAAGGTCTAAAAGGAATACCAATCGTTTCGATTGTCTCTCTGACAACAAGACTGGGAATTAAGTCAGAATGCTTAATCCAGTGATACAACACTTCAACATTTGGTAGACTACCAGTGTGGCTAACTGACCTGGTTCAACTAAAATCACCAGGCCTGTTATCCTCTAACTCAAAAGTCGGGTGTGGTTCCTTTCGATCTTTCAAAGGTCCCCGGTTATGTCCTATTCTAATGAAAACAAGGTCGCATTTGTTTGCGGAAGTCTCCATCAGTAGTGCCCAACACTTGGGGGGACGTCAACTGCTGGCCGCACATCAGTCAATCAATCGTGACTTGCCCTGGCTTTGTTGAAAGTCCTACGACCTGTGGGTGAAGGCACTTAAACAAGAGTGAGGAGGCTGTGAGAGAAAGTAGGAGAGACTGACTGCCATGTAATGTGGATACATGCCTCTGTGCATCGCTTGAACCGGGAGAGTGAACGAAATAAGCTTTCTGACATCCACAACAAACCCAAAGAAAGCTGGGGTGGGACAACAGGGTGGAACAAATTAGAGAGAGACTCTTGTGATGTCCACAAATTGCTGTGTTGCAGGATAATTGCAGGCACAATCCTTTTGATAACAAAAAGTGGAGTGCCAGAGATCAAAGCGAAGCAGATTGAGCTGTTGGTGACTCAGTCAATTGGCAGCCTCGTGTGGCTGACTTCTCTTTTGGCATGTCTACCAAACCATGCTTCACTCTTCCATGTTCTCCAATTTGTTTGGATCCCTCCTTCAGCTAGTTTGATACCCACTCTTTGACTGCTGGCCTGTACAGTTTGATACCTCCACTCATACAGTGGTGGTGCCCCAGGATTTGTAATCGCAATGTCATCCTTGCAGGTGCTACATTAGTCAAGGTGATCATCGGTGCGAAACCTACCTCTGTTGCATTGACGAATAGGGAGCAAAGTAGTGAAGAGAAACTGCATATGGGGAAGTGATGGATGGAGAACTGGCTGTACGCAGATGACCAGGAATATATTGAAGCTTCCGCAGAGGAAATCTTTCTGGGACTCATGCAACCTTTGGCAAAGTGAGCCTCTTTATATCTCTGGATGTCATTAAGGCTCATTCTAATTTCTTCCTGTTTTTCTCTATCAGGCAGCTAACTTGCATGAGGCCTTAACACTTTGGGCAAGGCTTGCAGTCTACACTGCTATAAAGTCCTTTCTGTGGAAGTCCCTTCCTCCCTTTCCTCTCAACTTTGTATCGTATCTTTGTATGCTACTCAGAATTATGTTGATGGTTGCAAATAGCTAAAGGGATGGTACGAATGGGATGTTGGTGGCTGTGGAGGAGCTATTGCAGTTCAGTATAGGCATCCTCATCACACACAGTCTCTCTTCTGTTTCCATTTATATCTCTCTTCCCCCAGTTGGACACGAGTTTATAATTTTGTCAAATAGCTGGCTGATATTGTTTGTGCCTTTCTGATGTGAAGTATGGTTGGAAGGCCCATTTGGGTTTGGGTTGTTGATGAGCTGTTATATAGCTCGGGCATTCAGGCTCTATCACGTGTTTGTGGGGTAACTCTTCCTTCATGACTACACATTTCTGGCATAGATTTGTTATTTGTGGTCACTAAAATGATTAGACGCACAATCTAATAGCTGGTATGAATTGCATTCATTCATTGAGGGACACTCTCAGAGCTCAGAATCTTGTAGGTTGAAGAAAACATGAACAGATAGAAGTCAGGTTTCTGGTCACATGGATGACAAGTTAAGTGAAGTCCCACTTCCCTCTCTTTACCCCCTATCTGGCTCTTGCCACCCGCCTCTGAGAATCAGACAATGATCGCCTTCTCTCTTTGCATGTGAACAGTGCTGTACCTGGCAGGGTGATGGGTAAGGGGAAGAAAAGGGAGAGCATAACAGTCATGTTGTAATAGCTTCTATTGTGTTCCTGATTACAGGAGGCGGTTACCCCCCATTCGCTCTGTTCGACTCGTGCCTTTCCTTCTCATGCCATGGATTATCGTAGCTGCAAGTAAGTTGTGTATCAATCATTATGTGTGAACAATGACTTAAAATGTCCTGCATGAGTTAGGTGGATCAAGCCTGTGTGTGACAAATTTGACCTGTTAAACTCAGATCCAAGCTGGGCTCCATTGTATCTTCTGTCACAATATCACTCCATCCCCTTCTGAAAAATGACCTTGTTGTAACTGGGACAGTCTTACAGGGGCTGAAACCGTTTGCGACGGCAAATGAATGCAAAGCTCCACTGTACATATGGGTAGTGATTGGTTCCATGCATATTCTCTATTCCCTGTCACTCATTGTGCACACCTGGCTGATTCGGAACATCCGATTCGAGTTCAACGAGTTCATTGAGCTTCTGACGGGTGTGAGCATTGGCCTCATTTTTCTTGGTAATCTTCCACTCAACTGTTAAATGTGGTAGACAGATGAGGCCTTGTTATGAGTGTTGTTTCAACGGAGACATGTCCCTGCTCCTTAATCACACTGTGTTGCCGTTTAAGAGTCATTATTGTGGAGATGATCCTATTTACATTTAAACGAAGGTGGCAAACTTTCCATGCTGCTGTGTTAAGATACCTGGTCACATGTCCTACCTATTAATTTTCCTTGTAACTTGGAGCATCGGAGATGCAAGCTCATCTATTGTGGTTGAGAGTATTTCCGGAGTTCCATCTTAAATGTGTGATCTAATTTCGCTTTTGGAGGGGGATGATAGCTATATGGAGCATAATTTATATTGTCAAGCACGTCGAGAGTAAAACTCATGTAACAATGGAAGTCGTCGCACGGTTTTCGCTTGTCATTTTGGTTAGTCTCTGGAAACCTACTTCTCTACTACGTGTTGATATTGTCAGAAGTTCGATGAAGCTGAAACCACTGTCAAGCCAAGATGCTGTTATGTGGGAGACATAACTCGAATGAATAGATGAGAGACGAGACGTAAACATAGGTCAAATTGACAACTCAAGGAAAAAGCCTTATTTTTAACCCTGCTGTAATGTAGTGGTCTCTAACTTTTGAACTCTTCCCGCATTCAAGTTTCCTTTTGTGCAGTCCTCCATTCTCATCTGTGGAACTCAGCTATCTGCTCCGCAAATACAAATGACCTGTACAATTAGTGAGTGGAGAGATGATTTGAAGTTGTGGTTTGGCTTCTGGGATTGGACAGGCAGATGTGGTTGCGATGTGCTTCTTTTGGGTACCTGTTGCGCGGCCTCTATGGGCTTACACAACTCGAGAACGAGTTCTTAGGGGGGGCGTCTTTGATCTAGACAATGACTATAGCATGGGTCAAGCTCTTGGAGTTCCAAAGAGTGGCCTGCTGGCGCCCCCTGCCATGCGATTCAGCTTTGATGAGCCACTTGAGAGCTTACTTCAACATAAGCGATTTCGCCTCTCGTTTCTTGCATTTGCTGAAAGGTTTGGTCATCTATTTTTGTTAAGAACAGTAATGAATTTGTACAGTCGTCCATACATGAGCATGCTGGAAGGGCAAGAAGGTTTCAATTATGTGGAAGATGTACTCACTGTAGCGTTTCAGCCGTAGACTCTTCCAATCTGGGTACCCAATTGTTCTTAGTTAAGAGTAAGACAAGTGACTATGCCCATGTTTGTTATGCCTTTGAGCATTGGGGGTCGACTTTGTGGACTCATTCCACCCAATCTCTGTTCAGTCGAATGGCAGGAGAAACAGTCCATTTTTATGATGAAGTGCGGGAGCTGAACAAGCTGCCAGCTAGCAACCCAGACAGGCGGGTATACATGGCGGATCATATCATAAATAGATACATCATGTTTGGTATGTTCTCCCTTCAATGACATTGAGTTTCTATTTGCTCAATTTGACCCTGTCATCAGCTGATGTGCACTTTGGTGGATTTGTTGGGTTCATCTTCATGCCTTCACTTCACTTTCTACCATTTTGGGGGCCAATTAGTGGAGGATGTGCTATTTCTACAGGATCGCCTTGTGAAATAAACATCTCTTACCCAATGAGGTCAGCAATTCTCAATACCAAGGACTTGGCCAGCCAGAATTTGTTCAAGCAAGCAGCAGATGAGGCAGTCAACATGATGCAGATGGTGGGTAGACAGACCATTTGTGCCCTGGGGTTTTCTTAATCTATGAGGAAATAGTAGTTTTCAGTCCACGTCTCTAGCCTTAGTGCTGTGTAGTGAAGGGACAAATGTTCACACTTGTGGATGCTTGCATATGATTAGTAGATGCTGATGAGACCAACCCCATCTTAGCCATTGTGAAGAAGAGTGACTCACACCGTGGTAGACCTCCAGATTTCGTATTGTACCTGTCAATTTACCTTAAGGCTAGGGAGACTTAAGAATGAACTGTGGCTGCAATTTGCAGAATCTGTTGAAGGAGTATTGGCAGTCATCATATTTCTTAAAGCTGAAGGAAGAGATCGATGCGGAGGCTGAATACAGCGCTCAGCTAGAACGAATGAGCATACGGGACATCCCTCTTCGACAAATCAAGGGTTCTCCTTATGACTTTGTGGGGTCTGACGACCCGTTTGACCAGACTCAACCCAATAGCCTACCCCCTAGTGGCCCCCTTCACTATAAAGTCGCTGAAGCTGGTGTACCCAGGGGAAATTCTTCTTTGGCTAGTTATGGGAATGTTCCCCCATGGGAGGTCGAAGTGGACAATCTATATACACCCCTCCCGCTCTCACCACCGCCAGCCAACCAGCTTCAAAAGGTAGTCCCTCACTCTTCAGACACCTCGCTTCTGTGTGTATGATTCCTATTTGTGAAGGATTTGCCAACTTGTTCAAGTTATCACCCTACTAAATCGTAGGGCCCCGCAGTGCTTTTGAAAATCTTGTCTTCCTCAGGAAATAAGTCGTGGGTCAGGTTCTTTCTTCTAATGCTGCATCCATTGTAAGTTTTATTTCCTAATCCTAAGGTCTATCTGTTTCATATTCTTGTCAGGCCACACTCTCTGCTGCAGAAGTAGAATTGGATTCCTGCCAATCTGATGGACCTTCACAGAACCTGCAAACAGCTGCCATCAACGGGAGTGGTCAACCTCATGTATCTCTTTGTCAGCCATCTGCAACTACTGATCCCCTAGATCGAGAGCAGAGGAGTAACAGCAAATCTGCTGCCATCACAGATAATCTGAACCCCTTCCACACAATGGCCATCTCCAAGGAATCACATATACCATGAGTGAAGTTCCACTGTTCCGAACATCGCACTTACATTATTGGGCTGAGATACAGGCTCTTTGATATCAGATATTCGGATTTTTGCCTGGGAGTTCCAACTCTGGCGGCGAGTGTAAATTAGGTTGCATGCTGTGTTTAGTTCATGAGAGGGATTAATTATTTTGATACTACATTGATTTCTAGAGTCTTTATGCCTCGACAATGTTTTGTCCTCTCGCATGCTAACTTCGAAAATACCAGGCAGTCAGCCTGCCAAACGCCAACATCCCACCTAGAGCATGAGCATGTTGCTTGTGTTTTGTGTAATATGTGAAGCATCAAATGAGCTCCACAACAGCCACTTTTGTTTCATCTTTGCCTCCCAAGGTCTGCTTCAACATCAATAGCAGTGGTTGCTTGGCTGGTTTGGCTGGCTGGCTCATTCACTGGATTCATTGGCTTTCACCAATAATTTGATTTTCTTGAGCATAGCTTGCTTCATGGTCATCCTCAAAGGCCTCAAGTTCTTCCAGCGTTTCTTAACATTAATGCTAGATATTGTCCAGCAGTGATGTACACAAGTCTGTCCTTCGCAGGGCAATTCCATCTTATGTATATGACAAGAACCAGAATCGCCCAGGTCGAAACAGAAGCACTGAGCAATCTAACATTAATTGTTGTAAAATCTCTTAAGAACCCAGCAAAACCATTTATGTTTGAGTCTGTCCTGCAGACTGAAGGTCGCAGACACAAAATAGCATCTTTGTGGATTTGTTGAGGACAAACAGCTTGGTCACGAACACCTACATCATAGGATGTTGTGTTGTTGCCCACACCCGCTGCTTGTTTACTGTGTGCCACCAATAGGCCCGTGATCTCCAGCCCGTGAATTTGTGCGTGGGGTGTCCTCGCGTCTTCTGAAGATGCATGCAGAGTGGTAGGCTGCATAAATGTGCTGGACATTGAACTGACCTAGTATAACCTTACCTGTTTTTTAGTTCATGTTCTTGTTTGATGCAGCGGCAGGCAACAATGCACTATCTTACAATCAGGTGGATTTTTTTTCCTGAATGTAAACAGCCACCAACAGTGGCAAGTTAGTATCACAGATGCGATCTGTTCCATGCTATTCCCATGGAACAAGATGAAGCTGTGAGTTACAAGTTCCAAACAAAGGGTTAGGCCTCATTCATTGGCCACTCCAGCCCCACCAACATACCGGAACCCTTCCTGAACCAAGTAAACCAGCTGCTAACTCTAACACATAAAATGAAGGCCACTAACCCTCCACCCCACCACTCACCTATCTCCGCACACGAATGCGATCCACTCTCATTTCCCAAAGTTAAACCCAACAAGGCTTGGGGCCGGGCGCTGCCGTGCCCTCCTCAAACCACCATTTTAACGCCCCCACCCCCCATCCCATCAATATACCGTCGCAATACCCCCCTCAAATATCCACCCACCCACTCCCATTACACGGATGGTCCCTCACCAAACCCAACGCTGGATATGGCGTATACCATGCTGCTACCAACCGGGACGTAGCCCTTAGGCTCCCTGGCCCTGCCACCATATTACGCGCTGAACTTATGGCCATCTTTGAAGCCCCTCTCCCTATTAGATGCATTTCCCCCACCTTACTACATCTTCACCGACAACCTCAAATCACTCTTTCTTATCCATAACCACATAGCCCGTCCATCATCACACCACCATCACCCAGATCGCACCCTCATTACATCCATTGTCAACCTTGCTATCTCCAAAAACCACCCTATCCACTTTCTCAAAAATACGATCACACATAGGCATTCTGGGCAATGAGGCTGCAAACCTACTCACTCAAACTTGCACCTCTAAACCACCAGTACTACCCACACAAGACCCTATCCACATTGCCCACACCTACCCCTTCTGGTTCATACATCCAGTCCCGGACCCCCCAACACCCAAACCAATCCGGAACCTTATGAGCACACTCACCGGGGAAGCTAACAAATAAGCTGTGGCCTCCATCAGCCACACCAAAGTACACATCCAAAAATGGACTCAATCCACAGTTTTCCATCACAAACTATCAAACTACTTTTGGCACACCAAAGCCGCGACTGATGCACAAATACGACTTGAAACACTCAAATTTCGGTATGCACAATACATGGGCCACCAATGCAAACACATTTTTTGGCCACACATGTTCCCATCCCCGTTCTGCCCGCTATGCTTAAACACCCAGCATGTACGTGACACTGGCCACACCTTCTAAGCCAATGTTCCCACCCAATCATCCACGGCCTCCATATCACCCGCCACAACCACACAGTGTGACATATCCATAAATTTTCTCCTAAGTCGTGCCGAAACTCGCTGGTTTTCCCTCATCAATGTTGGCACTTACCAAGACCGGCCACCAGACCACACAATACCACCATGGCTGCTGCCATGTATGTACCCCCGGTCGCCATGTACCTGCCCCGCCCGATTATGGCCAGATATTCTACTTGTTCAGGGCCTACTCACTGCCACCCTGCCCCCCACTGCACCATCCTCACTACTCACCATTCACTTCATTGAATTCACATACTGCCATGACCGCTACCCCCACAATTCAATCCTAGAAAAACGGCAAAAATACACATGGCCACTTATCCTTGTACTCCGCTGTCTTAACTTCAACATTCCCCTCCCCCCTATTCACAAATGCTTCAAAGTCATTCATTTCACAGCCCTATGCTCCCTCATAGCCATCATCACCAACAAGCGACAACTGGAATCCACCTCCATGCCGGCATCCTAGGAACCCCAGGGTCCCCTTGGTACCCTAGGGCACCATTGATGGTTACTTGGTGTCCCACATGACACCTATTACACTTATAGGGCCCATGTCGCGGCCCTTTGCCTTGAGGGCAGGGGGTCGGGACACATGAGGGGCTGCCCCTGTGGTGGGGGCAGCGGCAGCGATAGGTATGGGGGGCTGAAGCACCCTTGAGTGCCCAAGGCACTCAGGGAAGCGGAGGCGCTCACTAGGTGGAGCCCCGCACACCGGGTTGCGGTGGGGGTGGCTCCACAAGGGGTGGTGGTAGCTTAATGGGACTTAGTGGGGGTGGCATAGGACTCACCATGAGGGCGGAGACCTCGTGGTGGAGTCGTGGGGAGTCTTGGGACTCATCACGGTCCATAGGGGCCGTGGTGAGTGGGCCAAGACTCACCGCGACTCACCACCGGGAATCGAGGGTCTTCGTGGTGGTTCGCCATAAAATGGCATGGCTAGTTGTGAAACCCCCGCGGACAGCTACATAAGTATATATAGGGAGTAGTAACCCCGAGAACGGTGCAAGCCCGTTGGTGACCAAAAACTAGTGAGTAAGCGAGCGAGCCGGAAAGCGACCAAAGAGTGGGGAGCTGTTCCGGACTGCCATCTACCATAGGGAATTCCACTAGGCCCAAATAGGTGGAGGGTCTTTCGGGAGAGCGAAGGAGGACCGTTATGTCCCGGTGAGCAGCCGAAGCTCCGAGTTGGCCCGGCGGCCAGGTTGGGAGTCAGGCGCGCGCATCAAAGCGAGTAACTATGACTTGAAGGGGAGCTTACCGAAGTGAGGTGCGCGACAACCCACCCCCGACAGGAGGCAGTAGCCGTAAGGTAAAGTGGCTCTTAGTTACGCCGGCTTTTTGCCGGAGTCATCTCTCTCTCTCTGGCCACTCCAGGGGTAGAGGTATCCCCAAATGTTTCAACACACCACAGATGAAACCTAGTAAGAGGCCTTATGCTATCAATTCAACTAGGAGAGGGAGTTAAAACAAACCAAAGACCAAAAAGGCTACTGTAAAGGTTTAAACCTAGCCCTCCTTCCCTCTCCTAGAAAGTATGATGAAGAACATCAGGCAAATGCACACTTCAAGTTCAAGGTCCATCATCACCATCACCATCACCAATCACGTCACTGTATTTCACACACCAGATTTTGCTGCCAGAACTGGAGGCCATTCAATTGGACACGCTGCTCCACAAACACATGGTCAAGCGACTTGTGCGAGACAGCCTGCTGCTACACCAAGCACCTACATCCCTCCTCTACTTTTTTTTTTTTTTTTTTTTTTTTTTTGATTTGTTTTTTTTTTTCTTTGAAACTTTCGGAGCATTATAAAATGTTATTCATATATACTAAGATTTCTTTTCTTTTTTAATTTTTTTGAAAAAAAAAACACAACTTTTTCACTGCCATAGACGTTCATTTACTTTTTGAAAACTTCAACTTTTTTCTTTAAAAAATATGTTATTTGGGTATATAAGCATTTTCCTTCAACACTGGAGTTTCATTCTAAGTACTCCTTGATTGATAG
Organism: Takakia lepidozioides; assembly: GCA_030704615.1. Classification (NCBI taxonomy): domain Eukaryota; kingdom Viridiplantae; phylum Streptophyta; class Takakiopsida; order Takakiales; family Takakiaceae; genus Takakia; species Takakia lepidozioides. The sequence continues at coordinate 38,023,431 of CM060733.1, forward strand.
TCTTCCTACTGAAAGCAGTAAGCACAAGTCTTGGTCCTTACAACTTAGTTGTGTGTTGGAGGTGTGTTTAGTGGAAGAATTCGGAGTGATGGCTAGCTTGGCTCTGCGCGGGGGTTCAATGATGTTGTTGTTTGTCATACTACTCAATTTGGTTGCGACTCCAAGCTTGGCAACATCTACCACGTGTCCGCACGGTGCTATCTTTATGTTTGGGGACTCCCTTAGCGACACAGGCAATGATGGATTAGCATTTCCAAACAATCCGCAAACACTCTTGAGCCCGCCTTATGGAGAGAGCTTTGATTTTCATCATCCACCAAGCCGCTACTCCAATGGTCGCCTTGTCATCGATTTCGTTGGTATGCTTAAACTTGAAAATAGAAAATCGTTGTATGTATGTGTACTTTTACCTTGGGCCAGAACGCTATTGAGCTACGTCATCTGTATTGAATTGGGAATTGTTTTTGCTATGTCTCATTTAGTAGTTCATACAAAGATATTTTGTTTCTTAATTGGTTTTTGAAATATATATATCTATAATTCTAACTTGCTAACTTTTTGTTAATGGACGCCTTTGGGTTGGAAGAGCGAAGGCATTTGGATTTCCTTATTCAACTCCGGTGCAAGCCCTCCTACTATGCAACCAAAGATTTTCGACATGGTATCAACTTTGCGTACGCGGGGGCAACTGCACGAAATGACACCCGCACTATCAAGTATTATCTGAAGACCCAAATTGATCAATTTTTGGATTTCAAAAGAACTGCGAAACGTAAGAGCTCTTTTCCTTTGACTGATCATGTATTTATTATTTATTTCTCTGTGATCTTATGGTTCTTTTCTTGCTGAGTGCTTTGCTATCTGGCGGTTCTAGGGGTCCTTGCCCCTGTTTCTTTCCATTGCTGGCTTCGTCTTGGCTGCTTTCTTGGGTTTTCCGCTCTTGGCTCAGTTCTCGCTTGTTAGTTTTTTTCTGCTGGTAATTTGAATGGTCTCAGGGTGTAATTATTGTAACAGATGAATATTTGCAAAGTTTCTGACTTAGAATTGAATTTTTTAAATATTTGCAGCAATTTTGTCGGAGGAATATTTACCAACCTCCAATGATTACAAAACTGGGTTATATATTGTTCATGTGGGCGGCAATGACTTCACTTACGAGTATAAATATGCGACCCAAAACGTGACCAAATCTATTGTACCCTAGACTTTGGCAGCGGTCATTGCAGGGGTACATAGATTGTACCATGAAGGTGCCAGAAATTTTTTGATGTTCAACAATCCCCCTCAGGGTTGTTCACTGTTCTGGCTTACATTAAACATGGGAAAACCCAGCGTTCCAAAAGATGGATACGGATGTTTGATTCCTCACAACAATGTTGTCAAAACATACAACAAAGGGCTTGAAAAAAGCCGTGAACATTTTACGAAATCTTCCAGAAATTACCATACATTTCGGCGATTACTTCAACATCCACTATGACATTATAAAAGATCCACAACACAAGCTTTTACTCAATTTTTTATTTCATGATATATATATATATATATATATATATATATATATATATATATATTTAATATTTTATTGTTTGGCGTAGTTGAATTTGTCACTAGTAAAGTTAGACATCATGTTTTCAGATAACTATCATTTCTGTATATTATTATAATAGTACCCTATCCGATCAACCCCTAAAATGGTTTGGTGGGTTAATGTGGTAAATAGGATTTAACAAGAGCACAATTTTGGAAGCGAGCTGTGGGTATGGACAACCCTACAATTACAATATGGATGTGACTTGTGGACGCAGCGGCATGCTCACAGACGGAAGACATATGACTCTGAATACATCTCGGAATCCTAATGGCTACGTCATTTGGGATGGTGTACACTTTACAGAGGCCTTCTGTAAGATTGCCGCTAAGTCTTTTATGACGGGGAAATATCTAGATCCTCCAACTAATTTCAGTGCTGAGTGCAAGCTACAAATAAATGTAGTGCACACAGGATTAGACATTACAGTGGACAATCCAATTGTACACATTTTGGTGATTTTGTGAGCTTAATTAGAAGGGGCTACTTAACCCCTAATGGACGAGGCGACCTGAAACAGGTCGCCGGAAAATTTCGATTGGATGAAAATCATCGAGATGAATTCGGATGACTTTGAGCCCTGAATGAAAAATGTAGGAAATTCAATTCTACGCCTCTTGTGTTGATGGCACCCCAAAAATCCTAAAGGACAGCCGACAGGATTTTTTGGAAAGCGTGGGGGTACCCAAAAATCAGTGGTTTGGGGCCCTCCAGCAGGGTTGACCTGCCACGTGGCCGGCTAGATGGGGTGGGGTTCATGCGTTTGGCGGCGAGGGGTGCCACCGGGGGCTGCATGTCCGCCCGTGCGGACAGCCACATCTCCCTCCGGCACGCGCGAAGGGTGGCGGGAGGTGGGAGGGATGGGCACTTCGCGTCCTTCGTTCTCTCTCGTTTTTGCATGTCGAGGGCTCGCAGCTTGTTGTGTGCAGATCTTCCTCTTACGCTCCTTCTTCCTTCCTGTGTCGATCCTATTTAGCCCTGCATGCGCTTGATTGTTTTCTTTGTGCGCTTATTTGGGCTCTTTGCGATGTGGGTGTGTGCGGGCCGCTGTTCCGTTTTGCGCCGCGGAGCTTTTGTTTGTCTTTAGAGCTGGCCGCTGCGTTTACATCTGCTGCTCCACCTACATTTACGAGGTACGAGAAGGGCTGCGCAGCCACGAATTCAGTGCGCAGCCGTCTATTCGCCTTAGGTACAAGCTCGCCCCTTTTCCTCCTTTGTGCTTTTCTCTTTACACCTCTTGCTTATGCTTCATTCAGCTAGTGCTAGGGTTCTGCATGCCAACTGATTAGATCCTACAGCCATGCCATCAGGGATGGTAGTGCTTGGGTTTTGTGTTTCTTGATGTGGGCATCAGATTTGGGATTTGTTTTTTTGTTCTGTACGTAGGCTTGTAGTGATTGGGGTGAGCTGTCTGGGTGGTAGGGAATCAATGGCGCCTAAGTGCAAGGCCCTTGCTGCACCTGAGCCACCACCTCCTCCGCCCGAGCATGCAGCTGCAGCCCAGGTTATAAGAGAATGGGCGATGCAAGAACAACATTGCACTGAGGAGCAGTGCAAAGTAATCTTGGGCTGCCTTTCTCCTGACTTCTTGTTAAGCTTGCCTCCCCCGCCAGGTGCCAATCGTTGGCCTCGCCACCCTCGTCTTCACAACTTCCGTTTCCTGTTTTAGACGTCAAGTTGCTCTTGTTCTAGGTTGGAGAGAGAGAAGAGAGGAGGGTGACAAAGACGGTTTTAGTGAGGCTGTGAATTCTATGTTGAGAGAAGATGTGTGGCTCGATGCCAACAGTCAGTCGTCTGAAGGTTTTGGCTCGTGCAAAGAGGTCTCTTCCTGCAAGTGTGACAACATCTCCCAAGGGTGTCGTCAGGAAAAAAACTAGTCATGGAGTGAATTCTGGGATTGGGGGAGAGGCTGGTGGTCTGCCGGTGAATGTGGGGTGTGTTGGTGGGTCTCTGAGTCCGGGGAGGATGGTGGCCGTGGGTCGGGTGGCTTTGGGGGAGTTGCATCCCAATAGTGGGGGTGCAGGGGATACTGTGAATTTTGGGGAGGGGTCTTCTAATGGGAGTTTTGGGCATGATGAGGCCTCGTCGGACATGGACGAGGATTTTGAGGGTGACGATGGCTACATGGGGGATTCTGCCGATGAATGCGACTGGGAGAATGATGGGGTTGACATGGAGTGTGATGAGGAGCCAACCGCCGATTTTGTCAAGATGTTCAAGCCTGCGACTTGGGAGTCCAATGTTGGCTCTGAGTTTGCAACTGATAGAGGTGCTTTTACTAGCCCTGTACCTGGTCCCTCCCTGCCAGATATGAAGGGCTCACATCCTGTTTGGTTCATTCGTTTGTTTTGGAGACAACATGTGCTTGCACGGATATGTAGGGAGTCCAATCGTTATGCATTTGAGGCTTTGGGTGCGGGCACTCGTGGGGGGGCTAAGTGGAAAGAGCTCAATGTTCGTGAGTTGAGGGCTTGGATTGGCATTTGTGTCCTCATGGGCATGAAGAAGTTGCCCCGAACTCGCTTGTACTGGCAGCACTCGGAGCAATTCTTCTCTTGTCCTGTCATCCGCAAAGTGATGACGAGAGATAGGTACGAGGCCATCCTCCGCTGTTTGCATCTTGTTGACAACGCCACTTTGGTGGCGGATCGGAAGAGTAGCAATTACGATAAGCTTGGAAAGCTAAGGTAGGTGTGTGATGAGATTGTTGATAGGTGTAAGAGCCTCTGGAATCTGAACAAAATGGTGACCGTTGATGAGGTCATGATTCGTTACAAGGGGAGGTACTGTCCAATTAGGATGTATATGCCTAAGAAACCATGCAAGTGGGGCATAAAGGTGTGGGCCAATGCTGACTCGGAGACTTCATATGTCTACAATTTCTGTTTTTACTCTGGTAAGAATGCAGGAGGGCCAGATGGCCAGAGGCAGAAAAGTGGGAAGGGAGAAGGTTACGATGTTGTTTGCCTGCTGACTGAAGGGCTGCATGGTTTGGGCCATGTCATTGTCACTGACAATTACTTTACCTCTGTCCAGCTTCTGTATGACTTGGCGAAGCTTGGCACTTGGGCCACTGGCACAGTCAGATTGAACCGAAAGGATCTCCCTCCCTCTTTGCTGAAAATGAAGAAATCAAAGACTGCCAAGCAAAGGCAGTCATGGTACAGGATGCATGATTCAAGGGAGGTGGTTGCTGTGTTATGGTGGGACAAGAAGGGGGTCTTTTTACTGTCATCTACAGCCAGGCCAGCATGCAGCCCGTCCTCTCCTGTGACTGTACGTCGTTTTGTGGGAAACCAAAGAGTGCATGTGCCATCCGTGCTTGCTCACGTGCAATACCAAACGTATATGCGAGGAGTAGATGTGCAGGACCAGCTGAGGGGTGCGTATAGCTTGTAGCTGCGCACAAAGAAGTGGTGGCATCGTGGGTTTTTTCTTCTTCTGGATACCACGGTGGTGAATGCGTATATATTGCATTCTCCAATGGAGAGAAGGATGGGGCGTCGGGTCATGACACATCTCGAATTCAATCTGGCTTTGGCATACGGATTGACAGCAGGCTGCTGCATTGACATCATGGACACCATTGGGGATGTGGAATGCACGTTTGTGCATCAGTGCCTTCACACGACAAGGCGGCGATTGTGTATTGTGTGTCACGTTCGTACTCACTATTACTGCCCTGGCTGTGATGGCAGCCACTTGTGCCTTGGCCCGTGTTGGAATGAGGCACACCGACATGCCACGAGGTGACTGCAGCTAGGCCTTTCAGTGGTTACTTCTTCATTGTGTGTGTGCATTGGTTGCGTGGATGGGGGTTCACTGCTGTGTTGGATTGCATTGCAGGTATGCTGGCGTTGGCTATGGATGGCGTGTGTGCGTGGGGCGTGGGGTGTGTTTCTCGCTGATCTGTAGTGGCTGTAGGGGTACTGGGGGTGTGTTGGTGTTGGTTGACGGGCAGTGGATGCTTCTGGGGGTCATGGGTGTGTGTTGCTGTTGGTTCATGGGTAGTGGAGGCTTCTAGGGTCATGGGGGTGTACTGCTGTTGGTTCATGGGCAGTGCTGGTCATGTGGTGGTGTGTTGCTGATGGTTCACAGGCTGTGGGGGTCATGTTGATCTGCTGCTGCTGCTGGTTGAGGGGCTGTGGAGGTGATGGGGGTCTGGGTGTATTGGCGTAGGAGCGTTGTGTTTGGGTGGTTTCACACTTTTGGGGAAGGGGGCGGGGGCGGGGTGGGGCAGCAATGCATCAGTCATGGTAGTGGTTCTGCTTTTTGGGGTGATGCTTGCTGCTTGGGGGGGGGGGGGGGGCTGTCTGCACAATGGGCAGATCGGGGGGTTCAACTCCCTCCCAGTTCTGGGATCATGATATTCCTGGGGAGCTTGTATTGCTGCATTGGGGGTAAAGCAGGGGACCTTGTATCGCTGCATTGGGGGTAACGTAGGAGCTCGCAGGGAGCTTGTATCGTTGCACTGGGGTAAAGCAGGTAGTTGGTAGTTGGTAGTTAGTTTTCAGATGCTTGTCGGGTGAAACGCCGAAACATAAGGCGGCCCCAGGCCCTTCTTAGGGTTTCGCATTTGGGGTCCCCCGACATTTTGTCGCAAATCGGTGACGTAGCCCATTTTTTGTAGCCGGAAATGTCTACCGGCTCAGGCAATATTTGGCCTGAGCTGGGATTGAAGTAGAAATTCACAGAAACAGAAATCAGTGCTTCAATTTTTGCTGAAATTCTGAAATTCTTTTTGGAGGTGGTACTTTATCATTCAAGGGAGACTTTCACTGCAGCAATTGTGATTCCAAGGAAATTTGGCCCCCCTCAGCCTGAATTACATGTCATTTGATCTTCATGGTGTGTTTTGACCCCCCTATTTTCCCTTACAAAGCAACCTTGTGAAAATTTGGGAATTTTGCTTTGGAATTTTGCCACAACATGCTTTAGGTGCCACATAATGGGAATCTGGATGGGGTCTTGTGAGAATTTTTTTTTTGTCGATCCACTTTCCTGGTCAAACCATTTTTCCACTGCAAATTTGGAGTGTACCCCAAATTTAGGGCTTGCAAATTTCTTATTATCTTCCAAAATACGTGATGAAATGAGGTGAAATTTTCACAGAAGCCGGATGAAGTAGGTAACCTCCAATTCATACGGTTCATCCCAGTGGATGTTAGTTTCGTGAGAGATATACCCTCATCCGTGAGGGTATGTCCTGTTTTGGAGGGGGCCCACCAAAAACTGCCTCGTCCATTAGGGGTTGATGTAGCATTTGCAGAAACATGACCCTGAATATTCCAATAATTCAATAGGCTTCAAAGATTACTCCTAAAATCAAGGCTCATGCCATGTTTGGAGATGGAGTACAGTTATGGGAGAGGGCTACCTAATCTCCCCAGTTGACATGAAAATAAATGTTAAAGTGAGATGTTGGACAAATTACAGATACATGACCAAATTTTAAAAATAAGTGATGGTGCCAGGCTTTGATAGTCTTGACTGGCTGCTGCCTTCTTTTTCCTTTTTTTTTTTTTTCCGTTTCCAAGGAAACACCAGCCCCAGCTACTGGACGTTGAGGGGGGAAATAAAGCCCCTATCTGAGCCATGGAGGCATTACAGGGGCAGAGCCCCAGCCTGAAGGCAGAGAGACAGATGGCAGGGATTTGAAACCACCCGCAGGCCAGTATGTACAGGCCAGTATGTACACGAGTGGCTTACCACCGGGCCACAGCCCTGTTGTGAAAACATTCTGATTGTCACGTTTCACTTGACACAAACTGTAGTGTTGCAAAGTGTGGTTATTCAACTAGGGCTTCGCGTTGCTCTGCATTACGAGCGACGACTTCTGAGAGCAACGTCCAAATAGATGGGCTATATTCAAGTTTTGAGATACTCACACAATAGACAACAAAACAAAAGCATCCAAAAGAGGCATTGCAAGAGATTATATTCGATCCAGACTAGTGTTGGGCGGATCTAAACTCAGTCCAGACAGTAGGAAATGAGCTATGACAATCAAAGTACTACTGCCACACTAGAAATTGCACAAGACAATTGCAGGAATTCGTAAACTAAATTCCTCAGAACCAGTTGCAGATAACTATCCGTCAATCCATGCCCTTGAGTAACATGTGAAACAGAGTGGAAGGTGGCAAGCTGCAGTCGTTCAACAAAGGAATGTGATAGAAAACTCTCAGAACTTGCCACCAATTAGCCAGCTGGAAGCCCGGGTAGACCAGGCAGGAGCTTGCACAAGCCCTCCGTTGTTGCAGCAATCTTGACAGCACGTGGGAAAGTTGGACCAAGAGATCGTTTCAGAGAAACACAATCTAAAATGCAAGGGCCTGTGCTTATCGCCGGCTAACACCTTCGTAAGCTGCCAAGCATTTCTGATCCTGATAATGGAGACTTCAGTGAGAGATTGAATTCCAGGGAATAAACAGTGGAATCTCCCACAGATCCCATAATACAGAGGGCACTAAATGAAGAAGTGTTCTTCAGTTTCAATTTCCTGGTTGTGTCTGGTGCAAGCTGGGCATAGGCAATCCCCCCATTGCAGGAAAAGAAAGAGAATGAAATGAAATGGAATTTGTAACATCCACAGAAAGCTCAAACCGCTTATGGGACAAAATGGGAAAAAGTAAGAGAGATGAGATTGTAACAGAAAATGGATATTGTCTTCAAGCCGTCTGCACACTGGGCATTGACAATCTCCTTTCTTCTCTGCATCCGCTTATTGTTCAAAAGTAGACTCCCCACCCTGAGTCAAAATTACAGTAGTGCCAAGGCTGCCCTTCACTTATCCATGTCACAAACTGGAAACAAGTTCAGGGTTTTATGCCTAACTTTTGTTTGGACATTCTGCACTCTTCCAACATGGCCTTGGACACGTCAGCTTCCAAGTCAACTTCATCTTAGCAGGGTCAGTTCCTCTTGCCTAATATTCAGGTACTTGAAAATCTTCTCTTCCCGTTCCGCCAGGACTTCACCTGTTTAATGGGGTTGGACTGGATGTTGGCAGATCCACTACCTTCGTCTCCAGACACAAAACCAATGGCCAGCTTCTCACTGTGGTGGCAAAGAGAAAATTCCCTTTCCTCCTCCCCCACATCATGCAATACAAAGCGCTTGTCAGGCACATACCCCGCCTCCTTCATCTGCCAGACAATGTTATCGGCTCAGCATGGATTTCCTTAATTCTGGGATGCAACTTGTCATCTACAACGAAGGTGTGCACCCTGTTGCCAACCTCAATGCAGCAGCGACCTGGCTCCTTTCTAACCCCTCTGACCTTCATCATTCTTCTCACCTTTGCAGTATCATCCCACCTGCCAACTGCAGCATAGATGTTTGATAGCGACACATAAGTTGCGGCATCCTGTTCATCCCATTTGAGGATAGATGTTGCCGCACGTTCAGCCATCTCCACATTGAGCAGGCATCAAGCAAGGCCTTTCCACACCACAACATCTGGATTGATTGGCATCTTATTAATCAGATCCACTGCCTCATCCAGTTGTCCTGCACGTCCAAGAAAGTCCACCATACAGCCAAAGTGCTTTACTGACGGAGTGACACCATGATCTTGATTTCCTTCATTCAGTTGGCCAGTGTGGCTGCATGCAGAGAGAAACTGTCCGGCTTCAAGCCATTCTTTTGCATTCCTTCAAATAGTTACAGGACCTCCCTATGACAACCATGCTGGGCATATCCTGCGATCATCGCGTTCCACGACACCACATTTCGTTCAGCCATATTTTCGAACACTCCCTTCGCATCCTCAATGCACTCACATTTGGCATACATGTCCACCAGGGCAGTGTTCAGAATACATCGGGTACAATTCCAGCTTTGACGATGTCACCATGGACGTCTTTGCCCTTTTCCAGGGCTGCCAGCCTTGCACACGCATTGCAAACGGAAACAAACGTGATGTGGTCGGGCTTCACCCCTTCCCCCATCATTTGCTCATAGGTTTCCAAAGCCTCCATCCCCCGCCCTTGCTGTGCATACCCTGCATCGTTGCACTCCACGACACCAAATCTCGTTCAGCCATACTGTGGAACACTCCCTCCGCATCCTTGATGCACCCACATTTTGCATACATGTCCACGAGGGCATTGTTCAAAATGACATCGGGTACAATGCCAGCTCTGACAATGTCACCATGGGCCTCTTTGCCCTTTTCCAGAGTTGCCAGGCTTGCAAACGCACACAAACGTGATGTGGTTGGGCTTCACCCCTTCCCCCATCATTTGCTCATAGGTCTCCAAAGCCTCCACCCCACGTCCCTGCTGTGCATACCCCGCAAGCATCGCGCTCCACGACACACATCTCGTTCAGCCATATTGTTGAAAACTGCCTTTGCATCCTTAATGCACCCAAATTTGTCATACATGTCCACCAGGGCAGTGTTCAGAATGACATCTGGTACAATTCCAGCTTTGATGATGTCACCATGGACCTCTTTCCCCTTTTCCAGGGCTCCCAGGCTTGCACACGCATTGCAAACACAAACGAACGTGACGTGGTTGGGCTTCACCCCTTCGCACATCATTTGCTCATAGGTCTCCAAAGCATTCGTACGACACCCATGCTTGGTAAATCCTGCCAACTTATATTCCATGTGATCAAAGATTGTTGAGGCATTCTGTTGAACACTTGGTGAGCATCCATGATGCTCCCGCACTTAACATACATGTTGACAAGGGTGTTGAGTAGAATCCACTTTGGATAATGTCAGTGTGCACCTGCTTTCCAGCTTCAAGGCCTTTTATCTTGATGCACTTATGCAAGAGACAGACATACGTATTGAATCTGCTGAAATGCCTCCTTGGTTTAAGATCTGTAGAGCCTCTTCCAGTCTGCCTGCCTCACAAAGCATCTTCACATGCCCAGAAGTGCCAGAAGAGGCATTGTGGACTCCCTCTCTTGATCCTCTTCCAGAAGCTGTGGTCATGGTTGAGGTGCCTGATTTTATCAACTGTGCCGCTGTAGCTGCTGCCTTTAGTCGACCATCTACCCATAGAGGTTTCTTGTAGCTATTGATCCACAGGGAATCATAGGTAATCTTGTGCTTGAAATCTGGCCCTCTTGGATGAATCTGGACCCACACTCTATCCCTGCTCCTTCACCTATCCATGCCTCTGCACAAATCATGCATACATCCTTACCTTGCTGCTAGCAGCTGACAATGACAGCCTAGATTTGTTCCAGCAAACACCCCAACCCTACTTACCACACTAGTTCCTATGCTGACTTGCGTCTGCTTCCAACAGGCATTCACCTTTTTGCCTCGATTGTTCCACCATTGACTGGGGTCGGAAACGTATTCATTCCAGAGCTTCTCCTGGTCTCTGTTATCTGTTTTTCGATACTTTCCTGTTGCCACATTGGCAGTAACATGTCAAAATCACTCCAAAACCACCATAGATCCACCAACGAGCTAACTTGCAGAATTCAACATGAAAATTTTGGGACGACTCTGATAACAGGGAAAACAGGCTGAAATGTGTCGAAGAAGGTGCCTTCATTAGCAGTGCCTTGTTCTATCAATTGTGCTGCTGCCGCTGCTGTTTCCAGTTGACCATCTACCAACGCAGATTTCTTATAGCTATTGATCCACAGGGAATCAGAAGTAATCTTGTATTTGAAATCCGGCCCTCTTGGATATACATCCTCAGCCGTGCTGCTAGCAGCTGACACTGACGGCATGAAGTTCTTCCAGCAAACACCCTAACCGTACTTATTACAGTAGTTCCAATTCTGAATTGCATCTGCTTCTCTCTGTAGTCCAACAGGCATTCACCTTTTTGTCTCCATTGTCCCACCATTGACTCGGGTCGGAAAAGTGTTCATTCCAAAGCTTCTCCTCATCTCTGTTATCTGTTTTTGGATACTTTCCTGCTGCCACATTGGCAGTAACTTGTCAAAGTCACTCCTAACCACCACAGATCCACCCAACGAGCTAACTTACAGAATTCAATATGCATCTCAGGGCCAAGTCTGATGAGAGGGCAAAACAAGCTGAAATAGGTTGAAGAAGAAGGTGCCCTCACCACATTGTCCTTGACCTTGTGTCATGACCCACGCAGGATTTACCCGACTATCAACCCAAAAGGACCTCTTGTGTGTGCTGCTTGTGTCTGTAGTCAGGTCATGTCGGATCGGTATGTGAGAACCACCATGGTGCAGCTGAGCAGGCAGAGATTGAAACACGGCCTGCTAAGACCAAGCTGACTCTCCGAAGAACCTTGTAATTATCAGGAAGAATACCAAATCATGGTACTAACAGTAGGAGTGAGACCATGATCTTGATTCATGGAATCAAAGTAGTGACATCCTTCATCCACTAGGCCCACATGGCTACATGCAGAGAGAAGAGATACGAACGTGATACTTTTGGGCTTCCAGCCTTCCTGTTGCATTCTTTCAAATAGTTGCACACCCTCCCTACCACAGCCATGCTGGGCACATGCTGCTATCATCCCACTCCATGAGACCAAATCTCTTTTAGCCATGCTGTTGACCACTTGACGAGCATCATTCATGCCCCCGCATTTGGCATACATGTCCCCAAGGGCATTCTCCAAATTAATGTATGGGACAATTCCAGCTTTCATAACGTCAGCATGGACCTCTTTGCCTTTCTCCAGGGCTCCTAGGCTGGCACAAGCATTGAGAACACATATGAACGTGAACCTTCAAAGCTTCCCTACCACACCCATGCTGGGCATATCCTGAAATCACTGCACTCCACGAAACCACATTCTGTTTAGCCATCCTGTCAAACACTTGCCGTGCATCCATCATGCTCCCACATTTAGGATACATATCGATAAAGGTATTCTCCAAAATGATATCTGTCGCAATTCCACTCTTGCCGACGGCAACATGGACCTGCTTGCCCATTTCTAGGGCTTGTAGGGTGGCACAGGCATTGAGAATACAGTGAATGTGACCCTGTCATGTGTCACCAGCTCCCGCTGCATTCGCTCATAGATCTTGCAAGGCTCCCCACCACACCCATAACGTTGCAATACTTAGTCAATTTCTTGACCTCTTTCGCAGGGAACAGGGGACAGCCAAGCATACACAGCGTGTACTCCTTCTCTGTTTCTATAGAGACTGCAATTCGATGCTCATTTGCGAGAATGCCCCCTCCATAGAAGATGCTTCACTGGGATGTTATTGCCAGTTGAAGTACACCTGAGACATTAAAACTGTTCTTCGAACCTCCTGCATTCTTATTCAACCGCACATCTGTAAGCGAGAAGGTTGTCAGCTGCACCGGAGACTTGTCAGGACATCCACAGAGTTCATGGACGTAAGTAGGAGGCATGCTGAAGCGCCGCGAGGCAGGCATACCCGCTTCCATACATGGTTTTCTCTTTGGGCAACATGGGCAGCTCAAAACAAAAATGACGACGATGACGACGACGACGTGGCTGACGACGATGACGTGGCCGACGACGATGACGTGTTGTGACGACGATGACTATTGCACCCTACTCACGCTCCACGCTAAACTAGCTGTCGACCTTTGGTTGTCGCTAGAATTGGGAGGATTGAAGGACCGTTTCCGCAAGTCATCCCTTAAGTTATGTATGTGCCCAAGCAGTTTTTGCAATTGATCCAGAACTCAGGGATCAATTGGGATGTGGTCAGGCCAGTGGCAGGTGTTTGGCACAGGGCTGCAGCATCCCATCCTTTGCCCAGGTTGCTGAGAATCTCGCATAAATAGCAGTCTCATTGTTCAGATTCCTTCGGATGTCTGCTTTAGTGAGTCAAGTCACACCATTTTTATGAAAGTCTTTTCTGTCTGTAGTTCCTTAGTAAGGGTCAAAATAACTGATTTACTAAGCAGCGACAGCAATTTATGAGAAAAATGTTTCCAACAGCATTGGATTCATTGCTTCCATCCCCAGCACTGCCACATGCCAGAAAAACCTCTGTTGTGCATTTGGCTATAACTCTCCAAAAACACTTTGTGCCCACCAACAGTGGATAAAACCAATGCTTCAGATTTTTCAGATGAATTCAACAGGTTAAACCATTTCACCTGGTCATAAGTTCTTATATTCTGTGAGATACATAAATCACATCCACCTCATTTTTCAGGCCAACTTGGTTGGAAAGACACATGTTAATGAGACCTCAGGGTTTGAAATTAACCGCATACTTGCTCCATGATCGAGCCTCCCAGGCACTTTGTAGTCAGCGAGTCACAGAAAGATGATGCCAGCTGAAGCTGGTCTGAATGTGTGCCCTTTCCAATGTGCAGTCTATACCAAATCAACGATTGTATGACTAATCATACTATGGAGGGTGCATTTTACAAGGAAACCTTTCAAATGTAAGATGGTGACAACCCAAAGGCATACTACAGAAAAAGTATGTTGGATGTCTGTTGCAAAATCTGCTCTACCCAGGGCCGGAAAAAATAATCCCTCTACAATTTGTGGATAGAGGAGAGATCTGCCAAATGGCGCATTGTTGGTCGGCCATGTGGGCAGTTCCATGGTGAATCCAGATCAGCCAAATGACACAGCACCTGTCACATATGGATGAAATATGCCACTCAGCTCTCAAAAGAAAATTGCCCCATCCGACTGACATACTGTGGCGCCTTGTCCAATCAGGGCTATAACGTGGCACAGCTTTGAGTGCAAGCAGATCTTTCCTCACAACCACTTTCATTAAGTAATGTCTATGGCTGGGTAAGCTGTTCAGCCTCCTCATGGCACAGGCCAAGGGTCATATGGAGCTTGATGGCTTGCTAGTTATTCGTCACAACCTATATCCACTCCTGGCCTATGATTCGGCCATGGTTTAAAAGCTATTTATTTGAAGTTGTCTTACAGAGTACCAACAATTTGTAGTGGGAATCAGATGTAACTGGCCAAAACTATTTATCCTTATCTTTGATAAATTTTGTTTCAATTGTTGGTTATTGGGCCATGTTTAAGTTGTTCTCTTACAGATACGTGGGGGAGAGCAAAAGGAAAAAGGAGCGAAGGAGAGTACAGCAATTTACCCGTTCCATCTCCTTCTTGCTCAGGGCATCACCAATCATGATGGACGAACGACAAGCGCGTGATGCGAGCATCGCTCGCACTCTTGATGGGCGTACTGATATAGTCAGCTGGGTTCCACCATCAGTACTGTTGTGGGTTTCCTTCCCATTAAGGACCAACCCACTGCTGGGACTTGCCCCCCGCATGGCACTTTCCACAGGGATTGGGGCGGGTTCATTCGCAAGAAGGGCTACTAACTCCTGTACATCTGTAACATAGATTCGCCAGCCAAAACCAAGTGATATGGTCGAAACGATCAAATAGTGAACAAAATATACCGCCTCTCGAAAATATACACTGGACAAAAACTACTGTCAATAGATTCAGAAAAGTTTGGGTACACAATGCAGAACTACAGTTTGGCACACCAAAATGTGGAAATAAAATATGTACTGACAAGGTGGTTTGTCAGTCGCCACAAGAGAAATACTGTCCCTGCTGAAGGGAAAATATCCTTTATATCATATCTTGGTATTTCCAAACAGCCCAGTGGCAGAAGAGGGTAGTGAAGGACGAGTTTACCTCCAATACCGAATGTGATATTTTTGCTGAATGGAACAGCTGATAAGCGGAGCCGCTGGCCTGGAGGTGCTTCGTTGTCTTCAACAAAGTCAAAGCCATTCTGCCTGTTCACCGAAGACATACCATCACAGCAAATAAACCTTCAATATGTACTTCTGTATCGTAAAACTGAGTAGTAATAAAATGAAGCTGGCAAGGATGAGAGACCATGAAATACATGTGCAAAAGGTGCCTGTTAAGAAGTTCCCCTTCTTAATGAATGCTGAACTCTCAAGTAGACAATGAAGCCCTTCAAAGTTAATGAAGGTACCTGAATGTATGCAAATGTGTGGACACAATCACCTCTTCTGCAGCTGACAGCTCCACCAGCATTGGCCTGCACCCTCAACCTTTCATCATACATCACTACTCCCATAGACTGTTTTCCAGTGCCCTTCCTTTCCCTGCATCACACTGAGCTCTCTGCACGTGTACCCTCCCGTCCCTTGCACTCTCTAGGCCACCAAAAATTTCCTGTCATGGTACTCAATGTTGAGGAAATCTTACCCTTGAGAACTTACTGTACAAGCATCCCATCCTAAAAGCATTCAGAGTAGATGAAGCTGTGTACCGCAAGAGAGGCTGGCGATTCAACACCGTTGTCTTAGACAATCGCTCAAAATTGAACTTCTCATCTGATGCATGCTGCATGCCATCAATTCATCCATACATCCATCTTATATGCATGGAGATCTCCTGAAAATGATGTAACTAAAGCTGATTGTGTCCCTGCTGCCAAATGATGTACATGCCTAGCAAGGGGTGTAAGGAAAAAAGAGGAACCACTCTCTGTGCCTCATAGACTAACACAATGTACAGACAGTTGTTGCAGGGTTTTTGTTGGCAAAATATGAGTGTATATATGTTTCTAAAACTCATATATGATCATGATTGCACAATGACAATCTGAAATACCAGGAAAAGATTGACTGAAGTCTGGCAATCACATCATAACGAGAAGGATAATATTGACTCCAGCTCTCCGCGTATCTCTACCTCCACCCTCAAAGAATAATATCCACAAAAGAAAGAAAGAAGAAATACCTTTCAAATCCACACAGGGTCACAAGGGCCCAAGAGCAAGAGAAAGATAAAGAGGTTCACACCTGGTCGATAATAAAAAGATCTTCATTGAGCCTTGCTAGAATGAACCCCAAGTTGAACTGTCCAAGCACCTGCCTCAACCAACCAATCCACATTTGATTGAGACCAAGGATGCTTTCTGTACAAGGACAATTGTCTTGTACCACATATGGGAAATAAAATTGGAGTTCCAATAGTTACAGAGACTAGATTTAAAAAATACTAATTTCTAAATCTTTTGATATCCTCGAGACACAAACTATGAATGTTTACAGCAAAAAATTCTTAAGCTCACACAGGAAGACCATTTTCTCTTAGTAAACAATCTTTACTGAGTTACTTCAGTAGCGTCCCTCAATAAAAAGTATAGCTTGCAGACATACCAAATGGTTGGGACTTACAACCAAGATAAGGACTGTCCTTGACATGGATCTTCCAGTCCATTACACAGAAAAACCAACATTGTGGTGAAGGCCGGAAACAAAGTCCGTCACAGCAAACATCTCAGAACTTATGAACAAACCTTCATATGCTTGAAATCAGCTTTGTTGAAAGTGCGTTCCAGCTCTTTGGTGGCAGCAGCAAGTGCTGCTTCTTTCTCCATCTCTCCCTTGGACATGCCATCTGCTGCCAGTGTTGCAGCTGTAAATCCTCTGTCCCACCACCAACCGATCCAATAAAACTCCTCTCTGTTTCTTCAATTCTTTTGTCCTTTCTGTCTCTATCCTCCGTCCCAAAGCTGATGTCTTCAAAGTGCAATGGTCTAGCCATCATATAGGCCTCCCTAGAACCCTAGAAATTATTGACCTAGATGTCAGAATTAGCTTTGAAACTTCAATGTTCACCTCATCCTTTTCGAAGGCCTTCCACGGTTCGCAGCATGGAGTCTCTCATCACCACAATGCAACAGACTGCGATTGCTCTTCTGGCGGAGCTTCTCCAGATCAAATTGAACAACAGACACATCTTCTTGCGAATTTGAGGGAATCTGAGCGAATTTGCGAATTTCTGGCATTCTTTGACCACCTACAATGGAGAGCAAGTATGTAGACAGTAAAGCCTCAGCTTTCAGTCATATACAGATACAGGGTTTGAAATATCTTAAGTCAAGTCTCTCAACTTTAGTCCAAATCCCACATGCAGTGTTCATGCTATGAAGCCAATTGTCATAAGGAGGCACTAACCATGTGGAATGGCTTGAGAGGCATAATCACTGGTTTCTTTCTCAGGAGACAAGGTAGCTTCCTCGTCCTCAAGCTCAGTATGCTTGCTAACATCACCTAGTGACCCCCGGGCCTTTTCGGAATATGTACAACACTTTAATGTGGGAGGTTCTTGGTGGTCAATGCACACTGCTGTGTCCTCCTCAAGCTCTTCCCTTACCAGTGTTGGTTCTGAAGAGGGGGGAGAAGAACCAATTTCAATGCGCTCCGCACAACAGAAAACTCTGTCTGTCTTTGTCTTGAATGCACTACTTTCAACCTCTGACAGTGGAGAAGTATTTTCAAGCCTGGACCTGATCATTACAGCTTCCTTGTTACCAGTTTCCTCATCTTTGGTTAGTGCATCCTCCCTGCCACCTCCAAACAACTTTATAAGTTCCCAGCAGACACTACATGATTGCATGGTATATTAATCCATGGATACGCAACTCTTTTGTCATATCAAAGTAAGCTCTGCTGGTTGGTACGCAGGATGGTACCCAGCCTCACTGCTTGTCCATCCATAACTCCTACTTTTGCCTGATGGCAGGACAAAGACAAATGGACAATTGAGATGAACAGAGCTGATACAACAAAAAGGAGACAATTCTGAATACCTCTCTTCCTCGCGAGTCCTCTTGCTTCGGGATATGAACCCAGTGAGCCGAGATTGAACTATCTTTGAAGGTTCACAGCTAGAGAACCCATTCTTGCTATGAGGCCGAGCTGCCACAGCTAGATGCCCACCTCCACTTGATACCATACCAACCCTAGGTAGTGAAGCCTTGATAGCACCTTCACATTGAAAAGAGAGGAGATCCAGGGCCGGAGACTTTGCAGGAAGCCCTGATCTAATCTCTTGTCCAGGCATAGAGAATGGTCTGGTGTCCAATGCCCTTCTGTTCTTGATTGGTTCAATGTCCTCCATTTTTCCTTCATCGGATTGTGGACTTTCTCCAAGACTCTCAACAGAATCAGCCTCAATAGTGGGTGAGCTAGATTTCTTTGACTTCTCCTCGTCGACTACACATAGTCCGGGGTTGGCAGGTAGCTCCTTCACAGGTCCGGTTTCTACCTTATTTAGCATGAAAGTGTACTTATCGGGGGCATACACGCGGTCTAGAGCCTCTCTAAGGGCAACCAGGAAAGCATTCTCCATATGTAGGAACACCTTGCGCTTATCCGGAGTTACATTAACGTCATAGGCTGACGTAGGAAGAATAATGTTTAACACCGCCATTGGGTACTGCATAGAATTGAAGGACTTGTAAAGCTCATTGAATAATCTGCTAATCTTTGACAGGTCCACTGGCCGACCATTAATATAAAAGAACTGCCGGTCCCCTGAGGCCCTGTAGCAAAGAACTAGTGAAAATGTGCGATAATGAAGGACTGCAGATGAAACACCCTTTGCCCTTCTTAGAATCGAAGGAAATAAGAGTCTACCCTCTGGCATTCACTCAAAGTAACGTCATGAATTGCATTGATAGACGAAAATGGTGGCCTCTAATATTTGTGTTGATTTCCCAGCAAATTTGGAATGTGTACAAACAGCAACGAGAGGGTGCAAGTTACCTGCCACAGCCTGCCCCAGGCTTGGAAACAAATCCCTCAACACGGCAACCGTCAGATACTGAGAGGTCTAAAGGCTCCAAGCATGCAGCAGTCTTGCTACCAAAAACAGTGATAATGTTATCCTTGACAGAGCTGCTGCCTTGAGTCTGCAAGACAGTTGATCGTCCACTTTTCCCCACTTGATTGGTGCACACCAGACGCACCCCTTTGGCTATTAGGGCGTATGCCTACACATAAACAAGCTGCATCAGGGGCCTTCATGTCCAAATCCAATCCGCTCTTTCTATCTTTCTTCGCCTTTGGGATTTTCTTTACATTATAAAGCACCATTTCATTTCATTTCATTTACTGCTTCCTCTTCAGTAATTTGGCCAAGTGGAGGATATGGGAATGTTAATAAGCACACCCTGACCCCACTGAGACCCAGAATGAGCCCATGAGATACACCAGCATGCCCTTAAGGCTTTGCCACAGACCTACACTGTCCCTCAGCCTTACTCCCCCTTCACAACAAAGGATACAGCCTTCACCTCATCCCCTCAGGGTTTCAAGAATACTTCTTAGAAACTCCTTGTGAATGGGAGGGAATGGGGGGTCCTTCGTTTGAAGGATTTTGGTGTGAAAGATCTACCAATGCATGCCAATCACAATTCTCAAACTCCACAGATGCGAGAGAAAGAAAGCAGGGAAAAACCTATACAATCCACTGGAAACCTTATGGAACAAGAGCGTGGAAAACACTAAGGAACGATGGCCTGAAGACCGAGTGCCTAGTGGAAATAAGCACCCAAGAATTTATGATCTTCATATCTGGATGCAACATACCTGCAACACAGACAAGAGGCGTCCATATTCACGTCGAATGTTCCGAATGAACTCCTTGTAGCGTACAGGAAGTGGGGAAAAGAGCTTGGTTATGGCAACCGTCGTCCCCACTGCACGGGCGACATTGTCCTGGGAGAGTATAACACCTGAGTAGTCATATTCCAGGCGGGTTCCCACGGTTTCCTCCTTTGTTCGTGTGGTGACAGTAACATTTGACAATGCACATATAGAACTCAGGGCCTCTCCTCGAAATCCAAATGATGAGAGTGTTTGCAAGTCGGAAAATTCCGAGATTTTGGATGTGTTGTACTTGAGAGTTAGCGCCTGCAGCCCAATTTTGCACAACCCAATGCCTCAACACCAGCACTTCCTATTCAGAGAGGTAGGATTTGATGCAGCAGAATACAGACTATTGTGGTATAGATAAATTTCTCTCCTGTTAAACAAAGAAGACGTAACTGAACACGTGCATTTTCAAACCACTAACCAAACAGTTCCCTTTATCCCATCTCTATCCTCACACTAACACAAAATCCACACTAGACCGAATCCAGTCAGCAGTGCATGCCATTTTTACTTTGGGTGAAATCCTGTGACCAATTTCAGGGGCTGGTATCCTCCTGTGCACTATGCACTTACAGGCACATACTGGCCAACAATGATGGGGAGCTGTCAAAGGAAAATTTCACGCCTTTCCCCAAGGGTCAATCTATGAAAACAAAAATAGCTTTTACATCTGCAAGGAACAAGTTCACCACCATAATTGAATCATAGCAGGTATCTCAAAGTCCCCTATTCTCCTTGCCCACCTGAAAATTCTCTGGCGATACGCCCGAGCCATTGTCAGCAACTTCAATAAGCGCAGCGCCATATTCCTTTAGTCGAATTTCAATGTTGGTGGCCCCAGCATCCAGGCTGTTCTCCACCAGCTCTTTCACTGCAGTTGCCAAATCTAGCACAACCTGGGCTCCCCTTACCACACAACGACATCCAAATGCACCAAAATTAGACAGTCACAGAATTTTGATGAGAGTGCTGAGCAGAATTGCAGCCTGGAAATGTCTCATCGGATTTGAACCTCATACATAATACCTTTCAACATTCAGAGGTCAGAAGTTCAGACTACAATGAGTGAAAACTGTGCGATATACAGCATCCCTGTACTAGTAGACTGAAGTTGATTCTGGAATAAATCACACCTGGCCTGAACATATTCGATGGATTGCTGCTTTATCAATAGGTCGGATCTTTGCTGTCCCCTTGCTCTCCGCCATCTACCACTATTCACAGCCTCTAAATTCCTGCCACCATGAGGTAGAAACTGGTTATTCTTACAGGAGCGAGACCACCAATCATCAAATTGAGGTACAGTTGATGCTTACGTCTGAAGAGTCCCAGCGGGTAACTTAAACCCCTTGGTTCTAAGTGAGCCACACAAATGAGCCAACCTGGTGAGGCGAAGATGTGGCAGGTACAGCCTTATGCTACATCCTGGATTTTACTACTACCCGCACATTTCTAGTTTTGCCACATTGATCTTTTCAGATGCTTCTCATTTGTTAAAAGTTCGAAAATGTTTGAACATGCAGTCTGGGATTGCTCAGTTCAAAACACCAGATTTCCCTGTCAATGATGCATCTCGCAATCACGGGAGCTCACCATTCACTGGTAATCTCTGGCACCAGATCCAGCACAACCCCACAACCGAGTCCAGGATAATTCAATATATCCCCACAATTGTTTCTCGATACCATTAGTCGCCATTCAGAGTCGCACTCGAGTTGTCTGACAGGGCTAGAGTCAAGCTCAACCTTCCAAAGAGTACGCTTTGGCCCCGAAAGAGCTACGCCAAACTGATGCTGAAATTGCCGCCCAACTGCCCTGAGGACTGTGGCACCACTGTCACGGGTAAGAACCAGTAGCCATCTCTCGCAAACTGAGTCTCCCCGCCTTCAATTTCCACAGCTTCTTCCCACCGTTGATTTCTAATTCTCCCAGAGAAGTACTCAGTCGCGATGGCGAATCTCACATATAGCCCTAATTGATTCCACGGGTTTCACTGGTAGCAGATTTGAACGATGCTCGAGGGTCTTTGCGCCAAAATGGAGAGACAAACCGTTGGAGCTTATGGTAACTGTATATCTGAGGTGACATGTTGTTATCAGTTAACAATACTTTGGGGTAGCTTCACAGATAGTTGTAACGAATTACCCCAGCTTTTGATTCTATGAGAGGAAGAGTGTGTGAGTGTGTTGTCCTGCTGAAGCGTTTTAACTGCCGCCCCTCCACTGCCAAGGGCCAGTCCTTCCAACCATTTCTCTTGAGAGGGTAAAACGTTCCCCATACAAAGTTCGAGTTGAGTTCGAGACAACAAACAACTTTGTTATCTGAGCTGTTCGTTTCACTTCGAAGCCTGGTGGATTGGTGTGCTTACTCGGGTTTCATAGATGTACTGGCGTCGTGGTCATGCAGTGGGGTTTTCTGGTGCACTTGTTTCACTAGGAGAGACTGCATGCAACAGGCACCTATGGACATTACACATTACCTCTTCTTGACCACAACATGTGGGGAAGTATTACTAACAAGGTGTTGATCTCTTGTGGGATGACTCTATTTCCATGCATCGGAAATCTGATATGGCCGAAGATTTCATGACTCTTGATCTCCATCCACTCCCCCACCCAACAGGAATGTGTTTCTCAAATAAAGATGACTCCAACACAATGTGGGTTTACTGAAATTAAGTCGCCCCCTAATTTTTTAAAGATGGGTCTTCTTCAAACACAACTTCGGTATCATGTGCACCATTTCAACATCACATCGTGAAGACCAGAAAAGTAAACTGCTCAGTGCTTCAGCAATCTGGCCCATATCAGTGTGCCAGTCACTCCAACAAACTGTGCGCCTTGAGGACCCCTTCTTCCTCAATAATTTGGTTATCCCCCCTTGTTTGATGGCATGTGCAGTCATTCACTTTCTCTCATGCATGTCACATTGTTTCACCAGTAATCCCCACAGGAACAAATCCCATCTTGGAAGTGGTGAAAACGGTTGACATCGCGCAGAACAATTAATCGCCCTACAATCTTTGAGATGAACTTGGTGGCAGTGTGACAGTCACCGCACACACGAAGGTTCTTGATGACATGGACGGGCGTCTCAGGGGGTGTGCTGATCAGGCCAAGAGCAATGGCCAGCTTCTCACTATGGTGGACAAGTGAATATTCCTTCTGCTCCTCCTCCACATCATGTAGTACAAAGCTTGTGTCAGGCACATACCCAGCTTCCTTCATATGCCCAGACAATCTCTGCAGCTCAGCATGGATTTCCTCAATTTGTGGATGCAATCTATCATCTACAAGGAATTTATTCACCCGGTTGTTGATCTCAATGAAGCTGCATCCTTGCTCTTTTCTCACACCTCTGTCCTTCATCAATTTTCTCACCTTTGCCTTATCATCCCACCTGCCAGCTGCAGCATAGATGTTAGATAGCAGCACATAAATTGCAGCTTGCTCTGGGTGCCACTTGAGAAGGCATTTAGCTGCATGTTCCGCTAGCTCCACATGACCATGAATTCTGCAGGCACCAAGCAAGGCCCCCCACACAGAAGCACCTGGTTCGACTGGCATTTTGTTAATAAAATCCTCTGCCACATCCAATTGTCCTGCACGGCCAAGAATGTCTACCATGCAGCCAAAGTGCTCCTCTGTAGGAATTAGGCCATGATCTCGAGTCATGGAATCAAAGTAGTGACAACCTTCATCTACTAGGCCCACATGGCTACATGCAGAGAGAAGAGATACAAAGGTGATAGCATCTGGTTGCAAGAATTCCTGTTGCATTTGTTCAAAGAGTTGGATGGCCTCCCTGCCACACCCATGGTGAGCATATCCTGCAATCATAGTGTTCCATGAGAACAAATCTTGTTGGGTCATTTTGTCAAACAATTGATGTGCAATCTTTATGCTCCCGCATTTGCCATACATATCAACAAGGGTATTCTCCAGAATGATATCTGGCACAATTCCACTTTTGCTGATTCCAGCATGGACATCTTTGCCCGTTGCCAGGGCTCCCAGACTGGCACACTGTTTGAGAATGCAATTATATGTGACCATGTCAGGCGTCACCCCTTCCTGTATCATTTGCTCGTAGATCTCAAAAACCTCCCCACCACACCCATGCTGAGCGTATCCTGCAATCATGGCATTCCATGACACCACATTCCGTTTAGCCATTTTGTCGAAGACTATACGTGCATCCCTTATGCTCCCACATTTAGCATACATGTCGACAAGGGCAGTCTCCAGAATTGTCTCTGGAGCACTTCCGGTTTTGATAATATCAGCATGGACAGCTTTGCCGTTTTCTAAAGTTCCTAGGCTGGCACACACATTAAGAATACAAATGAATGTGACTGTGTCAGGGGCAAAATCTTCCTGTTGCATTTGCTTGTAGATCTCGAAAGCCTCCCCGGCGCAACGATGCTGAGCATATCCTGCAATCATGGCATTCCATGACACCACATTGCGGTTGGTCATATTGTCAAAAACTTGACGCGCATCTTCTATGCTCCCGCATTTGGCATACATATCAGCCAGCGCAGTCTCCAGAATCATATCTGGCCCAATTCCAGCTTTGATAATGTCAGCATGGACCTGTTTCCCTTTTTCCAGGGCTCCTAGGCGGGCACACGCATTGAGAACACAAACAAATGTGACCTTGTCGGGCATCATCCCTCCCCATTGCATTTGCTCATAGATCTCCAAAGCCTCCCTACCGCAGCCATGCTTGGCATATCCTGCCATCATTATAGTCCACGTAAACAGATTTCGTTCAGGCATTTTGTCGAACACTTGCCGTGCATCCATCAGACTCCCGCACTTGGAATACATGTTGATTAGAGTGTTGAGTAGAAAGATGTTTGGCTTGAATCCACTTTTGATGATGTATGCATGCACCTGCTTTCCCTTTATTAGGTCTTTCATGTTGATGCACTCCTGCAAGACACAGACATAAGTTTTGCAGTCTGTCCACATGTCCCATCGGTGCAAAGTATTCTGCACTTTTTCCAGTCGTCCAGCCTTACATTGTGTACTCACATGCTCACACGTGCCAAGAGAGTCCTCGTTGACTCCTGGCCTCGATCTTCTTTCTAAGGGGGTGGCAGTCACAATGGTGGACATGGTAACCCTGCCGCCAGTCTGCCCAACAACAATCTGTAGCTGATTCAGCCCTACCATCCTGCATGACTTGCAGCTCTTAGATACAATTGCAAATATATCTCAGAGCTCTCAGATACTTAATCAAAAGATCTCTTCATGAGGACAGCATCCTTGCTACATACTTCAGGGGTTGCAAACCTATATTTCTTATCTACTTCGAAGAAAAACTGAACAATTCTTCATATTTGAGTTTGAAACCAAAATACCTGTTGTATTCTAGGGCCAGCTCCCCATGGTGCACAAGGACATTAGGACTACCACCACATTGTGGTCGTAGTAGTGTCATGGCAGCTAGCTCTCCAAGGAGGGTTGACCATCCCTCAATCCAAAGGACCTCTTTTGTGCATTTATCTCTTTAGTCTGCCGCTTTGGGACTTTTCTCTGAAAACCATTGGTTGCCAACTGAGGAACCATAGCTCAAGCACATCTTCCTGTAGACCAGATTGCAGACACAAAAGCACCGGTCATCTTTCAAAAATCACAGGTGCCAACATTGAATAATTATACCTCTGCTGTTACCTTTTAGAGAAAATTGTCATGAATTCAGGAGATAAATCCATGCACAAAACATCATCATGCGAGCTTTAGTCACACCACCTCCTGTCAAAAACTTTGGAGTCCGAAATGAAGGTAAAATCACCTTATCAAAGCTGTTGTCCCACCACTCTGAAGGGTATGACAGGAAATCCTGTTCTGTGCTCATTCTGGTCTGCATGCAACAACTGCGAGGACATGAGAACGTTCCAACTACATAAGAGGATACGTCACAGCAATTTTCAAAGGGAACAATCTATGCATTCATCTCCCTGACACTCCATCAGTTGATTGCCCTGCACTATTTGAGAAGGACATCACGACGCTGTAGCTCCTGCATTACGAAGTTAACTCACAATGCTTGCACTTCTAGGAACTTCCAGAGGACTTCAGTGGGTCATGTAGGGAGCCCGGATCTCACCAATTACAGACCAAAACGACACGCCAGAATGACAGTTGTTATTCCAATTGCGGCTCTACACTGCTCACACCACTCGGTGTCTCATCTGTGGTAACCAGCCCCCTGCGTTACCGAGTGAGCTCAACACTTTTTCAGCAACTTGCAGTGAATTTCCGTGGGCCCTTATGGAGCCTGGATGTCAGCAATTACAGACCCACAAAAAAACCCATAAATTATTCGTATTTACCTTTCTTCCGTTTCCATACAAGATGGGGAGGTGTCATATCCATCACTTGCAAGGGTGTCCAGCCCGGAAGACCCAAGGTGGATACCAATTGCAGTTTCACAGTCTCGCCCTTGAAGCTGTTGCATTATGTCAGGCATCCCGTCCATTTCCTCGGATGTACTCTGCCTGCAAGCTCAAAGTATGTTTACATGGACCTGAGAAGCTCCGGACTCGTCCTGGCCCTCCAAGGAAACTGCCTTCAGAGAAAGACGAGGAAGTGGAAGAACTGAGAGTTTTTCACATCAAGTAATTCGACCGGGTATGTCCAGTCCTTCCAGTCGTCAACCGTTATGTACGAAAATACAATATTTGGACATACTGTACATATGTTAGTAGTCTCAGTCTCGTATGTTGGGGACCCGAATGCCCTCTAGCTTCTGGGAGCTCGAGAGTGTGCAGAAATCGCAGCTATGGCAATGGCCCTCCTCGCCTATCTCGAGAAATTTGTGAAATGAATTTTGGTTCTCCTCCTCGTGATCTTGCAGTTCCCCAATTTTTCAAGCTTTTACAAAAAGGCCCAGAATTTGGAGAGTGAATCTAAAACTTCGTCCTTCCTTTTCTTCCATCGCAGCTCTGTGCATTCAAGTTGCTAGAAGACCAGTACCTGGCGATGATGTCAGCTATAGAACAATCTTGACCGGGTTCCCCTTTAAGATGAGA
This sequence comes from Takakia lepidozioides, assembly GCA_030704615.1. Classification (NCBI taxonomy): domain Eukaryota; kingdom Viridiplantae; phylum Streptophyta; class Takakiopsida; order Takakiales; family Takakiaceae; genus Takakia; species Takakia lepidozioides. The sequence goes on from CM060733.1 coordinate 38,050,443, forward strand.
GACACGGTCCTCTGATAGCAATGCTGTGAAGGACATGGCGATTGCACTGGCTGCAATCTGGTCGAGAGAGAGAGCTCGATTGGTATCTCGTGCGCAGCCTCACTGGGTTGATGAAAGATTGTAGTAATTGGTTGTACGTGTAGATTGTGAATTCAGAGGCACGGGCCGGAGAATTGGCCCTACCGAATTGGAGGACGACGGAGGGCTTTGTCCGCCATATGTTAGTGCCTGGGTGTTGAGGTGGGATCGTATATGAATGTGCGAGATTTTCGGAGCACGTGGTGGCAGACCAATGTTGAGAGATTGGGAGGTTCATCTCTCTAGTGCTTTTTGCAAAGGACAAATGAATTGTTGGCCATGGTGCCTGCAAACCTTTCCGCCATGCCTTCAGCTGTCCTCTCTCAAGCCAAGGGAGGTGGAAGGAAAGATGGAGGGTCGTCTACCTCAGGGTTGTCTGGAACTCCAGCGACCTCAGCTGCATCCATGAGCTCCGGGTCTGCTGGGGACGACCCATTATCTACCTCCCCTACGGTAATCGCTTCCCTCTGCTACTCGAAGTGCAGCTTTGGTATTCAAGTTTTTGCTCGAATTTAGGTGTTGAAGTCTGCGAATAAGGAGTATTTTTTTCAAGTTTGTGACTTTGATACTCAGGATTAGAAATAGAACAACGTGCCAGGGCAGCCAAAGCTAACTGAGCCAACAAAACCACTGGCAGCTTTTCGGAAAAGACACTTGCAGCAGATCTTGTACATTGGAACCTATCACATTTTAGGCCTTTTAAGTAACATGCCTGAGTTTCACTCTGTAAATTGCGTTGCAAGTGTGACGTGATTGATCGAGCTTTTGTTATCTCACAAGAGCGACGCAAGAGAGATTAGACTCTTAGACTCTTGTTATCTTTGACGTTTCTTCTGTGGGATGCGAAAGGGATTTTTGATCTGTGTACTGTGGGCGGGCAGTCTTTTCTCCCCAAAATCTCAAAGGGATCCACCCAAGCTGAGACTCAAAAGGAGGATGCTCGAACACCTTTGAATTTTCTGTAAGTCTGCCCCCAGAGGAACTTTTCAAGTATCTCTGTCCAGACTTTTGCTTCACCTAGTCACTTTGTCTATGATTCTACAGGTGGTCAGTGTGCTTTGTCCTCTTTGTGCACACCACACACATGCACTTTTGATAGTTGGCGATGACCTTTCCTTCTGGGAACCCTCTCAGAGCCAATTTCAGGCACAACACCTTCACCTAGTCACTTGTGTGTATGATTCTGGAGGTGGGCAGTAGGTGTTGCCCTGCATGTGCAGAAAGAGCAAGATGTACTTATTGATAGTTTGGTAATTCTTTCTGTCTAAGGATAGTCCTGCAGAATGCTAAGTGGCAGTTGTAGGGCTTTCAGTCACAAGGGTCTAAGAGGAGAGAGGGAGATGCTGGCTGGCCGGCATTTCCTGTTTCACAAGTTAGTGATCAAGGTTTTTGGGTTATAAAGTTTGATCGGGGATCCAGAAAAGAGAGAGGGAGAAAGAGAAAGAAGAAAGAGAGACATGTATTATGCCCATGGGAGGCTCAAGAGCCTTAGGGATACACGTAGAATAACGCAGTAGAACCATAGAGACCCCACACAGAGATTGTACTCATAAGACGTTGTTGCCGTAGCCTTGTGGCCATTGACCCCACACAGAGAGAGACATAGAATGGTGGGGAGTAAGCGATCGCCAGATTAAAAGACTCGATGATTTCATGGGGATCAATGCACTGTTTATGATACAGTAAAATGGTAATGCACCCTTGCCTCTTTTGTCCTCTCTTGTGAACCCAGATATTCTGAGCCAGGAAAGGGCTCAGCAGTAGAACAATGGAAGAAGTTGGCCAGGAAGACAGAGATAGAATTGCATGTGGAAAAAGATCAGCATCAAGCTAGTCGCGTGAGAGATTGCGAGATTATTGAGCACCTCAATCACAGGTCAGTCCCTCTTTATATGTGTGTGTGTGTGTGTGTGTATATAAGTCCATGTGCGTGCACCACTCTGAATCACTACTTAACTTTTGAGTAGCATTTCCTCAGTAGCCTATCTCCCCTCCACTGACATCTTTAGACCCGAAAGGCGTATGGTACCAGAAGTTCCAAGTGAATGCACCCACAGACTAATGGCATACCAAAGACGTTGGTTGTGCAGATTCTACCCCAAAGATATGGTCTAATTCGGTAGCAGTCACAAAATTGATCCATCCTCTGACCCCCAATATGTCCACAGGTCTGACACTGCCATCACAGTGTCTAGGAAGTGCATGAAGGAAAAAAGAGAGGTAGAGAAGTAAGAGAAGAAAGAAAGAAGACGAGTTTGACATCCAAAAATTTACTGAGTACACTGCTCAACGTATAGAATGATGAGAGAATGACCTTTGTTACAGAGTGAATTTTTTTCCTTTGGTTATTGTCTCTCACTTCCTTACCTCAGCTTGCAGCAGGTAGCCCAGTGGATAGGCCATCTGGCTTTCTAGGTGGTCTTTTACCCAAATTCTACGTCCACTCAGTTGCAGGCAGCCACTGCGTCACCTCATTGGGCACTGGAGCTTCCAAGTCTCCTAGGGGAAGCATTTGGCAAAATCTGGCCTGTTCACACTGTTAATGGCCACTAAAAAGTGCCCCTCGTACAGCAGGAAGCAGCCTTAACAGGTCAAGGAATACATGCCGATTCCAGCCGCCATCATTCTTTTCCCTTTAAAAAAAAATTCATAAACCAGTTGACATTGTCCACGAGATCAGGATAGAAGCTTTGGAAGGAGCAGCTCAAGAGAGGGGGACTGCACTTGTCAATCAACTCAAGAAGATTAAACAGTTGCGAAATGATCTAGATTCTACTAGCAAGGTAATTCTGTTAGAGTGAGGTGTTCATTTGTGACCTGTTAAATGTTCAAAACTATGTTGGTCAGATTATTTTGCATTGCCACCCCTGCTGCTCTCTCTCTGAAGTTTGAGAACCCGAGGTGCCTGGTACCTGCATGAGACTTATTTTTGTGGTATCTTGTTATTCTACTTTGTTGCATGGGCCTAATGTCCCCCTGTATACGTTAAAAGGTCTCTCGCTCCCTCTCTTGATGGAAGTTTTATATGTTCGTTTCTTTCTTCTTCCTCCTCCCATGCCTTTGGGCCTCCTATGGACAATGATGTTTTCTTCTTTTTTGTATCGCAAAAGTCAGAATCAGTTGAAACAAGCCTCCCTGGCTTTTACTCTCTTCCTGTACACCCCTTCTGTTCCCTGTCCAAAGGCTGAACCAAAAACACAAATAACATTACCTCTGGATCTTGCAATGACTGCTGTTGTATACTACATACCAAGTAGGTCGCCAGTAAGGCAGGCCAGGAGGATGGATATGTGCCCTTTGACCTCTCCCTGCATACATTGCCTGTACGTATGATTAAGGGCTTAGAGTGGGTTTCACCCAGCCTGATTGTGATATCAGCATGCAAAAGCAGGGGTTGTCATGTCCAAAGTTTGCCTGCCAACCCTTTCTCAGGTCTATCTATTGAAAAAACACAAATGCCTGCAGGGGACCTTGGCTTCTGGGTTCCCCAGATGAGGAGCCGAGAAAGGGAACAGCAGTGTGTACTGGAGCCTGGATCCTCATGGCTGGTGGCACAGTACATACACGCCCCAATCCCCAAACTTCTTGCTGATCCAGCCAATTCTGGCACCAGCAAGAGAAAGGGGTTGGGCATGGAAATCGGCCAGTAGTCCCTGCAGGGTTCTAACCCGCCTGGGGCGGCACGGGTAATCATGATGTACTAGTTGGACGAGAGAGTGAGACATTCCAGAGGTGCAGCATCTAGCAGCACCCTGAATTGGGTGAATTTGTCACTCCAATTTGTTCTTACTAGAGCTCTATCCGGAGAGGTTGTTAATCTAATTCTGGTCAACAGGACAATTGCACCCCGAGAAATTGGCTGTAAGGTCTTGCTTGTAGGGAATGCATTGGATGTCTGCTGCGAATTTCTTAACAGGTCTAGGTAACTTATCAGCCAATTTTAGCGACCTTGTCTTCGTGATGGTAAGGTGGGTGGTGTCAACAGTTTCATATCACAGCTCAAGTGTCCTTACATGGTGAATTCATCCTTGAAACCACTTCTGACTTATGTATGACATGCAAAGGTTTGAGTGCAGAATTTTGAGAGGAAGGTAGCGAAACTTCAAGGCCAATCAGACCAGATGCAACAGAAGCTTTCGATGGTGATGGGAGAGAGTGAACAAAAGGTGAGCCCTCTGCTTTTTACACTGGGCATGGAGGAGATAATTTCATATTCAGGACCAACCCCTATATAAGCTTGCATTGGGTCATTCAGGAGGAAGTACTCCGACAGGTTGGAAGTGAAATCTGGAGGTATAAATCGATCACATTATATGAGGCCTAAAGGTAAGGACTTACTACTAGGTAAAGAGGGACGACTAACTAACTCCCAAGTTCAGCCAGAGGTTGGAACTTCCACCAGTGTCTGACTATATGATGGGGAGGTAAGATGGAACACTGATGTTCTCTGACGCTTAGCATATGGTATGTAGAACATTCTGCGTCCCCATATTTTAGGGGCTTTCAGATGCCTGTTGACCTTTCTAAACAGGGCTTGACGAAATGATTACTTGATTTGTGATGGGGTCTGACAGATTTTGAAGCTGAAACAAGAGTTAGAGTATTCTAACGCATGCACAGAAGTTCTAAAAGATTGAGGAAATCTGTTTGTACATAGAGGTATCTTCAGAGAGTATTTACCAGCCTGATGCGGCTGATAGAGAGGATGATCCCACTGGCGAGGAAAGTAATGGTGGCCGGCCACAGCTGAAAGGGTGGGCAAGGTATAATAGTGGTATCCGTGCGTCCCCAGGTCCAGTGGAGGGCCCTTCAGGTCTCCTTCTGTCAGGGTCAAGGTGGAGAATGGAACAATCCACAAAGAAAAAAAGCCCAGGAGAAGTTTCAGAGAGTGGGGTGTTGTTGGATGAGATCGTGAAGAGGAAAGGAGGTCCAAGATTTTGCAGCACCAGCCTGCTCAAATGTGGGCCTGTCGTACTTGAGACGTCTCGCAGCGTATCTGCATGAGGCATTACATCTAGACAATCCGTTCATCAATAATTGTTGTTGTTGGGCTGCTTGTTTGTGGGCCCCATTTTCTTTCTTGTATCCTGCTTTCTCTTGTCCTGTAACAATATGAAGTACCATTTCCATTCATTTCATATCTCTCTGTGGTTCTACTATGTTTTCCAGCCTGTTGCCCATGGGCCCTCAGGACCCTCAGTGAGCATCAAAAAGTGTCTTTCTTTCCTTTTTCTTTCTTGTACTAAGGTATTTTCTTCTTCTCTCAAGCTTTCTTGCTTTTCTCTTCTCAAGGCTTTGGCAAGCCCTCGCAATGAACCCCAGAGCAGCTTCAGTTGATGCTTTATTTGAGCGTCTGTGGGTGTTGTAAATGAATAATGTTATCTATTGGCCAGATTCTGGTTGTTGACCTCAGTACTGGTGAGACAACACCCCACCTAGTGTAAAGGCAATGTGTGGTTTATTAAAATTGACAAGTAGATCCTGCACCTATACATCTGTGAGGCAAGTTTCATACAGAGGTATCCCTTTGTGGACTTTTATAGGTTTGCATCAAATTATAGACACGAGTTATGTGTTCTATGTGATATTCACATACAGGAGAATGGCTTTTGTCCCTTTGAGGGAATAATCTCTGACCAGATCTATCCAACTACAGTTTGGTGAGAACGGGTTTGGTAGATGATGGGGAAAAGAAGTCTATGTGAACCAGATCGGTGATATCTAGTAACAGAGTGGAATCTAATGGAAACTATGGCAGACACAGTTGTCAAGGGAAAAAGATGCCAGGATCAAGGGACTGGTGCAAGAAGCAGGTTTATTCAAGAAAAGGTCCAAGGAAGCTACCTGCAGTAAAGATGAGATAGGGGGGTTTCTGCAAATGGTGATGGCAGATCGTGATACTGCTCAGGTGACTTCTCTCTCTGTCTCTCTCTCTCTCTCTCTCCCCCCTCTCCCTGTCCTCTAGGAAGCCTATTGACATTGGTGGACTTGATACGGGAGTACAATAATGTCTCTGTGACTAAATGCCGGCCTTGTGACCTCGTGTCCTTGTTTGTTTCGACCTGAAGCGCTTTGCTTCAGGTAAGGTAGTGCATTGGATTTAGTTGGAAAGCTTGGGGCCTTTCCCTCTTTAGAATATGCCTACACGGGCCATTCCCTGCAACTCCCTGGAGTGTGATCTCTGAATGGTAACAAGCGGACTCCTACCGCTTGGGGGCAGCCCCCCCGCCCAAATTGGGCAGTCGTATGCTCTGTCTAGCATACTCGGCACTTGGGCTCGGGTTGGTTCCTGTGCTTAAACTTATAGCCTGCGAGAACAATCAAAATTTTAGCTCCTATCAACATCAACACTCCTCAGGGTGATCCCTGGGAATTGGTTACTTATCCCAAATCTAGGGCTTCATGTGTAGTTTTTGGGGTGAATCCCAGGATGGACGATGTGTCCTTTAAAACTACATGCTCTAGCTTAGGCTTGGATTTCATGGCTAATGGTACCATCTCGAGACTTGATAACAGGGGTACGTTGAAGGTTGCAATGACCAAAAGTGCTTCTAATAGAGTCCCACATCAATTCAATCTCAAAGAAGTTCGTCCCTTGACTGGCTGGAGAGCGGTCTTAGACATTGGTGATTCAATGGGGCGCTCTAGGAAGACAACCAAGGGCAACGACTTCAACTTGAGAGTTTCTAATCGGTTTGATGCTCTGGATGAGGTTGAATCCAAACAGCCAGAAGGACAAGATGCCCCTAAGTGTACGGAACCTGAACGTCCTGAATCTGAAGGATTTGGTACTCTGAATGGTTTACCAATCCTCAAGGTTTACACAAGACGAACTAATTCTATACACGGGGTAATTGCCCCAAGCCGTCAGATGGACAATCTGTCCCTAAGTGTGCAGAGCCTGAACGTCATGTAACTGAAGGATTTGGTACTCTAAATGGTTTACCAATCCTCAAAGTCTACACAAGACGAGCAAAATCTATACACGGGGTAATTGTCCCCAAGCAGTCTGACGGACAATCTGCCCCTATGTGTGCGGGAGCCTGTGCGTGGTGTAACTGAAAGATTTGGTACCCTGAATGGTTTACCAATTCCCAAAGTTTACACAAGAAGAGCAAAATCTACACATGGGGTAACTGTCCCCCCTTTGCAGAACGGTTGGCCGTCCAGGAGCAATCACAAGCTACCTAGACGACAAACAATTCACATGCAAAGGGCTGGCTTGCGGCTGGCCACTTTCAACTTCTCAGGGTTGACCAACCAAAGGAAACAACTCGAAGTGGGACAAGTTCTTTGGACTAATGATATTCATATCTGTGCTGGGCAAGAAACATGGGAAACGTCGGATAAACTGGTTGGAGATGTCAATGGTTATAAATGGGCAGGTAAGATGTGTACTCTCAAGGCAGCCTCTGCCAAACGCGGTCAAAAAGGGGTTGGATTCTTTGTCCGTGATTTCTTGTTTGACAATTGTGAAATTATCAACAAGGGTTTGAGGTACGAGCATAGTATCTGGCTAAAACTGAATCTGAAGGGCGGCATGAGTACAAAGGACCTCTTTGTGGGTTGTGTTTACATGCCCACAGAGGGGACCCTTAGTGCTGACGCAGACAAAGCCTTCGAAGATGTAAAGCTGGACTGTGCTTTGTTCCTTGCCAAAGGTCAGGTGGTACTATTGGGGGACTTCAATGCCCGGGTGGGCAAAGGGATCCATCAGGACGATATCATTGGACCTTTTGGTGAGGACGAGCTGAATTCTAATGGCGGACGGTTAATTAACTGTCTAGAAGAGCTTCAGCTTTTGACCTTGAATAACAGGACAAGAGGTGACCAAGTGCAGTGGACTCGTGAGAAATCCCAAACTGGGGAACGTTCCATTGTGGACTATATCATAATGGACAAAATTTTGTTCCCCCAGTGTGCCAATGTGTTGATCGACAGAACTGATATTGGTACCTCTGACCACTTCCTGGTTTGGACTGAGATCAAAAGGTGTTTTCCCACCACCAAGAGGTGAGACGTACCACATTCGGAAGTGGCGCATAGAAAAATTCCACAATGAGGAGGTCAAGGCTGAGTACGTCCAGGCTACGGTCAGCAAGTACAAGCGCTGAAGACTACTAAAGGTGCAGTGGTGACTTCATCGGTTGACATTGTCAAAACCTTTGAAACTCACTACAGTATCCTTGGCAGAACTTCTAGGTCTAACAGTGAGGGGTCTTCTGCTGAATGGAGGGACACAGTTGGAAAAACTGTTCCTATGATTCAAAACAGCCCTGATGAACTGGAGTATATTTCAATGGCTTATAATGCTCCCATTAGTTCTTCTGAGATTGTGGAAGCAATTGAACATTTAAATGGATATAAAGCTGGTGGACCTGATGGTATTGTCAACGAGCTTATCAAGCACGGTGGCGATCCCATGATAGAGGCCCTAGTTCTCCTCTTTAACCTTATCTGGAAGACTGAAATGATCCCCTTTCGCTGGCGACAGGGGGTCATTGTCAATCTATACAAGAAGGGTGACAGAGAAGAACCGGGGAACTACCATGGCATCATGCTCCTCAATGCTGTTGGCAAGACATTCTGCAGAGTTATAAGTACTCGTCTCGAGGTTGATCTGGAGTCCAGAGGTTGTTTCCACGAAGGCCAAGCTGGCTTTCGGCGAAACAGGGGCTGTGTGGATCATATCTTCACTCTAAGCCAGATTATCCAGGGAAGGAAAAAAGAAGGGAAACCCACTTATGTCTTTTTCCTGGATGTCAAAAAGGCTTATGACACAGTGTGGAGGGATGGCCTATGGTTCCGCCTCTGGTCTTGTGGGATCAAGGGAAAGATGTGGAGAGTTGTCCACAACTTGTATGCTCACACCAAAAGCTGTGTCACTGTTAATGGACAGAAGTCCAACTTCTTTGACATAGACCAAGGTGTAGCTCAAGGATGTACTCTCTCCCCTCTGCTCTTCAATGTTTTCATCAATCAACTCCTCGAGGATGTGGAAAGTGAGGGATTTGGGTTAAGGGTGGGTGATACCACCATACCAGCCCTTATGTTTGCGGATGACTTCGCAGGCATAGGGGAGACTCCAACCAATCTCCAGGAGTTGATTGATTGCGTGAAGAGATACTTTGATCTTTGGGGGCTAGAGGCTAATGTCAGCAAATGTGCAGTGGTAGCATTCAACGACAGAGGAGAGGGAGGAAGTGATCTTAAGTGGCAGTGGGGTAGCCAAGAGATCCCGGTCCTCCCTTCCTACACTTACCTGGGCGTTGAGTTTTCCTCCAATTGTAATTGGGATGTACATATCCGGAAAGTTGTTCAAACTGGCAAGGGCAAAGCTCTGGGGCTCACTAAATTTTTCCACTGCAGAGGGGTCAACTCTGAGGTTAAGAAAACCATGCTTTGTCGCGTTATTAGACCTGCCTTGGAGTACGGATCTGCTATATGGGTTGACAACTCCAACCAGGCTAAGTCTCTAGAATCCATTCAAGTGGGGGTGCTTAAGGAGTGTATGTCAGCATGCTCCAAAACAGCCAATGTGGCTGTTCGGGGTGAGTTTGGCATTCCGTCCTTAAGCTCCCAACGAGATGAATTCAAGGTCAGATGGTGGGGTCAGCTGCAACATATGCCCAACACCAGATATCCTAAGTTAATCGACTCTATATCTTGGAAACAGGACCGCCCTGTCAAACAGGCTAAGTCCTGGCAGAAGAGAGTAGAAGAGATTCTCAAGGACCTGGACCTGGATCCGCAAGCCTTGACCCTGCTGGATAAATCTGACTTAGAGGCTGTAGTGTCCTCAGCCATGTCTGTTGCCATGAGATTGTCTGATGAAAATGAAGTTAGGCAGAAAACTTCCCTGAACTTGTTTCCAGTCAGTGACATGGGGGAGGACATCTTGGGGTCCCCTCAAGGGCCTACCCACTCTCGGCACTAGACTGAAATTTAAACTCAGGGCAGGAAGCCTACCTTTGAACAGCAAACAGAAGCAGAGAGGAAAGGGAGAGTGCAATTGCCCGCTGTGTGGGCAATCTGAAGACAGTATTCACTTTCTGATACACTGTCCGGGGTTCTCTCACCAAAGAGACGCTCTCTTCAAATCTATTAAGGGAATTGTGCCTGTACCCCTGTTTACCAACTTTGACAGTCTCGAGGCTGAGCCAAAAGCCCAGGCCCTCCTGAGGCCTAGTTTTTGGGCAAATCACACACAGCAGATTGATGCTTGTGTGAAGGGATTTCTAGAGGATATCTGGAAAACCCGGATTAATTCTTTATATGGAGGTAAGTCTTACTACCAACGTCAGCCCCTGACAGAGGTAGGTTCTGTCCCTTTTGTTCCCGCTCAAACTGGGCACAGGGTCAATGGCCACAAGGCTACGGCAAACAACGTCTTATGAGTACAATCTATCAAGGGAATTGTGCCTGTTCCCCTGTTTAACAATTATGAAAGTCTCGAGGCTGAGCCAAAAGCCCAGGCCCTCCTGAGGCCTAGTTTTTGGGCAAATCACACACAGCAGATTGATGCTTGTGTGAAGGGATTTCTAGAGGATATCTGGAAAACCCGGATTAATTCTATATATGATGGTAAGTCACACTATCAACGTCAGCCCCTGACAGAGGTAGGTTCTGTCCCTTTTGTTCCTGCTCAAACTGGGCGCGGGGTCAATGGCCACAAGGCTACGGCAAACAACGTCTTATGAGTACAATCTCTCTCTCTCCCTGTGGGTTCCCGCTCAAACTGGGCGCGGGGTCAATGGCCACAAGGCTACGGCAAACAACGTCGCATGAGTACAATCTCTCCCTGTGGGCTGACTAACTAAAGGAAACAATTTGAAGTGGGACAAGTTCTTCAAGTTAATGGCATTCACAGTTGACAGTGTCTGCAAAGGGTGGTGTAAAGGGAGTGGGGTTCTTTGTCCATGATTTCCTTTGTGACAATTGTGAAATCATCAACAAGGAACTTCAGCACAAACCCAGTATTTCTACAACAGGATGACGTCATTGGTGTTTCTGGCGAGGATGAGCATAATTCCAACGGCAAGCGACTTATCAATCGCCTGGAAGAGCTTCAGCTTTTGACCTTGAACAATAGGTTAAAAGAAGACCCTTTGCAGTGGACTCGTGAACAGCCCAAACTTGGGGCCTGTCCATTGTGCATTATATCTTAGTGGATAAGGGTTGTTTCCTCAGTGTCCCAAAGTGTTGGTTGATAGATCCCATATTGGTACTTCTGACAACTTTCTTGTCTGGACTGAGATCAAAAGGTGTATTCTTGTGAAACGTTCAATTTGAAAGTGGCACATAGAAATATTCAGGAGGGAAGAGGTCAAGATAGAATATGTCGAGGCCTTCAAGAGGCTCTCCCACCCTTTATCCAATCACTCCAAGATCTCCCCTCTTGAGAAGTGAGGTTGAAAGAGCTGTGGACTCCTGGGAGATTTCGTCACGTATGTGGCTGACATGATCATTGGAAAGGAAACTAATTGTATGCAGAAGAGCAGTGAATTGGTGGACCAATGAGATCATCACCGACAAACGGGCACTTTATAGGCAATGCTGTAAATTCAAAACATGACAGATAGCTGTGCTCTAGATATTACCAGCTGCAAAAAGATGTAAATTAGCTAGTAAAGGCTCAGAAGAAAATTTATTGGGGTAATGATAAAGATTATGGTTGCCTTATAGCATTTGTACCGGCTGAAAATGGTCCAGCAAGTACACGCTTTAAGGAATAACAAGGGTGCAGTGGTGACTTCTGGTTGAGGTGTGAAAACCCTTGAAACGCACTACAGCCTTCTAACTCTAATGGTGAGAGGTTTTTCTAAAGAATGGAAGGATACATTAGAAAGAACTTTTCCTGCGATCCAAGACAGCCTGACGATACAACACGGTCGTTGGTTCTTCTGAAATTGCTGAAGCAATAGAACATCTAAAGGCTATAAAGCTGGTGGGTATGATGGCATTCTCAACGAGGTAATTTGCCGTCCTCTTTCACCTTATTTGGAAGACTGAAATGATACCCCTTCGCTGGAGAGAGTTCAATCTCTATAAGATTGTACTCATAAGACGTTGTTTGCCGTAGCCTTGTGGCCATTGACCCCGCACCCAGTTTGAGCGGGAACAAAAGGGACAGAACCTACCTCTGTCAGGGGCTGACGTTGGTAGTAAGACTTACCTTCATATATAGAATTAATCCGGGTTTTCCAGATATCCTCTAGAAATCCCTTCACACAAGCATCTCAATCTCTATGAGAAAGGGACACAGAAGAGCCTGGGAACTACATGGCATCGCACTTTCGTAGTGCAGGCGGCAAGCTGTTCTGTAGGATAATAAGCACCTATCTCAAGGTTGATTTGGAGTCTAGAATTTTTTTAGGTCAGGCGGGCTTCTGGAGAAATAGGGGCTGCATCAACCACATCTTTACCCTAAGCCAGACTATTCAGTGGAGGAATAAAGAAGGAAACCCCACCTTTGTCTTCTTCCTGGATGCACCAAACACATGTATAACTCACCTGGCCCCTGAACATAGGAGTGGGATAACAGAAGACTCCTATCTGTCGTAGATTAAGACTCGTGCCAAAGCAGGCATAACTTGTGGTGTCAGTTAATACCGAAGGGCTACTGCCTTCCATTTGAAAAAGGACACCTTCTAACGGCCATAACCGGGGCAACACGGTTGCCCAAACCTCCCCCAAGGACTTAGGATAGAAGGAGACTTAGAGCAAGGCTTTAGCCTGTCAGGGCCCTTCTCTCAAGACGGTCCGACTGGCAGTGCAGTTGCTGCCACATCTGTCACATCCATGAAGGTTGGGATAAAGTAGAAGTGTCATTCTTAAATCAACAATCAATGCCTTATAATCAGTTTGTTGTTGGCTGCTAGCAGTGGCTATGGCAAGATTTTTCCCTCAAGTGTAGTTAGCAAGTCTTAGGGGGAAACAATCAATTGGGACATGGTTATTTCCTCACTTTCCCTCTACTGATCACACCAAGTTAAAATTGGCAGTTTCGGTTGAAGGAACTGGAAGATGCACTGATGCACCTTGAAGGTATGGAGAATGAGCTTGCAAAAGTCGCATCACAACCATGGCCGGAACCCAAGGACATGCTCGGAGGCCTTATTGTTTACAATCCAGTAAAGTTTGCTGTTAAGTGGCAATATACACAACCCCCACTGCCCAACCAGGACGACAAACATCCATATCTACTTAGACGAAAATCTGCAGCATGTGTTCCAGAGAGCACTAAATTTTCCCCTTTCAAGTCGGGGGCATCCTGCAGAGAGAGGAAAAGTGAAGCAAGCAAGGATACACAGAAGAAGCTACTTGACTTATTCCACAAAATCCAAGAATCAATTCAAACAATTCTGTTGAAGGTTGGATGTTCATCTTCTGAGGCCCTATGGAATGCATGTGTGCGGGTTTGAGAGAGCGAGTTTTTGCTGCACTTCAAATCATGTTTTGTTTTCTGGCCGCTATTAATCCCTGTCCTTGGTCCCTTTAGGCAATTTGTCACTGGCTGGTTGTGTGAGCTTGATCAAATCGCTGTCCCGAGTGTGGTCTTCGGCATTTCCTGGCTTGCCAAAGTTGTGATGAAGGTTTTTGGTTTATAAAGTTAGATCTGGGGTGCTTCCAGTTTCCTCCCTAAAAAGAATATTTGAAGAACAAGGTCTACTAGAGGCTGCATGGCCTATCAAACAAATTTAAGATCCAAATGAGATTATCGAAACCAGAGACTGAAAGCTGTAGTAGTCTAAGTTACCCTCTTAGATGCTTGCAAAGAGAACTTTTGCTCAGTAGAATACCCTCTGCACTGTATTGGAAAATGTGCTGCTTCTCCCATCATGTTCATAGTTGGGCAAGCTGTCTTTCAGTAGATATAAAGAGGGAGTTTGTGTTTCATTAGACTCTGCTTCATGCAGTTTTTTGGCTGTAGAATAAAGAGGGGTAGTCTCAGCAGGCAAAAGTGTCCACATGCAAGTTGCAAAGGGGTTTTCCTGAATTTACCTTGCTGATTTCTAGAAGGCATAGGTGTAAGTGATCACATTGTATGACTGTGCTCTCTCTTGCGCTGTATAGCTAAGGAGTTTGTGTGAAAGGCATCTGGCCCTTACATTTCATCAATTTATATACTGATTTATATGCTCATCCCATCACAAAGACTGCAGATGATTTTGATTGTGGAAGATAGACATAAGGTGGCCTCGTTTCTAGTCTTAATAACACTGCAACTATGCCAACTTTTACAACCGAGAATTGTTGTAGACTGAGCTACTTGCAATGCCATGATAATGTAAGCAGTGCCTTCAATTATGGTTCAGGCGACTGCAGCCAGCCAAGTAGCCACTAATATGAAAGTGGAGAAGGAATTCATTGCTGCCTCAGTTGTAGACATCAAAAAGGAGCTGCTAGGGGCCTCTCGACCCCCCCCTAGGACAGAGGATAAGAAGGTCTCTGGGAGTGCTAAAATGAGAAACGGGGAGCCAATTTGGAGGCGAGACAAAGAGGATGCATCAAAACTTCTAGCTGCAGTTCGAGAGCTTAAAGGCCAGGTTGAGGTGGGCATTGATTGTTTGAGGTCTTGAGGACTTCCCCTGGTTTGTGGGGTCATGATCTGTTCCTTTCCCTCTTGGGTAGTGGGCTTTGGAGGGCAAGACTTCCCCCTGTTTTATCTGAGAATATGGATATCTGTCTGAGTGAATGGAAAGCTTTTAGATACCATCACAGTTTAGGAACTGTAATGATTGTTCTCTACTCAAACTAGATATCACCTGGGTTTTTTGGATCTGGGGGTTTAAGTTTAAATTGAGCTTCCACAAGGTAGATATACTGGCCCACGCACTGAGGTGAGTAATTTAAGCTAATTTGAAGCATTCATGCCAATGGCAGTAGTATAAGTATTTCCTCCTGTTATAGTTTCAGTATGTATGTTATTTATCTGTAATCAGACTTCAAATACTTACCAGGATAACTGTTCTGAAACCTTCTAGAAGTTCTGAAGGTCAGTTGAGTAAAATTCAGAAAAATTCATGGGATTCCAAGTTGCAGCTCCGGTACTGAGATCCTCTAATGCAAAAGTGTTTCACAATCTCAGGCTCAGAAAGTTGAGAAGATGAGCTTGGAGGCCTCTCTCTCAAAAAAAGAGGCGAAGTTGGCTGAAGTGGAGAGCCTTGTTACTGAATTGCACGCGGAAAGGAGTGCTCTCTTAAGTTCCCTGAAGGCCATAAGTAGTTCTCTGGGACTTGAATTGCCAGGTGGCATTCAAAGAGAGGGTAATGCTTATCAGAAACCTGCCATATAAAGTACCATTTCATTTCATTTCTGTCCCTGGTAGATGCCTTTTACCTACAAGTGTCCAAGTGCTTAGCAGCTTACCTGCATAAGACACTCCTCCCTTTTGGCAACTAAAAATTTCTTGCATTCCCATTTCTTAGTAGAGGCCTTCTGGTTTGAAGATCGGAAGTGCCTTGCAGCCTACCTACTTGAGGCCCTTCATCTTAGGGCATCACTTGATGTATCCTCTCCCTCTGGATAACACAAGGTTCCTTCCCTTCTTTTTTCTTTTTGCCTCTATAGCTTTGTGGAGATTATTACTGTGTTTCATTTTTCTGTGGATGTCACAACTGTTCATTCTTTGTTTTTGTTTCTCTATTGATGGGTCCACAGGGCCACCGTGAAAGTACCATTTCTTAAAGTACCATTTCGTTTCATTTCATTTCTTTCTTCCTTCATTTCTTTCACGAACTCTTGTGTTTCCAGTTGTATTGAATGAATACATTACTTTATGTGTGGTCATGAGTTTGGTTTCTTGTAGGAGGAGGATATGTGGGGGTGTACGGTCTGTGAGATGAATTAAACTCTGAATGCTGGTTTGTTTGACTTTGTCCTATGGGCCATTGTGGCCTTCTGCAGACGATATAAAATGTCATCTCATTTCATTTCTTTCTTCTTTCACAACAGTTGACAGAGGAACTCCTAAATGACTTAGAATCTGCTCCTGATGGTCATCAACTCAACACCAATCAACCCGTCTGATCCAGTCTCAGTTCAGAAGTTGTACTTGCAAGAGATTTTGTTTTCCTTTGTGGATGATGGCAGCTTTGAATTGAGCTTTGTTTGGTGGGTCGGAATGTCAAAACTTTAACTTTGGACAGATGTACATTTTGTGCAAAGATTGAAATACTGTTATGGGTGCTGTAAGCAGGCCTGGTTAATGAAGGGATGCAGTATAAGGCAGAGGACCATAGCCCTTCTGTCCAGAAAATTCAGGTGTTGACCAAGGAGAGCGATGAAAGCAAAGCCTTGCTTTCCCAAGTACAAAATGAGCATGCTTCGTTGCAAAGAAATTTCTCCGACTTGAAGAGTCGTTTTGCAGAGATGAGAACGGCCATGGCAGAGGCAGAAAAAGAGAAGGAAATCCTAGAAAGGCGTTCAGTGGACCTACAAACACAGTTATCAGAAGCCAAAGGCATTACTGTGAATGTTATGAAAGAGAAAGAAATCCTTGAAAGGCAAATACGTGACCTACAAATTCACTTCAATGAATTCAAAACTTCATATGCAGCATTAGGACAAGAAAAAGAGTCAGCACAGCGAAGGTCCCTTGACTTACAAATGCTGCTGTCTGATGCCAAAACGGAGCTTGATCACTTACAAGGACAAAATCAACCATTTGAAAGGCGGCTGACAGAATTACAATCTCTTTATACTCAAAGTAATGCAACAGTAGCCAAAGTTCAGGAGGACAAAGAAATGATGGGAAGACAGATGCTTAGCATGAAGGCACTCTATAAGGCCATGGATGTGGTTCTTGGGCTTGGGGATACAGCGTTATCTAACAATCTGAAGAGTGCTCTGAGGAGTGAGTGTGGTGGTCAAGAGAGACTCCTTGAGAGGTTGATGCAGCAGAGAGAAGAGCTGGAAGCATGGAGGGAAGAAGTTCGCAAGGATAGAGAGGTGTCAGCTGCAGCATTGCAAGATATAATTGCCACGTTGGGTGGCACCGATCAGCAAAATCTCGGTGAGTACTTGTTTGGTGCATCATAGAAACTTAACCCCGCCATGAATGGAAAGAGGCTTGCAATGCACCCTACCCGTTACAGACAGAGCACATAACGAAGGAAGAAATCCAAAAGATACAGATTGTTCTTATAGAATGCTCTTTTCAAACATCGGCTAGTTGTGGGATTGCATACGCCAGGGTACGACACCTATACAAAGCTTTCCTAATCTGGATGAATTAATCGGTGGTACATGGGGTAGGTAATCAGCACCCAGCCTCCACAACAATTGTTGCAAGTGTGAAAGCGCTGAAAGCTGAGAAAGAGCAGTTGGAACAGGTCATTCAACAAAGCAATGCCCTTTGTGGTTTAGTTCAGCAAAGCATACAGTCTATTTGGGATCTTGTAGCAGATGGCCACGGCAGAGGTCAAAGTGGGAATGCTCTTGCTCAAGAGTATCCACTATTGGCAGGTGAGGAATCCACTACTTCATAGGAAGCTACTTAGACAAGTTGAGAAGTTGTGAAACACATAAGGGAGAGAAGAATGACATTTATTTCGTTTACTGGATGCTGGAAGGGCATGTGGAACTAAAGGAAACTTTGAATGAGATTTCAAGACTTAAAGAGAAAAAAAGGGGAAAGAACAAAATAGTACCTCTCCCACAGGGCAGAAGAGTCCCATTACCATTCTGTAAAAGGAAAGAAAGATAGCAACTTTATGACGTCAACAGATGAGTTGGTTTTACTACATCCAAGTAGAAACAGAAGGGGGAAAAAGGACAATGTTAAGTCCACAGCGGAAGACCTCATTTGGCCCACAAGAAGCCGAAGTGCCTAACAAACCTTTCCAAGATCAAAGCGAGACTGCAGATCACTGCTGAGCTTGCCTAACAATGCTGGGAGACAAAGTGCCTCGTGCATGTATGCTGTTAAACCTGTTCTGATCCTTATACCTGAAGGTTGCTGACAAAGTTTCTGAAAATACAGTAGTAAATTATCTGATCTCATAGTACCTCACTGGGCAGGAGCAAAGAATTGTGATTCTTTCTCCACCTGATCTAGGTTGCATATTGGACAGATATCCTTTTGAGGTGTTTCACCCCATCTACCTGTCTGGATCTGTGCATTGTCTTAACTGACTTTGAAATTGCCCAAACCCTCATGAGGGGCGAGCAACTAGGGCATGAGGATGTTAGTATCTCTGAAATTTGTAATAGGATCTTTGGAAAAATGGACCTTTCAGACCCCCACTCTCCCTTGGATCTTGATCAGCCTTTTCCTGTCCTGCCTTTGAGGAAAACGCCTTGGGGTCAATCAAAAGGTGGCATTGTTCCAGTATAGAGACCATGTGGGAAGACGGATTATCTGACTTGAGAACCAGCATCCAGCATCCCGTGACCCCTGCGTTGCTGATCTCTTAGTCACTGCAAAGCCCTGGCAGCCAATATTCTGGTAGCAACCTAAGTCTGTTGAGGTTTGCTCGACACCTCTCTGCTGGTCTGTCGGTCTGTTACCTACCCTGCCAGGGTCGGCATTTCATGGAGTGCCAAGGCCTTGACCAAGGGTTTTGGTTTATAGAAGAAAGGAAGGAAGGGAGGATGACCATGGGAGGCCCAAGGGGCCCACTGGACACTGGATGACCTTAATAACCTTAGAACCGAATTGTGACTGCAGGAGAATTCACCAGGGCAGTAGCAGAGGTGCCAGAACTGGTGAAACTAGTGGCGAATTTGAAGATGGAAAGAGACCATCTCATCACCAAGCTTGAAGCTGTAGAAAGTGATAGAGATGAAGTTCACACACGGCTACAGGCAGAGAAGCATGAGCTAACGCAGATCTATTCAGGCTCACAGCAGGAAGCCCAAACCCTGAAGAAACACCTTGACAGTGCACATTCTTTGCTTCTTGCTCCACCTGCACTCTCTCATGATGAGCTTTTGAAACAGGTGAGGTGCACCACTCCAGGCCATGGTCTACTGCATCAGTTCTATATTACATGCTATACATGCTAAGATCTAGCAAACAATTTGAGGAGACTGTAACCCCCCTACATCTATCTGTGTTGTTCTACTGGGTCCCATGCGCCCTCTGGGCCTCCAATGGATGTAATAATTATCTTTCTCTCGAGCAATAGTTTTTGTTTTTGGCTCTGGTTTTGTTTCCTCTCTCATGTTTTCTTCCATTTTGTCCCATAAGCTCTATGAGCTTTCCGCGGACATTATAAGCACCATTTCATGTCATTTCTCTGTGTAGGAACTTACCAAGTCCCTCAGAGCTTCAAATCTGCAAATCTCGAACTACCTTTCAGTTCATTTGAGCTTTCTGCAGATGTTATAAAGTACCATTTCATTTCATCCCCGTAGGTTAGGGTCCTCCACGAATAATTCTTTCTCTCTATCCTCACTCTGTTGTTAACAGTCCCCATGCACTCATATGTCAGAGACAGAGTATAACTGGAGCGTCGACTTCAGAGGAAGGAGAGTCTCCATCGCACCCAATAATAAAAGGCATTGCTCTTATGAAGAGAGAGTCTGTCCTCCTCCAAGCAAAACATGCCACAGAGGAGCGAAAAGTCCACGAACTGAACCGCCAGGTTACAATACATCACAGAAAGAACGAAGATTTAGTTCGGCATATTACTGCAGCAGAAGGGAAAATCCGTGAGTTGAGCCAGCAATTAACCGCAGTTGAGGGTTGGGCGGAAAATTTCAGCAGACAGGCATCTGCAGTGGATGATCAAGCACAGATTCTTGCAATGCAGATGGCCGCAGCAGAAAGTGCACTGGAGAGTTTGTATGCATTGATATTCTCAGAGCCAAGGCCAACTCCTACACAGATGTCCGAAACTGCGAAGTCTAGCCTCAAGAGCACAGGCGGGGATCTCAGTGACAAGATAAAGGAAGTGCACAGTAAAGTAGAGGAGGTAATTTTCTCTGTTAAAGCATCTGTAAGTTGATCTTGGGCATGGATTGCCCAGTAAGTCATGCCTTTGTCTCTACATTTTTCGTTATAAAGTACCATTTCATTTCTTTCTGAAGCTACCATCTGCAGTCTCCACTGTATCGAGACTATCTTGGTCAGCCAATCTGTAGCATGCACTCACAAGCTGGGCCCTTAAGCAGTCAGTCTCATCTGCCAATCCAGTAAAGAAGACTGTCCAATTGCTCAAAACATGACATCATGCATATTTGGGTAATAGGTCCAAAAAGCAAAAGAGGCCGAGATACAGAGGCTTGCCAAGGCTGTGACCTCCTTGAAGTTGGAAATCGAGACCCTGGGCAGCAAAATGATTGAACAGGAAGGAAGTGCTGAGAAATCTAATTTGAAGGCCCAATATGTGGACAATTTGAAGAAAGAGGTCTTAAGGCTTGGAGGTATCAGATATTGACCCACTCAAGTCTAACCCCTTCATTAGTACAGGGATAGTTGAGTGTTCGTCATTTAGGGCCAAATTTGCATGCCAACCTACAGATTTGGATTGAACTGAAAATCTTTGTATAAACTACATGAGGTTTTCTACTACAGATCGTCAGATTTGTGTCTTAAGGAGTACTTACTCGGTTGATTGGGTGAAGTAATGATTGCGAATACAAAACTTTCCGCATCTAACGGAGGCTCAACTATATATATGTGCTCAGTTTTCGCTTGGAAGCAAGTGCTATGTTAGTGACAATGAACTCATATCTCTTGTCCATGCGAAGGGTTTGATTTGTTGGACGAGCGAGAGAGATTAAGGAGGGACGATGCTGCTGAACGGGTAAGATTGTTGATCTTGTGCCAAAAAGTTGCACTCTTCAGAACTACAGTTGCTAGGCGCACTGAGGGAGGAAACGACCTATCAATTGTTCGGAATTTTTGCGTTGTTGTCAAAAGCTCATTTCCTGATGTCCCTAGAATGGACAAGTGGCAAATGATCGTCTGCATCAATATGGTACTTTACTACTTGGATTTCAAGCAAGTGGGCATTCTTGGATTTTCAGGTTCACCTCGAGAATTCCAGGTAGGTGGCTGTGAATGATGGACAGAACTGTAGAATGCTACCATGAGACAAGTATGCCTTCCAGATTTCCCATTAAAATGCCTCCATCCAACAGGAAAAACCATACATTGTGAAAACACATCAAATGTGAGACCTCATTACCTTCCAATGTTGAATCAGAGATCTTCTGATTCCTTTTAAGTTGGGTCCAGGTAAGGGATATCATAAGCACAGCAGCTGTAGTGGAAAGAGGAACTATTCGACGGAGGAGTAGCGTCCCAGGGGTAAGTTGCTGTGCAATAGACGAGCTATTCTCTCATTTCGTTTGGTAATCTGATGTGGAACTTGCCTGTCCCTTCAGGCCTCCTGTGTACATCATACATTTCTTCTTCTTCCCTTTCTTCTTCTTCTCATTCTCCTCTCTCTTTCCTGTGTACGGAATAAATTTCTTTCCTTCTTTTTCGTTTTCTCTTCCATAAAAATATAGAGCTGTCCCAAGTCAAGACCATTGACAAACATATGCAGACGGCTGAGCCACTGAGCTTCGAACTATGACTTTCTTTCTACATCCAAGCAAGCACTACACAGCTGGAGAACTCCCAGTAAGAGTAGTTGTCCTCTTGCTTATATCTTTGGAAGTGTGTGCCCAGAGGAATGATCAAAGCCATGAATTTCCAGTCCCGGTGAATGTAATGAAGAAAGATTGGCTGCTCCAAAAGAATCTCACCCTGAAAAGAATAACTTGGGAGCCACAGTTGGGGCAGGTGAAATCCTCTGTGCCAGCCAGTCCATTGCTTAAGCTTGCCACATTTCAAGTGGATCTTCTAGTAAACAGCAAGGTCAGACCCTTCTGTGCTAACTTTTCCTTACCTGTACAACTTGGAGAGGGAGGGAATAGATTGTACTCATAAGACGTTGTTTGCCGTAGCCTTGTGGCCATTGACCCCGCGCCCAGTTTGAGCGGGAACAAAAGGGACAGAACCTACCTCTGTCAGGGGCTGACGTTGGTAGTAAGACTTACCTCCATATAAAGAATTAATCCGGGTTTTCCAGATATCCTCTAGAAATCCCTTCACACAAGCATCAATCTGCTGTGTGTGATTTGCCCAAAAACTAGGCCTCAGGAGGGCCTGGGCTTTTGGCTCAGCCTCGAGACTTTCAAAGTTGGTAAACAGGGGTACAGGCACAATTCCCTTAATAGATTTGAAGAGAGCGTCTCTTTGGTGAGAGAACCCCGGACAGTGTATCAGAAAATGAATACTGTCTTCAGATTGCCCACACAACGGGCAATTGCACTCCCCTTTCCTCTCTGCTTCTGTTTGCTGTTCAAAGGTAGGCTTCCTGCCCTGAGTTTAAATTTCAGTCTAGTGCCGAGAGTGGGTAGACCCTTGAGGTCATCCAAGATGTCCTCCCCCATGTCACAGACTGGAAACAAGTTCAGGGAAGTTTTCTGCCTAACTTCATTTTCATCAGACAATCTCATGGCAACAGACATGGCTGAGGACACTACAGCCTCTAAGTCAGATTTATCCAGCAGGGTCAAGACTTGCGGATCCAGGTCCAGGTCCTTGAGGATCTCTTCTACTCTCTTCTGCCAGGACTTAGCCTGTTTGACAGGGCGGTCCTGTTTCCAAGATATAGAGTCGATTAATTTAGGATATCTGGTGTTGGGCATATGTTGCAGCTGACCCCACCATCTGACCTTGAATTCATCTCGTCGGGAGCTTAAGGACGGAATGCCAAACTCACCCCGAACAGCCACATTGGCTGTTTTGGAGCATGCTGACATACACTCCTTAAGCACCCCACTTGAATGGATTCTAGAGACTTAGCCTGGTTGGAGTTATCAACCCATATAGCAGATCCGTACTCCAAGGCAGGTCTAATAACGCGGGAGGGAATAGAGAAGGGGGAGAGGGGTGTGTACTTGTTTGATTTTTTTTTGTTGTAGCCTTCTGATGTATTCTTGCAACCAGTCTAAAAAGTCGGGGAAGTGGGCTTGGGGGGATGAAGAAAGAGAAGAGTGGCTTGCCAGCCAGCCAGGCTTGCTTCAGTATTTGGCACGTACCTCCATAGAGAGAGACAAGAGAGTTGGGGCTGGATATGTGATCATTGTTTAGCTTTTGTGTTGCTTATCTTTGATTTATCAATGGAACCAGGCATGGGATATGAGTGGTAATGTCAAAGGTAATCTTGTCCACTCAACTCCAGAGACATATATATGGCAAAGTTGATTGGTCGTCTTTTCAGGTGTTTTACCTTCTGCTGAGGGGAGTAGAATGTTTACTTCATACGTGCTGCTGTAAATGTGGAACTGCCATAGGTCTCTTACAGCCAACAATGTGCTGGTACAAACTTCAGCTTCTAGATCATGTTAGACACAAGCTGAAAGTATTGGAGGGAGAGAGATTGAGAGAAAATGTCCCTGTCAAATTGACCATAAGTAGGAGCTCACTTCCAAAGTAAATATTCTCTTTGGGTGTGTGCCTCAACTGAGCACTAAAATAGTTAAGTATATCCTGCTGACCCAATCTCCTTCATCTTAACTGACCTCTCGTATCTGTGGAAATCAGGTGTATCAACCCCTCGAAGTTGGGGGCAACCTCGGTGGGATATGCCAGGCGGCTGTCCACTATTTCCGGGTTGATGCCCAACAGGGTGGCATCACTTTTGAGAATGCAACACTCCCTGGATCCCAGTCTTCCAATCTGCTCATTGACTTGGTTCTCTCTCGCCACAGCTTGCTGTGCTGGCTCACTTTCTTTTCTGCAATGGTTATAAAGGAGTACTGGTTGTTCATTTTACTCAAGAGTGTGTAACGACGTGACTGCCATTGTGCAGATGCTTTTGCCTGTTGATGCAAAGAAATCATATGAGACAAAGGCAGGTGATATCCTTGGACTTCACATACGGGTAACTCCGCTCCCCCTACAGTGTTGTTATGTACAACTAAGCGAATTGGTTCCTACGATTTTCTATGCATTTGATATTATATATATCTGAGTTTTGGGTCTGTGCAGAGACCATTGTCTTCCATGGAATCAATGAGTAACATGGAGAGTTGGTTTGCAGATGATGCAGGAACAAGCCACCCGTGAAGTTTTGTATAACAACAGTGTCGTCCACACTGATGAGGTTTCTCCTTACTTGTCTTCGCCCAGCTTACCTTCTCTCCTTTATCCATCTCCAGTCCGCGTTGTGAGACTGCAGATTTGGATGTCATTGACTGAGAGAGCTACAGCAGTTCCAGACTGAGATTGTCACCTAACCAACGCTTGTGTAAGGGCTTTCTAGAGGAAATATGGAAAGCCCAAACAAATTGTTTATATCAATGTTAAGTCCCACTACTGGAGTGAGCCCCTTGCTGGAGGTGTCAAGGCTATAGCCCTTGCACGGCACTCTGAGAACAGAAAGGGACGGGTAGCTCAGTGGTAGAGCACCCCACCGGAATGGGGGAGGTCCTAGGTTCAATCCCAAGCCCGACCATACGCCAGTGGTTTTCCAACATGGTATCAGAGTCAAGGTTGGGGCGGTGGTCAGAATGGGTGGGCATCAGCTATAAGGGCTATGCCTTGAGGGGGAGTGTTGGAGGTGTCAAGGCTATAGCCCTTGCACGGCACTGTGAGAACAGAAAGGGACGGGTAGCTCAGTGGTAGAGCACCCCACCGGAATGGGGGAGGTCCTAGGTTCAATCCCTAGCCCGACCATACGCCAGTGGTTTTCCAACACCCCTCACAAAGGTAGTGTCTGTTTGCTCTTGTTCTTCCCAAACTGGGCACAGGGTCTATGGCCACGAAGCTATGGCTTAATAGTACATTCTCTCACACTCTATCTATCCCTCCTGCAAGAAGATATGGGCCTCTGAGTACCGTGTACCTCCCTTGTACCAACGCTGCACTGAGTGAATTGCCAACCCAGAACCTGAAAACACAACATCGAGGGACGAATCCAAAAACAATCAGTCGAGTAAAACAGCATCTACCTCCCCAGACACGTAAACTGCCACCACTAGTATGAATACAATATACTTGCATTAAGTGGAGAATAAGAGAACGCGTGGTCGATACAGGTGTTGGAGGCAATTCATGGACAACCAATTGACAGTTTCTCCCTTTGGCCTGATCTTGTTAGTAGCTGGCGCTGGGAACGCACATCCAAAAATAGGTGTGTGTCTGCCACCTGTGACTGGCCTGGATTTAAACTGGGTGGATGTTGAAGCTGTAATTTTTGCCACCATGATGGGGACTGTGCCCTTGCTGCATCCCTCCATTTACCAGTTGATTCATAATTGTCTAAGGCACCATCCAGTTGCCAACGCTGTTGCCTGTGAGAGAGAGGTGACCACCCAACTGAAAGGAGATATATCCATGGCCATAAGGCTACAGCATCTATGCAATGACAAAGAAAATACTTCATGATTGCATTTCCAGCTGCACCCTGAATTGGCAGCTCAGCTGTACAGAAAGTGCCCAGTAGGTTTGTAAGCTCTGCAACAACTGCAAGCAAGATGACGCCAAAAGATGACAGCATGCAATGTACCTTGCAGGTGGAGTTTGGTGTGTGTGAGGTGGCGTTTTCTATTCAAGAACATCTTCCCCGACCTCAGCGAGGCCCTCCAAACGCTGTGCATCACTGGCCCCATGCGCCCACGACAGAGCTCAGTGAGTCAGCAGCAACTGGAGAAGCAAAGCCAACCAGTGGCCTAGTAAGTAGGCATTGTGGACTCACATTTCAAATAATATTTAATAAATTGAAATTGGGACAAATCCGCCGCCGAAGTTGGTAAGGTGAGGGAGGATAAATTACCTAGTAGAGGTAGAAAAAGGTTCCAAAACAATTCAATGGTGGTTTACAATATCGGTTCTGAAAAATGCAGGGGGTGTTTGTTAGGAGCAGTTCATCCTCACAAAGCACTGCCTGAAAATGGGCTAGATTACGTCGCTCTGCCCGGGCAATTCTGGATTCCCAGGGGCAATCTCATAATCCGATCAGGGGCAGAAGAAATATTTTAGTGGGCTTCATGCGCCTCTCAGATCCAGGAAAGTCAAGAATTTTTCTTACATATAACACACCTTTTGGGACATGGTTTGCTTAGGAGCAAATGAGGTCTAGAAGGTCAAAAAATGCAGGGCAGCAAAAAATCTCACAAAGAATATTGCAATTCATCCGACATTTTCTAGGGATGCCCAACACCTTGTTTCATATATTGTGGGGAAATCTCAATTTGTTTGGATGAAATCTATTGGGTATTGCATTGTGAGATGAAAGAGCTCCCTCTCAAACAATGGGTGGTTGGGTTCCCTTACTTGAGAAGCCAATAAGCGGTATCTGCTAGCCACACTAAACTATACACACAAAAATGGACACAATCCGGTGTACTCCATAACAAACTCTCGAACTACTTCTGGCACTCCAAAGCAGCTACTGACGCCTAAATCAAACAGACACTTAAATTCCGATACGCACAATATATGGGACATCAACGTAAACACATATTCTGGCCACGCCTCTTCCCATCCCCGCACTGCCCCCTCTGTTCTCATACCCACCAGGAACGCGGACACCTGGCCACACCTTCTTAGCCAATGTACACATCCGGTCATCCATGCGCTTCGTATAACCCGCCATAACCAAGCAGTCTGGCACATCCATAAACTCCTCCTCCATCGCGCCGAGACAAGATGGTTCTCGCTAATCAATGCTGGTACTTACCAAGGATGACCCCCAGACCACACCGTCCCCCACTGGATTCTCCCTTGTACTTGCTCCCACCCCCCGTGCACCTGCCCCACCAGACTATGCCCAGACATCTTGCTTGTACATGGCCTACCCCTAAACTCCCCCCCCCCACCCACCGCTCCAACCCCAAACCTCACCATCTACTTTATTGAATTTACATACTGCCATGATCGATATCCCGCTGATTCAACGCTAGACAAACGGCTTAAATACTCGCCACTTATCCTTGCGATTCGACATAAGGGCTGGGTCACTGGCCCTTTGACGGTTATCACGGCTGGCACTCGAGGAGGCATTCATAATGCCAGTATCGATGCACTACACTCTAACTTCAAACTCCCGATCCTCTCCATTCATAAATGTTTCAAAGCAACACACCTCACAACCCTCCGCTCCCTCATAGCCATTATTACTAACAAACGTAAACTTGAATCTAACCCTTCTCTGGCTCCCGGGATACCTCAGGTACCCTAGGTACCCTAGGTACCCCAGGTACCGTTGCTCCTCTAGACTCCTAGTGTCCTATGGACACCTTTTTTGAGAGGGCCCACCCCCGAGAGGGGGCAGTAGCCGTGAGGCGAAGTGGCTCTTAGTTACGTCAGCTTTGGCCGGAGTCTTCTCTCTCTCTCTCTCTCTCTCGGTGGTTGGGCTTTGCCGCCCTCTGGTGTGGCTGGCTACCTGTTGCCCCAACTGAAAACTTGGGCACTTTACAACAACGTTTGGATGACATAAAGAAAATTCCCCAAATACCTAGAAGAGAAAGAGTCATAGAAAATGTTAGATATTTTGCCAGATCCATAGTACTGAAAGTCTTTTTGAAAGCCAGCTCGGTTTCAAGTCAGGCATACGCCGGTTCTGTAGCCAAACAATATCGCTTTGTATGGCAAGGACGATACGAACTGGAATTGGAACGATCGCCCCATAGTAGGGAGCAATGGAGCTAGTAATGAGTAACAATTCCGTCAGTATGGCAACTCTACATAATCAGTTACTGATAGCACCAAAAAACAAATGCATACACCGTCTCAAAGACGATTAGTAAATAATGGTCCAATTCAATGACGAATTGCTGAAAAAGAAATATGTATATTTTTTTTTCCAGGTCTAAGTTGAGTCCGGCCTTTTGTCAAAGTTTGGCGACTTTTCCATATGCCCAAATAGATTATTCGCGTTAGTACTTATCTGTCAGTTGGTAACAAAATTGTCCACTATACAAGTAGTGTAATAAACAACTCTGTTACCACACGTCCAAGCAAGCTAAAGGGTACATTATCTATCCATGTCGTGCGCCATTGTTAATTAACGGGACACAGTATAGTGGGACATCTCAATGTTGAGGTGATGAGTGGCCTACATGGAAGATGTCATGTGATGGTTTTGTTTTTCTAAAGAAAATAGGAACGGAGGCCCTAAAAATCATATCAAGGGAGTCGATGAAAAAATAAACCATAAACCCCATGCCAATGCCCTAAACCAGCCCAACCCAACAAGCTCACTAATGAAAGCTTGAAACCTTGTCAACGTAGCATAAGGATGGTTTTTCAAAGTAGTCATTGTCTTGACTTCATATTGCACATTTTATGCGCCAGGTGAGACAAGAGAGAGAGATATGACTCCGTCCGGAGCACCAAAAGATTCACTTCACCTTGCGGCTAGGGGCGCGGTCTATCAAGTGATGCGTCAAAAATGGGATTGTGCCTTTAGGTGACATTGTCCAAAGCATCTCAATTAACACGAGAATTATAAATCTCTGTATTTGTAATTATTTCAACTACATACTATCCTATTATTTTACTTTACTTTTAAAAAAACGGATGGAGGCCCTACAATCATATTGAAATTGATCATGGAAAAAAACAACCATGAGTGAGGCAAACGAGGCTTACATTGAGATAGCACCAAAGTCACTAAATGCAAGCTCTAAAACAAACAACAAGTTCACTGTTATACAACAGTAAACAATGCATGGAAATAAAACTAGGATGAGCCTTTCAGCTCTTCAACTTCTAAATCAAAAGCCAAAAAGTGTAACGCAAGAGAGGCGCAAGAGAAAGCTACGCTTGCTAAAAACGCACAATATGGAACTACATTGTCCTTAATCAAGAAGCTAAGAACAAGCAAGAATGAAGTTTGATAGGTAGAACGCAAATAGCTAGCAAGGAAATCCACAAGAAATAAAGATATGAGTATAGGTTATCCACAATATAGCAACCTTGTGGATCTTGCAGCTGCCACATTGTGCAAGGGAAGAGTCACAATTTTGGACAATCCATAATCGTGCCGAAGAAGCATGGGGGACAAAGAGGGAGAGACAAAAAAATGTATGAGATGGAAAAATGCAGCTTTTGTGTAGAGCAGTGCTAGCTATTCATTAAAATGAGCATCCGCGTGGAACACGAAGCGTCTTAGATAACACAACCAGTTGCATGATAGACTAGAATTCATCGATAGTTGTCAGTGATACAAGACATTGTCATCAGGTGGCTAGAGGGGAATTTGTGCCGCATTGAAGAAGCCTAGTCCATTTGACCAGCTCTTCTCTGTTTGCGTGATTGGAGGGGGAACAAGAGTGGTGGATCCACTCCGAGACCCCACGCGTGATCAAATACAGTGGGCTCGCTCATCGTGGCTCTTTTGGTTTAAGATGAAACCCTTGGTGGAGTTGCCTTTTGACCCTGGGGAATGGTCTTTGGCCTGGGAATGTTCCATTCTCTTAAAAGAGTTATCCGTAAAGTAATCCCGAGTTTGGTGCCCTGTTTGGATCCGAGTTACGGGTTTCATCCTGAGTTTGAGTTAATCCGTAAAGTGCAGAAAACTGGGCACGAAGTCAGAAAATTTGGCACCAAATCGTAAACTGGGGATGAGGGCAACGGCTGCTTCCTCTGACGATTGAGTGTTAGTGTAGTCCAATTCATCCTCGCAGTCCGCCACAGGTTAACACAAAGTTGCCCCCAAACCCTGTAAACGAAACAACCTGCAGCTGAGAGAAGAAGTCACCAAAACCCACCTGAGGACCAAAATGCATGAGTCTGAAAAGAAAGAAAACACCAGCCGCTGGCCACGATTCCCCACCGCGCGCACTCCAATCTGCAAACGAGCACACCCAAATGGACAAAAAACGTGCTCCAACGATGCGCGACCTTCCTCCAGAAGCTTGCTATGGCGCAAGCTTGTGAGCTCTGACTCTCTTGGCCTTGACGACAAACAAAACTCGGCACCAAACTCCTTTCACCCCCATTTTCATGGTCCTGGCAGTTTGGTCCCGTGTTTTTTTCTAGTCGTACCGCTTGATCCCGTGTTTTGAGTTTCATGCCGAGTTTTGGCTAAACTCGGGGTTCTCATGCCGAGTTTAGGACCCTTTACGGATAACTCTTTTAAGTACTCTGCAAAATTGGGGTACACTCTATCTCTTGGGCTGCCAATTCCAACTGCTAAATGGGCAGCCAAATGGTTGCATATCATGCCTTTCCAGGAGAATTGGGAAGCAATGGGGAAACATATCTGGCCCCCCCAACGGACTGCCAAGATCTCTGCTTTCTTGTGGAAAATTGGAAACAAAATTCTTCTGGTGGGGTCTTCCTTTGACCATCAATCTGACTGTATCACTTGCAGTGGGGGATTGGTTGAATCCTTGGAGCATTGTTTGTTCACTTGCAGTTTTGCTGTTTGTATTTGGTCCCGGGTCAGGGCATTATACCTTTGCTTGGAAGGCTGTTGATGCATCCAGTATCTCTCTCCACCTTCTTAACATCCAACAGGGCAGATCTGGTCCAAATGTGCTATATGGGCTTGCCTTCTCTCCCTCTCTCTATGGCATATCTGGAAATCTCGATGTGCTAAGGTGTACTCTAACACTGCCCCTTCCATTCAAGCTTCCTTGCAAGCAATCTTCTTTAGTATGCTAACTGAATGTCACAACGCATGGGAGGTATTGGTTGTAGCTCTACTCAGATGTTCTGAAACAAATCGTGGCAAGCTCATCAGGAACTTTGACTCCTCCTAGGGCTGGCGAGGGATCTTTTGCACTGGTTATTCCGACAGGGGCACAACCTGGGCCTCTTGCCTTCCCGCTTCCTAGTGCATCCCCTAATCACTGGCCTTCTCCGGCGGATCGTGGGGAAGACATCAACTGACGCCACCGCAAGCTTAGAAGCTCCAAGACTCGGGCTCATTTGGACTTTGAGGCTCCGAATGCTAATCGTTGAATTTGTTCTGATTAGGTTCTGAGCTTCTTGTGGTGTTGCTTGGTTTGTAAATGCTACTGTTGCTCTTACTCGCTTCTGGTAGTCCTCTACCATGATTACTTGCTGGGTTACAGATGCTTGTTTAGATCTGTGAACACTGTGGTCCTGAAGTGGCATGGCTGTGTGTCCTTATGGCCTCGAGATTATTTTTCCTCGATTTAATTTGATTAAAAGGGCCTCCGTTCCCTTTCTTTAAAAACAATTAAAAAAATAAGTCGTAAATTATCTCAAATACTATTGTAATACGGTTTAAAATACGATTATACATTGGCAGATACGTATTATACTTGAGTCCAGATCAGCTGAAATAAAAATCAATTGACCCAAAAAAAAAGACAGAAAAGGTAGCGAGGTGAGGGAAAGGTACTTCCTACGTAGTGCGAGAGAGGGAGGGGGGGAGAGGGCATGATCCAGGCAGCACCCTGTTATGGCGCTCGGCCACCGCCGACCCTTACGTGGTCCAGCTGACGTACCGCTTGCCCTCCCCTCCTTGCCTTGAGCAGCACACCAGTACAGCTGCACATCTCCATCCACCAGTGACTTTATCCAGGAAGAGCCCTCGGTGTGCTTCTATTTTGCACACAGTCTCGATTCTTCAGTCCTACTTAGCAGCTGCTGTAAAGTCTGAAAAAGCAAGTGGATTTGATCACCTGCTGTGGACATGGAGGATCCGAAAAGGTTTAGATCTACATGGCTGGGTATTGCTGCTATTTTTGCTCGGCCGTCTTGCTGCCTGAGTGCCATGTCTGGCAGTGAGTGGTGACGCGGGGGGGCTCTCCCTAGGCAGTGACTGAGAGCTGAGAACTGTTACGGACAAAGTAGGACAGGTTTTACTGTGGGAGTGTTGTTCTCCACTGGCATTATGTTCCTCGCTGATACGAGCTCTGGTCTTTCGTTTTCTTGTGAGGACTTCTTCCTATTCGGAGCTGTCGTTTTAGATAAGGATTTCGAAGATGGAGCATTTGCTTAAGGTTTCCTCGGCACATCCTGACAACCCTAAATCCATACTGGGTCGGTGTACTGGTTGGCTTCAGACTTTGTGACGAGGAATCAAGGGTGTGAAGAATCCAAACTATCAGCTGGGAAGTTCTTGGGTGGGAAAAGTAGCGAGATTCTGAGTGTATGAGTGATTTCAAGACAAGTGATGGACGCAGCTCGGGGGTGGCCATTAGCGGAACTGGGTCCACTGCCCGTTGGATCGTTGGTGTCTTCAAGTGGAAGCCCTATGAGCCTCTCTCTTCTTTTGCAACGGAGTCTGAACTGGAATGAGAGGCTCCACGGCGGTGGCAAGCTGTTGTATACTTGAGTGCAGCTTTAGCGCAAGATGACGAACTCCTAGTTAGTATCTAGGCGAGTGGATGTCAGCCTGGACATGCTCGATTTATTGCAGGCATCTCCAGACTTACAGTCTGGAAACATGTTCACAGCTTCTGGCGAGAGCGAGGATTCATCTGATTCTCATGGGTACCCAATGGCGGCAACAACTGAGAGGAGACAAGAAGTCGTTCGGAATACAGTTTTAGAAGATCGAGAAGGCTTGCTTCCCTTCTTGAGGGGTCAAGAAAACTGGATGCGGCGAACCACAAGTGATAGGCAGGTCTCCAAACCTTTGGAGCCAGAGTCAAATGAAGTTCAGGCTCCTAATGACGTCAGAATGAGGGAGAAGAGCAACCTAGGTCCTCGGGATAGACCAGAGTTGAGCAGAGAAAATGAGGCACAGGATGGTACTCGGATGATTGACTCTCTGGCCTTGGAAGATGCCGCGGCACTGGCCCCTGTTCATGCGTCTCGGACAACTTACGGGCCAGCTTTTTCCCGGACCACAAATTTCAAGCAGCTCAACTTGCTGCAATCGCTTGGCCAAGCAGTTGTGTGCACTGATATTGGAGGCAACATCACTTACTGGTAGGCAGTCTCTTGAATTTCTTATGGTACTTGGGATTGTGGTGTTATTAGAGGATAAGCTAAGACTTTTACCTGACCAACAAATTCTGAATGATGTCTCCGAACTTTAGGGGAGTGGAGGTGTATTCTTGTGGGCTTCATAGGGGGGATAAATTTCATGGTGTCACATCATGTCCGTGTCACAGTGGGAGGGTTGTACGTTTGATGTGTGCTCCAGAAAGTGAATGGAGACGAAGGAGTTGTAGAGTGAACATTTGAGAATGGTGCCATGTGTGTAGGAGCGGTGACTTCATTGTATAGTGTTTGACGAAGTGACTGTCTGAAGTTATGATACGGACCCTTGATTTGGTGCAGGAATCGGGCAGCTGAGTCCTTGTACCAATGGAAGGCAGAGGAGGTGATAGGAAAAAACATAGTGGATCTTCTAATCCCCCCAAAACTAAGGCAGGGGTCAGTTGAGATTGTTGCACGAGTGGTTCAGGGTGAATCGTGGTCTGGACAGTACCCTTGCCTTCGGAGGGATGGAGTTATATTGAACACTGCGGTTACCAAAACACCCATTGTTGATGACAATCAGAATATTGTAGGTATAATAGGAATTTGTATAGATGTTGGTGCAATTTATGCTCCAAATAAAGGTATCATGAAAAGAAGCTTCTCAGATGAAGGGCTTGGCAGTGCAGTTGTGGAGGATGTCCTAGGCTCACAATTGAAGTGTGAATCAATTGAGGTGCCCCCACAGACTGCTGATGAAGAGTCAGGAGGGAGAAACTTATTGGTGAGTACATCGAGGAGAAATTGAGGGGGTTGAGATTTTCCTTGACCTACAATGCTGCATTTTGGTTTGTTCAAGGTTTACTTCATTACAAGTTCTCGTTGTCAATGATCTACGATTTTTGTTCTATTAAGTCGTTGGAGAGACCTGAGCCTTAATCATTTTGACCATGTAGGAATTATCAGCTAAACTTTGACTTTGCTTCCTGCTTAATTTTGTATGCAATGAACCCATAATTGTGGGCATGGGAGGTCAGCAACTCTTTTGGAGTTTGTTGTGGGATTGAATCATGATGACGGAGCACAATTTTGAGTGTTGGAAGTGATTGGTTTGGCAACAGAAACTGGGGCGGAGCTCAGTTCAACAGCTGTTGCGGAAGCTTCACATTGGTGGGGGCAATCGATGGGAAGACGATGATTCTGCCAACCCCCGGCAGGTACCCGAAAGGCAAATTTCTTGGGATTCTGAACAAGACGGTGCCGGTGAGTTGTTGCCTGAAACTGGACGAGGTTCACATGGGTCCCAAAGCTTGGTGCAGAATGACGGATTGTCAGGCACTGATCCAAGTAGTGCTGACAGAGTTTCTCTTCCCCTTGTGATGGTTGGTCATGGAGCTGGGCCCTACATGATGGGAAGAGATGCGGGGATTGAGGACCCTGCTGATCAAGTTTCAGCTTTTGGAGGATTTCAGGTCTATTTCACTTAACTATGACTCTGTCTCTGTCTCACACATTTGTCTACTCCTGTACACAGCACATTTGTAAGGCAGAGTGCTAGAGCTGCAGTGCTGGAATCAACCACATGCTTTCCAATATGATGGCAACACTGTATGTTTTCTTTCTGGATTGTATTGGCTTTCCTGAACCCTATGGTAATTTCTGGTGACTCTCATAAACCTACTGGTGGTGGAAAGTGCATGTCATGGGATGGTCTATGTGGACATCTCTCTGTCTTCCACACACATATGGAGACATGCCAATCATTTGGCTGGCATTATTTTGGAGACTGTGTTTGTTTCGAAAGTGTGAGGGGGAAGTGAACTAACCAGACAATGCAGGTCCTAATATACTGTTTAAATGATTATAACAAAACAGTTAGATTCACCAGATCAGCAAGTCGATGGAGTGAAGATTGTGGATTCGGATTGACGGCAGGGTTGCACTCATGACCTTTCGAGGGATACATGTCCAACAATTTGCACCAACAATACAGTATTTTTTACTATGCTTATGTGCCAATCGACAAATAAATGAAGGGTGTCATTCAAAATACATGAACATGTATTGTTACAGGTCTAGGTCCAGTTCAAGATTCATGTAGGTATAAGAGCAGAAGGCATAGTGAAACGGCGTCATTAGATTTGTTTCCTCATTTCAGGTACTTTCTAGGACGTCAAGCGGGAGCGCAGCTGGGTCTGTAACAGGTAGCCCTGTGGTAGCATCGGTTCAGGGAAGTTCTGCAGAGAGTAACTCATTTGGAGTGGCCTCTTGGACTGGGCCTGGGGGTGGGATCAACTTCCAGCAAGCCGAAGAAGACTTCCAACTTCAGCTAGCCCTTGCCTTGAGGGTTGCAGCAGAGGCTGCGGCAGTCGATGACCCAGATTTGTCAGCCAACACAAGGGGTCCTCATGGAAGCACTCGGTTGATGCCAGGTATCAGCCGGGTAGAGGCTACTGCGTACCGATATTGGGTGAGTAGTGAATGAGGCGAACTTGAGTTTGAAATCATTGGTTCAGATTGGTGACTCGCCCTTTTTAAAGATGTTCATCCTAATGACTGCATTTCTGGACCACCTTTCAGTTCGTAGGAAGGTGTAATGTATTGTCTTTGAATTTTATGCGCTGACTGTCTATTTAGGTGTTGACTGTCTATTGAGGTGTTGGCGAGTAGCAGTCTTAGAACCGGAGAAGAGTTGTTTGGTAGAGTGAAAAAAGTCCTTCGCACCTCATTAACTAGGTGGGAGGTATAGATAGAGCAGGGTATGGCATGCCTCCGACAGCCACAGGGTGGTGGCAAGAAACGTATCTTCCGATCACTGAACTAGATATTTTCTGCACAGGTGAGCAACTGCCTCGGCTACGACGACCGTATCGAGGATGGCTTCTACGAAGTATGGGGGATGAGCCCGTATGTTTGGTCCATGTGCACGGATTCTAATGAGCTGGGGCGTATGCCTCCTTTGGAATCGCTCCGTTCTGTCAAGCCCGCAGAAGCCACTTTTGAGGTTGTCTTGGTAGACCGGCATGGAGATCCAGATCTGCGCGAACTCGAAGACAAGGCTGTGGGTCTTGCATATGATTCCCAGGAGGTATTGGACTTGGCAACCAGGTTGGCTCAAATGGTTGCATCTGTCATGGGGGGCCCTGCTGCTTCTGACAATGACTTGATGGAGGCATGGCATATTAGTACTTCCAAAATGACACAGCTTTTAAGCAGCATTGTACTACCTATTGGGATTCTTCGGGCTGGACTGGGAAGACATCGTGCCTTGCTCTTCAAGGTATGAATGTCTGCATACACATGTTTTCCTTCTTTCCTTCTATCTAGCACATCATCCAGGAAGTCCAGCTCTAGAAGCCGTGCAAGGTGGTCAGACATCGCACTAAAGTTAGTAGACAGTGAAAGTGGCACGTGGATATTGAACTCATTCAGATGTCAGTTTGTGATCAACCTCTTCTGTGATCACTTGTGTGCTTCTAAAAGAGCTGTGATGTGTTGGTGGCATATAGGATGAAAATGGTGAAATGTGTTTGTTCCCAGGTAATGGCAGATAGTGTTGGACTACCTTGTCGCCTTGTGCGTGGGAGCGCTTATTGCAGTAAAGAGGATGATGCAATGGTGGTTGTTAAGTGTGGTGATGACAGGTAGCTTTTCCCGCAATCTTGTCCATGAGAGTTGTTGGCATTAAGGAAAGGAGATTACAGCTTTGGGTACTGAAAACACCAGGTCCCTTGCAACCATTGATTCATATTGTTACCATGAAGTCAATCAGCTGTTCAGGTAGAAAGAAGTTATTTGGCTCCATGCATTTATAGAGGGGCTGGGTAGGTTAGCACCGTGCATTATGACCTTCCCGTAGCAACCTGTCAGTCAGTACTTACTGACAAGAATCATTTCCTTCAGGGAATGGATGGTGGATCTTCTTGCCAAGCCAGGGCTCATCATGGCCCCTGATGCTCGACTAGCTGCGCCACCCGCTGTAATTGCATCTCCGCTGCAGTTTGAGAGGCCTAGTCCATTTGCAGGTAGTAGCGTGTCAGTATTGGACTGGGCGCGAGGTGCAAGAGAGATTGGACACAGTGGAGGAGCCATAGGCAGTCGGCCCTGGGTTGCTGCTGAGCTTACTGCCAGCAGTGCTGTGTCAACAGTCCCTTTGAAGGCAGTGACTACTGAACCTATAAGGGTTGTGCCTGCAAGCTCTCCTGTTGCAGGAAATCCTCGCCCGTGGCGAGGGGGGATTCCATCACCACGTGGCCAGGTTTCTCCGCAACCACCCTTCGACTTCTCTCCATTGTTATTCGATGGTGCAGGGAGGAATACTTCTTTGCAGGAAGGCAGTGAAGGCTCTCCGAATGAAAGGGGAGGTGTGCAGGCTCCAGTTGGTTCTGGCGGGCAGTCAGAGAACGAAGACAGTGGCAGAGCCAATGGGAGGGGCCTATCAAGTAGCCAGGGCGACGATCCAAGCCAGTACTCGAGAGGGAGATTGGCGGAGCATGCAGTCGCATTTGCTAAAGAGTTTGAAATTCCCTGGGAAGACTTGATGATCGGAGAGCGGATAGGACAAGGTGTGTGATTTTTGGGTCCCTAGATATGCCTCTTCATAGATTCTCCTTTCAACAGAATCAGCTGTTCTTCCACCTGTTCTTTGTGTCAAAGAGACCACAAGGTTTTCCTGAAAAAGATTGAACGATGTAAGCAGATCTAACAATCTAGTGGAATTAACTGTTACCTTACTACTGCTACAATTTTAGCAAGAGTGGACAATGTATTTCCTAGACTTTGACTTTCCTTCATACTTTATATGTCTGAGTAGATAGCCATCTTTTTCTTGGCACAATCGCTAACAAAATGTGTATATGTCCAGCTCATGCTTCATGACTGAAATTTCCCCTTTAAATCTAGTGCATACTGCTACCGATGGGTGATGATGGTTGAGCCTCCAACTCATTAAAATTTTCTATTTCCAGCTCTATTGTTGCAAGTCCTAAGTTTGGCCTTTGTCAAGTACATCTGAAGTGGGTGGGTGATATACATGAAAGTTCTTACATTGTTCAGTAATGGATGCGTAATCGTGGTGTGATGAGTGGTGTTGCAGGCTCATATGGTAAGGTCTATCGCGCCGACTGGCAAGGCTCGGTGAGTGGCATAATTTCCAGCTTTTCTGAAGTTTTCGTAGTGTGTTGTTATCAAACTGGTTACGTCTTGGTCTATGCCTGTCTCTGGGTTTTTTTTCTTGTGTCAC
This sequence comes from Takakia lepidozioides, assembly GCA_030704615.1. Lineage (NCBI taxonomy): Eukaryota > Viridiplantae > Streptophyta > Takakiopsida > Takakiales > Takakiaceae > Takakia > Takakia lepidozioides. The sequence goes on from CM060733.1 coordinate 38,088,623, forward strand.
TTCTCTTGCTTTTTGTGTTACTTTGTCTCTTCTCTTTCTCTTGTCTCCACTGGTGCTGAAGCTCTATAGCCAGCTCCAGGAGTGTTTGTATCCCAGGATGAGGGATGCCAACCAAGGTTTTCAGGGAATAGCAAGCCTTTAAATAACTCTCTCTCTCTCTCACTCTCTCTGGGCTAGTTCCCGCTCAAACTGGGCGCGGGGTCAATGGCCACAAGGCTACGGCAAACAACGTCTTATGAGTACAATCTCTCTGGGCTAGGGCAAACAACGTCTTATGAGTACATTCTCTCTCTCTCTTCCACCCAAACTGGGGTTCCACAAACTGGGCGCTGGGTCTATAGCCACAAGGCTACAGAAAATGTCTCGTGAGTACTTTCTCTCTCTCCTGTGGAGGCTAGGAGCCAATGTTGGTAAATGTGCGGTGGTGGCCTTAATAAGATGGAGAAGGGGATCTCAAATGGACATGGGGCAGTGAAGAGATCCTGGACTGCCTTCCTACACATATCTTGGTGTCGAGTTTTCCTCCAGTTGTAACTGGGATGCATATACGAAAAGTGGTTCAAACAGCTAAACACAAAGTTTTGGGTCTCTCAATTTTTCCACTGTAGAGGGATTAACAAGCTAAAAGGTCCATACTTTGCAATGCCATTAGGCCCTTGGAGTATGCATCTGCCGCGTGGGTTGGCAACTCCAACCATACTAAAACTTTAATACCATTCAGCTTTCGTATTTGAAGAGAGCATGTCAGCATGCTCTAGAACAGCTATTGTGGCTGTTTGGGGCGAGTTTGGCGTACTACCCTTGAGCTCTCAACGAGATGAGGTCAGTTGAATCGCATGCCTAATATCAGATACCCTACGATGATCGGCTCTGTTTCTTGGAAGCAAGATCACAAGGTAGAGTCTGCTCCCTCTTGTTCCGTCTGAACTGGGTGTGGGGCCTATGGCTCCAAGGCTATGGGAAACAATATCTCATGAGTACAGTCTCTCTCTCCCTCGCTTTGATTCTCTGCCCCACCATTTCCACAGCTGCTCTTTGGGAGGTCCAAGGAAAGAGGCAGAGGTAGCATGATCCATCCACAAGAGTAGACTCACAAAGGTGACCGAGTTGCAAGTCTTTGTGAGAAGCTTGGAACATGTTAGCCCACAAAGGGTGGGGGGGTTTATGGTTGATTGTGCTTGCAGGATGTTGCTGTGAAAGTGTTTTTAGATCAAGATTTGAAAATGGAGGCTCTTGAAGAGTTCAAGAGTGAGGTATTTCCCATTGGTGCCAGATTTTGTTCTTATTCACACGTTATTCATTGATTTTGTTTCCTCTTGCCAGAGAGGAGGTGACTGTTGATATTTCTATTAAGGGACAGACAACACAAGTAGTGGTTCTTTCGGAAAGGTTGTTACCGATCCTGCATCTCCATCAGTGAATATTTTTTTGTGTGAAATCAAGGTCAACATTTGACCAATCTAGTGTGGATGGGTGGACATGGTTTTTGATGCAGGTGGCCATTATGAGGCGATTACGACATCCTAATGTTGTACTTTTCATGGGCGCTGTCACAAAACCTCCAAACTTGTCCATCATAACTGAATTTTGTCCAAGGTTTGGCTTTGAATCTGCAGTCTTCAATTTTTTTCGTTTTGAGCAATGTTACATGGTCAGCACTTGTGGGTTCTGGGAAATTGAAGAACTTGAGGGAGTGAATGTTATATGAAATGATAGTTTACCATGAGTCCAGCTGCACAGGTGGCTAAGAAACTAGCTAATCTCCCCCATTCTGTGTAGGTGTCTTTTATTCCAGGTTTCAGTTCTGAACTCTTCCCAATTGTAGATACATGCTCTCTGATTGCTTTGTTCATTGTCATAAGTTCAGTGGAAACTTCAGTTTAGGCAAGTGAGAGAATGTCATGGTTGGTTGGACGCAGAGGAAGTCTCTACAGACTGCTGCATAGACCAAATCGGGAGCTAGATGAGCGGCGGCGCATCCGCATGGCTTTGGATGTGGTCAGTGTCTTACTTCATTTGCTGAGATGCCAACGCATAGGGATGGGAAGTAGAAGGATGCGATGGCAAATGATGGAGGTCTAGAAAGGGGAATATTGCATCCATAGGCACTGTATTGCACAGCATATTGAGATCATTCTGCTAATTTCATCCGTTTATGGTTGGCCATTTGACTTGCTTTGTTTGCAGGTGAAGGGAATGAACTATTTGCATCGCTCCTCACCCCCCGTTGTACATAGGGATCTAAAATCTCCGAACTTGCTTGTTGATAAGAACTGGACTGTGAAGGTAAGGTCTATCATCTTTGCCTTGCCCCTTTCTTAAAGTAATGAATTGCATCCAAGGTTGAGCTTTCCTTCAGCTGGTTTCAAGCTCAGGTGATGCTGATTGTGTCACCGAGTATACTAGGGTGGTAATTTTCCAGCAATCTCTGCCACTCCCTGTATTTTTTATTCAAAACCATAGTGGTGTTATAGTAGCAATACCTCCAATGCTTGTCATCATCTAAGTGGAAGAGATTATGTGTTTTGCTATGAGGTACTCCGGGAATACAGGTTCCTCAGGATGATGGGCCTTTTGTGGCGGTTAAGAGAGAGACATCCGAGTGTTTGCTCAGTTGGGAGATCATGCTCCTGGGTTTGAGGTGACCACAAGTGATTGTCTGTGGACGGCCTACTTAAGGGATCCTCCCTGGTTGTGCTGAGGGTTGCATAGTGCATTACTTGGCTCTAGCCTCAACACCCTGTTTGGGATTAGAGGTTCCAATTTGACACGCTTTTGCCGAACCACTTTAAAACATGCCCATGTATGGAAGCTGGGCAATAAAGCAGAGCGCCATATCCAAGGGAGAGGAAAAGAAAGGTAGGGGACAGTGACTGGGGTAGTCGGTTAAAAGGAGGGGAGAAGGGAAAATGTACTGATGATGTGCTGCCTGCTATAGTCGTGCAGCAACGGAAACTGTGCTCGATTGGACAAGGCAAAGAAAGGGGAGGGGGAAGCGAGAATGTTGGATAGTAGGGGGGAGACACTTTAGACACCACTGGCTCACTCTGTAGTGAGACTTGCCAGGGTCTATGCAGAAAGGGGTGTACTCATTATCTGTCTGACACTTACAAAGAGGCTGCTTGTTGAGTAGGGCTACCCAGGCACTACGAAACATTTGCTATCCTCCACAGATGGACAGAAGTTGATTTACTGTGTAGATGTAGGCAGCCTACTGTAGACACAGATGTCTGTAAACGTATTTTTTGCCCGCTTGAAAGCCGCTGACAGTGAAGCATGTCTCTTCAGGTTTGTGATTTTGGACTTTCGCGGTTGAAGCATAGCACTTTCTTGTCTTCTAAATCAAGCGCTGGAACGGTAAGTACTCTTTCAGATCTGGAGGTTATCCTTGTTAGTGTACTTCCTTCCTGGCTGCTTATTCACCAGTCTCTCTTGTGAGGTACCGCAGTACATGCCTGATTTAGGTGGGTCCTCTCTGAAGACTGGTGTTTGATGTAGGAGACTAATTTCTCACAGAAGTGGTCAGTCATTCTGTGTGAAGAAAAAAGTGACCAAAATATCTGTTGATTGCCTTACTACTGCAGAGGGTGAACATATATTTTTTTTCAGCCCATGATCATATTTTCTGCACTTGATACTGATGCAGTTAAGCAGTGAATGCACTCCCATACCCTAGTTGTAGGTCAGTATACCATTTTGTCCATGCAGAGTGGTGAGTTGAGTACTCCTATTCTCAAGGTAGGAACTACGATTGTTTTCCTGAAGTCAGTGCATGACGAGGTAGTGAGTGGAGGGGCTTCAATGTGGGTCTTTCAGGAAGAGCTGTGTTGGATATTTTGAAAACAGCTGTCACAGTGTCTCTGTATTGCCTGAAGGCAACATGATGATAGGCAAGTGGCTTAACAAGTTGTCTCCTGTTTACTCTGCAGCCGGAGTGGATGGCACCTGAAGTCCTCCGCAATGAGCTCTCTGATGAAAAGTATGTCACCAACCTCATGATTTCATTTCTCAAATATCTTAGATTCTGTCATGTCCGTAGGTTATATGAATCAGTCAATCCGTTCCCTGTACAGGATCGAGGCTTAGTGGGTGGTGTGGTGGGTCTTGTATGGGACTCCAGATCGGACGTGTATAGTTTTGGTGTGATTCTGTGGGAGCTTGCTACCCTTCAGCAGCCATGGTCCGGCATGAACCCTATACAGGTTTGCTTCATTTCTTTTTTCTTGCAAGATGTGGGAATTGCACACGTTCAAGATTTGTCTCTGTTGCACATGATCTTCCCAAGCTGGAGTAATACTCTTTGTTTTACTTCCATATACTTGGGTTGATCGATTTATTTACTCTTCTTTGTTTACTCTCTCAACAACAACTGACAAATGTGCCTGAACAATAATTTAGAACTGTTCTCTTGTTTCAGGTGGTGGGGGCTGTTGGGTTCCAGCACCGGAGGCTTTCAATCCCTGAGAACATTGATCCAGCTGTTGCCAACATCATTCAAGCATGTTGGCGCATGTACATTTCGTTTCCTTGTGTACTTGCCTAAGTTTCCTGTCTTCTCATGTAACAAGGTGTTGTCTCTAACACCACTTCTATGTTCCTCTCAAACTGGGCGCGGGGTCAATGGCCACAAGGCTACGGCAAACAATGTCTTATGAGTACACTCTAACACCACTTCTTGGGAGGGGAGTACTATTCATCTATTCCATGGCATCCTGCTTGATGTGATCTTCCTTCTTGAAGTTACTCAAAAGTAATATTCTCTCAACCATCCATGAGGAGGGCTGTATTAGAAGTTATCTTCTTACTAGTGCATGTATGTGGTTGGCAGGGATCCAAGGCAGCGACCTACTTTCTCAGATATAATGCAGGAGCTGAAGGTCTTGACAAGACCTACAATGGCTCAGCCAGCTGCTGGTTCAGGAGCTCCTGTCCAACGAGCGAACCCTGCACATGAGGGGTTTGGGCATGATTAGGGTTGTGCGGCTTCTGTGACTCTCCTTGGGTCTTGCCAAAAAAAACACTCCAGAGGTAATTCTCTTGGGAGGTGCTTAGCCCAAAATCTGCAGACATATTGAAAAGGCTCTTAACTGACATCAGGATGGTTTTGAGTATCCAAAGACAGCTGTCATTCCTGATGGGCTAGTATGAAGAAGGTTGAGGTAGAACTGGTTTTGTGAAAGATCCACAGCAACAGCCTTTGTAATTTTATAGTAGGGAGTTCAGGAGTTAAGTGTAGATTGGTGTATTGCCGGTGAAATTTGGTGGGTTATTGTGTTGACTGTTTAAAATTTACCTTGATAATTGCAAGGTAGTGTGTTTCTCAATCTTTATTAAGTTATTTAGCTGTCATATGAAAGGCGTCTTTTGCCATGAAAATGGGTTGGGTTGTTACATTTTTCATTGATTGTTTAGACCCTTGGCTCAGGTGTAGTGAGTTCAAAAATGTGCCAAGTTATCCATTCCTATTGCAGAACAACTGGCACTGTAGTTGAGATATTGAGGAATAGATGAAGGAAGTATGCGGCAGAAAGAATGTAGGCAGTGGCCTACACTTTTAGAAGAGGCTGGGCTCCAAGAAAAAGAGCTCATGGAAACTAAGTTCTGGTAACACTTTTTCAGACTTCTGTATTTGTATTTGGATGTTTTTCACTTTCATATTCTCTTTGTGATCTTTTGCCAACAGAATGAAAAATGGATAATAGCATGTGGATTTATGATATCAATGTAGTTGCAGTATGCTGATGAAGTTTTTTGGTTGGTAAGGACATTATATTTGTAGTTCAATGTGGTCACAAGGGAAGTCAAAAAAGTAAGTCTATTTTCTGTGTATGTTGGCAGTGAAGATGTACCAAGTTCTGTCGATGTATGGAGTGATTCGGATTGAAAGTCAACCATCAAATCAACAATTTCAGGGTATGGAAACATGCACAAAGGAACTTAGCAACACCCAACTTCTCAACCACCATGGTTAGGAATTTTTGGTGGCATGACTGTGTTGAAGCTGCTTGGCTTGTCCTTGACATGTGAAAGAAACAAGGCATATCTAAAATCTTCCTGGGCATGACAATACTTTTCCCAACACATACAAAACTTGGGGAAAATGAGGGTGTACCATTGCTTACAGACGGCGCGCTTGTGAATGGCCTTGTCCAGGTGTCCATGCCAAAACCATCCTCGAGTACAAACGCGACACTCTCTTCATCCGTTGAGGCCAAGCTAGTGCCAAATTCCTGGCTACACTACCCACCATCAATACTGTCGTGGTGGGTACCATCATGCCTGCAATATTGTTCCCGGCTTGTGCAAAAGTAAGGACAATGACCTTCGCACCCTCAGTTAAATTCACGCAGTTTCTTTCAGGAATGTTGTTGGTTTCACCAGTAATCACCACAGGAACAAACCCCATCTTGGAAGTGGTGAAAACGGGCAGCATCCCGCACAACAATTTCTCGACCAACAATCTTCGAGATGAACTTGCTGGCAGTGTGGCAGTCACCACACACCCGAAGGTTCTTGATGATCTGGACAGGCGTCCCAGGAGGCGTGCTGATGAGCCCAAACGCAATGGCCAGCTTCTCACTGTGGTGGCAAAGAGAAAACTCCTTCAGCTCCTTTTCCACATCTTGCAATACAAAGCGTGTGTCAGGCACATACCCCACCTCCTTCATCTGTCCAGACAATCTCTTAAGCTCCAGGTGGATCTCCTCAATTTGTGGGTGCAATTTGTCTTCAACAAGGAATGTATGCACCCGATTGCCGACCTCAATGCAGCTGTGACCGGGCTCCTTCCTGACACCTCTGTCCTTCATCATTTTTCTAACGTTTGCTTGATCATCCCACCTGCCAGCTGCAGCATAGATGTTCGATAGCAGCACATAAGTTGGAGCATCGTGTGGATCCAACTTGAGACAGCATTTTGCCACACGTTCTGCTAGCTCCACATCCCCATGAATTTTGCATGCACCAAGCAAGGCCCCCCACACCGACCCATCGGCTTGAATTGGCATTTTCTTAATGAAATCCTCTGCCTCATCCAATTTTCCTACACGGCCAAGAAGGTCCACCATGCAGCCAAAATGCTGGAGTGAAGGAGTGAGGCCATAATCTTGACTCATGCAATCAAAGTAGTGGTGGCCCTCATTTACCAGGCCCACATGGCTACATGCAGAGAGAAGGCATATGAAAGTGATACCGTCTGGCTTCAAGCCTTCCTGTTGCATTTGTTCAAATAGGTGGAGGGCTTCCATACCACAGCCATGCTGAGCACATCCTGCCATCATTGCATTCCACGAGATCACATTTCGTTCGGCCATATTGTTGAAAACTTGATGTGCATACCTCAGACTCCCACATTTGGCATACATGTCGACAAGAGTATTCTCCAAAGTGATGTCTGGTATGATTCCAGCTTTAATGATTTCAGCATGTAGCTCTTTCCCCTTTCTGAGGGCTGCCACGCTGGCACATGCATTCAGAGCAGCAATGAATGTGACTTTGTTAGCCTTGACCCCTTCCCGTATCATTTGCTCATACATCTTAAAGGCCTCTATACCACAGCCATGCTGGGCATATCCTGCAATCATTGCACTCCATGAGACCACATTTCGGTCAGCCATATTGTCAAACAAGTGACGTGCATCCTTCATGTTCCCACACTTGGCATACAAGGCAACCAGGGCAGTCTCCAGAATGACATCTGGCACAATTCCAGCTTCGAGGATGTCAGCATGGACCTTTTTGCCCTTTTCCAGGGCTGCAAGGTTGGCGCACACCTTCAGAATGGAAGTGAATGTGACTTTGTCTGGCATCACCTCTTCGAGTATCATTTGCTCATATATCTTCAAGGCCTCCCTACCATCCCCATGCTTCGCATATACTGCTATCATTGTGTTCCACACAAACATATCTCGTTCGGGCATGTTATCGAACACTTGGCGTGCATCCACCATGCTTCCACACTTGGCATACATGTTGTGAAGAGTATTAAGTAAAAACAAGTTTGGCTTGAATCCAATTTTGATTATATGGGCATGCACCTGCTTTCCCTCCGTCAGGCCTTGCATGTTAATGCACTCCTGCAAGAGAGAGACATAAGTATTGGAGTCTGCCCAAATGTCTCCTTCATTCAAAATCTGCAGGGCCTCTTTCAGTTGTCCTGCTTTACATAGTGTCCTCACATCACCACAATGTGCTTGACCTTGAAACATGGCAGCTAGCCCTGCTTTCACCCAGGGAGGGGTTGACCAACCATCAACCCAAAGAGCCTCCTTAGTGCACTTATGCCTGAAATCTGGTGATCTTGGACTTCTCTGTGACAGCCACCAGTAGGCAGCTGAGCAGCCATAGCTTAAACCACTGCAGAGATCATCAAGCATCTTTCAAATAAAAGGAAACAATCTTAAGCAACACGTTTTAGTGCCTTGTTACAACCTCCTGGTAGAAACATCTGTCTTTGCTTCATTGTTGAGACAAAGAGCAAAAATATCTGATGTGAGCACTGGAGGTGGCACACAACATCATCATGACAGCTTCAGTCATGAGCCCTCCTCGGCAACTCTTTGTGTGCTGAATGAAGAGTAGCCTCACCTTATCAATCCTGTTGTCCCACCACTGTGAAGGATCTAAGAAGAACTCCTGCCAGAGCTGATCCTCGCTCATGGTTTGGCCTGCATGCAGACGCCTCCTAGATACAATCGTTACCAACTCCTAATTGATAGCAGTCTTAGTCTATGATCTTAGAGCAGCGTTTTATAATTCTCACACACACGCACTGCACTGCAACAACCATATGTGTTATCTCTGTGTCGGATTGGGGGTTCCTAGGAAACGTTCAATGTGTACACCTCTCTGGGGAAAATTTAACGCTGCATTTGCTCCAGAGGGACTATCTGTGGTAATCAGCGACCCAAGTGTGAACTTGTCGTGGGCTGTGACCTATCTCTCTCCCATACACCAAATGGCAGAGAAACTGATGGGAGTAGGGCTACACTCTTCTATGACCACAAAGCAAATTAACTGACAAAAACGGGTGTAGTTTCCGTAGAAACAGGAGTAAATGGAGCCTGCATCTGCACCAAGCTTGCATACCCAACAAAATGCATGGAGCCTTCCATATCTATACCTTTCTCTGGTTCCCCTCGAGAGAGGTGAGGCATCATAGCCATCGCTTGGGCAGGCCGGGGCCTCGACTTTGCCAAGCAGGATACGCATCTCAGCTCCACAGCCTGACCCGTTGATCTGTCGCATGCTGTCAAAATTCCCACCCGCTCAACGCAAGAAGAATTAAGGGCCTTGGCTATGGCCTCTCGGAGAGGGTGCGCGTTCAGTAGAGCAGGAGAGCCCGCTTCCATCCCTGGGCCTGCGACACATAAAAAAATAAGCGGCAGCAATAAGAGAGTGGCAAACGAAAGCAAAACTATTCGTGCTTGTTTCAAGTATTCAAACAATCTCTGTCTACTAAGCAGTAGAAAAAGGGCTCAGGCATGCTTAGAACATCACTCCTCAACATGCTCAATCTCGTCCTCTTTTCCCAAGATTTACCATTTGTAGCTCTGACGGAGGTGCTACCCAGTTGTGGCATTCATGCAAAGAGCCTGAAGAATCCAAGACGCAGGCCGCATCTGATTTTGAAAAACTTCTTGTATGAGAGAATGGGTCCAGCGATCTGTCTTGTCTCGTCTCTCTCTTTCTCGCTCTCAAAGAATTCCTGGAGCAGTGCAGCACCACGTTGTCAACGGGCTTGAAGGCAGTTAGGGTCCCCGTTACACAAACGGCACTATAACGGAAGCCTGTATTTCGCTAATTATTTCCGTCACGTAACAGGTGCGGAATGAAAAAGAACGAACGAGAAAAAGAGAACGAACAGAAAACGACCAGTCCCAACTGGTTCCCTCGTTCCCACCTCCAGCCCCAGCTCCTTCCTGCCCGTCCCAGTCCTCCTTCCTGCCCGAGGCCGCCTGTTGTCCGGGCCCGCCCATCTTAACCCTCTAACTGAGCTGACCTGAGCTGACCTAACCATGACCCTGACCCTAAGCCGACCTAACCAGCATTGGGAGGGTATATTGATTTTTCCTACCCTCAGGATAAGGGTATATATGATTTTGGGGGTCAAACTTATCCTCAGGGTAAAGGTATAATGTATTTTTTTGAAAATATTTAACCCCCGGATAAGGATATATAATTTTTTTGGTAAACACTTATCCTGGGGGGGTTTAAGGGTATTGGGTGCCACATATACCATGAGGGTAAGGGTAATTGTAGGATAATGGTACCATTTTGATATCCTTGGATATCCCAGGGTAATTATAAAGGGTGAATTAATTTAATTAATTTAATAATTTTATTAAATACTTAGAATAAAGCATTTCAATTGTGTAACATCCCCATTATATAGAATTTAACGGGCTATGCCTTTTATTTAGTTGCAATGTTTACTAGACAACACTAATGTGTGACTATGTGCATGAATGTAGTCCTAAGTCATGATAACATATTGGATTATTTTATTGATGGTTTTAGGGTCTATAGATTGGTTTAGGTTGTTCCGACTCCTTCCCTCTATGAAAATTCTTCTGTCTCTATTGTGAGTTATAATCCCGAGGAACATGAAACCGCACATGAAGATAGTGCAGCTCAAATAATGGAAGATCATGTTGCTTCTGCTAATCATGGTCAAGGTTGTGGTCGAGGTCGAAGTCATGCCCATGCTCGTGTCACCTCACTAAGTACACAACCCCATACAAGAGTAATATCCACTCCTGAACAACTCGTATCGATGGGATTTACTTTTGAATCTCAATATTTTGCTAGCAGGGTGATGGCATTGGGGCTTGCATTCTTAAGAGAACTAGGGGATAATGTGCAAGCAAGATCACTCAAGACAGTTGTATTAGCATGTCACATACATATATGTATGCAATCCAAGACATTTGAACTCTTATGTGCGAATTGACAGGTAGTTAGACATATTCTTAAGTCTTTTTAAACTTTGTCACTATCCACATAAAGGTAAAGCTTAAGTTTCAGGTTTATGGGCTTGACTGTACTACCTACTAATAGGTACTTGTGCTATCCCAATCGTTATCCATTTTGTCTTTGTTTTTTTAAATCGCCTTCAGAAAAGTAGTCAAAACATTCATCACTCACTATTATAAAAATGGATTGCATGGAGTAACAAGACTACCTATACAATTAAGTCCTCTAGAACATATACTAAAGCACTTCCTTAATGTGGGTAGTGACAAAGTTCACAAACACTTAAGAATAAATACTGAATGTTTAACTACCTTGGGTCTACAAATAAGAATTGAAATATCTTGGAATGCATACATATATGTATATAACGTGCTAATACAACTGTCTTGAGTGATCTTGCTTGGAAATTTATCCCCTAGTTTTCCTAACAATGCAAGCTGCCCCAATGTCATCACCATGTTAGTAAATATATTGAGATTCAGAAGTAAATCCCATTGATACGAGTTGTTCACGAGTGGTTGTTACTTTCGTATGAGGTCGTGTACTTAGTGAGGTGACACGAGCATGGGCACGACTTCGACCTCAACCTCAACCACAACCTCGACCAACAAAAGCAATATGATCTTCTATTATTTGGGCTGCACTTTGGATTTTCAATTCATATGTCAATATCAATTCATAGTATTATGCAGATTTCTTCTGGGACACATGTTTGCAACAGCTGCAGGTCAGAGACAAGCAAGACCAATGCAGAATGCGTTTTTGAAATATTTGCGTAAGGCTATCTTATCAGTGGACAGTGTGTTGCGGCTTGGTATTCAATAGCTTCCTTGGAATTCCCAGTCTTGGAAACAACGTCTTTGTGCGAGAGTGCTACCATGGACTGGTGCAAAAAGTGAACGAGTATTTTCAGAGTGGGGACTCCGGCATCATCATCGCGAGGAACCTAGGTGAACCACTGGTCATAGTGAACCTAAAAATGTTTAGTCTCACTTTCCACTGCCACTCAATAGCATCAATAGCACCTCAATACCAACAAACAATTTTAGTGGTTTTTTTTTTTTCAAATTAATTTTCTAAATTTGGCTTTGTAACACATCATTTGAGGAACCATCCTATTGTATTGTAAGAGAACTTTGCTTGCTCGGGTGGGTGGGGTGCAGGGATTGGGAAGAGTATGTTGGGGTATTACCTGCTCTACTTGTGGGCAAAAGAAGGCCGAAACGTTGTGTTAGTGAGGAATTGGTCACGCAAACCAATGCTCTTCAGCAACGACTGCATTTTCCAGCTCGACGACGAGTCTATAGAAGAGGAGCTCCAGAACGAAATCAAGGTTCTTGGCTGTGGATGCATGATGTTGTAGTATATCACCTATAGAAAAAGATAGAGATCTCACATTGTTTGCACGTTTCTACTTGATGCGGTAAATCTAATGAAGTATGGGGGATCCGTGACAAAGATGGTGTTCGTGACTTCACCTAAAAGGGATATCTATTGGATGAGTTTTTGTGACGCGGATTATGGAATAAACAAGACGTTGTTGTGAATTCTTTGTATTATTTTGATGTGCATTTTAAACTATTGCACATGTCTGAATAAAGATTTTTGTGTTGTGGTGCACGAAGTTCTCAAGCGCAAAGGCTATGAAATCATGTACATGGACACGTGGAGCCTTGCGGAGCTGGAAAGCTGTCGAGCAACCATACACAAGGAGATTCAGTGTTTTGCTAGTTTTGTAGTGGCTGTGGTTGCCCATGATGGCTCTCTCTGTGAAATTTGAAGTTTTTGATGTTTTGATGTGTGGCCCTCCAGCTGTGGTGATCTTCAATGGGGTGAGAGATATTCAGAAAGATCATCAAGTGCAGAGGATTTCTCGTAGAGCTGCGGATGCTGACAAGTTGCTGATTGGAGAGTCTGCGGTCAGGATCAAGAGGTCGGGGCCATCATTTGAAGATCTTCTCAAGACAATTGGAGATTTGTCCCAAGAGGTTGACTCGCATTTCAGAACTCCAAGCAGAAGTTTCAGAATACCAAACAGGAGCTGACCATGAAGCTTGAAAAGGTCGAGAAGGAGTTGGCAACAATCTTCGCCCATGTGACAATACGAGAGATTTTGAATTCTTGGAAGAAGACAGTGGACCGAGCTGTGGATAAACAATTTTTGGAGGAGGTTTTTACTCTGAATCTCTTTGGATTGATGCTTTGAGTTATGGAGTGAATAATTTGAAAGAATCCATGTTTGAATTAATTGAGTGTATCCTACTGACTGAATTGTTGTTTTGGGTTTCCAGGTGAAGGTTAAGTAGGATTAGCGGACACTGCATTGGTATTCTTTGGATGCTTTACGCTGGGAGGCTTTATTTGACAGATGAGGTTCGTGCCCTCATGCATGAGCTGAAGTCCGTGAACAGCCTGCTTGAGGATAAGCACCCGGAATTTGCAGATAGCACTGTAAAGCACACCAATATAGTGGAATGTTTGAGTATCTGTGAGCAAGTGGTTTTATCTTACCAGGCTTGGGCTCCATGGAGAACCCAATTCTGGAACTTTTTAAACTTTGTCACTATCCACATGAAGGTAAAGCTTAAGTTTCAGGTTTATGGGCTTGACTGTACTACCTACAAACAGATAGTTCTGCTATCCCAATTGTTATCCATTTTGTCTTTGTTTTTTTAAATCACCTTCAGAACAGTAGTCAAAACATTCATTACTAACTATTATAAAAATAGATTGCATGGATTAATAATACTACCTATACAATTAAGTCCTCTAGAGCATACACTAAAGCACTACCTTAATTTGGATAGTGACAAAGTTCACAAACACTTAAGAATAAATACTGAATGTTTAACTACCTTGGGTCCACAAATAAGAATTGAAATATCTTGGAATGCATACATATTGTATATAATGTGCTAATACAACTGTCTTGAGTGATCTTGCTTAGACATTTATCCCCTAGTTTTCCTAACAATGCAAGCCCCAATGTCATCACCATGTTAAAAAATATATTGAGATTCAGAAGTAAATCCCATTGATACGAGTTGTTCACGAGTGGTTGTTACTCTTGCACGAGGTCGTGTACTTAGTGAGGTGACACGAGCATGGGCACGACTTCGACCTCGACCACAACCTCGACCAACAAAAGCAATATGATCTTCTAATATTTGGGCTGCACTATGCACTATCTTCATATGTGGTTTCATGTTCCTTGGGATTGTAACTACAATAGGGAGAGAGTTTTCATAGATGGAAGGAGTCGGAACAACCTAAATCAATCTATAAACCCTAAAACCCTCAATGAACTAGTCCAGTATGAATGTTATCATGATTGAGCACTACATCCATGCACATAATCATACATTATTGTTGTCTAATAAACATTACAACTATAATACGTAGTTTTTTAATCCTATGTTATACTATATATATGAGGGAATGACTAAGTGAGAGAGAAAAAGAAGAATATCCATCTTGGAAGTATCATAGCATGAACACTTGTTAAATGTATATGTCCTGAGTAAGCACCATCCCTAAACCCTACATCATTATGGTTGTTTGTTAAACTCATTATTAATAGATATTTTTCATTCTATGTTATACTATATATAGAGAGAAAGAGAGAGACAATTCAAAGAATATGTACAAGTAGATAGTCCACAAACAAAACATCATAATTAAAACATCATAATTATTATGTAGTTTTACATTCTATGCTATACTATGAATGAGAGTGAGAGTAAGAAAGAGAGATGAAGATATAGATAAAGATTCTTTAACGTCCAGTGAATTTACAGAGCCTACTGCTCAACACACACGCCATCGAGGGCCCAATGGACGGTCTGAAGGCACATGTTGAAGGATTGAACCCAGGATCATCTAGGTTATGCACAGGCAAGGCACAAAGTTGAATCAAAATAAATATCTACAAATAGTCAACACAAAATAAGGAAAAGAATCAGGACCTAACTTTATATTGGGGTTTTTGTTTTCTCCTCTTCTTCCACTTCCTCTTTTACCTCATATTTCATCTTCTCCTTCCTCTTGTGAACTAATAGAATCCTATGCAAGAAGGTGAAAGCTGCTGGAGCTTACAAAATTAAGGATTTCAATTGTTTAAAATAGCAATAGTTTAAAATTGGACTATGTCAAGGGTCAAGGTTGTGGTTAGGTCAGGTTAGTTAGGGGGTTAAGGTGGGCGTGGGGCGAGCTGGGGGTATGAGGGAGGGCTCGGGCAGCAGGGCTGGGCAGAGCGGCCAGAAAAAAGTTGGTGACAGGAGGTCCTTGTACCTCTGCAGACAAAATTCAGAGGCGGACTAGTAGTTAGGGGGAAAGAGGGGGAGAGATTGAGAGATTCGAGGAGGAGACAAGTGGGTGAAAGAGAGGAAGAGATGGGGAGAAGTATGAGTAGACATCAGGAGAAATCTCCGAACTCAAGATGTTTTGTAGGTGTGGGCTGTACATTCTGTACCAGCCCTTGCATTTTCAAAACCGCTCTGCATTGAGATTGCAGTGGAGGCCAGGAGAGGAGGAGAGCTCAACGGACTGGGAGATGGGCAAGTCTTTCACCCGGAGGAGGAGAGCAATGGATGGCCACGTCCGCCTTTGGTGGATGCATATTTCCACAACAACGGCATTCCTCAAAAAGTTTACCAAGGCCAGTGTTAATTCTATCAGTCCTTCAACCTCACTCCGCATCCTAAATGAAACAGCGGGTCGCATCTGTCAGGATTCTAGGAAGGATGAGCATTGCTTCTGAATTCTTAGCAGCCTTTCTGCAGAGTTTTTCCACCTAACATATGCAGGGATTTTTATTTCTTTGCATGTCTCTCACCTACGCACATGTCCTGTTGGACTTGGGGTTGTTTTTGGTTAATCAAAATTTCACCCTTGCAGATCACTATATCGTGGAAGGAAACGTCATCGGGGGTGTGGGACACAAATTTGGAGGTCCTGGCTGTGGGCTAGTGTCACGTGGGAGAGGAACCAGAGAATTCAGGTTGCCCTTCCTTTACCCTCGATGCTCCCTCCGCACTGTGCTTGGGGGCTATGGTCGCAATGCATACGGAAACTAATTGATGTGTATCCATGTCTCTCTCGCAATTCCTAGAGAAGTCGGTGTGGTCTACGTTAGAAGGCCTGCTTAGAGCAGAGAGACCGTAGTGCCCAATAATATATTCTCCTAGAATGCGAGTGGTTTCTGCAGCCTTCTTAACAATCCGATGATGATATGCCACATGAGGCTGTGACTGCACTAGCAGTCACACTTGCTTTGAGAAAGGGGGGAGAGAGGTGAGAATTTAATAGAGGGCGTACATTAGCCTCCTCAATAAGCCCCCCATCAAATCATCTATGATTGAGCAATAGGCCTCCGGAGCAAAAGCTGGCAAAGTCTCATGGCCTTGTCCTTGCATACAGGTCAAGCACAGAGCAAGGAACCGGTCTGCCAAGAGCTGTTCTCAGATCCTTCACAGTTGTGTGACAACAGCTTTGATAAGGTGGTTCTATCTTTATTTACTCTGTGAATGGGGTTTGTAAAGGAGGATTTTTAACTGATGCTTAAATAGTTGATAATTTCTCTTTTCGTGAGAATTTAACAACAAAAGCGGAACTTACCACTCCTGAAAGTAGGTAGGTTGTTAAAGATTGGTCCCTGTTCTTTGAAAACTGCTTGGAGCGCTGGTGATTGGTATGGTCTATGTGTGGCTGTGGTTTTAGCTATGGCTGCTCAGCTGCCCACAGGTGAGTTTCACAGAGAAGATGTGGGATGTCAAAAATTCATTGGACCAAGTTATGCAGCTTCGTATCCATTATCACAATCGTTGCTCAATTTAAGGAATGGCATTATCTCAATATGCGGAATGGCCTTTCTGTTTTCTTTGACATGTCAATTTATTTGTAACTTGGTTTGAAAGATATATTTCAACCGGGTCCTTTGCTAATTTGCATGAGATTCCAGGTGCCCTATGCTATTGTGTTGGAGCTCGCCCTTGTGAGGTCACAGCCCCTGTCCCACCATTGTGGCATATGTGTCGCCCAGGGTTAGAAGAAATTTCAATGCAAATAACAAACCGGAATGACAGGCAAATATCTTTTGATAAGGACGCTCTTCGGTCATACTATCCTGTCAAGATCACCCAATTTCAAACGGAAGCACTCAAACCAGGCCCTTTGGATTGAGGGTTGCTCAAGACGTTCTTGGGTGATAGCAGCCCTAGCTGCCATGATACAAGGTCGAGTACAATCTGGTGATGGAGTCAACAATAACTCTTCTGGCTCTTGTGGGGATGTGAGGACACTATGTAAGGCAGGACGACTTAAAGAGGCGCTGCACATTTTGATCAAACAAGGCATTTCGGCAGACACCAATTCCTATGTCTGTTTTCTGGGGGAGTGCATCAGAAGGCAAAACCTTGACATGGGAAAGCAGGTGCATGTGCACATTATCCAACACCAAGTCAATCCAAACTTATTTCTTCTGAACAACCTTGTCAACATGTATGTCAAGTGTGAAAGTGTGGTAGATGCACGCCTAGTGTTTGACAAAATGCCTGAACGAGATGTGTTTACATGGACCATAATGATGGCAGGATATGCTCAGCACGGGTTGGGCAAGGAGGCTTTCGAGGTTTATAAGCAAATGATACAGGAAGGAGTGCCGCCCAACAACGTTACTTTCATTTGTGCCCTCAAGGCATGTGCTAGCCTAGGATCCCTGGAAAAGGGCAAAGAGGTCCATGCTGACATCATCAAAGCCGAAGTCTCACCAGATATCATTCTGGAGACTGCCCTTGCTGCCATGTATGCCAAATGTGGGAACGTGATGGATGCACGTAAAGTTTTCAACAATATGGCTAGACGAAATGTGGTCTCATGGAGTACAATGATCGCAGGATATGTGCAGCATGGATGTGATAGGGAGGCTTTCGAAGTCTATGAGCAAATGCTACAGGAAGGGGTGACACCCAACAAAGTCACATTCATTTGTGTTCTGAATGCATGTGCCGGCCTGGCGGTCCTGGAAAAGGGCAAAGAGGTCCATGCTAGCATCATTAAAGCTGGAATTAAACCGGATGTCATTCTGGAGACTGCCCTTGTCGACATGTATTGCAAATGTGGAAATATGAAGGATGCGCATCAAGTGTTTGGTGACATGGCTCAACGAAATGTTATCTCATGGAATACAATGATCACAGGATATGCTATGCACGGGCGTGGGAGGGACTCCTTTGACCTCTATGAGCAAATGATACGCGAAGGGGTGACACCCAACAAGGTCACCTTCATTTGCATTCTCAATGCATGTGTCAGCCTGGCAGCCCTTGAAAAGGGCAAGGAGGTTCATTCAGACATTATCAAGTCTGGGATTGCATCATACATGAATTTGGAGAATACCCTTGTTAACATGTATGCCAAATGTGGAAGCATGAAGGATGCACGTCAAGTGTTCGACAATATGATTAAACAGGATGTGGTCTCTTGGAACACCATGATCACAGGATATAGTCAGCATGGGAGTGGTAGCGAGCCTTTTGAGATGTATGAGCAAATGGTATGGGAAGGGGTGCTTCCTGATGAGGTCACATTCATTTGTCTTCTCAATATGTGTGCCAGGATGACTGCCCTGGAAAAGGGCCGAGATATCCATGCCGACATCATCAAATCTCAAATTGCATCATTTATTAATCTGGAAAATACACTTATGAACATGTATGCCAAATGTGGAAGCATGAAGGACGCACGTCATGTATTTGACAGTATGGCTAAACAAAATGTGGTCTCATGGAGTGTGATCATATCAGGATATGGTCAGAATGGGTGTGGTAGGGAGGCCTTCGAACTATTTGAACAAATGCAACATGAAGGCTTGAAGCCAAATGGTATTACATTCATGTCTCTTCTCTCTGCCTGTAGCCATATGGGCCTACTGGACGAAGGCCGTCACTACTTCAATGCCATGAGCCAAGAATACGGCCTCACTCCTACAGCGGACCATTTTGGTTGCATGGTGGACCTTCTTGGCCGGGCAGGGCGACTGGAGGAGGCAGAGGACTTCATTAACAAGATGCCAATCAGTCCAGGTGCTTTCGTGTGGGGGGCGTTGCTTGGTGCCTCCAGAATTCATGGCCGTGTAAAGATAGCTGAGCGTGCGGCAAGATGTCTTCTTGAGTGCGATCCACAGGATGCTTCAACTTATGTGCTGCTATCAAACATATATGTTGTGGGTGACAGGTGGGACAATACGGCAGGGTTAGATAATGATAGATGACAGGTATAACAATGAGTGAGGGCCCAGCTGCATTGGGATGGACAGCTGGGAATATGCATGGGTTGTAGAAGACGAATTGCATCCCAATATTGCTGAAATCCATGCTGAGCGGAAGGTTGTTGATGAAGGAACTGCTTTCACCACTGAGTAGCTCCCTCCCAACAATTAAGGTAGAAAAACCTAAAATAGACATTTTAGGTAGTTTGCATGGATAGAATGATCAAAAAAATGATCAGTTTGTCCACCATTCTCTTCATCTTATCCATCGTTGTCTCCAGCTGTAATGTGTAGTCTAAAGTGATGTACATCTCAAGAGTCTGAGGAGTCTGAAAAATTGGAAGCACTTTTTAGGCAGAGAGAATGGAGTAACAGTCAAAGTGAAGGTGGGTACACCATGTTTTCTGAGTATTTGGGACAGCATCTGAGAGTGCAATCCTTGCAGTGTGGTATAGCAGCAAACATTCTCCTTAGTTAACCCTTAAGTGTCAAAACTCATTTTCACCCTCTCGTAGAAAAACATGACCCTGGCCCACCAAAAAAAAACTTATCTATAGAATCTCTGTGTCCCTGTAAAACTGACCGTTGGAATTACTTCCCACCTACCCCACCTCCTACCACAAAAAGTTTCACCAAAATCCAACTGCCAGATCTGAAGATTATGAAGTATAGAGTGGGGACAAAAAAAAATCTCCATTGAGAACTAGGTGCCAAAAAAAAGCAGTTTTTTGCTCGTATTGGGCATTTTTAATTTTTTCTGTTCGAGAGTCTCAAGAATGTTGTTACATAACTGATAACACACATTCTCATAAAATTTCAGTTTTTTCTGAAATGTTCTCAAGTGGGCTCCTTTGTAGTGACAAATTGGGGGGTCAAAATATGCCATTTTCTTTGGGCAGGCCAAAATATCTCTTCCTAAAATTATACAAACAAATTCAGCCGTTCAATTCCTAATCCCTCCGGTTGAAGTGTCATGAACATCCATATGAGATCCCAAAAAAAGTTTGGAACCAATCGGTAACTGCCCTTACATCTTTAGGTTCCCTGCCCAAGACTTCAAATGGCACACCTATGTTATAGCCTGCAGGCCTAGGATATTTGGAGCCATAGCCCAGAAGGGCACGGGGCTTGGGATCTCCTTTGGCTTACCCGGCCCTGCTTTCATGGGGGGCCACACCACTCTCAACCCTCTCAAACCCCCGCCCTAGGTTTGGCCCACACCTCGTGGCGTTTTTCTGGAGCCCCGAGCTCTGCCGCTATCGCGGCTGCACTCCATCCAGCCCGCCCTGCACGGCGTTCGTCGGAGCTTCCATCGCCGTCGATTCAGGCTAGGGCCCAGGCCTGGGAATGCCCAGACCTGCGCCGGGCGCCATGCCCCTGCCGGGCAATCAAGGAGATTGGGGGAGCGTGCCGCCCTAACCTTTATGGGGTATCTTTCAGTCACCCTAACCTGACCGCAGTTGCCATGTCAGCAACTTGGGCAGCTTAGGGGGGCCAATTTGGCCTCAAAAAGCTGAGTGTGCCCCCTTCCAATTGGTCCAGACCCATAACCCTTCAGGCATTGACCAATTGGCCAATGCCATATGAAGGGGGACCCGATTATCTGTCGATTGAGCTAAAAAAAAAGCAAATCAGCCTTAACCACAGGAAGTTATGGCTGGTTAGAGAAACCTAACCGACCCAAAACGGGTCGGTTTGACACTTAAGGGTTAAAAAGAGGTGGCTATGGCTGCTCACAGTTCACATTCCCATACTAACCTCATCAGCTTCACCATTGGTGTTCATCTCAGATTAACTATTTTGTAGTCAGGATGCTGTGCCCAAAGCCCTTCAAAAAGATGCCATGACCAGAACCATCAGCCACCAACTATATATGTCATGGTGAAGAGACTCAGACTAAGGTTTAAAATCAGTTAAAAGATGGCTTCTGAGTTCTGGATGTCACAACTGCAGAGGCCCATTGGAATCTTGATTTCATTCCATTGCACCAACCAAGCAAGCTACATTACAGGTTACCACTTCTTTCTTTTCCACATTTGTGAGGAAAAGTAATTTCCGTTACAAATAGAAAGACCCACTGTAACATACATGTCTCATCACAACAATCTCGACACAAGCCAATAAGGTGCTCAGGTAACCATTTGCAGATTTTCAAAGCTTCAACAAACACAGCACCAACCCTTTCAGCATACTGCCACTGATTTTGACAGAAATTAGGACCAAAGCATAGCCCTTGATCTCTCTACCCTACTTTGCAAGAAAGGTCAAACATGCTAAAGACAGCAGTTGTCACTGTACATATGTCCCACACAACTTAAAGTTCTTCCAGCGTTTCCCATACTAAGAGAGCCCCTGCCACCTGTTCCCACACTAAACAATCTACAACTCACCTGGAAGCACCCCAGATGATCTACAATTTCAACGACAACTGTACTACCAAGTACACTTTCCTTCAGCCAGATATCA
This sequence comes from Takakia lepidozioides, assembly GCA_030704615.1. NCBI lineage: Eukaryota > Viridiplantae > Streptophyta > Takakiopsida > Takakiales > Takakiaceae > Takakia > Takakia lepidozioides. Next base: position 38,110,329 of record CM060733.1, read on the forward strand.
ACTTTGCTTCAGCTGTGCGTGTTCCCAGAGTCTGGCGGCGAGGAATTCCAATCTCACAGGCGTTTACCTTGGCTGCGAATCGGAGGGAACACAGAGATTCATTCAAGGACTTTGAATCTGGCGAGATGTTGACAAACATCAGTGTCTTTGAATCTCCTCCCAGGCAAGGCTGCACGATTCAATGCCAAGACACCAGCAAGATCTTGAATCGTTAATACTGCAGGATTACATGGACATTCTTCAAGAAACAACCCTGTTCTCGCAAAAAAGGCACTGAAATATCAGGTAAAACATTATTCAGGTTTCCACACTACTGCATCTAAAATAACACAACATGCACGACACAAAATATGGCAAGAAAGTAGAACACAATCGTCCAAAGATCAGAGTCCAGAAACCCTATGACAAAGAAACCAGGTTAGGAATGAAGAGTGGAGAAAATAAAAAAATACTTGGAGCAGGTATGTGAGCTTCGAGTTGCGGTATGGCACATGGGGGTCCTTGTTGGCAATTGACAAAATCACATCTCCAAGACTCGACAGGCTCTTGTTAATGGCCTGCCAAAACATTCAACCCCTGCTCTTAATTCTCTGTGGCCTTATTTCCTCATATATGATCTCTTGTTGTGCTTGAACTGATGTAACACATGCACCGAAGAATATTTACGGACCTTGTCACTACGTTACTACTACTGTTGGAGACGGAATATCCACAGAACTACAAAAATCACACCTGAGTTTCCTTGAGTCGGTCACCAGTTGCCCCACTACGGGAAAGGCGCTCGCTTCCCGCCAGATCAATGAGATTGAGAACTCCATGCACCTGTTGCTCTGTACTCTGCATAGCATGAATACCTGTTCAGGAACACTCTTATCCAGGAGCTTCCTCCTAGAAAGTAAATGACAGATAGACCCAGTACAGGGAGGGAAGTACCTCATTTACGCCTGAAATTCGGAGGGTGAAGACACAGTGGCTTCGTGATGATTGCTCATTCATGGCCGTCTTTCCTACAGATCTGCAAGCATCCCAGACAGTTCAAACTCTGTTATGAAGCGACAAATAAGAAAATCCTTGCTTGTAGGCATCTTGCTGCAGAGAAGGACAGAGGACAGGGGAAATAGAGAGGAGGGTCAGAAAGACCAATACCCAATAGTTTCCAACACTAAAGAACCGGGTATGGGGCTAAGAAATTAACCAAGAGTAGGCTAGTAAGCACCTGCTTTGAGATGCACGTTGAAGAAGGGAGGAGACCTCCTTCCAGTTGCTGACATCAACAAGAGTCAGATCTGACACGCTAGTATTCCCATTCAGGTCATGTTTCACTACATAAAGTTGCTTTGAATTGTCAGTGATGATGGGCCCTTTGACCAGCAAATCCCGAATCGTCTCATTGTAGATTTCCAGCATTGACGCCTGCAAAGTTGAGAATACATGGAGTAAGATTTGTCAAAACAACCTGAAAATTCTATCAAGCAATAGATATGCAGCCCATACAATTAAATTATGTCTTACTATGTCATAAAATGATGCTCTCTTCCAGAAACCTGGAAAGTCAACTTCACTCTTTAACCCAGTAGGACCCTTCTCTGGTGCAAAACAGCAGGTTCGGAGTTCTACCTCAAAGAGGTATCATGTATTTCTGAGTCAAACTCCTGGACAACCAGAACTGATACCAATGCTTCTACAATGATGCATATGCCACCCCACACCGAGTTTCTTCTAGTCTGATGTCATCTTCCTGCTAACTCTCTCATATATCCATATATCCATATATTCCTTCTGAGCCAAATGCATCAGCACTTTCTGAATTTCAGGTTGACTCTGATATACTGTCAAGGGGCTTAAGGAGATTCACACAGAGCTAAACCAGGTTGAAGGAAATGGCAAAACCAAGTTAGAATATGACAGTTAATCAATAGGCTCTGACAAGATCAGCCTAAAAAGGACCAAAAGATACATTCAAGCCCCAAATCACAAGAACCAATACAAGGTCACACCTGCATACGGAAGCTCCAACCCTGATCACTAAGAGCCTGGCTTGACTGGAACACTTGTTCTAGTGAACGAGGAATAACCCCCCTCTCCTCAGGAACCTCGGGATTCCCCAGCATAGTATGGGTTTTCCCCGACCCCGTCTGCCCATATGCAAATATACACACCTGCCACACCAAGGAAGCCCCACTGTCACCACCCATCCACCTTGGCTGCCATGCAGTCCCATAAATGCAGACCCCAGATACTGGAGAATACCAAAGGCTGGAGTTAACACCTTATAGCCATCAAGGGCGCTCTGGACAAGTTGTGAGATCTCGACAAATACATCTTCTTGCTTCACTTCAGGTCCAAAAACCTTGTCAAATGAGAAACAGTGCTTTTGCCCTGGTACCAAACCACACCCAAATCATACTTCAAAGGGTTGGTTATGGTGTCGAGTTCCCAAAAAGAAACAAAAATGGAAATAGACGCAAGGTGGTCACAGACATAATCACTGGTGCAAAAAATTCTGCCCCAACTGATCTGTGAGAAGCAACTCACTAAGAGGTGGAATAGGAAAACAATGGAATACAGACGACTCTTATATACAGTGGGCAAGTATGGCCTTTCCAGCAGTGGGACAGAGGACAGACACAAAGTCATGGACAAAAACAAACAGCAATCATCGCACCTAAGGATTGAACAAGCTCAATGCCACGACCCAGAAGTTCAGTGGAGGTCGGGTACTGCACAACTTCTGACTCTTCAATGTCCTCGTCATCGGCCAGCAGTGGGCGCACTCTACAGAATACCCGAATGTTCCCTTTGAGCTCCTGAATTCCCCGTGGCCAACCCCCCCAACGACTATTTAGAACTTTGACAGAGCACTAACACCTCTGAATCAGTTTTAGCCAAGAGACTACCCAGTGACACAATCATGTTAGCGCAGCACACGTCCCCTGGTGCTGCTTGGACTCCTCCCAGCCAGATTGTTTCTTTCCTTCTCCTCCCATATATATCTTTGTTTCCAGCCACATGAGTAGCAGTGCTGGAAACCTAGCCATTAGATGGACATTGAAGCCCCTGCTCTTGTTGATTGTGGGTAGCTACACCATCCATCTGACATTCATACATAGGCCTAGCCACATTCAGACACAAAAGTCAGATGGGAAGACCCACCAGGATGGTGTTATGCAGCTTCCGACGAAGAAGGTCACCCTCTTGTATGCGTTGCTCTGCTTCAGCCAAACGCCCTTGCACCTCCTCCATTTGCTGTCTCTGCTCGGCGCTATCATTTCTTTGTTGAGCCAACTGGGCTTCTGCAACCTGCATAGCACACAATAGACCCCCGGTCAACCAGCTTTCAGTCAGTCTATGAGCAGTCCATTTGATACTGACACTTTACTGGTTCATCTGACAGCTGTCCACTCGCTGTCAATCTTTTTGGCGCCATTTGAAATCGGTTTCCTTTCGACATACCTCTGCTTACACCCCAATACCAGGTAGTACGACCATGATCACCAGGACATGTGAATTGAGGATTGAAGCGAGCCTACCTGCAGCTTGTGTCGGGCAAGGTCAAGTTGTTGACGGAGGGCCATAATGTGCTCATTTGCTGACGTAAAGCTCTCCTGCATTTCATCCCATGTCAAAAAGCTCAGAGAACATTCTACAAAACATAGAACTCATTGCCCTTCTACCCCATCAGACCTTCAATTCTCTTGCTTTCTGTGACAGAGATACACATTAACATGCGGACAGCGTGACCACCATTGTGACCTCAAGTCCTGTAAAATATACCTCAAGGGCAACAGCCTTGCTGCTCAGAAGCTCCATTTCAGCCGCAGACTTCCCAGTGCATTCCTTGTACAATGCATTCTCTGCTGCAAGTGCTTGCACCTGCCAGAAGGAAAGAGCACTCGGATAAGTCTTTCTCTAATAGTTTCACTCTCTGAACCGGGATAAGCATGCTAGAAGTTCTCCAATCCTCCAAAGACCATGCTCACCATCTTCAGTCAATTGAACACTTACTATTGTGCTCAACAAGTAGCATGGAAATGGAGTAGAACTGTACCTGATTGGCTCTGTCATCACGATCCTCAGAAATACGCTGGAGCTCTATACGTAGGCGGTCAATCTCCTGAGTCAACACTTTGCTTTGTGTCATACTATCCTGGAAATTTCCCTGTGAAGAGCCACACCTCACTTCAGAGATTTGTAGAGAGAAACGATATAGCCAGACCCAAGGATGTCCATGATATTGGAGCCAAGATGTACGATCCAGGTAACACAACATAAACCAATGGTTGGATCAGTCACTCGGTCCCAAGCAGTTTACTTGCTTGTGTTCAACACAGGAAAAGCGGCATGTCCAGCTTCAAGCGCAAAACTAGGTGGGCAAGTAAAGGAGAAAGACAATACAGCACAAATTTAAAGGCAGGGCCACAAACGCAAGAGCTCGAGGGGTTTCATGTGTGAGAAGAGAAGAGAGCACTGTGGTTAGGGCTCTTTCCACAGACATGTAGCTTGCCTTGGCAGTATCAAGCTGGGCTTTGAGGGAAGTTGAGTGTCCACGGAGAGTACTTAGATTCTCCATCATTGCAGCCTTCTCTTTTTGTGTGCGAGATATGGCTTCAGCTGCACTACTGGCTTCACCCTGCAGTTTGCTATTATATTGTTGCAGACTGGTGTTGTACTCCTGCAGCCGCTTGCTGATGTCTTGCAATAACCCCACCTGGTTATGCAGTTACGATACTCAGCCAACCCGTTGAACAAATTGTTACATCTATAACACCCATGGCACTGATAGTAGAGTTTTTTCCCAGTTCAAATTGCTTCAGCAACTTCCTAGTAGAAACTGTTGTACATCGCGGCGACAAATAGGACACCAAGACACAGATAAAGACCACTATTTGCTATAGACTATTCATAGTGTAGCCAGGTGGCCAAGATTGTAGCTTACTACTAATGTAAGACTTACTTGTAACTAATTCTGTGATAAAGCCAAAGAGGATGCCTGCTAATAAGTTATTTATTGCAATCTATCCAGTGACACTTGGCACAAGCTGGACACAGAAGACATTCCTGCATTGCACCTAAAAGATGAAATCAGGCAACGGAAGCCTGTAATAATGTAGACGTAACTACACAGCAGTCCCCCACCTAAGATGAGACAAACAGGATAGAGATGGAGGAAAAGTAAGGAGCGACCTACTTGCTGTGCAGAGGCAGCAAGCTCCTTTGCCAGTTTGCCAATTTGGTCCTGAAGTTGGTTCTGCACTTTCTCACTTGCCCGAAGAGCTTCAGCATCTTTCTCCCGTGCCAGGATGAGCACCTTCGATATGCAGACCCATAAAACCCTCAGTCAGGGCACCTAGACACTTCTAAAATAGATGCTTCCTATCCCTTGAGTCTGCAAGCACATAAGAGTGTGATTCCCTCTATTACATTTTAAGGTCCTGGAGTTCCCTCTGCATACATAAAACAACTTAACATGTGCATCTGCAGTAAGATTTTCAAAGATGGTAGCAAGCCAAAGCTGGATTGATGCTTTGTGTCTCAAACACCATTCAGGAAAGATGTTACATCGTCAGGATGGAGAGTAACTGGGAATGCCATAGAGCTAGAACAAGGAGATCACATTGTGATATCCACAACAGAAGTGTCAAACCAACATCAAAACAAGGTGAATTGGAAAGACCTCTTTCTCTGCCTCCACATGTGCAAGTCGGTCCTTGAGACCTGAGCACATAGACTTGAGCTCCAACAGCCCAGCCTCCAGCTCCTGCTGCTTGCTTGTCAGGCTGGCCTCTGTGACAACCCAAGTATCTGACCCACAATCAGAACTGTCGACGATACTTTGTAGATTGGAATGAGCTACATGCAAACTTTCACTCAAGCATCTGCCAGTCTGTGAGTCAAAGTGCTTTACATCGCTGCTTCAAGTAGGAGATCATGGACCTAACATGCCAGAGATGTCTACCCGACACACCTAACACTGTAACCGCCACATGTGCGGTCTCCCCTAGTAGATAACATGAGAAATATCGAAGTATTTCGCTTCAAGCAGGGATTTGACAGTCAACTCTGGGCCAGTCCCTACAGATATTGATTTGCAAGTGCTCTAAAAACACCCCAACACTAACATGGACTTTTCACTTGGAAGTATTCCCTGCAAGGATGTGCTCGAAGAGCTCAATAAAGAGAGAGAAAGGGGGGACTACCAGTCTCACTGTGTCTCTGTTTTTCGCCATCAAGTTGCTGCATTAGCTCCTCCTTTTCACGAACATGGGTTGCATCCAGCTCCTGGAATGCTCGAATGCACGCACGTAGTTTTTTTATGTAGTCCATCATCTGTTCACTCTTACCCTGCTTGGACAAAGCCAACCCAGCAAATATACTTCTCTTAAGACAGCACACTGAACATTCTGCAATGGAAAACGTATGCCCCAACCTTGATCGTCCTGGCGTGTCTATGATCTGTTCACTCTTACCTTTGTGCTTTCGGACCCATGGGTAAGCCTCATAAGTTGAGAACGGCCCAAGCCACCGGAGCTTTTGTTGTGGCAAAATTCTAGAGCCATACGAGAAAGAATAATGAATAAAAACATACCTGCGTGCAGAAAGGCCTCCGCTCATTGACGACGTATTCAGTTGAAGATTAGGAGGGAGAGAATGATCAGTTGGTACTTATGGTCTAAGCATCGTAAGACATGGGACTGGGTGATATGTCCCGGACCTGTGGCAGAAACCATACCTTAAAATCAAACTTGGTCTTCCCTATCATCTTCATACTCAAAAGAGAGTCCACATCTGCGCTCGCCGTCGACACTCCATTGCCTACTGCATTCTTGGACGCTGAATCGGGAGTTCGTACTTGCCCTGATCTCCCTGCCGGGCTCGATTCCGCCCGCATGTTCACCAATGAGAAGGCCTGCCGGGGTCGCAGCTTGATCCCAGAACCTTCTTTCGTAGCCAGTTTCCTCTTCTTTTCCGACGGAGCGTCGTGTAAATTCTCCTTCTGTTGCCCCCAAGGTGTCGTTTTCCGACTGCTTTGTGACGCCATCTCCCGTGAGACCACCCCACTTCCAGACCTACACTCTACCTACATATTTCCATGGCCGACGCTTCAGACCCTTTGCCATTGCAGGCACACCCCATTCGCTTCAGCAGCTTATTCACGATATTTTCTCCGAGGGAAGTCAGGAGTTCATCGCTATGTTAAAATGCTTAGGGACACGCTCCCTCTACTGTGCATCCAAGCGGGATCCCCGAGAAAGCAACATGAAGAGCGTAAGAGCTACACCAAAAACACAGCACAGAGACGAGACTGGGAGGATGGAAGCCACAACCCAGACTCCTCCTCACACCCGACCACAGACAAACTCCTTTCTAAAGCTCTTACCACGATCCCACAAATTGAATAAGCAGCAGAGAGAGTGATGAGGTGAGCAGACAGACAGGCAGGGCCGAGAGAGAAGGCATGAAAGAAGGTCAGAGCGCAACGGTCACACTGTCGCCCTAACTTTCAAATTTCCTCGTTTGCAGGAGCTCTTTGTGGCGCTCCCTGTTGGTACTTTATTCATCCACATCCAGGATGACAATCTTTCTGTTTTTCGTTTTCTTTGTTTGAACGGGACTCCCTGAGAGCGGAACGGTAAGTATTGTACGAGTAACGGTCAGGGGCGGGCTATTCTCCACCTTCGCTGCCCGAACTGAATTTTTGGCTCGCATCGTGCTATGGTCAGCTAGAGAAACTGCCCAAAAGGTGGAGTACCATCCTGCTACCTTACTCAGGCATTCTACAAGCTACGGGCAAATATGGCAAAAAAACCACCTCCTGACCCATACAAAAAACTTACCTCTAGAAAGGCCACAAACCTTACAAAGTGGCAACCTCTCTCTAGTGATGAGGAAGCTAGTTTAGCATAGAGCAGGAATAGGGTGCCATAGTGCCACATCATCGTCACCACGTTTCGTCGTCGTCAATTTTCGTCGGACCTGCCCGGATTGCCCGAAAATGTCGTTGCAGCGCGAGGAAGGGATGACGGTACCCGGCATCCTTGAGCGCGGAGGGGTTTCACGCAATGTGGTGAGGGCACCTTCTATTTTTAATATGTGCCCGAACTGCCCGAAAACTGAACTTGAACTGTCTGATCTAGCTGACCCTTTCTCTCTCTCCCTCTCGATCTTTTGTCTTGGGCTTTCCTACGGCATCCTGCCTGTAATGCCTGAAAAAACCAAAAGTAACTGCTTGGGCTGTCTGAAGCTCAAGCTCAAGTGCGGTGTTTCATGGACAGAAGAAGGGTCGCACCACCACCATCACTACTGCTTTTGAAACAAGACGAAGAGAGCTAGTCAATAGGAACCCTTCGAGTGCCTGTGAGGACGTGAGGGCACTCTGTAAGGAAGGACGACTGAAGAGGCGATGCACATTGTGAACCAAGGAGGCGATGGGGCACACTATAATAATTATGTTTTTGTCTTGCAGGAGTGCATCAACAAGAGAGACCTAGCAGAAGGTAGACAGGTTCATGCCCACATTATGCAAAGTGGATTTCAGCCAAACATCTTTCTACTCAACACCCTTGTTACCATGTACGCCAAATGTGGGAGCTTGAAGGATGCACGTCAAGTATTTGAAAAAATGCCAGATCGCAATGTGGTCTCATGGAGTTGGCAGTTGGCAGTTGGCATCCTGGGCTCCTCTGCAAATGAACACCCAATCATCAAGTCTTGCAAGCGTTTGCCTATCTTCTTGTATGTCTACCGCCCCTTGGCCATGGCTGGACCAAGTTGATTGAAATCATGTTGCTGATTCGAACCTGTCAGCCTTTTCCATACTTGCGACATGAAAAGCAGCCTGACAAGTTTGAAGGGATTCCTGAATTTAGGTCAGTTGCTAGAGGTATAGGGAGGGACTTGGCCTTGCAGTGATTGACGTAAACACAAGGAGTTTCCATGTGTATTGTTTACTGTTCTTGAAATTGACCTCGTAATCACATCAGTTTTGCAGCATAGTGTGAGGATCACGTGTTAACCTCTTGACATCCTCAGATATGATTTGTGAGACCTAGTATGATGCTGATGCCAACCAAAAATTATGGCGAGGGGGAAGTGATGCAGAAGAGTATGGTGAAGTGTGGAAGTGTCTAATCCTATACCTCCAATAATGATGCTGCCATCTAAGTCAGACTGGAATAGGGAACTTGTAACATATATATAATCTTTTATATTTCTGACAAGTTGAAAATTTTGAGCAGAAGCTCAAGCAACATGGGATTTGAATGTTTGGGGTCGTTTCAACAGAGACATGAACTACCACTGCAGTCTAATTAGAAGTGTTGTGGTGTGTCGGATTGAGTGTTGGGTGTTCATCTTGATTGGTGGTCCGAATTGTGCAGTACAAACTACACTAGAGATCAGCTCATAAGTGAACTGGCAAATGGAACCAAGGTGGTGTTCTCGATGGGCCTTGCAGTTAGCACTGTAGTAGCAGCTGGTGTTCTAAGCTATGCCATCATCAAGTACATGCCTACTTTTTTTGTTTTTGTTACACCATCACCATATATCGTGCTGGGGCCTCAATAAAAGAAAGGATGGGTCTTGTGGGATTGATATGCTTTGTCACAATGTTGCTCTGTCTCTCCAGTCAGCCCATTCAGAGTATATGACAATAAAGTACAATGTTGTAGCTTGCCTTGCCCCTTACAAGCCTTGCATTGTAAAGAGGAAGTGCTTTTGTCTCGAGCAGCCAAAATCTCAACCTTCTGAAGCCACCCTGAACTCCATCTTTCCCTCTCCTGTTATATGGAGATCCATGGGTGTTCTATGTTAGACCAAGAGCCCAGTGTGCCCCATTCACTACACTCACAAGGCATACTAATGGGAAATAATGCAATTGCAAGCCCTATCCTATGGAATTTTTTCTACAGAAACAGCTCCTACATCTATATGTCAACTTCAGCATTTTTGTGCTGGAACAAACGTAAGTTTCAGATTTCATGTCAATCCTCACTAACTTTGAGTGTCATTGGCTGTGCACTAAAACAATTCTATGTCTGACCCACCTGCTTGAACATCAAAGTGAGAGTCATGGGATATTCAAGTCCTAAGAAAATCCGTGAGAATTACAGTACGTACTATAGTTGGTAGCTTTCAGAAACATGAAGGACCTTTCTCAACAATCCTGGAGAGAACAAGAGACAAGAACTACAAAACAAGCACAGGGAACCAGTTGTATTATCGTTACCCAACCCTCATCTTTTGCTTGTGTAACCCTGCAGTATTACTCAGCTCTCATTTCATGTTCTGAAGAGCACCTAGGACAACCAAAGGCCATGCTAGCACTCTGTAATTCTTATGCAGACTAGTTCAAGTGCTGGTGTAAACCACGCTTCCCCTTGGCAACCTGGCGTTGGCCACCACCAGTTACTTCCCTACTGGTTCCTGGTCCTCACCAGTCAAGCGCTCTTCGATGCAGGCATGGCATATTCTGTCTTGGTCAACAGCCAATTCATCGCCTCTACATTTGGGACCACCTTCAGGCTTCTCCAGTCCGGTGGGCTTCTACACTCACATTGAAACCTCACTACTTGAAGGCGGGGGGAAACCCAATCTTGAACTTGTCGTAGGAAGAAATAATGCTTGCTTGGTGCAGAATTGTCCCGCACAGGTCCAGGAAAACCCTCAAAGAATCCAAACAATCTTCGACGCCCACATCCAACGCCGTGAGCGTTTGGAAATGGGCCTCCTCATCTCGTGCCAAGAGGCAGGCAAGAGGCACGTTCTTGCAATTTGCTTATACTTAAACGTAGACATCTCCAATATACCGGCCCCCACCTGCAAGACAACACAACAAGTTCAGAAAAACTAAACTAAAACTAAAACCGAAGATGGAAAGAAGGAAAATAAGGAGAGGAAATTACCTTGACTTGCTTCGTGAACTGAGCACTGTATATTAGCCAGCCCTGCCTCCCCACTGTCCACTTAAGGATCTTGGCGGCACAAATGGTGAGCTGTTTTCTGCACTGACGCCTTGAAATACTACTCAAGTCGTTCACTTGCCCTTGCAAGCGAGATAATATCCCTTCCATTGCAGCAAACTTTTCATCCACGGTTAACTTGGGTTTTACAATGGTCTTTGTTGACGGTCCTGCAAGTGGAGGAAAGTCCTCCTGCAAGTGAAGGCACACGAGGATCAGTACATACTACAAAGCCAACAAACGATACAATGACTGAAAAAATCAAGCACGGAGAGAGAGAATTACCTCATTCAGGAGGTTATTAGATCTAGCCAAGAATGCCACCTTTGCAGTTTGGTCCTCCACCAATGAGGAGCAAGCACTGTTGTCCCCAACATAGCACCACAACACAAATTCCTTTCTATTCAATACCTAACGGAAGATGATCTCATACAATATCCATGCATTTGAAAGCCATATGAAAGATCATGGGACCAAACATTCATAGGTCACATGAAAGCTCCTTGCAAGGCTAACTGAATGAATCAGCAGTAACGACCCACAACCTCTTTGAGCAACAAAGAGAATCTGGGAGGGTTTCAAAAAGATCTTCCCTCAAAAAAAGGGTTCTAAACCTGTGCACATACATTGGGTACCCAACTTCATATCTACTAGGGTAGCTAGGGTTGCCTGTGCCGTTGGCCCAAGTGAGCTATATGATTACTTCCACAATTACATCGTGTAAAGCGTCTGGAGTACCAGCCGACACAGGGTTCTGGAAGTATAGCATCAAGTCAAAAGAGGCATTCACGGAATCCAACTTTACCCTGTCTGTAGGTGTCCGTCGGGAAGGTTTGGATTCTGCACAATTGCTTTGATCGCATCTCCCGCCGCATCTGTTCCCAGACCACTTTTCATTAAAACACTTGTTTAAAGGCAATCATACCTCATATCCCTTGTGCCCTACATCCCTAAACTAGCTTACGAGTGCAACAGCATGGAATACCAACCTGTACCTGAAGCACGGCTCTGCCACTACAATCAGTGGAAAATCCTTGTTGTTTATTGCCTTACACTGAACAGGAGGGATGGCTTCTCTTTGATGCAATACAAGTGGAGGTTTTATTTTTCAGTTTTGCACCAGTCTTGAAGCCTGTATTATTGGGTTGGAGCTTTGCAGTTGACGAGCAAGCATTGTTGTCCCCGACATAGCCCCACAACACAAATTCCTTTCTATTCAATACCCAACCGAAGATGATCTCATACAATATCCATGCATTTGAAAGCCATCTGAAAGATCCTGGGGACCAAACATTCATAGGTCACATGAAAGGTCCTTGCAAGGCTAACCAAATGAATCAGCAGTAATGACCCACAACCTCTCTAAGCAACAAAGAGAACCTCGGAGGGTTTCAAAAACATCTTCCCTCAAAAAAAGGGTTCTGAACTTGTGCACATACATTGGGTACCCAACTTCATATCTACTAGGGTAGCTAGGGTTGCCTGTGTCGTTGGCCCAAGTGAGCTATATGATTACTTCCTCAATTACATCGTTTAAAGCGTCTGGAGTACCAGCCGACACAGGGTTCTGGAAGTATAGCGTCAAGTCAGAAGAGGCATTCACGGAATCCAGCTTCACCCTGTCTGCAGATATCCGTGGGGAAGGTTTGGATTCAGCTCAATTGCTTTGATCGCATTTGCCACCACATCTGTTCCCATACCATCTTTCATTAAAACACTTGTTTAAAAAGCAATCATACCTCGTATCCTTTGTGCCCTATATCCCTAAACTAGCTTACGAGTGCAACAACAACCTGTACCTGAAGCATGGCTCTGCCACTACAGTCAGTGGAAAATCCTTGCTGTTTATTGTCTTACACTGAACAGGAGGGATGGCTTCTTCTCTTTGATGCAACACAAGTGGATGTTTTATCTTTCAGTTTTGCACCAGTCTTGAAGCCTGTATTATTGGGTTGGAGCTTTGCAGTCTGGTCCTCCATTGAGGAGCAAGCACTGCTGTCCCCGACATAGCACCACAACACAAAATCCCTTCTATTCAATACCCGATGGAAGATGATCTCATACAATATCCATGCATTTGAAAGCCATCTGAAAGATTCTGGGACCAAACATTCGTAGGTCACATGAAAGCTCCTTGCAAGGCTAACCGAATGAATCAACAGTAATGACCCACAACCTCTCTAAGCAACAAAGAGAACCTGGGGGGGTTTCAAAAAGATCTTCCTTCAGAAAAAGGTTTCTAAACCTGTGCACATACCTTGGGTACACAACTTCATATCTATTAGGGTAGCTAGGATAGCCTGTGCCGTTGGCCAAGTTAGCTATATGATTACTTCCGCAATTACATCGTTTAAAGCGTCTGGAGTACCAGCCGACACAGGGTTCTGGAAGTATAGCGTCAAGTCAGAAGAGGCATTCACGGAATCCAGCTTCACCCTGTCTGCAGATATCCGTGGGGAAGGTTTGGATTCAGCTCAATTGCTTTGATCGCATCTGCCACCGCATCTGTTCCCAGACCATCTTTCATTAAAACACTTGTTTAAAAGCAATCATACCTCGTATCCTTTGTGCCCTATATCCCTAAACTAGCTTACGAGTGCAACAACAACCTGTACCTGAAGCATGGCTCTGCCACTACAGTCAGTGGAAAATCCTTGCTGTTTATTGTCTTACACTGAACAGGAGGGATGGCTTCTTCTCTTTGATGCAACACAAGTGGATGTTTTATCTTTCAGTTTTGCACCAGTCTTGAAGCCTATATTATTGGGTTGGAGCTTTGCAGTCTAGTCCTCCATTGAGGAGCAAGCACTGCTGTCCCCGACATAGCACCACAACACAAATTCTTTTCTATTCAATAGCCAACGGAAGATGATCTGATACCCACTTGAATCAGGCTTGCACGGGATAAGACAACCTGAAATGTATCTGATTACTTACTAACACTATTTTAACTCTACAAACCCTAAACCCAAAGAATGTACTCATAAGATGTTGTTTGCCGTAGCCTTGTGGCCATAGACCCCGAGCCCAATCCTAAGCCCAAAGAGAGAGATAGAGAGAGCACTATATGATTACTTCCGCTATTACATCGTTTAAAGCGTCTGGAGTACCAACCGACGTAGGGTTCTGGAAGTATAGCATCAAGTCAAAAGAGGCATTCACGGAATCCAGCTTAACCTTTTCTGCAGATATCCGTGGGGAAGGTTCGGATTCAGCTCAATTGCTTTGATCGCATCTGCCGCCGCATCTGTTCCCAGCCCATCTTTCATTCAAACACAAGTTTTTTTATGGTGTGTATGTATCTCTCTCTTTCTCTCTCTCTATAGTATAGAATGCAAAACTACCTAATAATTATGATGGTTTGTTTATTTTGTATTAACTACCTACTTAGAGAGATTCATTTGAATTCAACTTTAGATTGGATGTGTCTTTTTCTTTTTCTTTTTCTTTCTATTTCTCTCTCTCACACACATTTTCATAGTATAACTAGAATGAAAAATTACCTAATAGTTATGATGTTTTGTATTGTGTGGACTACATACTTATACATATTCATTTTAATTCAACTTTGGATTGTATCTCCTCTTTCACTCTCACATATAGTATAACATAGAATGAAAAAGTGCCTATTAATATGTATGAAGTTTAACAAACAACCATAATGATGAAGGGTTTGGGGATGATGCTTACTTAGGAGATGTACACTAATAAATGTTCATGCAATGATACTTCCCATAGGGATCTCTTTCTCTTCCTCTCTCATTCAGTCACTCCCTCACTTGTAGTATAACATAGGATGAAAAACTACGTATTATAGTTGTAATGTTTATTAGACAACACTAATATATGACTATATGCATGGATGTAGTGCTAAGATATGATAACATTCATATTGGATTATTTTCTTCAGGAGAGTTTATAGATTGGTTTAGGTTATTCCGACTCCTTCCATCTATGAAAATTCTTGAGTCTCTATTGTGAGTTACAATCCTGAGGAACATGAAATCGCACATCATGAAGATAGTGCAACCCAAATAGTGGAAGATCATGTTGCTTATGGTAGTCATGGTCGAGGTTGTGGTCGGGGTTGAAGTCGTGCCCATGCTCGTGTCACCTCACTAAGTACACCATGACCTCATACAGGAGTAATACCCACTCGTGAATAACTAGTATCGATGGGATTTACTTCTGAATCTCAATATTTTGCCAGCATGGTGATGGCATTGGGGCTTGCATTCTTAACAGAACTAGGGGGATAATGTGCAAGCAAGATCAATCAAGATAGTTGTATTAGCATGTTGTATACATATATGTATGCATTCCAAGACATTTCAATTCTTATTTGTGTATTGAGCTGTTCAGGCAGGTAGTCAGACATTCATTATTAACTATCGTAATAATGGACTACATGGAGTAACAAGGCTACCTATATAATTAAGTCCTCTAGACCATAAACTAAAGCACTACCTTACTGTGGGTAGTGACAAAGTTCACAAAGGCTTAAGAATAAATATTGAATGTTTGACTACCTTTGGTCAATACACAATCAAGAATTGAAATATCTTGGAGTGCATACATACATATATGTATGTGCTAATACAACTGTCTTGAGTGATCTTGCTTGGACATTATCCCTTAGTTCTCCTCAGAATGCAAGCCTCAATGTCATCACGATGCTAGTAAATATATTGAGATTCAGAAGTAAATCCCATTGATACGAGTTGTTCACGAGTGGTTGTTACTCCCGTATGAGGTTATGTATTTAGTGAGGTGACACGAGCATGGGCACGACTTCGACCTCGACCTCGACTAGCAAAAGCAATACGATCTTCTAATATTTGGGCTGCACTATCTTCATGTGTTGTTTCATGTTCCTTGGAATTGTAACTCACAATAGGGATAGAAGAGTTTTCATGGATAGAAGGAGTCGGAAAAACCTAAATCAATCTATAAACTCTAAAACCTTCAAGGAAATTGAGCACTAGATCCATGCACACAGTCATACATTATTGTTGTTTAATAAACATTACAGTTATAATACGTAGTTTTTCATCCTATGTTATAAATACTACATATGAGGGAATGACTGAGTGAGAGAGAAAGAGAAGGAAATCCCTCTTGGAAGTATCATAGTATGAACACTTGCTAATGTACATGTCCTGAGTAAGCACCATCCCTAAACCCTCCATCATTATGATTGTTTGTTGAACTCATTATTAATAGATATTTTTTTCACTCTATGTTATACACCGGCTTGGTCTCATGATTTTTGGACTGGCGGTGTGGGAGATATGGAATTTCAAGTGCTTTGGGTCGCTGAAAATTTGGGAAAAATAGCAAAGTGGACTTTCCTGGAGCAATGATTGGCCCTTCATGTGGGAGATTTGGAATTTCAAGTACTTTTGGTTGTTGGAAATTCGTGAAAAATAGCAAAGTGGATATATCAATATAAGAAGCCTCGACAGGGGAGATTGCAAAAATACCAAACTATGATTTGCTGGAACAATGACGTGGAGATCTCCCAAACTGTAGGATCTCTGCATACATAGGGGATTACACTTGGACTTAGATGACATTGGACACTTCTGGAGGTTGCATTTGGGCCTCTACATGGGATAAACACTTGGATACATAGAAGATTGCACTTGGGCTTAGATGACAGTGGGGATTGCTAGTCCGTGAGCGGCTCACGTGAGCGGAAAGATACGTGAGCGAGAAGATGTCAATCTGTGAGCGGAAAGATGCTCACGTAATAGGGTGCATGGGCCTACAATCGCGGATGGGGAAGCCCCAAGATTTCCGCGGGAATGAGTGTACATATCATGTGTACTTGGATGACTGTTGGATGAATGATGGATGAATAATTCATGAATGGTTGAATGCAAGATGGCTGATGGATAGACATATGCTTCGCAATGCATGAACAATGGATGAGTGGATGGTTAAAGACTGGATATATTATCGAGGGTCATCGCTCAGGTACTTCCCTGGAATGAGGATATGGTAGACGTACCTGAACCATACATTTAGAAAACACAGATGCAGCAAGTGCTTGTTAACTCCAGTTAAAACCCCTTGTAATAAATGTCGCGTTGATGCAAGGTTGATCCCTGAACTTCCCAAAAGACTAGAAGACATGAAACACTAAGCAAGACGAAGATTTATCTCTTTGTGGTCATGGTTGAGGTGCCTGATTTCAGCAAAGGTGCCGCTGCAGCTGCTACCTTTAGGTGACCATCAACCAATGCAGGTTTCTTATAGCTATTGATCCATAGGGAATCATAGGTAATTTGGAGCTTGAAGTTCTAGGAAACACCCAACTCAACTTATCACACTAGTTCGTATGCTCAATTGCATCTGTTACTCTCTGTAATCCAACATGCATTCACATTTTTGCCTCGGTTGTCCCACCATTAATTGGGGCCAGAAAAAGTATTCATTACACAGCTTCTCCTCAGCTCTGTTACCTGTTTCTGGATACTTTCCTGTTGTCATATTGGCAATATCATGTCATTCACTCCAAACTATCAAAGGTTTACTCAACTAGCTAATTTGCAAAATTCAACACGGAAATTTAGGGCCGACTCTGATAAGAGGGAAAAATAGGGTGAAATGTATTGAAGAAGATGTCTTCATTAGTAGTGTCTGACCGCTGCCGTTGCGGGTTGCAGTTGACCATCTATCCTTGCTCCTTCAGCTATCTGTGCAGAGAGCCTCTGTCAGTCAGTCTGCCTCTTCACATGCGCAGAAGTGCCAGAAGAGGCATTGTGGATTCCCTCTCTTGATCATCTTTCAGAAGCTGCGGTCATCGTTGAGGTGAGCATTCCAGAGCTTCTCCTCGTCTTTATTATCAATTTTTCGATTATTTCCTATTGCCACATTGGCAGTAACATGTCAAAATCACTCCAAAACCACCATAGATCCACCAACGAGCTAACTTGCAGAGTTCAACATCAAAATTTAGGGACAACTCTGATAACAGGATCTCAGGGCCAAGTCTGATGAAAGGCAAAACAGACTAAAATAGGTCGAATGAGAAGGTGCCCTCACCACATTGCGTGAAACCCCTCCGCACTCGAGCACGACCTTCCCCGCGCTGCTTTGCGGGCATTTCGGGCAGGTTCCAAAGAAATTGACGACGACGATGATGTGTCCACGATGACCTAGCTATGATGACGTGTCTACGAAACGTGGCGACGATGATATGGCACTATGGCACCCTATTCCTGTTCTACGCTAAACTAGCTTTCGACCTTCGGTCGTCGCTAGAACTAATATCAAGTGCTCAAGGACCCCAGGTAATCCTGGTTACAATATAAAACTGCTGTTTAAAAAAATTAAAATCTGATGATCTGTGTCTCCGATCTTGTTAACATTAGAGCCTATAGAGAGTATTATCTTAATTCTCTGCGATCCAATAACTCTATCATGAAAATCCTCCGAGGTGAATACACTAGGCCAATTCGATTTTTGCCCAAAACAATCCAGACTCAATGTGCCAAAACTTAGTTAAAAACGGAACTCCGACTCTGAAATCAACTCACCGACTCCAGAGTTAGCAGCGGGAAGAAAACGATACAACATCTGCTTAGCTCTAGATCTACCAACAAAAATTAATCCCCAAAAAGTTAGCAAAGAACCCAAGATCCGTATCAGTAATCATCTGCAAACCCCCAAACCCAACAAATACGATTTGGCAGAAATTAATCGACAGTGTTGTGGATCGGGAAGTAGATATGAAGTACTAAAAGAATGCGTAAGCTGGCATATACAAAAGGGTCAATGTAAGCAAGCCACGACACGGCGGATGACGAATAGACAGACTACCACAAAGAAACCTGAAATGCAGACCGTTCTCCTGGTGAAAAAGTGATGGAGTTCGACCAAAAGCAAAAAAAGAGTACACATACTAAGCAAACTCCCTCAAAGTGGAACTTGCTAGGGCACAAACAAAGAAGAGACAGAGGGAAAGGCATTGAACACTAAATTCAAAACAAGAGAGAGAAACCCCACAGGAAAATCTGTGGAGAAGAGACAGATCTACTCATGAAAGCACCCAACAAAACGTCGAAGAAAGAGCTTGCACCTTGCTCACCCGCGATCGCAATCGCTCCGCTGCCACACTTGTGAAACAGACGTCCTACAACTTTTAGAGCAGTCCACCAGAGTCTTTCTTTTTTATCTTTCTCGTTATTTTAAACTATACGTTAAAATCCTAAATTAGTCTGGTCCTAAATTTTGAACCCATTCGAAAATTCGATTACTAAGGAAAAGGGTTTACCTGCGGGCTGGTAGCTCAGCTCGATAGTGCACTGTGCGTCACCCTGGTAGTTCGGGGTTAGAACGTTAGAACCCTGCAGCTGTGTCCTGCGGGTATTTGTTTCGCCTTGCTATGAGAGAGAGAGAGGAGGGAGAGAGAGAAAGCATCGCGGACGAGTTGGAGAAGAAAGGGCACGCTGACAAGGACTACGATGATGCTTCATCGTTCAGGTTAGGTTGTGGTATTCCGTGCTGTTGCACTCGTAAGCTAGTTTAGGGATATAGGGCACAAATGACGTGAGGTGTGATTGCTTTTAAAACAAAGAGTTTTGGATTAGGTAATCCAACCTAAAGTTGAATCAAAATAAATATCTACAAGTAGGTAGTCAAGATAAAACAAAAAGAAAAGAACCTTGTACTGTGGTTTTTGTCTCGAGCTTGGAGGCAGAGCTCGTTGACGAGGTCGACGTTGATGGAGCACAAAAACAAATTAGGGATTTCAATTGTTTTAGTATGGGTTAGGTTTAGGTCGGGTTAACATTGGATTAGAGATCAGGTTAGGGGAGAGGGTTAGGTCAGGTTAGTTAGGGGGTTAAGATGGGCGGGTCAGGCAAGCCTGGGGATGGAGGTGGCAAACCCGCAAGCGAATGCGGAGGCCTCTATCTCTGCCTCTAGCTCTGCCTCTAACTTATTCCCTTCTCTAGTTTTCTCTGGCCCCCTCCTCTACGCTTCATCGTCGTCCGTCGACTTCAGTTGGGACTTGTCGTTTTCTGTTCGTTCTCTTTTTCTCGTTCGTTCTTTTTCATTCCGCACCCGTTACGTAACGGAAATCATGAGGGAAATACAGGCCTCCGTTACTGTGCCGTTTGTGTAACGGGGACCGTAACTGCCTTCAAGTCCGTTGACAAGGTGGTGCACTGCTCTAGGAATTCTTTGAGAGCGATAAGAGAGAGACGAGACAAGAGAGATCGCTGGACCCCATCCTCTCAGACAAGAAGTTTTTCAAAATTGGCCTGGGTCTTAGAATTTTCAGGCTCTTTGCATGAATGCCACATTGACTGGGTGGCACCGTGCAAGGGCTATAGCCTTGACACCTCCAACAACCTTCGTCATAGCTACAAATGGTAAATCTTGGGAAAAGAGGACGAGATTGAGCATGGTGGGGAGAAGTGCTGTTCTTAGAAGCATGCCTGAGCCCTTTTTCTACTGCTTAGTAGACATAGATTGTTTGAATACTTGAAACAAGCATGAATAGTTCATTTGCCACTCTCTTATTGAATTCTTATTGAATTTCCAGAATTGAGCTGGGGAAGCCCATTCTAGTGAATCCTTCTGCATGTAAGTAAACAGAACCTCGTATGCTCATGACCAAGGGCAACTAGATGGTATTCATGTACATTTCTTAGTTGCTTTCCCAGGTGTGGTTGTAGGCCCCTCAAATCAGGGCGAAGTAGGGCTCACCAGCTGTATACATTCCAGCAATCTCAAGTTGGCTGTAAAAGACTAGTTCACATGTAAAGAGAGGGAACTGACAACTAACCCTAGCACAACGCCTTCTGACTGAAAGAAAGTAACCAAAAAGGTCTTCCAAATGTAGAGAATATTAATGCAGATATATTTCATAATAGCCACCTCTAGATCCACAATAAGGCACAATGTTTGGGGAGAAACTTCAAATGTGAGTGACTCCAGTGTTTCATCTGTAAGTATAGATTAAATATACACTATAAAGGTTGGGCACCATTTCATACATTTCGTTAAAGACTTGAGTGCCGCACCGATAGTTGGACCGGTTGACCTCATGATATACTACATAAGGGTCTACACAGTGCTAGTGGAAATGTTTGTGATGATGCCTTGTTTAAAAGTTGTATTGTCCTTTCTTGTTTTGGCAAGACAAACCTTATATTCTTACTGTGTTTTCCAGTATACATCGTGGTTGATATACATATCATCACTTAATATTTCTTCTTTTTTTTTATAGACTTGGTCTATAACTTATCATTTGGCTTGGATGATTGTGATTCCAGATCGTTGGCAAACATGCACCAGATTGGGTTGTGGGATTTTCACGATCTTGTCTAGCAGTTGGACAATGAATCAAGAAGAGTGACACACCCTCCACCATGGGCGTCGGTCCACTGAACTCCAACTCCATCATATCTCCCATCTCCGAGATTCGCAAATGCGAGGGTCGATTCCACTTCGTCGAATGCAGGTGGCACCACGACATGACTGCATCTTGCAACTTCAGGCGGAAGAGCGATATCGATAGACAACTGGAGGACGAGAGACAAGAGAACCATAAATACCCCAACTTCTGGTTTGTAATGCAATTTCCTCTCTCTGAAACCCACAACGGCTATGCGCACAACGGCTATTCTCACATTCTGTACATTTTTTTCAATAAGTCCTGACGCATTTCCACTGTGACATCTTCGTTCTATAGTGTACAGAAAGAAATGCGGCACCGTATTCCATTTTGTTTGTAACTGACGGAACTGATGAACGTAAATGCGGTGCTGCATTTCCGTCCGGAGTATTCCCGTGAAACAGTCCACCATGAAAGGGGGGACCAGATTGAGAGACCACGTCTATATGAAGATATGGTGGAACGGAAATGCGGTGCCGCATTTCCGTCCGGTCCATCAGTCAATGCATCATGACGCAAATGAATGTAAGTGATGAAACAATGGAACGAAAATGCGGCACCGCATTTCCGTCCGAGGTATACCTTTCAATCATCTAGAACGGAAATGCGGCGCCACATTTCCGTCCAACATGTAAACCATGTAACAGTGGAACGGAAATGCATTGTCGCATTTCCGCCCGAGGTCTACCTTTCTATTTTGCAGAACGGAAATGCGGCGCCGCATTTCCGTCCAACATGTAAGGCATGTAACAGTGGAGCAGAAATGCGGTGCCGCATTTCCGTTGTGCATGTAACTCATGAAACATAGCAACGGAAATGCGGTGCCGCATTTCCGTCAGAGGGAAACCTTTCTAGTTTCCAAAACGGAAATGTGACAACGCATTTCCGTCCAACAAGTAAGGTATGTAACAGTGGAACGGAAATACGGTGCCGCATTTCAGTTGTGATTGTAAGTCATAAAACAGTTAAACAGAAATGCGGCACCGCATTTCCATCTGAGGCGTACCTTTCTAATTTCCAGAACGGAAATGCGGCGCCGCATTTCCATCCAACATGTAAGGCATGTAACAATGGAACGGAAATGCGGCACCGCATTTCCGTTCAGGATGAAAGTCATGAAACAATCACATGGAAATGCGGCGCGTCATTTCCGTTTTTCATCTCAGGCCTGAAGCCGCATTTCCGTTGTGCATCCAACTCAACGCTGCCTGGAACGGAAATGCGGCACCGCATTTCCGTTTTCACTGTAACTCAACAGACGCTGGGACAAAAATGCGGTGCCGTATTTCCGTCCATGGCATACAATTTCCAACAGTTCCAACGGAATGCCCCTCAACATTCCCGTACTGGCTCCTACTTCATGATAAATGAACACGTGGCTCAACGGAAATGCGCACCGCATTTCCATGTGTCTCGAGTCCACCCCGGCATTTTTATCCTACATCGGGATGCGAAAGGTAAGGCGAGATCGAACGGTAGTAATGCGGTAACAATCTTAATCAGCATCAGCTTCCTAGCTTGAGTACTTACACACAGAGAGAGAGAGAGAGAGAGAGAGAATGTACTCATCAGACGTTTGTCGTAGCCTTGTGGCCATAGAGCCTGTGCCCAGTTTGGGCAGGAGAGAGAGAGAGAGAGAGAGAGAGAGAGAGAGAGAGAGAGAATGTACTCATGAGAGAGAGAGAGACTTATAGAGAGATAACAGGCGCAGCAGCAGATCAAATGAGCCTGATGTGTAGGAATCCATAGCTACACTTTGCAGCCTAAAGCCTGTAGCTATGGATCCCTCAATCCCCACATTTTTTTGTAGACCTTAGCAATAAACAGTCCTTTGTATGGTACAACGCGTAGTCTCCATGTCTAGTCGCGACATATCCGCAGTTGCTGCGCTAATTAAGGTTCTAATGTACTCCAGCATGCCGCAAAACCGCACTCCTAGAAATTCTTGCTCTTGAGGATTGGATGAAGCTTGCACTATCTTCCATTAGAAGTTGAGAAAGTACGGGAATATCAAGACAACCTGCACAAAATGATTGAGCAGGATGCAAAGGACCTTGAACATTGGGAAATGATGAGAAAGGACATTGAGCTTGCTTTAAGGAAGGCCAACCCGCAAGATGAAGCAATGATGACTGAATATCATAATGCAAGTAGAGGATCTTTGGACACCTTCACACCTACTATAAGTACAACCACTACTTGTTGATTTTATGGTACAGGATGCGAAAAAGAATGGCGATTTCTATCCCCATACAATGTATCTTATATCATCTATTTGTTATGTTGTTTGAGTTTATTTTTAGTTGTTTAAGTATATTTAGGTGTACATGATTATGTATACAAACATTTTTTGTATGTGCAGACTTTCAAAGGAATTAGGCGGATAATTTGAGCCGTCGGGCTCAAAGATCTGTCAAAAGTAGTATTGTTGTTATTTATTTTAACATACTTACTAATATGCAATTTAACCGAGTGAAACTTGTTGTCGATGAGACAGTGGTCAGAAATATTCAAGCTGATCTTCGCAAGGATACAAAGAAGTGTGAGTACTAACATTGGCTCAAGAGAAAATGATGCTCGTCCAAACGAAATGCCAATCAAACTCTCTACATGATGTTAATCTTCGATTTGGTTACTTTTGTACGAGGAACTTTGTGATCTGTGGTACTCAAGAGTTGAGAACGTGAATGGCAATGATGTTTTCATAGCATACTAACAAGTTTCTAAGGTATCAAGTATCAACAAAGGTTAGCAAAAAGCTAGAAATTTGACGTGAATCATTGTTGTTCGGCGGAGCTCCATCGTTGTTGTGCCATTGATTATTTCATCACAGATGTTGTCAACACCTACAAAGTGCTCATGACACATCATCCTTCATTCACAGATTTTCCGCAGCGTCCTCTTTTTTAGACTCCTACGACTAAATGCCAACCATCAAATGATCGTGTATGGTTCACGAGAACACCGGTTGGGAAAAATACTCTTACGCTCTGGAGCAAGAGACTTACTGACGAGATTCCAGAAATGAGAAGGGAGAATATTACTAATAAGATCGGTCGAGTGATATGTCGGATGACAGATGCCTTAGTTCCCATTATAGAACTTACAATATTTTCAAGTACATCCATTAAGATTCATAGATGGTCTCTTAAGTGCATCTACATCCAATACGTCAATAAAAAACAAGTTGGGGTTTGAAGAAGATGATAACTTCTTGAGCATATAAAAGAAACAATGATTGACATGACGACACAATTATACTGTATGCTTGTGCCTTTGAAATTAAATAATCGGGATGCTTGCACACAAATCTATGAATGCACTCTTCGCAATCAATGCACCATGTATATATTGTCATCCATAATGTCAAAATGTCTACTACAAATGCATACAAAATGATAAGTGTGATGCACCTTCTCTGCTTGCTTGCTATCACCACATATAGGATGGAAGGTTTATGCAAAGTTTTATAGATGAAACAGATTCTGAGCTAACACCCACGAGACCAAAAAAAAAAAACTTACAAAGACAGAATGTCAGAATGCCTACAACTTTTGTGAGATCTACATCCGGATGAGAAGAAGTGTCTAGACACATTGTTTTTATGAAAACATTAACTGTAACAACCAAAGTATATTTGGCCACATGGCCCACGATTACATCTTTGATAAGAGTTGGCATGGAACACCAAAAGCAGGAACTCCAGTTTCTCAAAAATAGTTGCAGACAATTTATCATACAATTTAAAGAATGTATCTCGCTTTAAGTTGAACCCTCTTTCTATCTTGGAATTCATCTTGATAAGACTAAACAAATTGATTGTAACATTAATCTTCTTGATACCACGCTGTCTGTTTGGCACATTCATTGAGACTGAATTCTTCGATCCTTAGCCGTATGGAAAAATAGAAGAGGAACTTGATCACAATAACACGACGAATGTTTGTTTCGTGATCTTATGCAACTAAGCTACAAAATGAGGCATAAGTGGGGTCGGATGAGGAGTAAACACTCTATGGGCTAGTTGGAACGCGGTTGTTTATAATTGGAAGGTTCTTTTGTCAATGTCATATATATTGGGTTCGGAAGACAACGAAGGCAAGGAGATGTTGGGTAGCACATGAGCATGCTTCACGCCGATGTGAGCACAAGGGCATATTCCCCGAATTTTTGCGAAATTTCCGTGAAATTTCTACAGCAAAATGAAATTGGTGCAACTAACAATTATGCGAAACTAACACATAAAGAACAAGTAGCCCCTATACCTGATGAACATGTTACCCTATAGACGTGGTTTTTTCTCAATGCGAAACCCACGCTGCTTAGGTTTGTGCCCATATCACGTATCATTTCTCAATGCGAAATTCAGTTTGTGTCCATAGCACATATCATTTCTCACTGCAAAATTCACTTTTTGCCCGTAGCACATATCATTTCTCAATGCGAAATTCACCTAAACTATCATTTGTGCCCATAGCACATATCATTTCTCAATGCAAAATTCACCGCCGCCGCTATAGGTTTAGGGTTTCTGGCTACACTATTGAAGGTTTCGCCTCGCTGAATTGGCGCAGATGTACCGTACAAATGCACCAAAAACTATACCCGCTGATGGTTTTATTCCGTTTTGAAAACATATAACTCCTATGACCGAGGTTAAAAAACATAAAACTCCCATGACCGTGGGTTGTGCTCACGCTGTGCTCGCAGGATACCAACCCTAGGCAAGGACAACGACTTGGGACCGTGCATTACAGCCCCAAGACCTGAAGGCCGAAGACATAATTTGAAGAGCACACCGAGTCCGTTGATGTGGATGTCTTGGATGGGAAAACCGCATCAACAGTGGACAACCGTCCTTGACCAAACCTCGGCCACCTTGTAATTTTTGCTAGGATTTAGGGCTTGCAAGTGGGTGTTGGTATTGACGTGTTTCTACTAGAATCTTTGTAAGTTAGCAAAACTTGTTGGTACAACAATCGTGTACAAAATAATTCTTATTATTGCCAAGTTTTTAGAGATATGTACAATGCATGGTTTCAAGATCATGATGCTCAGGAAGGAGAGATTGACAAATGGACTAAAACCAGAAGCTCATTTGGCTTAAAAAGGAGGGTCTCCCTAAGCCAAATGTCCTGCCGAAAAATGTGATAAACTGTAGTAGCCCTAGGCCATAGGACAAAAAAAGCAGGTTGGAGATACATCTATGTACATACTTTCGGAGACCTATTATGCATACTCTGGCTTGGTGGTAGATGCTAGGCTCGTACATTACATCCCTTGATGTAAGGCATTTGGGCTTGGGGTTAGGATAATCTTTTCTTGTGTTCCGTTTGCATCTCCGCATGTGGTTTTGGAACCTTGGCCAAGGGTGGGAATCTTTTCCAGTATATCTCTTTCGATATTCCGTGGCCAGGTATGCCTCCATGTATGAATCCCATGGATATGACAATTTCAACCCATAATGTTGGTGAAAAGGTGTCTGGGTCACAATGCGATGTGCCAAGTTAGTAGTATGAAGACATACCAAAAGGTTCACAAAACTGGATTCAGATACCAGATGCCTGACAACCTGACTTCAAGTAAAATAATGTCCACAATGTGATTGAGCATGAGTCTTCCTTATAAGACTCGATTGTTTCAAGACAACCGAGACAATCCTCTTAAAAAATAAAGTGCCAGCATCATGAAGGCAAACCAGAGAAACCTTCTCGATCCGCCCTACCAAGGTCATTTCACCAGGTGAGCCTCGAGTCACAAATACACTTCACATGGCACCACTACCAGCTGGTGAACAGCATCTTCTAGTTACGATTGTAACCTGGCCTTTTCTAGCCAGCCTGACAGCTCTGCACTGAAACTCGTCTAATTAATAGGTGGCGACAACAAAACCATGATCTTCTGCAAGCGACAGCCAATAATGAAGGGTAGTTGGTCTATGACTTGAACAAAAAGAGTCATAGAAAAGAAACCAGAATGGTGGTTCCCACCATTCTGATTATAGCTCTACATCAGACAAAGAGCCACTCCATACTGTAGATTATATTTTGTACTTAGCGACTTCTGCAACCACCAATATATTTCAGGTACTTACTCTTATACCCGCAATCTTGTTGCAAAGTTCGTCCTTCTGTTTCTGCTCCTTCACATTTTGTGAAGCTGCAAGATTTTGCAGTGTTGACTCAATCACTTGCACAACTTCTGTGGTCTCAGTCATTTCCTCTTGATCCTCCAGAGATGGCACTCGAATGTGCAATGAGCCTTGGGAGTGGGGTCCATCTCTGCCAGACAATCGTGCATTCTCTTGAATGTGATTCCAGAGCTCAGCATGAAACTTGTGGGAGGGAGAGAAGCAATCTAAAGCAGGATCGGCCATATCACTGACAGAGCTGGATGATCCTGAGCTCTCTCTGGAGAAAATTGGAAGTGAATCCCAATCCATTACCTGCATGCATTGGCCCAGACAGCTCAATCAGATTCAAAGCTCTTCCCTTTTCTCTATGATACCACAACCTCTACCCTCCTAATGCCCGCACATAAATCTGTGGAATGGTTACTACACAAATAAGTGCTGCATTCAATTAGCTCTATGACTCCCCAACAAACGTCTGTCACGTGTCAAAGCCTGCAAGGCCACTGCGGTCCCTATAGTGTTCTACGTCCATACCTGAAGAAGCTCTTCCCTCCCATTACCCTTCAGTACTTGCACCTTGCGCTTTGTCCTTTCTTGCAACATAGGCTTTACCGCCTGCATTTCATAAACCAAGATCTAGAATTATGAGGTTACCTCAAATAGATGGCTACCGACCTGGATAACCAAGCCTCCGCCCCACAAGCTTCCCTCCACATCCCCTCTTTGTATACAATGAGCACACTAGGTAATTACACAGGGGAAATGCAGCTCAGAACAGATCAATGGACTCTTAAGTTCTGCTACAGGACACGGTTCAAGTTGCAATACCTTCCAGCAGGCACTGAAAATGTACGGTGCATTGACAATATAATAAACATCCGTCTTTTCCGGGTAGTTCAAATCATCAACTGTAGAAATGGCAGTCAATGTCTGCTCCCAAAGCATAGTTCAAGAAACAATTGTCAGTAACCACCTCCCACTTCCACACAGCCTGCCTCATTTACCCTCACTGAAATTGCAGTATATACAGTGTCGGGTAGTTCCAAAGGTCTGGGATTTGCGTAATTACATGAAGCTGGCACCACCATAGGAGTCATTACTGCCAAACCCAGAAAGTACATGCTTTAAAGGTGGCGCATGCTTTAATCTGATGCTCTGAAGGAAAGTCGAGTATATGATTATGGCTTGTTGTGGAGGAAAATAAAGCAAAAACATAGATTTCCATCAGGGATTAGGGAGTATGACTAGGTGACTGCACAAGGCCCCTCATGTCGCAAACTGCTAATCTCAATTCACATTATGAGCCTATAGAGGATATCGGAAACCTGTCAACATAAACATTTGCACATACTCTGTATCTTCACAGATTGCTATTGTTGTACGTGGTTCATAATAGCAGTTATGCTCATTCTGGATTTGTAAAGTTGGTACAAATCTGGTGTTGGTCCCTGAATTGTTTCAGACTCCAGACTGTCAAATTTATATGCCTCTTCTTTCCTTATGTTGCAGTTTTGAGTATCCGAAGCAATGTTGTCCACAGCAATCAACCTCTCTGTTCACAAAGTAGGAGCTAAGCATGGCAATTTTCATGCACAATTTTATGAATCTCATCACTCTTTCACTGAGTTACTCATTCCCTAGTATGAGCTGATTGGACTCTTTTTTTTATCGTAGTAAGGCATGGGGGACTTGCACCTTGACCTCTCATGGCAAGCTGTGGGAAGTGAATGCACCTCAGATCCAAATCTGTATGAATTCTATGGCAGTTGCAGCTGCTCAGAGGACATTGACAACAACACTACATACAAGGGGGTCCAAATAACTTAAACAGGATGCCCTCATCGCTGTTTGATTGAACAGCCTCAGCCCTTGCAGAAAGACACAATGGCAGTGAAATCTGCCTAAATGTTTAGATTAGTTCTTATGTTCATCACAGTTGTAGAGACTTTGACTGCACTGGTTGTACCTTAAGCCGGCTGAAAGCAGAAAGCCTGAGGCCTGTCATATCAAGAATCTTCAAGCAGGATCCCACGTACCGCTCTTGCTTCTTGCTGACCTGGGGCTGAGGTGCAAAACCACCAGGTTTCAGATTACATGGTATCTTGATGTAGGCTTTATTGAGCTTCGAAGGAAACTTTCACGGAAGATTTCATCCCCATCAGAGTCTGATCTAAAAAGCCTGTAAGGCCTAGATATAATAATGGAAGGGACACCTCCATCTGAACCCATTCTCAATATTATCTTATGGAAGGTAAGTCTCAGGCTTGGAGTCATTCTTCTTCCTTATCAGTAACCCAATTACCACAAGACAGTACCCAGGCTTATGCTAGCACTTCAGGGATTCAAAAGAGGGTATGCCCAGAATACATCTTATACTCTAAAAGAGGGATGCAAAAGTAAGCAGTAATGTCCAAGTGAAGTTTGTAAAAGGAGATTGGATTTGTAAATTATCATGGATGCCTGGAGCCAATGGTTCTCCTTGGTCATTCGAGTTATCACTACAAAGAATCTATTGACAATGAAACCGCTCAGATTATGAGATGCTATCACAGTCGAGCAGCTTACAAGAAGAACTCTGTCCCGGTACTCGTTGATCTGTACATGTGACTGGACATATTTGTCAACCTGCACAAGCATTCCAGCAGATGCGATCATGTCAGAATGAGTTGAACAGTGTTTGAACATGGTACACCAAATCTTATTGAACCTTTCAAGTTTAAAAATTGAGCGTGCTTACTTTCATCCATGTCAATATCTGAAATGCAAATACGTTGCAATAGGAGTGTCTTTGACACAAATGGCATTTTGACTAGTAAACACTAACTCTCCCCATATAGATCACCAAGCTTATCCTTTCACTTGCTCCCTAAGTTGCAACCACTTAGTTCACTGTGTAACAGTATTGCACATACTCTTCGAAACTGGAATACTTGTAGAAGAGCCCAAAGAAGAAAGGGACACCAATGAATCTAGTCCTGAGAAGACCATGACAAAGACCACTTTGACAATGAATCCAAAAAATAAGAAGGGTGGACATTGCTTTCCCCTGCAAAATCAGCTGGCATGATTAAACCAACTAAAGTCAGGTCTTGAAGATCTTTTGCATTCGGCACCCCTAAGATCTCCTTGGTGTTATCTATTGAAAAAATCTTCATATCAGATCTTGAAACATACCGCCGCTTTATCGTATCCACTGAGGCCCACCCCAATGGCAAACACTGGTCGGCCCTGCAACATACCCCAGACAACCACTTAGCCATCTGTACAGGGACAACAATAATAACCAACAACTTCAATGTATTTTCATTGTACTTAGCCAGATTCACTACATTCTAAGCTCCACTATTCCATATCTGAAGTGAGGAGATAATGTTGAAACCTTCATGTGATGTAAGATAATTTGGGTATTGACATAGTTGTATCATTCCAACAGAATGTCAAACTCTAGAAGCACCTCGTTGCCTTCAATCCTAGATGCTGGTGCTACCAAACCCCTGTGCCAAGAAAACATCTTCACCTCTACTTTGCTAGGTATTCCCAAGGTAAGGAAAAGGAGGTAAAAGAACATGCCTGTTTACAGTAACCACACATGCCTATGAGTTGTGATTCACGAATTCCATCGTACGTCTCCTTTGGTGTTATGGGCCTCTGTTCAGTGGCACCACAAGCAGGTACATTTCCAGTGAGTACCACTGACATATCATGAGTTTGTTGCATCACATTGCAAATGGCGATGGAAGTACTGAGTGTGTGGACACAGTTCAAAACAATGCTCCTGTAAACCATCCTCCTCTTCGCCCACCCTATCCTTTTTCCAGGGGTTGTCAACAGCTGACAGGTGAAGAGGATTACCCAGGTACCCAACTTCCATAACACACTAACTGCCTGACACACGGAATACCAGCTACTGAAGAACTGGATTGGTCACACAGCAGCACCAGGGCAGCGTAGATGTTAGCTTTCTTTTAGTGTTTGCTGATCTGTACTGAAAATTCACTGATATCCACAGTTCTTGTACTCATAGATTGGTCAATCAAAATGGAAAATGCAATTTCCTTGCACACCTACTACCCTGCCCACATATGATAGTTGTTGTGTAAGACAAACACAAAACCACACACTGATGTGCAGGGTGGCAAGAAACTGTAAACAACTATAAAATATAAAATAATATATATATATATATATATATCTCTAAATTAAGGCACCTCCTGTGTCAGGAAAGCATACTTACAGCAAGGACATTATCAATATCATTCTGAACTCTCCAGGTTAGACAGTCAATTAGCTGCACAGCAGAAACAGTAAAAATTCAGTGTGTTTCTAGAAGGCCAACTTTCCTTCAACTTTAGCAGGCTATTGAGCCATCCAAATAGTGAAAACAGACAAGATTCAAGATTCTAGAAGTCTTCTACCCTGAAGAAAAAATTTAAATCCGTAACTGAGCTTGATGCATAAAGGAGCGCACATACAGAGAGGCACTTACCATTTTGCTAGCCTTGGTGACATTTTCGTCTCGTGCCTTCAAAAACCGCTCTAAGGTGCCTTGTGGATACCCACCATGCATATTCTGCAGCCAAAATTGCCCCAAGCTAGAAGTTTAGAAGGTGTGATGAGGTACACACTACCTACATGCGTGGGCCACAAATGGAAGAAACCTATCCACCTACTAACTTATGACTATGGCTCTTCCCTCTTTACTTCCCTAACCCCTCCCTTGCATCCTTCTCTTGAAGTGCAGAGAGGTTGGCAGAAATGATGTAGGTAATAAAAAATACAACAAAAATGGAGAAATGACAATAAAACTCCACACGGCAGCAGATTGAGGGTATCAAAACTGCAGTGTGCCACTCATAATGGCACATAAAATCCCCCCCCCAAAACGTTGTGCACAAAATCACAACATCCACTGTGACGGTACCCAATTTTTCATGGAGCTATTCCTAAAGTATCTTGTTACACTTTTCCACATGGTCTAACATGGTAAGTGCTGACTTCACCTGGAAACTGCGCTTTAGAGGATCCTCGACTGGAGCATGTCTCCACAGCCACACAGCACAATGAAAACAAGAATGAGATAAGTTGGCCTTCGTCAACAAGCACTCACACACCAGGATACGACAAAGGGCAGGCACAAGGCTGAGACTTAAGGGGTATGGGAGAAGTACAACTCATTCATGGGAAATGGATCTACATGCTGTAATTCATTTGCTCAACACCCAGGTGGTACACCTTGACGTGAGCCAATGGGCACATGTCAAGAGGAGCAATTGAGATTTGAAGCCCACCGCGTTTCCAGTCTTAGATTTGACTCTGTAAGTCATCAACTCAGCTTAGGTCCTAAAACAGCCAGAATAGCAGAGGGAGCTCCAGAGATAACAGCCATGACTACAAACCAGGGAACCCCAAAACAGCTGTGCCCAGGGATGAGAAAGTTGAGCAGCTAGACCTGGAGCTATTCATGCAAAATGCCACTTGGCTGGTCTCAGTCAATCAGAAAGCATGCAGGGGGCCTGAGCAAGTAGCTCCAAATAGAAGAATATATTGTTCAAAGCGTAGTGAGACCAAGTTGGCGGTGGACAAGGCCGTATATCAATGGTACTCATCAAGTGCTGTAAAGAAGGAGTGTTGAAGATAAGGCAATCTCAGATGTCATTAGAAGGGCCAGACATGACTCACGTGCATCAATAATTTCTTGCAACTGCTTCAATGCTCTCTTGTCCACACCCATTGGAGCTCCACGTGACGTCTTCGTCTGCGCTCCGAAGCTAAGTATTGAGGGTGAACTCCACTTTAAACAGAATTACTCGTATATCATAGTGTTTCCTTATTCTGTGTTCCAGAACATGTCAACAGAGAGCTTTCCGATGCGAACATGAGCTGCAAGTGGTTCATAGATGATGTGCTGAAACATGAAAGCTTGCTTCAGTTCACTTGAATCCGACAGGAAATCGAGAAACGGACAATCGTTTCAGAATGCCATGTTCCAGCACCAGAATTCCAGCTGACTTTCAGCTGACATCCAGAAGAACGGCGAAGCATGGCTATCGTTCAGCAAACCCGCACATGCTCGAGTTATGTCTCAACCTGCCAACAATCTGAGACTGGGATACTCTGAGGTCGATTGCAGATGAGGCACTCCCTGTCGAGATCATCTAAGCACACAAGATAAGTGCAGCCCCTCTGTGACGATACATACAATGCAGTTCATGAATGTCGCTTCTCCTTGCAAAGATTTTCGCCAGGTGAGGTCACCACAAGATAGAACAAAGTTAGGCGCACAAACACTCCCAATGTATTCGGTCGGTTCCGATCCGGTTATCCATCTTGCGGAGAAACATTATCGATGTCAGATACGTGTGCATCGCAACTGAGAATCTCTTTCAAAATAGCGACAGCATCCTGGATGATGCGATCTTTCTCCGTGCAACAGATCAAAGCGCAAGACAGCCAGGCGCCTCTGCTGTTTGCTCCATCTGCAGTTGCCAAAAGCCCAAGACGCTCCGCCAAATTGATCCAATCACGCACCTTCCATCGCAATCACCTAAGATCTGAAACCAATCAACCTATCGTGGACTACACAGAAGCTGAAAAGCCGATCAAACCGTTATACCATCAAATGCGGCAATGGCACACACAAGCTCACCAAGACCACGGTTTTCCACAAAACTTTGAGAGAACAAGTTCAATGCTTTTCGCCGACTCCTGCACACGTCTTGTTCTACAATGCCGGTGCACGGATGGCAGACGCCATCAAATCGATCATGTGCGCTCTGTACAAAGCTGTGCAGGCCAGAGCGGAGGCGTCCATCGGCCTCCAAGGCGATGCTCCTTCCGCATTGCTCATCCCTCTGTCAGTTGGCCGCACCGATATCTGTCCATGAACTTCCTCTTTCATCCATCCCACAAGGTTATTGTAGCTGTGATACAGATGGACGCGCTTCTTCATCCGTCGAACATTTGGGACGGAAACTTTACACATATTCATTATTGTACGAAGTCATCCATCCGTCCAACCTCTTGAACGAAGCCCCCCAGAAGCTCGCGGGATGGACAGGTGGCGGGAAGGCCACTTTTCGGATTGAAAAGTACACCCCGGATGTGGGATGTATTTCATCCGGTATAAACATCATCTCTCTCAACCGTCTCTCTCAACCGCAAAGGCAGTCAAAGGCGAGACTGAGAAACTCGAAGAACTGCTTGTAGAGCAAGTTTGCACATGAAATGTCAGCTCACGTTTCAGCAATCAGGAAGCATCGAAGTGAGGCTGCCCCAACCCTTTCAAAGAATTTGGTCCTATTTTCCACTAACTTCCATTTTCTGCGGCCACTACTTATTTACTCTCCACTCTCTTCATCTCCATACACTCTTGTCACATGTCTCTCGCACTCTGACCTCCTCTTTGACTGCCGGTGTGAACTAGGTTTCCTGGAAATTTGAGCACGCCCTGAAAGTCCAGCTTTAATGGAGACTACATGTATGTATTCACAATTACAAGTACCACTAAGATTCTCAACGCTGAAAGCGAAGAGTGCTCTGCAGAGTATAACCTCCAAAATGACCCATCGATCCTCGGTAAACTATACCTGTGATTGAGAGCATCCTTGTAGCATAAGGAAGACTTCATGGTTCATCCAATCAGGTCGTGACATGCAATGTTGAACCCCCATGAGTAGCTCCAGAGAACTAAAAACTCTAATGAAGATGTGTTTAATCACAATTCCACAATGCTCCTCGGATTCTTATAGCCTGAGAGCCTGTGTCATTTGAAAGGCTTGGCCATTACTGACCGGGGGCGTTTTCCGCAAAATCTTCTCTTCGGACCTTGTAAGGTCCCAAATAGCATAAGGGCTTCATGAGTGGGATTGCCTCCCCTGGATGTTCGTCCCAGTACCGCTCCTGTAAACCCACCCCCAATACGCACAGTAAAACAGTCATCTCACGATCCAGTTTCACAAGTCACAACCCCCCCCCCCCCCCCCCTCCTTCAGTACTTCTCGAATGTTTGAGGATGTGCCCTTTTGCGCCCGGTTTATAACCCTTGTTTTGTTGTAAGCTGGCCGTAAAGGCAAAGCAGAGACATCTCTCGCACAGACGTGAGACATGATAGTGACAACCATTTTCTCTTTTGTCCGTCCCAACCCTACATCAGTATGTGCTCCATCCGCATCACTATGCCTGTTTAAAACAACGTCTAACGACTCTGTAGGTTCGCGGCAGAGTTATCAACACTGAGACATGAACGATGCGGCTGCACCAATCCTTTCTAACTACGAATCAGGAGGATGTGTTTCCCGAAGCAAGCGACAATCGAGGCAAGATTACAGGTCTCGTATAGAAGACGAATAGCTTAGTCGTCCTTGTTAGGTTTTCAGGAATACGATAGAAAATTACTATTACCTTTTGGAGCTGTTCTGTTATGGCGGCTCCAATGACACCAGTGTAGAATCCGGCCACATTCAGAAGAAGGAAAGGTGTCAGCGGGCGCGGACGCTCATAAGGCTCCACCATATCCCACAGATAGTCTCTATCATATCTTGCCTCTGCTCTTCGTGCCCATAATCGCCATAGCCATCCGCCCAACATCTTATTGGGTTTGTCCCCAAACCATCTGCGTCCTGTCCAGAACAAGTTCCTCATACTGTCACCTACACTGATGCCCTCAATGAATCAATCCACTTGCGCGCAGTCCAGCGCTCTTCCTGTCCCTCCCTGTATATCGAGTCTCAGTATACCTTACAAGACAAGAACAAGTCTCTAATTGAAGCTGACATTAACGTAACCCACCATCTGACCATGACATGCCCCACCCAACTGATTGAGCTTGGAATCCACCAACGGGGAAAAAAACTTCCGAGAGACTTTCACTGTTTATCCCTGTCTTCTTCTGGTATCGGGAGCGACATAGCACAGCAGCCCTATGCAACAATACAAATCATTTTTCCACATCGCTGGCTTCACCACGGAACACGACGATGCCTCTCAAGCTTTCTCTAAGCTTCCTGAGGGGTTTGAAGGGTGAATTGCATGCACCTGTTTTAAGACCGAGAGACGGGATTGCCACTCTGTCACTCGTACTCCGGGGTGTAGGTAGTTGTAATGAATCTCTGTTTCTCACAGTTCTCTCTCACAGAGTCCAGCAACCTGTGACTGGCCTTTGTAATAACCCCTTTCCTGAGAGGGCCAAGGCTCTGTTTGCACGTTTGCAGTTTGCACCATCATATAGTGGCACTTACAGAATGCAAGCACAAGATGCATCAACAATCATACTAATCATGCCTTTGACCAGCATTACCTCTTCTACATTTATTGATGGTTAGCCTTTGCGATTCCATGATGTGAGCTTTGCTAGGATTGTAGGTGCTTTGAAGGCCTTTCCACTCTACACCAATGTTATGCAGAGAACTGTGTATCCCATTACACTCATCTTCTGCTAATGGGATGATTATGCAAGTCTTCCATCTTTCTCTCTCAGCAAGCCAAACTAAACCCTGGAAGATGCAATTCCAGCATGTGATAGTTCAAACTGAGGATTACAGCATCTGTTGTAGCGAGCAGTAATGAATGTCAGCGACATCATCCCTAGACTAGAACTGGTTCTGATCACCTCAAATGCCATCACATAGTTGCATAACAAAAGTGAATGTTACAAAGGGTAGTTTATGCCCCAAACATAGGAAAGGCAGGTGGTTGCACTGTGTTTTATTTCTGACCATACACCAACGACATGTTATTTGCTGTCCACAGCAAGAAGATGGTAGTGCATTGCTTGATTGTCATGTTTTGTTCTGTCCTGAAGATTGAACCCTATCAGGAAGAGGCAGTGAAGTAAATCCATCCTAAGAAACTGCAATATGAAGGTTTCTACGGCTAACTGAAGTTGCCCAAAAGTTGTCTGATTGGAAGTTCATACTCGAACTGAGATGACACCCTGAAAGCTTTAGACAAGGAGCCATGGAAGATATTCCAGGCGGCAAGATGTTGCCCAACAGGAATACAGCATTCGCTACACTACCAGCTATTGGGCCCCTGGAAAGCCCAAGGTGCGCTGAGTTAGACAATTGCCTAGATGCCTTTCACAGTAATTTGTCCCAGAACACTGCTCATTTGGTGGAAAGCTGTAAAAAAATAAGCCGCACGGCGATCCATCAGCTAAAGACTCTTTATCAATTGCGAATATTGGAAACCATGCCTCCTCACCAGCTCAACATGATTAATCTTGGCAAAATGAGCCAGTGCTTGATAATCCACCTTGCTTCACACAACATCCCTCAAGAGATATGTATGCGGTAGAATCAATTGTTGATGGCGTTGAAATTAAACCTGGATAGCTGCTGGGGTATTGCAGATATTACGGGGCCATATCTCTGCAAACAAGCTTTCCAATAGTTTAGATCCTACATTCAACCAGGCATACGAGCATCCATTGCTTCACCCACATGTTTTGAACCTGAAATCAAAACCCACCGCCCTCAACTGAGTCTCTAATCAGTAGACTTAGGTTGCTAAAGCATTCTATCATCTCACGATCGTGGACCACTTCCATCCTGAAGCTGCTGCCCACACCAAGATGGGAGTCTCCTAATCCTTCTCAATTATTGAGACTTCAGGGCTTCCAAACAACTGGAGCAAACAAGCCCTGATAAGGTATGGCCGACAATCAGCAACATAACTTCAGTCATTTCAAGTAGCTGGCAAAGAATAAACTCGAGACAGTTTCAGTTGTACCTGGACGTTGTCATAAAGTTCAAACAGGGGCACTGCTAAGAGCTTCAGATTCTTGGGGACCGCAAAGTATTGCCTCTCAGACAGGGGGACCACAAACAACTTCTTACATTCCTGCAATATTACATGCTCCATACTTTAATTTACTATATCACTGCAAGTGGTATCAACTAGTAGGCCTAGTTCTTGCAAGTAGCAACCTCATACTTCCATCTTCAGAAGCAGTGACGAACCCAATTTAACGTGCACGCAAGGACTCTGCACCGAAATAAAATTGAGCAAATCGTGGCACAGACAATCACTCATTGGCCCAGCCTAACCAAGTTCTGCAACATCTAAGGGGAATGTCAGATGTGACATTATCCACCACTGCCGAGACCAAACCAGAAACAGAGTGCATTTCACAAGCATATCGCCACTGGTGAAAGAGTTGCTTAGATTGAAATTACCTTGGGTTTGGTAATGTGAGGTGGACAGTAGGGATACAACAATGTTTCAAAATTGGGTCGCCACCATATGGCAGCACACTCTCCAATCTGCAGAACACGATACTGGGATATTAGCATAAGCTCATTTGAAGCAATAGTAATTTGAATATTGAGGAGCTTGAAGCCTTTCAAGTTACCTGCCAGTCAGGTTGTATAGCAGACGCTGTTGGAGCCAACTTGCTGGTCAGTTTCCGCTTCAGCCCTTCGATTTCTGCATGTTAACACCCAAACAACGTCATCACCAATGCTACAGTTTTTGCAGGATTAAACCAATCAATATGCCTCCGATAAATATGTAAGCGAGGCTCGAAGTTTCATGCTCTTGGGTAGCATTACTCGCTAGAGAATAGGTTGTGTGGTTTATTTGACTCACCATTCTCACCAGTCTTTAGCCGTCCACCAGGAAGCTTAAAGAAGGTATTTCCTATCTGTAAAAGCAAGACATGTGGATGATTATGTTCCTGTACCTGCACAAGAGACACAGTGTGGCAGAGAAGAGAGATGTGAACAGATTAGAATAAACTACCCACATGCTTGGAAATGACTTCATAAGTTAATGAGAAAGTAAGCTCCAGAAGCTCTTAGATGCCTATGTGAACTTGCTTCTAATATTGGCACAAAAAACATGTTGTTTCCTCTTCAAAGAGCTATTCATGGTGAGGTTGTGACTTGCTGGAAGCATCTTGGCATAAATCAAACATCAGACAGAACATCAACCAGTGTCAGATTTTAGCGTCTCAGCAAACACTCTGTAACCTCCCCATCATTGTGCATAAGAGAGGGCCTGAGATCATCTGACAATACTCCTACTTGAGTATTTCAGATTGTGCCTATGACTATGTGTTGAAACTGGATCCACAACTACTCACCAACCTGAGAATACATCTTGCTACTATGAGAGACTACCGTGGAGAGGGACAAATGCTTCCCAGACAGAGAGGAAAGAAACAAACTTCATAATGTCCACGGAGGACCACGGGAGGTAGAAAACAAGGAGAGGGACAGAGAGAGAGAGTCACCAACAAAATTCCCTCCACACTTGTGCGCATTCCTTCCTTCATGTAGCTGCAAACAAATGAGACACAAGATCAACAGAATAGAGTAGTCAATTTAAAGCCAACATCAAACAAGCTAATGATGGACCCAGCTATAAATAATGGCTGCAGCCACACTCACTCACATGCTAACTACGACTTTGAGGTTTGATCCCTCCTTACAGACATCCTCTATTACACATCTGATAAGCCAGAGTAAAAAGTAACATCCAATGCTTTGCTTGTGCTCTATTGGTTCACATGCCAACATTTTTAGTGTCTCATTGACTCCTTGCTACTGTCTCCTGTAAAGTGGTGGGCACTGCCTAACAGCCACTTAACTGAACTGGAAGCCTGTGTGTACCCTGTAAGGAGGAGCAAAACCTCCTTGGGTGGACTATACAACCTCCAAACTAGGTCACAGCACCTGGATAACATAGTGTGGTCAAAATGCTATCTGTTGGAAACTACTTCAACCACACCATATGGCTGTGTAGAGGGCTTTGTACAATACATTCAGAAGTCTTCACAATATCTGCTGATGAAGGGCAGCGGGCGCAGCTCTCTATATCCAGAGAAAACCGCATTACACTAATTTTTCACCCCCATTCAAGTCAAACTGGCGGGGAAATATAAAACCATCTGGACTAAGAGAAGGGAAACATACAGGCTGTGGTCCTTGGCTGTGAAAGCATACAAACTATTCCCGCTCGCGGAACTCACATGTTACGAATGGACACGGGTGAGTTTGGAGCTTCAAACTTGGTTCGGCAAGGTGAGGATGGGTTTGTAGCTTGCATTTCAAGTCAGGTATGAATTAGCTATGTACAAAGCAGCCAGACCACCATAGGCTTTCAACGCTGCTGGTTGCATACGAAAACACATGAGTGCGTTGCTCCACAGCTCTATTCAGAACTGAGTCACTCTGGTGCGTACAGAGTGACAGACCAAGCAATCACAGATAAGTGTGCCGTCTGTGTTAAGCACTGCTGGACATCACCATCATGCTTTCAATGCCAGCTCTCAAGTCGACTACTCAATGGTCCATAACCTCATTGTCATCTGCTGTGCTTTCAAATTTTCATTATTTGATTTCGGACGTGGTCAGACCCATACCCTAGACTGAATTGGACGAGGAAGGCGTAGGATAGGGGCCCTAAACCCTTGGGTACAAGTATTTGACTAAGGAACCACTCCCATGACTATCACTTACCCAAAACAGTCTGCTCCAAATCCGAGTGTTCTGACAAGACATTCCCCTATTTACTTGCGGCGATAATACCCCTCAACCACTGTTCAGAGAGGAATGTTTCCAGAAAGAGTCTTGTTTAGAGAGAAACTTTACCACTTCCACATAGAGCGAGAGAGCAGAAAATAGGGCACGCATAGGAACCAGCATACGGCTCATTCTAAAGACTCAGACCAAAAACAGTTAAACAAGGGACCTGAGCTGAAGTAGGGCACAATCGACTAAGAGCCACCGGTGCATGCAAAGAGAACTAGATTGAGAGAAGAGAAAGAGATTGAACCCACTTCTGTTTCATGCGGGCCAGGCGGTCAGCAACAGATGTGTCCTTCTCCATTTTAGCTTCCTTGCTGCCAAACGTGTAGCTTGACAAGGGGTACACATTCACCACCGGCCCTGAAACCATTGCGCTCTCCCAACCTTCGACTTTGATGGAGCTCAAGAGGCACGGGGTTCGATCACTTCTACAAAACTCTCTTCTACGCTATTCTCTATGTCCTGATGAATAAACCCGCCAGGAAAAGCCACAACCACAGTTGAGATCAAGAATCCTGGCTTCATCCTCTGCTAAGAAGCTCTCACAACAGGAGCGCCTCGATCCGGCCTCGTCTTCCCCATCTCGCCCTCGCACCTGCATGGACCACATGGACCACATGGACCACCCCCGCCTGACATGCCTCCTCCCACACTCCCCCCGAGCTCTCTCGCTAATTTTATCACCCACGCCCGCCCTGCCCTTCCAAAGGTCACCCGCCCGCCACATTGCCGGGTAGAGAGACTAAAAGTCCTCGGAGCAAATTACTTTTGCTGTTTTCGTTTTTACGTATGTAGATAATCATCGAACATTCGTTATTAAAAACTAAAAAAGTATAAAGAGAAAACTACTAAAAACTAAAAACTAAAAACTATATAGCCTCTCATTTTACAATAATTGGGACGTTATGGCGCACATGCGAGCTGACCGGTGGGCCCCGCGCACGGACCCTCGGCTCCCCCCACCGGGACCCCCCCCCCCCCCCCCGGCTGCACGCGGTCGCCCACCTGCTGCCGCAGCCCACTAGCCGCGCCCGCAGCAGCCCCACCCGCGCTCCGGCGCGGCCAGTCCGCTGCCCGTGAGTCCAGTTCTCCTCAGTCCACCAAACCGCCAGTCTGCTGTGCACACCAGTCCGCTGTGCCAGTCCCCGCAAGTCCACCCAACAATCCGTTGTGCCCGTCTGCTGCCCCCAGTCTGTCAGTCCGCGCCGGCCGAAGGATCTGGATTGTCCATTCTGAGAAACCCATCCGCGCCATCCATGCCAGTCCGTTGTGCCAGTCCCGGCCAGTCCATCCAACAGTCTGCCCGCCAGTCCGCCGCCCATGAGTCCGCTTTCCTCCAGTCCACTGATGATGCCGCATCTGGACCGTCCATTCGCAAATGCCATCTGAGCCCTCCATTTTTAGGGCATGAATTGAAACCTTATCCCTACCATCTGCCACTTGCCAGCAGCCGCGAACGTGCGCACTGATGCTCCTTGCACGTTGTCCATCGTGTCCAGTGTACTGCGGCACGTTTCTTGCAGGTTCTGAAGCGTGTCATCTGTACTGTAC
Source organism: Takakia lepidozioides (assembly GCA_030704615.1). Lineage (NCBI taxonomy): Eukaryota > Viridiplantae > Streptophyta > Takakiopsida > Takakiales > Takakiaceae > Takakia > Takakia lepidozioides. The sequence continues at coordinate 38,152,911 of CM060733.1, forward strand.
AGGGCATGGACGTGGAAGCAGAAGGTGATGATATACTAAGAACAGGATGCTGGATTATACGGCCTCTTCGACAAAGTTTGAAAACACCCAAACCAGGACCCTTCAACACGAAGGATCTCCAATGGAAGAGAGACACGCAATATGGTTATATGGGTGCCAGACAGAATGTTATGAAGGCCTACATACCGTGGGATAGAGTTGATGACTTTCTCCTTGGAGAGGAGAGTTTGGTAGACTCCCCCACTCAGTTTTGGGTGAATGTCCATACTAAAGTGCAACCCGGCATGCTAAAAGAGCCGAGAGCCAGCAGTTCTCTGAACAGTATCATGTGTGCTCCATCCTCATCGTCCTTTTGTAGTCTGATTGCATGTCTGTTGCCATTTTTCGTACCCACGTTCTGTGATTTCATGCTTCCAGAAGTCGATGGATATCCATTGTGATTTTTATGTCCAGGTATCAATGCTGCTATGGTCCAGATGACAAGCGCACCAACAATGCGATAGTAGAGGATCCCAAACTGAAACGTGGAGGACCTCTTGTGGGTGCTGGAACATCTCACCCTCATAAAGGCCCAAGGAGAAAGAAGTCGGAATATAGAGAGTCTTACAAGCGTGGTTGCCAGTGTTGTTTCAAGGTCCAGCAATGTTATCTCGCCCCCGACATTTGTGTCCTCACGTACTACAACAATATGGAGCATACAGACGCGAAAGGGAACGCATGTCATGGGAAGTCCGTTGAGTTCAGGACCACTCGCCACGCCTATGCACCACACATTAGCGAGGAATTGAAAGCATGGGTCTGTGCCGAGGCCTGTGAGTCGCCCAAATCATGATGGAACATAAAGAGCACGTCATGAACAACACCGGGTTGGGGGATGCATGGATACGAGACGATTTTTTGCTGGAGCAGGATGTGCGCAACCTGGCCGAGAAACGGGCGTGGCAAACGTTCAAAAAACATGCCAACGATGCGGAGAGTGTCCGCATGTGGAAAGACCAAAACCCGAAATCGGTCTTCTATCATCAAGAGGAGAAATTGGCGCCAACATTCAAGTACTACGATGGCGACTTAACATTCACAATTGGCATACAGACTGAGTGGCAGAAGAAGCGAATGCGTCAATTAGGCCATGCCCGTATCGTTGCATGCGATGCAACCTTCGGGACAAATCACCACAGGTACTCTTCATCCCTTTCACAATTTATCCACTTGCAGAAGTAGTGGATATACGCACACTGGTAGCATCTGACATTCTGCATTTGAACAGTTCTTATTGTACACGTTGATGGTCTTCGATGAGTGGCTTAACGGTATACCAATTGCGTACATCATATGCGCGCATGAGCGGACAACAGACCTGGTGTCGTGGATGGCAGCCTTGCGGGACTCTCTCCTCGCAGAAATGCCGGACTGGCGACCCAATGCCTTCATTGTGGACGATGCCGACGCCGAAATAAATGCCATTACGTAAGTTTCACGTACCCTCCTGTACACTCGCGTGCAACTTCGTCGTCTGTGTCCATTGTCTGTCTCTTCGGCAAGTCCCCTGCCATACAACGCAGTCCTGGCTGCAAGTCCGGCCCATTCATTTCTGCAAGTTTGCTGGCAAACCAGTCTGCTGATAATGTCATCTAGCGAAGTCCGCTGGAAGACTCACTTGCGCAAGTATGCTGCAAGGTCAATCTGCTCGGGTGTGCTGCCAGCAACGTCTGGGTAAGTCTGCTGCCGGTCTCATAAGGGCAAGTCCGCTGGCAGGCGAGTCCGTCGGAGGGGACTGTTCGCAAGCAGTCCGCTGCAAGACACATGTGCGCGAGTCTGCTGTGACCTCAGTCTGGTCAAGCAAGTCCGCTGGCAGGCGAGTCCGCCGGAGGGGACTGTTCGCAAGCAGTCCGCTGCAAGACATGTGCGTGAGTCTGCTACGACCTCAGTCTGGTCAAGCAAGTCCACTGGCAAGCGAGTCCGCCGAAGGGGACTATTCGCAAACAGTCCTCTGCAAGACACACGTGCGCAAGTCTGCTGCGACCTCAGTCTGGTCGAGCAAGTCCGCTCGCAGGCGAGTCCGCCGGAGGGGGCTGTTCGCAAGCAGTCCGCTGCAAGACTCACGTGCGTAAGTCTGCTGCGACCTCAGTCTGGTCGAGCAAGTCCGCTCGTAGGCGAGTCCGGTGTCGTGAGGGCAACACTCATGGCAAGTCAGAATGGGCGAGTCTGCTGCCCAAATCCGTTTGGAACAGATGGGCAGGCCAGTCAACTAGACAGTCTACTGGGTTAGTGCCCATGTCCACCGGCGAAGTCCTCTTTGAAGTCTCTCATGTGGGCATGTGTACTTTGCAGGGCTGTTTTTCGAGAAGTGCTCATTTACCTGTGCCTTTGGCATGTTCGGCGGGCTTGGGTGAAGCAATCATGCGCGAAAACCAAAGATCCTATCATTGCCGCAAACTTGCTGAAAGATATGGGAGACCTCATGTACTGTAGAGGTGGACCAATCATTCCCAAAGAAGGTCTTGCATGGGTAGCAACAACGCTCCAACGCATGAGAAAAAAATATCCGAATGGGCATGAATTTCTGGACTACATCGATAAGGAATGGCGTCCTAAAATAGCAATGTGGTGTACAGCAGTTCGTCATGTTTCGCTTGCCAGTCAAGACACCAATGCTAGCATTGAGGCATACCATGGAAACTTGAAGGCAAGACTGAGGATGGGGAAAGGCAAAATAACTGGGCGTAGAGTGGATTGGCTCATATGGGAACTCACAGGCCGTGTGCTAACACACTACTGGTATGCAATTCACCTAAAGACGCACGGATTCATAAGGAATGACAAACAGGAGAAGTACATGTCCAGTTCTGTGCTTGCGGCACGCGATATCCCAGCTTGTCACTCTTCCGTTCCATCCTGAGCAACCAGCCTATGTTCTAAGCACCAATCACCCAAACACAATTTACATTGTTTACAACCCCAGATGCGAATGGGCTTCTTGCACTTGCCCATGGGCAATGAAGGGCAATTTGTTCAAGCATCAAGTCCGAGTCCTGAAGTTGCTTCATCCACACTTGCAGGATAGACTCATAGTGCGCGCTTGTGGCACGGCGCTGGGAACCATTCATGGAGGATTGCATAATGTGTTTAGGGTTCATGCAAGTGTCAGCGACGAAGAGGGTTTGGGAAATGCAACAGATGGCCCTTCCACAGATGACTTCCCCTATGATGCGGAGCCTGTCCTCGTACCATCCTCCATGGATGAAGAATTTGCTGACATACTTCGCATTGTTGGGTTCACATGCAGTGAATTGGTCACAAGTCTACAGCGACTACTCCACACTGCACTCATATGCGACCAATAGGGTGTGTATGCAAAGTCATATTTTATTTCGTTGCAAATGCTCAAAAGCATGCTTACATGACAAATGCGTCCTATGGTGCACCTCTAATCTCGGGCCCAGATGGATATCTATGAGGATACTGCTTTCTTAGCAGCGGTCAAACCGGTCAAAATGTACTTAAGACATTGCATCCGTTGGCCAAGTGCAAACTTGAACGTAAACCAGTGTTTCGTGAAAGGTACTCCTCTCTCTGCCCTTTTAGAAGAGGTTCGAGTATGCCCAGTTTGTAGCCATTCATAATATCCTTGGATGAAAGACATGACGTAAAACCCACATTCCCAGCTGAATGGCTGTTGGGGCACTTCAGGCTGGTTGAACTGAAATGCCCTAACCTCCTCCCAACCCGGTGAATCAACATTGTAGCCTAAACACTCCGCATGCAACTTCCATATCCATGACAAAACATATGGGCAACCATGCAAAGACTCGATGGAGTTCATGTGAGTGTAGCAGCCTTTCCGCACGTCGATGACAACAACACTCCAGTGCGCCTGCAAGACGCATCTCATGAGTCTCACGGCAGCAGTCCTCTCAAGAGACCACTCTAATTGCCTCTCCAGCAGACTCTACAGACTCGCAAGTAGGCTGGGTCCTGGTCCCACTACACTCAGCCGACTCGGCAGAGTCACGACTCAGTAGACTCAGAAGACTCGTCACTCAGCAGACTCGGAATAATGAGCAAACTCGACATAATGAGCAGACTCAGCATAATGGGCAGACTCAGCAGACTCGGCAGATTGAGCAGACTCAGGGCTGAGTGGGCAGACTGAGCAGACTGTCCTCATTCAAAAAACTGGGCAGATTTGCCAGACTGAGGAGACTGAACGGACTCAACCAGCAAGAGGCAGGTGTGAACGTAGTGACGTCATTCAAAAGACTGGCCCGACATAACAGACTGGGTATGCGAGATCTTACTCCTCCACAATCGGAACGATTATATGATGGCAGTCTTTTATGTCTTTGCCGAGCCGAGGGATGCTCCAGCAAGAATGCAGATACTCCACTAGCTTTTCCCGTGGCCCGTCCCAATGTGTCATCATATGAGACCACGTTGAGGCTGGCAGAAGAGCAACAGTACTTGAAACTTCTCCTCAACCGTCTTCTCATATAAACGACACCACAGCTCCAACCCGTGTCAACACAATGGCGGTTTAGCTGCACTTTGTCCTTGATAATTTCACTACAGAAGGGACAGTGGAGCTTATCCTTCTGCCAGTTGGAGTCTGCAGGCTTGATTGCGCGGAGGTCTAAGAATGCTTCGATTATTTTCGCATCATACTCCTCAGGTGAGTACCAGTACCTTCGCTCTTTTAGCCTGGACTTGTGCATGAAATGCAACCAGTCTGCTCCACCCTTTGGCAAGCATTCTCAATGGCTGCAGAATCAGACAAGAGATGCAGCGGCAATGAACGACAGACAGACTAAGAATAAGAAAGCAGAGAAGAGTGGAAAAGAGAATGGAAAGAAACCAAAGCACAAAGCACAAGAGGAAAGCTCACCGGGCAACAGGCGACGGTTGTTGCGACGATTCGGTGCTCACGTGACTGTCCGCGCCTCAAAAAGCTAACACGCACAAAGGAAAGCGGGCTCGCACAAATGGGAGGTGGACGGGCCCTAAACGAAACAGTGCGAAAGAAGTCCAGCGGGAAGTGGAGAACAGGTATAACCCTGCATGTGCGGAGTGACGTGGCGAGATTTCACTGGCGCCCCTTTTTTGCCGCCATCACATTAAATAGTTGCAGACCCCTCACACGTGCTGGCGGTATGTCACTGCACGGACAGTCCAGCAGACGGGATGAGTGGGACTATTGTCAGTCTGCCGTCGTCGCATTCATTAAGTCTAGCAGACTTACTCCTTTGTGACAGTCCAGTTGACGAGTGCAGCTACAGCGCGAACCTAGCCGCGTGAGCCCAAGAGCTCGGCTCACGCTTTGCCCTCTAAGCGTGAGCCCAGGGGTTTGGTGGAGGAAGAAGCAGGCCCCATACCCGAGTCCTCTGTTTAAAGAGGGTCATATTGTCGTGGAAGCAGTTATAGCGCTTAAAAAAAGAGGTATAAAAAGAATGAAATGGTCATTGTGAAACTTACTGAGGTTTTCTTATTGAAGAAGAGGTGAAAAAAAAAGGCTGGGTGAGTCATCATGAATCTTACTTAGGGATTCTTGCATGAACAAGAGGTAAAAAAAGTTTGGATGCTCATTGTCAAGCTATCTGACGTTTCCAGTATTTCATCCATGGTGGATGGATGATGGATGGATGAAATATTGAAGGAGAGGCTAAAAATAATGAGGAAGGGCAAGAACAGGCCCCAAAATATGACCCCTCATTGTGAAACAGGCAATGGTTTTTGTTAATGTAGATGAGGTGAAAATTAAACAGATGGTCATCTTCAAGCTTATTTAGGCTTTGTTTGTGAAGAAGATGTGTAACAAAATGAGCGGTTTATTGTGGAACTTGTTCAGGTTTGTGTTATTGAAGATGAGGTGAAAAAAAAACACATGGTCATTGTGATTGCTTATTTAGGGTGTCTTTGTGAAGAAGAGGTAAGAAAAAACATTGAGCTATCCTTGTGAAACTTATTTAGGATTCTGTTATTGAAGAAGAGGTGAAAAAAAAATCAGATGGTCGTCATGAATGCTTATATAGGGTTTGTTTGTGAAGAAGAGATGAAAAACAAAGTTAAGCTCTATCATTGTCAAACCTGTTCAGGTTTCTGTTATTGAAGAAGAGGTGAAAAAAGAAATTAGATGGTCATTATGAATGTTTATTTAGGGTTTGTTTGTGAAGAAGAGGTGAAAAAATTGAGCTCTCATTCTCAAACTTGTTAAGGTTTCTGTTTTGAAGAAGAGGTGAAAAAAATATTAGATGGTCATCATGAATGCTTATTTAGGGTCTGTTTGTGAAGAAGAGGAGAAAAAAATTGAGCTCTATCATTGTCAATCTTGTTCAGGTTTCTGTTGATGACAAAGAGGTGAATAAAAAATCATGTCATCATGAATAAATTAGGGTTTGTGTGTGAAGAAGAGGTGAAAAAAAAACTTGAGCTCTATCATTGTCAAACTTCTTTAGGTTTCTGTTATTGAAGAAGAGGTGAAAAAAAAATCATATGTTCATCATGAATGCTTATTTAGGGTTTGTTTGTATAGAGGACGTGGAAAACAAATGAGTTGTCATTGTGAAACTTGTTCAGGTGCCTGTTATTCAAGAAGAAGTGGAAAAAAAAACAGATGGTCATCATGAAGCTCATTTACGCAATGCTTCTATAGAGGCCGTGAAAAAATAAAATGAGCTTTCATACTGACACTTGTCCATGTTTGGCAGGCCCTCGAACCAAAAAAATAAAAAAAAATAAAAAATATTTTATTTTTGGCCCGGGGCAATATTGGGGGTGGGGGCAGAAGTGGTGTGCGTTGACGCACTCAATTTTAGAAAACCCGATGAAAAAATAACTGCCTTTTATAACGAGACATCGTCTACTTGTCCAGATTTAAGAACTGTGTATACATGTTCTACAAACAAGGCAGCCCTTTCCGACATTGCGAAAAATCGCAACATATGCAACACTACTCGATATTGCCAATGTCTCGCTGCAAAAGTGTCCGTACCTCACCAGGACCTAGTGTCGCCTGGTGAATGATTTGGTCTCTTTTGGGATCACAATACATCTTGCGCAAAAAGATGTAGTAAAGATGCTTGCAGGGAACCCATTTCCCTCTCTTTCCTAGAGCTTCCTCACGCATGCACACAAAGTTGGGACAGGTACACCCCGGAAAATTTCCCACCGTCACCTGATAGGCCCTATCATGCAAAACAGACCCAAATGTGACCAAAGTATAAACCCGTCCATATCCAGGTGAAGGTACTTCCATAGTTCCTGTTACCCGAGCCTGAAGTAGTCTGGCCGATTCCACCTTCGCATCGTGATCAAGCCCCGAAGCCACCCGATGCACTGTTTTGCCATTCCTTCTCGTGGGATGCGAAGTATCGTCTAGAGGAGGCATCATAGCAGCAAGGCCACCAAGAGTCGACGCCACAGATCGGTGCAGACGAAAGCCGACGTCCTCCAACTTGCCAATCTCCAGTGTTGACGCACTTAGTTCTCGGGGGGGGGGGGGGGGGGGGCAAAACCCTCGGGTACCCGGGGTGAAAATCCGGACACGCACCTGTCGTCGATGATCATGAAGAAATTGAGTGCGTTGACGCACTCAGTTCTCCCGGGGGTGGGGGGAGGGAAAAAATAAATATAAATAAATAAATAAATGGTTATCATACAATCTGTCACGATGAGATGTCGCTGGGAGATGGCAAGCTACTTGAAAGCCTCGGGGATGCGGATTATCAAGACCTGGAACTGTGTCAACAGCCTATATCTGACGAAGAGGGATTGCCCAGGGTAGAAGGTGGGTTTCAAATACTTTGTTTTTATGCCTTCTCTGTTGAAGTTCCACTGTACTGACAGTTATGAAGTCATGCTGTTCGCACTGCCTGAATTGAGTGCTTCAGCGCACTCAGTTATGGCGATGCATGAGCAATGACTCTGAACCAGTTCCCTCCGGAATGAGTCTGCACTCCCACCCAAATGTGCTATGAAACATTTCTCACTAATTATTGTCCTCTTCATCGCAGACCCGTCTATTTGAGGCCGTCTGTCTCGTGAGGGTACATCCACTGTCGACTCCCACCACAGTGGTGGAGTTCGAGCTTCATGGGGGAGGATGTTTCATAAACGAGAGGTTCGATCATGTCGTCGACGACATGCACTACAACTATGTCGACTCCAACGTATGTTTGCGAAAGCCAAATGAAACGCCTTGGAGAGGGGCCCATGAAAAAAACCCGGCTTTTATCCAAACGATCATTGAGAGTTGTTCTCGGCCAGGGGCCCGCATCATAGATCTCACTCTCGGCACATGTTTCTCTTCTTGCCTTTGTCATCGATTTCTTTTCTTCTGCACCTTCTTTACTCAATATTCTAAAACTCTAATTCCTTCACTGTCTCTTGTAGGCGCTTCTTACCATGCTTGCAAGGTAGGTGGCAGACACTTGTTTGGTATGGAACGAGATGCAGATATTTTCACTGGCCTCCTCGCCGAGTTGCAAGGGGGCGCGTCTACCTCCAATGTCAAGGATGTCACTGCGCAAATTGATATCCTTGATGGAGACGACAAGGACCTGGACAATGACTTTTCATGTGAGTAAGTTCATTTTCTGTCTATTTGATCCATGTGTATATGCTTTGTCGCATCCCCTTCTGTTGTCTGATTGTTACCCAAATGGTGCATTTCTGATTGTAGGAATGTGAACGCACTCCCGTGGCCCATGTCTTCCATATACTTGAGGGACTTGTGCTGGAGCCCACCTCCTAATTATGTCCTTCCTAATTATGCGGAAGACATTGCTCATGTGCAAGCAGCTGTGATTTCTCCCCTACCCTTGCGTTGGAGTTCCAGGAAGACGCTCAGGTATCTCCGCGCAAAGGTCTTCATAGATGATAGTGCAGCAGTTTCAGGTGGTAGCAGTACCAGTGTTGACACCACCTACGGATGTACTTGAGGGCATTCATTTTATGGAACATGAGGGGACACTTTCTCCGTTTTCCGTTGCACCACCATTTCTCTTCCCACCATCCGTTGTAATGAGCACGGACTACAATGAAATTCACATCCCTGAATTGAAACATTCTCTCCCCCGAGTCTTGCGAATTTGAAAGTGTTTTCCTTCTAAACATTGCTCTCCAATTCAACGGAGTGCATTCAATAAATGTTTTTCAACAAAGATGAATATGTGCATAGTCCAGTAGACAGTCATTCGACATATGCCATCACACCAATATTTGGTTGGATGGATGGAGGATGAATGTTTTTGGATGGATGAACCCCGATTGGATGTATATTGTGGATGAATGTTGCATGCATGGATGGTCCCATGGATGATGTCAGTGCGCAGTATCATGCACAGGGGCGGGATGGCGAGGTTTACTGTCGGGGTTGAGGTGGGTCCCTAAGGTTGACAAGGGTTAGGGTTTCTGTTTGGGGTTGCAGGATTAATATGGATGAAGACGTGTTTCTGCGGTAATGGATCCTCTTCCACGGAAATAGACGCCGCATCTTTCCCAAAATCATGCAACGTATCTTGGGCTCATAGGCTCCTGGGCTCACGTGGCTAGGCTCACACGTGGAGAAGGAAACCATTGGTAACACGATAGCGGAAATCGCGGAAGCATATGCACGTGGGGGCGTGTATACATTGCAGAATATATGTCCACCGATGAGACTGTTCAGGGGAGGACGTCTCTGCCACCACATGTCCGGGAACTGCGGAGAGTGTGAACGGAACAGGATCCAGTCCGAAGGTCCTCAAACATCCAGATGCACCTCCTGAAACATCACATCTCAACCACTACCGTCTCCTTGAAAACTGGACAATGGGAAAGGAGACGTAGCCTGAGAGATGTGGATTCATGTTGCTTGTGGATGTTCGAGGTCCTTACGACTGCAAATGCGCGTGGATCAACAGGCTCTTCGACTGCGTTTTTGTCAATACTTTCTTTAAGCAGTGTGTTGTGCCATGAGTATGGGCATATGCAAGTCTGCTGGACGGATGAAATGCAACCACGACATGACCGGCAACGCCAAGCGTGGTTCTGATGGATCAGTCTGGTCTGCTGGACTGTTGGTCTGTAAGGATACAAGTCTAGTGTGGCGCGAGTCTGTTCTTCACTAGACTACTGGGCCATCACTGCCTGCCGAATTCCGAAGTGTCTTCTCTCGTCTTATCCCCGAAGTCTCTTATCTCGTTAGTCTGTTGAACCGTTGGTTAGCTGGAAGTCCGTCTCTTCGGATATGAGTCCGTTTAACTACTGTCTTTTAATTATCCGCATTGTCGTGAGTCTGCTGAGCCGTCGGACTGCTGGTCTGTCCGTCTCTTCTGATATCAGTCACCTGGAGGGGGATACGAAGGAGCTCGGACTCGGACACACACCACAAACCGTAAACGCATGCAATTTTTCCACATATCGTCCTAAAAAATAAGCACATCGGCACAAAAACGAAGGCGAAATAGTGGAAGCATATGCACGATGGTGGCTGTAGAGCCCCGCCAGCCCTCTCATGTTCAGGCACATCCTTCATCGTCATTAAAATTGCCATAAACAAGAAGAACAGCCGCATGCGTGCAAAGTCACCTCCGCAACATTGGACAACAAAGAGCCGCAAGAACGAGACAACAAGAACGAGTGGGCGAGTTCATGGCAGGGTGTTACGATCTTCCATGCCCTAAACATGGATGGCGCGGATGGGTTTCTCAGAATGGACGATCGAGATCCTTCGGCCGGCGCGGACTGGCAGACTGGGGGGCAGCAGACGGGCACAACGGACTGTTGGGTGGACTTGCGGGGACTGGCACAGCGGACTGGCATGCACAGCAGACTGGCGGTTTGGCGGATTGAGGGGAACTGGACTCATGGGCAGCAGACTGGCGGGCGGACTAGCCGCGCCGGACTGGGGGCGCGGCGGAGCACGGGCGCGGCTGGTGGGCCGCGGCAGCAGGTGGGTGACCGCGCGCAGCGGCGGGCGGGAGGGTCCGGGTGGGGGGAGCCGGGCGTCCGTGCGCGGGGCCCACCAGTCAGCTCGCGCGTGCGCCATAACGTCCCAATTATTGTAAAATGAGAGGCAACTATATATATGTACGACAGGTAATAGAAAAGGCCCATGAGTTGAATGTGCCCGTGCCCGGTACGCCTACGTGGCTTGTGTGGTCACCGCGACGACGCCCATGTATTGGTGGGCCTCACGCTGTCTTAAGTCCATTTTTTGGTATAAGAGCGGATACCACACTAGCGGCAAGACCGGCAGTAGCACTCAATTTCGGACCCTCCTATTGGTTTAAGGGAGGGCAATGTGCCGCTCTGCCTATCACACTAGCGGTTGTTGCCGGTGGAGAGGTGTTGACATGACTCCGACCTGATGGCTATATGTCATTAAATACGGATTTCCGGGCAGTGTCCCCCGGAAATCCACAATTTTAGGAAGACATTTCGTCGTGATGTGATTCTCCCGCCATCGCGAAGCTGGTCTCTCTTACCTCTTTGTGTCTTCTTGGTTTCTACAACATCTACCCTAAACATGGAGCCCCATCCACGGGAGGTTGATGCCATTGATGTTACAAGCCCTAATGTTGGAAATCAGTGTCCTGATCTGTCTCATCAAACATTTCGAGCTTATATTCCACCAAACACAATGGTGGTGTAGCAATGTCAGTTTTTCCATCTCTACCAAGACCTTACAATATGCAACCAGACTCGTTCATGAGTTACCTTCTGCAACCTAATGTTGCAAATTTCACTCCCCATAGGCGACCAGCTGAAAATCCACTGGGAGAGTCGCAACCACCTGCGCCGAAGAAGAAGATGAGAGCATCAAAGAAGAAAAACATGACCAGATGTAGACGAAACAGGTGAAAGAGAAGAAAAGTGGTGGTGCGTGGAAGGATCACTGGGTAATCCATCTCATAACATTGCGTGGTGAAATGCAAGACCAATTCTCTACTCCTCCAAAACAAGGTGATTATATTCCACTGCAGGGTTTATGTGCAGTTAGTAAGTGGTCATGTTTAGGTTGAAGAGATAATACGTGGGGGTTGCGTTGGTATGTTGTGTAGTAGTTACGATTTGGTGGTTACAACTTTTGCGGTATGCGTTGAGGCCTCAATACGAGTTTGTCAAGTGTCTCTTGAGAAGTGTCTGCTTCCGACAAGGTAGGAGCATCGTAGGCTGCTCTTTCTACTGAACCCCCTGAATGCCTCTCTAAGCTTTCCAAGACTACTTGTGTGTCAAATTGACAAGTATAGGGGATGTCTCAATCTCAAAATTTGTTGTTTTTAATTGCTTTTTGGCTGCTCCTCGTACTAAATCCCTCTAAAGGCCTCCCTAGGCTTTCATTGTAATTCTCTTGCCCAATTTGAGCCACTTGGTCATATTCTAGACCCCCACATTCCAAGACATACTTGTGTGTCAAATTGTTAAGTATGGGGGGTGTCTCAATCTAAGTGGATTGAGTAGAAGCAACTGCCAAAAAATAATAAATAATATCAAATTTGGAGGCTGAGACACCCCCATACTTGCCAGTTTGATACACAAGTATGAACATTTTCGTCCTCAGCTATAAAGTTAATTGAGGCCACCATCCCTCTTTCTTTAAAAAAATAAAAAAAACAGAAAAATGAGACGATGAGTATGAATCTTAATATCTCTACTAGTATATATATATATATTTATTTATTAATACTTGAAAAATAAAATCTAAGTCACTTGCATTGTCACACATGGCATACATGACATCCGGTATTATTGTCATGCACAGTCACACATAAGAAATCAGTTGCGTTGTCATACATACATACAGACATACAATGTGATGTGTGTCCATGCAAGACGTGTGTCTATGCAAGACGTGTGTCTGAAGACAACTCATGTATTTCCATGCATGACCATTTATTGGCCCTGCCCTGAGGCAGAGACTACGCAATTGGTTTCTCCCGTTGTTTTTTTATGTATGACTCTACAAGAAGAGCATTTAAACTTGGAACTTTTTTTTTAATTTTTTTTTTAAAATTAAGGGAAACACCTGGGAGCGACAGCTCACAAATCAGGCCCTTTGATAGTGAGAGGAGAAAATAACCTCGTTCACAATAACCGTGCCATGTAGGCTGAGAAATGGGACACCGCCCAGGGAAGGGGGAGAAGAGTATGCCACACCAGTCAAGTAGCAGGATTTTGAAGTCGCAAATTCAAACAAGCCTCAAACGGCAATGGGCTCTCTTGCTTTGGCAAAACATAAGAGAAAGGTAAGACTAGGGAGCATGACTCAGCACAACACACCAATGGGTGCCTTGACACGGTGTAAGGTCCTTTGACCATATTTTTTCCATTGACTTCAACATGATGCAAAGTCTCTTTCTACAAGAGAGCCAACAAATATTCTAGTATTATCTGACATCATACAGTAATCGGTATCTGAACTTGAGACCCCCACATGCATGACCATGTATTTCTAATGTATTTCCATACATGTATGACTATGCATGAAGACGGGCAGGGACTTAGAATTTTTTTGAAGTAGCAATCCAAAACTTCAGTTTAGGAATCCGACCGTGCAGCCTACGCTTTCAAATCAGATTGCTAGTACATACCACAGGGCTACTTACCTGCTGCTCCATGACGAGATCCCCAATTTAACCCCTAAACGACGACGCGGCCGGAAACGGGTCGGGTCGCTTTTCATCCACGGTCCAGAATCCGTGGATGAACTTGGATGAAAAAAGTCTGAAGAAAAAGTGTGCGGGCCGGGGTCAAGCGTGCGGAGCAATTTACGGCACTGAAAGAAAATAAAACTTGTGCCGTAGGGAAGTTTCTGAAGGCCGGGCTATCCCTAATTTTGTGCAGATTAGGGGTGTCCAGCGCATTGACCCGCCCACGTGGCAGGTACTTGGCACCGGGCGCCGGCGAGGGAATTGAGGGGGCTTGCATTGGGCCGGGTGCACTCACCACATCCACTGCAAAGTGGACCCTTCAAATGTCTTGGTTTTTGATGACGTGGCCCGTCAAAATCTTGCCGGAAAGTCTTGCCAGCTTTAGGCCAAATGGCCTGAGTTGGTTTGGACTCAAAAATTCAGTAAAAACCACATCCCAGGTTGAGATCTGTTCGGAACCAGAAATTGTTTTTCTATTGTGATTTTCTTAAGCCCGCTCATAATTTTCTGAATATGTAGGTGTGACCATGATTTTTGAGGACCATCTGGATTTTTCATCTGTGAACTGAGGGCAGAGTCATATTCTTGGGCACGTGCTTGGGTTTGTCTCCAATTTCCAGATCAAAAATCCAAGATTCCCTAGGGGTTGTGGGGGGGGGGGGAGATTTCACATCCATATACACTGTGGGAAGAAATGCCACCATAGGCTGTGAAATTTTGGGAGGAATCAAATTCCTTACGGTTGGTAGTTGTATTGTAGCACTTGAATAGAAGCTGTAACCGCTGGTTTATGACTTAGACAAAACAGGCTTTCCGAACTACTGCCCATTTCCCAAGACATGATTTTTTTGGGGGTAGTTGAGTGGTAGTCAGGAATCATTATGTATTTGTAAGGTTCAAATTTCTGGATGATTCAGGGTAAGAAATAGAGCTGATTTTTTTTGGTAGATGAATAAGGGGCCAAGTTTGAAAAGGGGTGTGGGGATTAGAGAGTGGTCCAAGAATTATGAAGCGGGAGTTATAGTAAGCTTCAGCAGGAGTTCAATTAATAACTGTCATGTAAGGGTGGGGGGGGGTAGGAAGGTAAGACCTATTAAATAGGGGATGGTTCATGGTTAGATTGTGGTCAGGCGTAGTGGTTTCTAGGAGTGACATGTATTAGGACAGCCTTCTAGAAGGTCCCACCGCTTCAGGGGTCGGCGGCCTTCTAGAAGGGTCCCACCGCCCCCTAGGGTATAAAAAGAGAGCCGGGCTCTCTTCCCCTGCATCTTACTATCTATTCTTACTATTTATTACTTATTAGTACTTAGGGAGCTCTGCACACGCAGGGCCCCAAAAAACAATGCAAACCATGACATAATAAATTAATAGAAGTAGAGGTAATGAATGTAGTAGTCAGGAATGTATTTGTAAGGTTCAAATTTCTGGATGATTCAGGGTAGGAAGATAGAGCTCAAGACAGGCATTTATGTACACTTTTGGGGATCCCCACCAAAGTAGGAACCACAAAATACGAATCGTTCGTTACTTATACCGAAAAATGGACTTAAGACAATCTGAGGCCCACCAATACATGGGCGTCGCCGCGGTGACCGCGCGGATGTGAGGCGCCAGACTGGGGGCGCGCCGCCGGGTCGGCGTACAGGGCCCGGGAGTTGACTTTTTCTAATCTTGCCTATAAGTTCTAACCCACTCCCACACTCATCTCTCGCAGTTCGGTCAGCTGCAGTGCGACTGCGAGAGACGGGGCCCTCCAGGGCTGGAGATGGCATTCTTCAATTTCATTCTTGGAAGTTTTTTCTGATTTAATGTGGATGACCCACCCTTCGATTGATCAAAGTGTTCCCATTGTGCTCACTTCGATTGTCGCATGGTGGGAAGGATCTTCCCGGGAGCCTAGGATGGCCGTTATTGGGTGAGGACCGAGAATTCTTTTCCTCCTTTTTCCCACCCAGAGCGTAGTGTCTATGATTTTGTTCACCAGCGCCATCAGAAGTGAGTCTTTCTGTGACACGCTCGCCGTGTCACTCTCTCTTCTTAACTTGGGAGTTTTCGTTTGCCTACCCGGGTGGTTGTTGAGAGTTCCATTGACGTAAGGAATCGAGCCCGAGAGGAATTAGATATGTATTAGTGTGACAGTAGACAATAACTGTCAATCTCGGTGACGTTGTAGTTGCAGCTCAGATATTTCAAAATTGGATGAGAGTGGGGTCATCAGTGAGAACTGAGTACAATATTTGCAGCTGGAAATTTGGATTGGAACTAACTCTGCACCCCACTAAAGAGGAGCTGAAGGCATCCGGTCTGGATTGTCGCACTGAAAGGAACGCTTCATGTGTGGCGGCAGGTATGGGAGCATATTCAAGACTAGACTCATGGGTACCCCTACAGTGGTTATATCCGACCGTGAAGCCATAAAGCAAGTCATCAATGAAGATTTTGTTTCCTTCCAATGCACGGTAGGCTCTTCATCCCATTCTCCAATACTGAACTAGCAACAAGCAGGCAAAAATGGGCTTGAAACGACACTTTATCCAATTATCTGCTGGTGAAAAATTATACCAAAAGACAAGAAACTACCTTTGGCAAAGAGTATGCCGCTAGGATAATTTACTTCTTAAATAGGACTTTTACCAGTTGCACACCCAATATCACATGTCTGGTGCTAAGTCTCGAGTAGGTGATGGTGCATATGAGTGACGGAACTTGAATAGCAGAAATCAAGCTCAGTTAGCCCCTAATGCAGCACCCCTGCAAACGCAGGACGTTATATGTACCCCTACGAGCTCTGTTCGCTGGCTGCTTGGCGTGCGTGCCTTCTCTGCTGTCAGAGGCCATGACCCCATACAACAACGGGTGAAGTTTGTCGCAGTCAACCGTCGATGCGCGCGGTTAACAGCGATGGAGGGCTCGAGCAGGGCATGGATTTGATGTACTACAAAATCGTTGTACTGCACAGAACATAAAAGTAGATGTGATGGGAGCAGGTGAAGTGACATGCATGGTAGATGGCGCATAGGAATGTGATAAATGCATGCTATTCATCCTAGAAGGGCCCGCGAGAGAGAGAGAGAAATGTGGCGTGGTGGGCAGCCATCGATCGAGAGAGAGAGACACGTCCTGCACTCCAACTAGCGTGAGTGAGAGTGGCTATCGAGATTGAGAGTGAGAGACAGTTAAGAGTTGTAACAGAGGGAGAGGCTGTCGTGCGCATACGTATCGCTACACAACTACATCGTTGTCCAAACCACACCACACATATATGCACAATAAAGTAGTCTGCCACAATGATATGAAAACTAAACTCACACTGTCTGATGACACAGAAACACGAAATACAACACAATCACTCGTTAAAATAAGAGTCGATCCAGGGGCACCCCAAGCTATGGGGACTCCACCCCACAACATCATACTGATCTCCCTCCATAAGTACACTCAGATGCTAAGCAACGAGGGAGCTCGGTCGTGCAGGCTCAACTCGAGAGAGATGAGCCGCACGATTGACGAGCTCATGAAGATAAGATGGTTCAGGTGTCAAGCTAAACTTGACACCTGACTTAACACTTGAACTAATTCCAAGTGTTAAATACAAATAACTAGATTTATTCTAGTTAGTTTCACACTGTGTTTATTTAACTTGACAGCTGTCGTGCGCATACGTATCGCTACACAACTACATCGCTGTCCAAACCACACCACACATATATGCACAATAAAGTAGTCTGCCACAATCGCCCCCCTAGCTGGTGGTTAGGTCCCTCTAACTCCAGATAGCTACAAGATGTAATAGCCACAGCCGTACTAAGTCCTCTTTCACTGTCCTTATTGTACTCAAACTCTATAGACCAAGAGGCTGGGTACAAGAGTAACCCCATCGTTAGTCGCCGTCTTGCAATCTGTGAACTTGAGCCAGGATCTCGTGTGTTGGTCTCCTAGTAGCTTGGCCTTGCATTTCTTGTTAGCCTTCCATGGTTGTATCCACTCCCACTGAGGGCTCTTGAGAGTTATTTGAGAGGTTCTTTAAGGATAGTCTTGTTCATTGTTCAAGCAAGAGTGAGTGTGAAGATAGGGGGAGTAATGGGATGAGAGCATTCTAGGCTTAAAGATTACTTTAGCTTCTCTTCTCTATAGTCTTCCATCATTCTTGTAGGCCAAAGCTTTTCCGTAAGCGGAGGCAGAGCTGGTTTGGATAGAGACTTGGCCATCTTGAAGGTTTATTGAAGCCGCAAGGAGATCGATTGATTTAAGCTGTGGGAGGTGTTGTTGTTTGAGTTTCCTGTGTTTGGATCCTCCTCCCACACATGCATGCTTGACTGTGCGCCATGCTAGTTTGGTTTGGGCGCTTGCTTTTATAGGTGGTTGTGCCGGAAATATTGTGGCCGGCCAATCCTAGAGCGTGCTTTCGGTGGTGAGGCTGGGGTGATGACCAGCAAACCATCATTGTTTCTCTTATGGTGAGGCTGGGTTGATAATCAGCAGACCATAAGAGTGCCTGCGGTGGATGCAGGTGCAGGTGCAGGTTCAGAATAGGAACCTAGTATTCCAAATCATAAGCCGCAACAGGTTCTCTACCCGGTTACTTCGTGGAAAGGGGGATTAGAGACAAGCTGATAGCCGGTTTGAGTGTGAGTTTTCATCACTGAGGTGCTACTAGTTGCTGAGGAGAGTGCCGGTACGAGCACTAGCGATACTAGTGGGTATACAAGACGAGGTGTGCGGTTTAGGCCACCTTCATCTTCAGTGTCTTCTGAGGAAGGTTCAAACTCAGAGTTAGGAGGATTCTCGCCGAGGGTGCAAGCCATTTCCGTGCCATTGTTGTGGGATACGATGGAGGAAATGTATGGAGCTACCAAGGGGCTGCGTCGGTACTCAGGAGCTGTGGGCGCCATCGAGCTTGATGATTTCATACAGGAGTTTGATAGTTGGTATGATTTGCAGCAGATGCAATCCACAACTGTTTATGCCTTTTATGGTTATGAGAGCTAAAGCCATTGTTACGGACGCGATGTCTTATGATGTGCTTGTTGGTGGGGCGGTGTTTAACCCCATGGGATTCACTCTGGACTTTTGGGAGGAAACGGCATCCTACAGGCCGGAATGGCAGTCAGGAGATCGCCGACGTGCACTGCTCCCAGTGCGGTTTATTGGGAATGTAGCGGTGGATCATAGGAACGTGATGCCCACATTGGTTGCATTCTCGGGGGTGGTGGCTTGGGGTGGTGAGCTCTTGGAGGGAAATAGCCATGCAGATGATAGGCCATCACCTGATGAAGACAAACAATTGGCATACAAGGCTGACTTGCTTCCTCATGTGCCTGTGCATATTCCACTGTGGGGTACGGTTGGGAATTTGCATCGAGTAGCAGGCGAGTGTGTGCACCAAGCATGGCATGAGGCCTTTCCATTGATGAGTGAGGGGCGTTCAGTGACATCACCTGGACCTCCTGAGTTAGCTCATTTGGACACAGTGCCCATTACCTGGCAACCACCTGACTAAAGTACGCAAGTACTTGTATGTGGAGAATGATGAGATAGCTCGGCGTATTTCTATGCGCCACATCGCCTTGCTCACACACCAGTATCTTGAGTTGTTGCCTCTCTCAGTAGTTCAAGGGTATCAAAAGACCTTGCCAGCAGACATTACCTTGTTGGGGGCGGATGATTTGCAGCGGCATGGTTCCATTGACTTGGTGATAACCGGATGGCCTTGCCAAGGATACTCTCCCATAGGTCATGAGAATTGCTTGCATGATGCACGATCGCATTTGCTTTGGGAGATGTTGCAAGTGTTGTGGGACTTGCAGACAAGGCAAGTGCAACCTCTAGGCTATATCTTGGAGAATGTTCCTCTTATGGGGGATTCTCGGGCCAGGGTTATGGCTAGTGTGCATCAGGTGCGGTCTTGGATTGGATCGGCGGTGCTATTGGATGCAGCAGCGGTGGGATCACGCGGGCATTGACCTCGATTGTGGTGGACCAATCTTGCACCACCAGAGCTGCTCAAGAGAGCATACGATTCCATTCATCAGCCACCCAATCTCACGGTTGAGGGCATTTTGGACCAAGGGAGACAACCACAGAGGGTGCGACATGATAACCGTCCACCTCTAGCAGTGGTCAATCGAGTGGGGCAGCCACGTGCGGCCTTGCCTACGCTCATGAGCTTTCCCTCGTCTCATGCTTTTTGAGACAATGGTCCTGGATTGATTTGGGACAGTGTGCTACAGCAATTGGTGGAGCCCAATGCGGATGAGCGAGAGTGGGCAATGGGATTTTCCACCGGCACTACAGATGTGTCAGCTTTGTCAGAGGCATCACGCCGCCAAGTGTTGGGTCAAGCAATGGATCTAAATTGCTTGACATGGATAATTGGCTTGTGCATGGCTGAGCAACGGAGATTGCAAGCATTGATGGCTACTTTTGCACTCCCATTAGATAGTGCATCCTCCCTGCCAACCGGGATGGTTGAGGCAGTGAGTGGGGGCGAGCATAGGATCATGGGTTGCAAACACCCATGGCAGATGTGGGATGAGATACGCAAAGAGAGAGTCATTGGATCTCTCAAGCAGTAGTATGAGGAGTGGGGAGAGCCATGGACTGAGGATCAGTTGGAGGCCAAGGTGGCCAAGGTTTTTGAAGAGGTTGAGAATGTTTCTTGCTTAGAGGATGTTCCCAAGGTGGCTATGGCAGAGCAAGTGGAGGCTACGCCACAGTCAGATTGGGCGGACAAGGCCCAAGAGGTTGCTATCTAGCAACCAAAGGATTTGTCTCCTACCTCCAAGCCTGGTGTACCCAAGGTTACAGTCACTGAGGACAATTGGGAACCAGATGTTGGACCTACAGTTACCGGAGGAGAGAGACGGAGGATAGCGATTTCTAAGGGCTTATAGGAATTGCTTTCCCTTCGGATTGAAGGATTTGGGGAGTTTGAAGGGTCAGGAGATTCGTACTGATTTGGCAAGTGACATGCCAATCTTTCGAAGGCCCTACCGGTATAGTGACATGAAGAGGTCATTGATCCAGTCACGGACTATGGAGTTGTTCGAAGCTGGATTGGTGGAGTTGTCAGGCGGGGAGTATGCCTCGGCAACGGTGATGCCAGCTAAGAAGGATATCTATGGCAATTGGACAGAAAGAAGGATGTGTGGGGACTATCGTCCTGTGAACCGTCAGACTAAGTCCGATAGATATGCCATGCCAACTTCAGAGGAGATCTTTGATGCCATTGGGCATGCAAAGGTGTTTAGCACATTGGACTTGCAATCCGGTTACCACCAGTTGCCAATCAAAGAGGCTGACAAGCAAAAGACGGCATTCTGGGGGATTAACCAACATGGGAAGGATTGTTTGTACCAATGGTGGTTCTTACCGTTTGGGTTGAAGAATGCTCCTGCAGAGTTTCAGAGGGTCATGGATGGGATTCTCGCGGGGCTAGACTTCGCCCGGTGCTATATTGATGATATCATCGTCTTTAGTGCTACGGTTGAGGAGCAGGAGAGACACCTTCAGGTGGTGTTTGAGCACTTGAGAGTGCACGGGTTGAAACTGCACCCCGGAAAGTGCAAGTTCTTCCACAATCAGATTGAGTATCTGGGCCACATGATATACCCTGGAGGATTGGGTGTTCAACAGACAAAGGTGGAGGCCATTGCATGCATTCCACGCCCCATGGATGTGAGCAGAGTTTGTGCTTTCATGGGATTGGCAAACTACTATCGACGGTTTGTCAAGGGATTTAGCAGCATTGCAAAGGCTTTTACCAAGTTGACCAAGGTGGGTCAGGAGTGGCAGTGGGAGGAGGAGCAGGAGGAAGCCTTTGAGGAACTCAAGGCTCGATTGACTTCTGCACCTATTCTGAGGCGGCCTATTCGGGGGCGGCCTTTCCAGCTACATACGGATTGGAGTATGTTGGGGATTGGAGCAGTGCTCACACAGGTAGATGATGAGAGACTAGTGAGGAGTTTGGTGGTGCTAAGGATATGCATGAAGATGCAGCAGTGTTGGTATACCTTCGTACCGGAGAGATAGGAGCCAGTGTGACTGCTAATGAGAGGGATCGGGTCCTACAACGAGCCAAGAGGTTCAAGTGGGAGGGGACTCACCTACTCCGGGTATGGGAGGATGGACGAGTGAGGATTGTGCCTCATCCAACACAACAAGCGCGATTGGTACGCCATGCCCATGAGGAGTTGGGACATTTTGGGGTGCGACGCACTCATAGTTTGCTGCAAGGGCAGTATTGGTGGCGGGGCATGCACACGGATATGCAACAGTTAGTGGCAAGGTGCATGGTGTGTGATAGAGTGCGGGCTTCTTTCAACGCCCCTACTCCACAATTGCATCCTTTACCCATTATGGGTTTGGGCTATCGTTGGAGTCTTGACTTCGCAGACCCATTGCCATTGACGATTCGCCATAACAAATATGTGCTGGTGATGGTGGAACACTTCTCCAAATGGATTGAACTGGTGGCATTGCCTGACAAGGCAAGTGAGGGGGTTGCGTATGCATTCTTAAATCGAGTGCTTAGCCATTTTGGTGCTCCAGCCGAGGTACTCACGGACCAGCGGAGAGAGTTCTTAGGGGAGTTTCAGGTTTTGTGTGACCAAGCCTTGATAGATCACTGCACTACTTCTCGGGATCATCCCGAGGCTGATGGCTTGGCGGAGAGAGTTGTTCAGACAGTCAAGAGAGGTTTGCGCAAGTATAGTTTGCAAAAGGGACACCTAGGAGATTAGGACCTTCAACTGCCTTGGCTAGCTATGGGCTATAGGTTCAGCAAACAAGCTTCACTTGCCTCCTTCGCACCTTACTTTCTTCTCTTCGGCCGAAAGCCGGATTTGCCTGCATCTATTCGCAGGGAGGCTGCAATAGTTCTCAACCTTGATGATCCGGATGTGTGGACACAAGCATGTGCCCAATGGGCAGAGTTGTTCAAGAGAGTCATGCCTATGGCTTTTGAGAATCTTGCTATTGCCCAACACCGAGACACATTGAGGTACGCCACTATACGTTGAGGGGGATATCGGCCAAGTGTTCGGCGTTTCCACCCTGGGGACTATGTGTATCTGCAGCAGACAGCACCTACGACCTTGGATGTCACCGCAGGACGTGTGATTCTAAGGGTCGGGAGGTGTTGTCTTCAGGAGTGTTGATTCTGGAGGGTTGAGATGGCATGGTATGGAAGGACCATGTGCGCAATTCTGCGCCATGTCACCTTCCACATGTGGATGGGAGGATAGATCCTAACCTTGCAGTGGTACCTGCAGGGTTGCGTTGCATGCCATGTGGGCATGCTGGTGGTGCCGCAACCATGTTGGTGTGTGACAAATGCTCAAGGGGGTGGCACATGGGATGCTTGACACCGCCACTTGAGGAGGTTCATATCGGAGAATGGTTGTGTCCACGATGCCTTGGATAGAGGTAGTGGGCATGACAATGATGAGGCGGACAAGTGACCCAAGGTCTAGCTAGTGGGGCTTCAATGCCATGGATACTCAACTGAAGATCATGGATTGTATGAAGGCGACTAACGATGGGGCTACGTTTGCACCCGGCCTCTTGATCTATCGACTTCAAGTGTTGGGACTTGTGCGATTGAAGACCAAGCGATGATCTTATTGGGGTGGATACTTGCAAGCTATCCGGTGTTAGAGGGACCTAATCACCAGCTAGGGGGGGCGATTGTGGCGTGGCTTTCTAGGACTATATGCAAGGAAGTGTGGTTGGACAACGATGTATGTTATGGCACGATGCTTAGGTGCACGACAGCTGTCATGGTTTTGTTTGTGATTAGTTAGAAATAGTTATTTCTAACTAATTAGGACATTATACATTTATATTTGTATTTTGTTGGCATTGGGACTTCATTTGGTTCCATGTGCCAAGTGAGGTGGCGAACCTCACTTTGGGACGTGGGGAGGTTATCTCCACGTGAGACGTAGGCAGGCTCGTCTTCTTCTAGTCGAGCCTCCCGAGGCCTCTCTCTCGCCGCCATAGCTCTAGTACTTGAGATGGAGAGTGGGTGAGGTCTGTATGATGGAGTCCTTTAGCAAAGGTGCTATTGGCTTGACTTATATAACGTGATAGAGTGGTTTCTCCTCTTTTCACCATTTCCATATCATTGTGGTGTGGCTTTCTAGGACTATATGCTAGGAAGTGTGGTTGGACAGCGATGTATGTTGTGGCACGATGCTTAGGTGCACGACATCCTTCTTACGAGCCCCACCCCGTTCCGGATGTGAACATTTTTTTCTCGCAACATGACGTAGATGCAGTTTGTGAGGTAGCGGGGTACGATGCATGTTTTTCTATTTTTGGGCACCGGGCTAGGCGTTTGTCACATACGCACACACATTCGTCATCCTCGACATCGGCACCCCCATCATCACCATCATCCGCATCGTCTATTCCTCCTTTTGTAGATGGTCTTTCCTCATCACCATTGCCATTCGAGGTCCCTCATGCCGACCGGCTACGTGTCCCTTCCCCTCCATTGCCGAGACCACAACCGCCACCGAGTCCGAGTTCAACATCCTCGACATCGGCACCCCCATCATCACCATCATCCGCATCGTCCGTTCTTCATATTGTACATGTTCTTTCCTCATCACCATCGCCATCCCGGCCATCTCGGCCAGTACTACCTCCACGCGAGATCCCTCATATCAACCTACGTGTCCCTTCCCCTCCATTGTCGAGACCACAGCCGCCACCGAGTCCATATCCGGGTCCTCCGGAAGAACCCGGATGGATCCCACCACCTTTGGGGACTGTGTATGACTGGGACCGATGGATCACTAGGTTCCCACTCCGGGAGAAGGGCCCCCGAAGTGATGGACGGGCGCCGCCCCCTAGGAGAGGTGGACAGAAGTTGTTTCGCACAGTTGGTCCGCGCCTTCGCCGACTTGATGACGACACCATACGTCATCGTGGTGCTATGGAGCTATTCACGATGGGAGTCCAACCCCATTTCTACCAATGTCTTGTGCCTTGTCCAGTTCCGATTCCCGAGGGTGAGCCTTTTTTTTTTTGGGGTCGCATATACTGCGTGATGGAGGCAATGGACCCTAGTATGGGTCGCAGACTTTTTTTGATGGAGGATGTAGTTTTGGGGGGAGGAGAGGATTCTGTGGATTTGTTCCCCTATTTTGGGCCGAGGTACACCCACCGGGAATGGCAATTATTGCAGACACACGGCCTTGGGTCCTTGATCCATCTTTACATCCTTGTTGTGAACGACAATGATGTAAGGGCGAGAAATTTGGGCCGCAAAGCCCATATTTATTGTGACGGAAACCCCGATGTGTATGGCAACGTGGCTGGGCTCATCAACAGTTCAGTTACCTTACCATCGGGCCACACCGCCAACGTGTTTTGGGATGAGCGCCATGACGGGGATAGTAGATTGGACCCTAACATCACCACTTTTGTGATGACATGTGCAAGGAGGACTATTAGGGCTGGAGAGGAGTTGTTTGCAGAGTATGACTTTAGGCGTTAGCCGACTTTCATCATGTGTAGATGGACGTAGGAAGACATTTTGTACATTGAGGTGGCTTCCTCCACCGTGTATATATATACATAGGCATTGATGTGTATTTGGATGCAGTTTTTCATGCTATATTCAAGGGAGTTTGGGTGGACGTTATATGTGAATTTGGGTATTTTGAATTATATAGTGTCTCCTTCATGTGGTGAAGCAATGTATGTATTCCCCTCGTGTGTATAATGTGTACTTTGGGTTTTATCTTGTATAATAATGAACAACGCCATTTATGGAAACTGATAATGACATGGTTGTTTTTGGCATCTTAGGATGTCGGCCACAACCCCACGACGCTAATTCATGAAGTTCATGATCTTATCATGAACCGGGATTTTGTTCCTTCGGAGGGGGGTGCGTATCAAAGGGACCCGACCCCGTCTGAAATGGCGGTCTCTGATGATGAGGACAACAATGACAATGGAATTATGCATGAGGATGTGGCAGCAATGGAGGACCTCTTAATGCATCAGATGGTAGATGAGGACACAGACTCTTTGAATGATATGGAAAAAGAAGCCAAAACTCCCTTATACGAAGGGGCCAAAGTGAGTAGACTTTCAACCATCTTGTTGTTGCTGAATTTGCAAATCCGGTTTGGCATAAGCAATGTGGGTATGTCCGCCATAATGCGGACTATTGCGGACTACATCCTTGCCCCACATTTGAAGCCGAGAATGCCATGATCAAGAAAAGAGGCAAGAGCAGCCTTGGATGCTGTGGGGATGGGCTATAAGATTTTTCATGCATGTCCATGTGATAAAACCCTGTACTATGGAGAGGATGCCAAGTGTCCAAAGTGCAACAAAGACCGATATCGGGATGATGTTCAAGGGAAGAAAACCCCGCGCAAGGTATACTCGCGCTATAATACACTTGTATATTGCATTCTACCTTTTTGCAACCGCTACAAGACGTAAGGTTTTACTTAGAGATATGAATGACACTGATTATGATATGGGGCCGACATGGGGATGGTGCCAGCAAATGCACTACTTTCCAATCATCCCGCGACTGCAGGCACACTACCGAAGCCCCTCATTGGCAGAACTGATGAGATGGCACACCTCGCATCGGAGCCCCCCGGGAAAGGTGTGCGGGCCACAAGATTCACAAGCATGCAAGCATACTGAAGAGATGTGGCCTTTTCTCTTGGAGGACCCACGCCATGTCCGCCTCGGCTTCTCCTCAGATGGGGTCAACCCATTCTCTGTCCAGTCATGTAGTCATTCCACTTGGCCGGTGACCATGGTGAATTAAAGGCCATATCATGTTGGCTGCCATTGTACCGGGTGAGTGTTCCCATTTCATGCTTATTATTACTTTGGATTTTACATTAATCTTCTTCTCTTTGGCGCAATTCCGATGGAAGATTTATGAGTGACGTAATCATGTAGTAAGATGTGTCATTCATTATGAAGTATAATTAGCATGGTGGAGCATTGAAACAATTAATGGTGTGAATGTCTCATAGGGAAAAAACAAGTGAAAGACATGGACACGTACTTGCGACCTCTAGTTGATGAACTGAAGGAGTTATGGAGGGGGGTCCCGACATTGGATGCTTCACTTGACCCTATGGCCGGACATTCTTTTCAGATGAGAGGCATCTTGCTTTGGACAATGCATGATTATCCAGGTATATTATGTTCCCCATGAGAAACCCGCGTACATTTACCTGTCAAGGGATATTGATGAGGATTGGGATTGATTGAAGTAGCGGCGACAATCTTCTGCACCGTGGTGAAGTAGATGCACATGGAAACTTTTTGTCTTTCCTAATATGGCGGAATGTCTACAGGACTTACTGTTTGCTCGGGGTTGAGCACTAAAGGGTACCACGCATGCCTGCATTGTGGCGATGAACTTGATGCACAAAGCTCCAGCAATCTTCGCAAGATGGTGTATCCCAACTACCGCAAGTTTCTTCCTATGAGCCATCATTGGAGAAGAAGAGACAAACACTTGTTTGATGGCAAAGTGGAGTTACGTTCCCCACCTGTGACACCATCCGGGCACTTTTGGGAAGACCGATGGAAGGAGGCCCATCCGGAGGGGTCCGGTGAAGTGGATGTGCCCGACATGAAGCGGCTTTCAATCTTCTACGAGTTGTCATATTGGGCGGTACATATTCCACAAAAACACCATCAATATTGTTATGCATGCATGTGATATAGCATGTTCATTGTCACTTCCACGACAAAATAGACGTGTAAGAATTTGTGGGTGGGGATATGTGTAGGACCTGAAGATTCGTCATCTTCTAGATCCCATGCATATTGAGAAGAATGTTTGCTCGTCCTTTTTTCGTGTTCTTCATGGCACGCCGACAAAGAAGAGAGTGGTTGCGAAAGGAGATTATCTCGGTGTTAGAAAGGAACTTGAGGAGCAGGGTCGCATGCCTCATCTATGGGCCGAAGAAAATGGTGTGGACCCAAAGGGTGTTGTACGGTGGAAGTATAGGCGTGCACCTTGACAATGGACAAAGGAAGAATACAAGAAAGTGATAGCCACCATAGAAGCTGTCCGAACACCAACTGGTTATGGGTCATCCCTCCGTATGAAGTTCAACGAAGACGGGGTCCATGGTTTGAAGTCTCATGACTACCACAATCTATTGCAAGACATCTTGCCCATTGCAGTACTTGGGACATTGACTCCCGAGGTTCGCGAGACAGTCTATAGATTGGGAGCATTGTTCCGGTGGATTTGCTCCAAAGAGTTGGAGAAAGCGGACTTTCCACGCATGAAGAAGGAGGCGGCGGTGGTCATGTGTATGTTGGAGATGCACCTTCTTCCCTCATTCTTTGACCTCCAAGTGCACTTGGTAATACACTTAGTGGAAGAGGCTTCGATTGCCGGCCCCGTTCATTCTCGGTGGATGTACTACCTTGAGCGATACATGAAGACTTTGAAAACACATGGAAGACAAATGGCACACCCGGAGGGTAGCATGGCGGAGGGGTATACATTACAAGAGGCTATGTTCTACTGCATGAAATACTTGCCAAGAGTGGACAAGGAAGCCCCTCCAATGTGGAAGGAAGATGAGGATATACAAACCAATGACATCGTTTTGCCCAAAAATTCAAAGGGGATAAAATTACCCATCATGGTGATTAACCAACACTACAACAGATCGCGGTAGTTATGACTGCCAAACCGTGGTAGTCATGGTTTTCTTGACTTTGACCATGACTGTACCATGTTTTTATATGAGATTGACCTCCCGCAGTCGTTCATACGACTGTAGTCATATGAACGACTATCTAAGTAGTCGTCTGTATGACTACATGGCTCCGGAATGGACGGAAGGCTGGTCAACGACAATTGACCAGATTTAGCTCACCATTCATAGTCATTTCCATGACTACAATGTATATGGATGAGATTACATAGTCATGATGACTACTGGGGATTTTGTAATTTGGTGTGTATAATACAATTAAAACACCATATGATCACATGAATGACTAATGGGTGTATTGGTTAGCAGGTAGTGAACTATAAATCTTATAGTAAAGAGGTTGCAGGTTCAAACTCCTCTAAGTACAATCAAATGGATAAGATGGCCCTAGGGTTAGTAGGCGAGCTAGGGATAGCACGTGGTAGCCTAGATAGGCTGCCACGTGGTTTTTATTATTATTATAAAATACATTGTGCCACGTGACACAATGCGGTGCGACGCGGCGTCTGACATATGTTTTTAATTTTTTTAGTTTTTTTAAAATTAAATTAAATTTTAATCAATTGCGCCTTGCCACGTGGCGCGGCAGCGACGACTGCAATATGATGGTATATATGACTGCAGTGAGAGATATCACTTGGTTCATCTGACTGTAGTCATTCGGACCGTACCATCTTGTACTCATTGTATTCACTTGGTTTGCACGACTTATAGTCATAGAAGTCATATGTACCATTTATGACTGCAGAATAGTCATATATACAGTCATAAATACCGCGATCTGTTGTAGTGCAAGCGCATGAGTTCATACTGAAGAACACCCCATCCATACATGAGTGGGAGGCAAGATACGATAACCTTGTTCAACAACGACAGGAGGAGACGGTTGCATGGAGGCGGAACCATGCAAGGGCGACTACACGCGCTCTGCGAGCAAGGGGCCGGCGTATGAATGTGCCTTCACAAGAATTGCCCATGGAATTGCAGCCTCTAAGTTCATTCCACCATTCGCTTCGGACTAAAGTAGAGGATAGCATTGCGAAAGGTGAGGTGGTTTCAGATTTGGTACAAGACATTGCAAGGGGCCCCTCTCAATTTGCGACCTCATACACGGCGGTTTGGGTTCATGATCGTCATTTCCGCATTCGTGCTCTTGACATGAAGCGCAAAACAACGTTTGATTCTGGCTTGTATGCCTCATATTGGCAAGACTCCGTGTGGGGCAGGGGAGATACACGACCTACCATGAGCACACTCAACTACTTTGGAGAGCTTGAGAGCATACTCCAACTTCAGTATACAAGGCACCAGCCTCTCATCTTCAAGGCAAGGTGGTTCCTCTTGTGGGGCCATCCGCAACAATAGTGGAAGACGAGTGTGGTTTCATGTGCGTCAATACAGATAGGCTCGAGTCTACTCATCGTCCCTCCGATGAGCCTTTTTCATGGCCTTCAGACATGGAGCAAGTTTTCTTCTCCGGATCAGGAAATTGGAAGGTGGTTGTGCATGCTCAGCCAAGAGGAAGACGTATCTATCATGGTCGGGGATCTACATGGGGCGATGCAAATGTGGAGGAGGAAGAGACTGGTCATGATGACGCTAATGTTGGCCGAGGTTGGATAGAGGGGGTACAAGAGAATGATGACGCCCCGGACAATGCATCCCGGACCCTATACGATGAGGCTCCATCAGATGCGGATGTTGGAGAAGAAGATGAAGACATGGTCATTGAAACCGAGGTGGAAGATGATTCAGATGTGCCTTTTGGTGACCAGGCCATTTATGACAATGACTCTGATGAGCAAGAAGACTTGCAGCTTGATGAGGACGAAGAAGCTTCGGATGATGATGTTCAAGTCGATTAGACACGTAATCAAAGCTACATAATAATTCTCGCACATAACTGTACCCATCCCTTCGATTGATTATACATGTACATGCATGTAGATTATTTCTATGATTGATTAATGAAAAATCCATGAAAAAAATCCTTTGTAGGTGTGGCAATCTAGGAATGATTTTAGTGAAGTTGTGACTCGAAAAGTGACTCTAGGATTGTTGAGTTTTTGTATGAGGGCAAGAGAAGACATGGTTCTTGTTCTACAAGTGCTGACCAAGACTTACCCCTGGAAACCCTTCAATCGATTTGGTTACCATGATCTCGATGCAACAGAAAGAATCTTCGAAATTGGTGTGAAAGACAACAATGTTGCCAAAGCCATTGCCAAAGCAATCTACCCTCAACCCTCTAATCCCATGGCCCTTCCCTTTTCCTTTCCTAGTGTCCCCACCCCCTCTTCTTGCCCTTTGTCTTTAACAATAAGGCCGCCCGGGTTGATCACGGTCTCCCACATGCAAGATAGACCTATTATATTGTAGCACAGAAGGAGGACTAAAAAGATTTGCAACAATGGATCCATTCAACTTGGCCTCTGCCATGACCTTTGCAAAGACACAGAAAAGGCAATATTGCGATTCCCCGCCGTTGCAGACCTGATGGGGCATCGCAAGGCCATCGCAATGTCGTCGCAATACTGTCGCAAGGCGACCCCTGGAGGTCGCAACCCCCTGCATTTACAATATCTATGATTGCGGATTTTTCCTACGCAATGATTTTTGTTTTAGCTCTATTTTGTTCTGTGAATGCAAACCCCAGACCACTACATCCATGAAAAAAATTGGACCAAACAAAAATAAAAAAAACAAAGAGTTTCCTTCACTCACTATTGGGGAACTCTCTATGGAGAGTGCATGAAGTTGAAAAGAACTCAACTTCGGAGTGCAAATGAGGGAAGAAAATATGGTTTTCAGTCCAAATGATTTTTGTTCACTCCCAAAATTTGCACACGCATTGCAAACGCTAAGCATATGGTCCAATAGTTTGCACGGATGTAGTGGTGCAAGGGTCGAATTCACAGAACAAAACATAGCAAAAAAAAAAATTATTACGTAGCAGCAATCCCCAATCCTAGACCCCCAGGCAAGAGGGCACTTGCGACGCCCCAGCAGGCCTGCGACTACGGGGAATCGCAACGTCGCCATTGTGACATTTATGCGACGTTGGGACGTCACAAACCCCAGCGCGAGCTGGCTCGGCCCTCCCCATGCGCCTAAGTGTGAGGGGGTGTTGTTGCGATTCCCGGGCGTCGCAACCTTGCGGGAGCGTCGCAGAGGGCACGTGCGATGCCCGGGCGTCGCAACCCCCAACTTGCTGGCGGGTCATGCCCCAACTGCAGCGACGTAGCTGAATCGCAAGCTGGCGAAGCGTCACCGGAGCGGCGCTGCGGCGACGCGCGGACGCCGCAATGTCCGGGCCGGGCGCCTACACGGCGTAGCAGTCGCAGAGGGTCATTGCGTTTGGCGCGCTCGGGGTCCCGGTGTTGCTAACCCTCCCTAAACATAGTAGTGGCACCTGTTGCGGTTTAAGGGTCATATCCCAGTGGCTAAGGGCACCTGCACCTGCATCCACCGCAAGAACTCATATGGTTGGCTGGTCATCAACCCAGTCTCACCATAGAAGAAACACTGGTGGTCTTGCTGATCATCACTCCAGCCTCACCACCGACAGCATACTCTAGGATTGACCGGTGCTCAAATCCGGCCTAATCCCTATGAAAGCAAGCGCCCACCTCGGGGAGGTCACTCCCTATCTAGTTTCCCAGGCACGTGAGGCAAACAAACATTTTCTATGGGGGTATTAATTTTATTTTCTGAATTTTTGGCCACCCTATTATTACATAATGTTGTAATATGGCATATTTTCTTGCAAGCTCTATTATTTATATTTTATAGCAGCTAACAAATATTGGGCACCCTATATTAACTTGAAAATTTAAAAAAAAAAACATTATGGGGTTGCCATCATTCCCCTCTCAATCTACGCTTCTTCACTGTCACGCCCTGCAAGCTTCAAAACCTATGGGCCACAATGCTTGTACCTTTGAGCGGACCACCATTTTTCTCTGCTTGTCTAGCACAATGGCACCACGAATTGCAGCCGACAGGAGAGAGGGAAGCCTAGGGTTGTTGTGCACATGTGTCTACGCCCTCTCCGCTGCATGTCCCGAACTGCTTGTTACTGAACGACACGTGTCCCTTTAATTTCTCTCCACCCTATATTAGTTTTAATATTTTTTGGAAATAAGTCTTTATTTTGGACCCTATTTTAATTTAAATGTGGTGCCGCCAATATACTGATACCCTATAGTATTTCTAAATATATTCTAAATTTTATTTTCTCAAAATTTTCGGCACCCTATTTTTTTTGCACGTCAAGTGGTAATATTTGGAAGTGGCCTCCCCTTGGCGCCCACACAAAACCAACATGGCGCACAGTCAAGCATGCAGGTGTTGGGGGGGATCCAAACACAAGAAATCAAAACATCAACACCCCCACACCAAAATCCATCTGCAGTGCTGCTCTTGCAGAATACCCCAGCCCAAAAACCCGGACTAACTCTTGCCTCCACCTATGGAAAGGTTTTGGCCTACCGAGAGGGTGGAAAGCTATGGGAAGGAGGGACTAAAGCAATTCCTAAACCAAGCATGCCCTCATCCCGACACTCTTCATTTCCTCTCTAGCCATACACTAATGTCAAAAAGTGACAGACAACTAAGTGATCATCCCTGACTTGAAACAGCTTCTTCAATAGACCTCAAATAGATGTGGGGAGGATCTAATTTACATTAAAAAAATTCTATAGATTTTTGGTCAGGTCCAAAAATCTAGGTAGGTAGATTTCCGCATTCTGTAGGTCCCTGCGCAAGTTTTGGGTCAAACGGCCTTGGTATGCCAAAGTTATGGCCAAATAGGCTCTATGTAATTTAAATTAGATCAAAGAACGAATTTCTTTAATTTTTCACACCCAAAACGTTCTCGACATTAAAAGCTGCTCCCAAGTTATCTACGAGTTCCCAACACGTCCATGTAGTTCTCACAGATTCCCTGGATTTCACCTGTGTTTTAAACATACACCAGTGAACTGCTCTGCTCTAGCCAAGATCTGTAGCTATGCCGACTCCGGGGCTTTGATCCTTCGCATCCACTCCATCTAGCACATCCTTCCATGCCACACTTGACGTGCACATGCTTCAGGGAAGCAATCTGAACAACTCCAACTTTGACCACCCACAATGAACTCCTTTGCTCTTCATCGGGGCTGCCAAGCTTCTATTGCAAGCACATGTAAATGAATTATGTGGAGCCCGAGTCACACATCTGCCCCTTCAGTTGATCACTTGTCTCTCAAGGCATTTTCCCACACCTAAGTGGGTTATACCCTCCTTCACCTTGCTGTCCCACCACTAGGAGATTTTCATGAGATCAGCCACAACTATCTCATACCCCGGAGTTGCCCTACATGTGAGGTACACCAACATTCGGCTGTCCCTTCCATTCACACCTTGCTGGGCATACCCTGTGTTAATCACACTCCCTCAGACCAGATTTCAGCCATGTCATCCGTCGCTCCAACCTTCTCTATGCTGCTGCAACTGACCAGTACAGTGATTAAACAGCTCGAGGTGCTTGCTTCTTGAGATCCCAAAGCCCATCAGATCTGACCAACATGATCGTAGACATACCCTTTGCCGTCATCCAACAGGTGGAAGCTTAGTCTCCTTTATGTCTTGACCTCAGATTCGCAATCCGCACACTATCCATTAAATTTGGCCTGAGTCAGCTCTTCCTTCGGCAACTTGCTGGTTCCTCATACAACTCCATCGCTGCCCGCAAACCCATGCTAGACACCAAGTGTGAATTGGCTGTCTATGCACAAAGTGTCTGCCACAAAGTAGTCGCTTGCACAAACTGAATAAGGCCTGCGTGAGACAGTCGTCTTTATTTTTCATTGTTCTTAGCCGCTTGGCAGCCTGATTTGCTCATTATCTGAGAAAAACTCCACAGCCTCATCAGCCAGTTCTTCATCATCAATGCCTGAAGCATCATAGGCCTTCATGTGCTGGCTGGGGTTGTCCAAAACATAGTTGGCAAATCCTGGCACATAAGTAATCTCTTTCCCCGATTTATGTCTTATCAACGCTCCTTCCAAGAGCGATTTATCCACTAATCAGTACCAAAAATCGCAACGTTACATAGAACTTTGTTTTCTTGCGGGAACCCAGGGGTGCAATAAGCTGTTGGCTGGCTGCCGCCTTGTTAAACGACCCACCTGCGTAACTCAGAACCTGCCCATGCTCTCATACACAAGCTTGCATAACCCTTGCAAGCTACAATGCCATCTTAGAGCAAATTGAGCTGCAGCAGAAATAGTATCCGTGCCATAACGATCTTCAAGCTCGGCCTGACCTGGTTCTCCATTTCAAAATACTATTTTGTATCGACAGGAACAACCTCCAGGGAGTTCGCCAAGCTGGTGGGAATCTCTTAAACTATTCCTCCAAGACCAAGAAAATGCGACGTTGCAGCCCGCCGCTTCACTAATCGACCAACTCCAGAATGCTGCCACAGCCTGCTTTGCTTTTGCATCGGCATTTACATCTATACACAATTTATTTATTTATTTATCGGTGACTTCGGCAGCTCCCAGAAAGTCCACAATTTGGTGCTCATTGATGGGCAGCGAGAAGAGGTATATCTGCTCCAGACTAGACTTGATCTTCCCATCCTTAACCAACCTCTCGAGCTAGAAGGCAATGGATATACCACAGGGGTGGCAAAGCTAACAGCTGATCACCACCTGGTCACTATTCCCAATATTGACGGATGGATACTTTAGCATACACCAAATCCAACTATGGGACTGATCAGGAATGTCGGAAAATACACTGTGGTAGCTGCCTGTGGCCATCAACACTCCTACTTTGTCGTGTCATCTTCTCTTGTAATACGAACTGACACAATACGAGACTTTGCAAGCAACTGCTCACGGCAAAATGGAAACTTGCCTTGCCTTGCCTATGGCCATGCCAGTATCGTGTTTATCCGCCGGCTCACAGTGCGATGTGGCATGGTAGACCTGCATCCTCTCATGGCCATCCTCTCGGCGTCCTTGCCAAGCTGACCCATAAGCACGACAACCGCTTCTCATTCGGCCTTCAACTATTCGCACACCATACATATGGTCAGAATGAGTCTAAGTTCGTACTGTCACCACCAACCAAAACTAGGAGCATGACCATCTATATACCCAGAAACCAGAGATGATCGAAACCTGCATGTTTTTTTTTTTTGTTTTTTTTAAAGCTTTTCAAACTAAGCACTATTTACACACAGGTAATCATACAAGTGCTAACCCTCAACTCCTACCTTGCACTCACAGGTAAGAGATCATCTCTCTCGAGTGATATGAAAACTAAACTCACACTGTCTGATGACATAGAAACACGAAATACAACACAATCACTCATTAAAATAAGAGTCGAGCCAGGGGCACCCCAAGCTATGGGGACTACACCCCACAACATCCTACTCTCCCTCCATAAGTACACTCAGATGCTAAGCAACGAGGGAGCTCGGTCGTGCAGGCTCAACTCGAGAGAGATGAGCTGCACGACTGACGAGCTCATGAAGATAAGATGGTTCAGGTGTCCAGCTAAACTTGACACCTGACTTAACACTTGAACTAATTCCAAGTGTTAAATACAAATAACTAGATTTATTCTAGTTAGTTTCACACTGTGTTTATTTAACTTGACAAGGAGCTTGAAGGTAGCGCGCGTGGAGGGAGTGTTTCTGGATACCCTATTTACCAAAGGTATATCATGCCACATTATTCAGACTCCAACTGATATGGACCAGCTATGCGAACATGTATCTACTATCTGCATCTTATGTTATGTCATCATGTCGTTCTCAATGCATCAGTGAATGTTTTACAAGGGCTTGCGAATAGAAGGCTGGAGAGTACCAGTAATTTCGCATCCACGAGGCATCTTACTGAGTAGAATGGCATTATTGAACATCAAGCAAGGCCGTCAGGCTAAGAGTGCCTCGCAACAAAATAAGAATGCTTGTGTAGTAGAAACACCTTCAAAAGCCACATAACCAGGTTGAAACTAATGATGATTTCACATAGCTCCGTGGCATTCCCAACCTGCCCCTGTAAAAAGTTCCAATGGGATGCACTATGTGTCAACCTTCAACAAACCTTGTGTTGAAGCTGTCAACAAGTCAAACAATGTTACGCTCACGCCCTAGTTTAGAAAATGTCTTGTTCAATATGCCCGATGAGAAGGCAAATGCGTGGGAGCTCCAACCTCTCATTGAACTTTAACAGTCACAACATTGTTTATGATCTTTAGAATCTATCTATGCACACTGAAATCCATGCCTACATAGTGCTAAGACATAGCTTACTAATTGTGGGTTATGTGGGAGGGGTGGTTGGGCAGGTCAAGAACACTGTCACAACCAACAGTCATAGAAGCCGACCAAGTGAGAGCATCGTCTATCTGCCGGTGAGACAGTCAGTCATATGACAGGCGGGTGTAGGGCCGGACAAAAGATATTAGTGAGTTTGGGTCTTCGCAAGAGGTAACTCACACGTTTGTTCCTTGTGCTCTCTTCCTGCTCTGATGCTCTTCTTGTTCTGCTTTTGTGCAACAATCAAGCCCATAGTGTAGGGCTCTTGAGAGCCATGGCATTTGAAAGGGTTGTGTTTGGTATGTTGATGTGTTAACTCGGGATTCTCAGCAGGACCAATGTGCATGCAACCACGCACCATGAAGTTAGCATATTCAAGCGTTCCCAGGTATAGTTTATTCATACGGATTGAATGATGATTCACAAGGATCGTCTGAATTTTTGACATACTCTTTATCAGTACTGCGTTGTTCTGTCCACCCTATTATCCTAGTCTGTCATTAATCACTGAATAGGGCTTGGAGCTTGGAGCTTAGAGCTTGCACCTTTCATGCAACATTCAATCTACATTGCGTGCATGTACGTGTGTTGAACTCAATGAAATCTCCCTTTTTATCATGAATGTTCTATGTAAGACGGTATACAACAATGACACAATACATGTATTACATGCTCTTTCTAATGTTGTATGGCTCTATAGAAATTTCCATAAGCATCGCAACAAGTAATATTGTAGAGCATCAACAAAGAATGTATATGAATGTGTATTTATATTCTGCCCCCAAGCAAACCTATTATGCCATGCAAGTGCATGTGATTATCATGGGCTTTGTTATCTATATACTTGACAGGAAGAATAAGCATGAGTACTCTATTGCATTGCAGCAAATAATATTGTGTACTGCACTAGACTATGTTGCAGACCAATAACAAGGTGAGCAAGTATTGGACTAAAGTCTATTGTAGAGCAATAGGAGAGCCCTGAAGAACGCGACAAAATCAAAATGTGTACATAGTAGTACTTATTAAAAGCATGACTCTTTGAATTCCCAACACTATGAATGTGTATTTATCAAGTAAACCTATTATGCCATGGCAGTAGATGTGATTATCATGGGCTTTGTTATCTTTATACTTGACATGAAGAAGAAACATGACTCTATTGCATTGCAGCAAATAATGTTGTAGAGCATGCACAAAGAAGTAAGTACTGCACTAAACTATGTTGCAGAGTAATAACAAGGTGAGCAAGTATTGCACTGAAGTCTATTGTAGAGCAATAGGAGAGCCCCAGAGAACGTAAAAAAATCAATATGTGTACATAGAAGTACTTATTAAAAGCCTAACTCCTTGAATTCCCAGCACTATAGATGTGTATTTATGTTCTGCCCCCAAGCAAACCTATTTGCAATGCAAATGCATGTGATTATCAGGGGCTTTGTTCTCTATATACTTGACAGGAAGAATAAGCATGACTCTATTGCATTGCGACAAATAATGTTGTAGAGCATCAACAAAGAAGTAAGTACTGCACCAAACTATGTTGCAGAGTAATAACAAGGTGAGCAAGTATTGCACTGAAGTCTATGGTAGAGCAATAGGAGAGCCCTAGAGACCGTGACAAAATCAATATGTGTACATTGTTGTACTTTATTAAAAGCCTAACTCTTTGAATTCCCAACACTGTGAATGTGTATTTATGTTCTATCCCCAAGTAAACCTATTATGCCATGCCAGTAGATGTGATTATCATGGGCTTTGTTATCTGTATACTTAACAGGAAGAAGAAGCATCACTCTATTGGCTACACCATCACAATATAGCAACAAAATATTCCACATAATCGCACCCACCACCATGAATATTGTAGCTGATACAATATGAGCACACACCAGTAAAACAATAACATGTAAGAAGTGAATTTGTACCTGAGAATACTTTGTTTGATACTGCATGTAGTATGTGAAGGAAAATACAAATTTCAAAGCAGAACAAAAAACACATGTTTTGGTGTACTGAAAATACCTCCAACACTATTGAGTAACGTCCATGTGCATGCAATACAGAAGCTGGCGTTACGAAGGACATATGTCTAGCCTATATGAGAATGCGCTTACGAGCCCATTCCTGCCGATTGGTGGTCTTGGGTGCGATCCCCTCAAGAATGCCTCTATGACGTTTCAGTCGCTTGTCACTGTCCTCTACCACAGGGAAAAATGTTGGTGATATTGGGTGTTCTATATTTGTAATGCCTCTAGCTTATATCATGTCTTGTTGTTTGCCTCTAAGAGCTTTCAAGTCTGACAAGACATGGTCCTGCAGTACATCATTTTCACATGCTACTTGCAGTATTTGTTCAAAAACTTCATGTATGGCCTTCATCTTGTTATACGGTTTTGGGAAATTACCAGGACCTGGAGGACTTTTCCTATACTCCGAGGTGTTGCCTGTGAGCCTGCAGTCGGATAAACAACATCGTCTCCAACAATTTCCTCATTTTTCTTTTTCATTGAAGTGAGCATGCCTTGATTTGAAATGAGATTCAAACCTCCATAGTCTGTACCTCTTAGAGTGCCTGCCAAACGAATTATGGACCCGTCCTCAAGAGCTTGAATACCTTCACAACGTGTTTGCAAATGTATTCCTGTGAGGCAACATGACAGTCACACTGGGCCCATTCACTTCCGGGTGCGTGCACAATCTAGACCAAAGGTGGGTTATTTATGGAAGCCATGTACACAACATCCTGGTCATCTGCATGAAGCATAACATGGCCATCTGGTATGCTTCTTGCATGCAAAACAACACTACAAACAATACCCTCTTGGCATTTGTTGCGCACAAAATCAAATGCTTTGCATTGTACCTGATACCAATAATGTGTGACTACATCACCTACCACCTGATAAATCAACCAATCAACCTGCCATCCTTCGAACCTTTCTTTGAAAGAGTTGAGAATGGACTTCTATAGTCTTCAGGGCCATAACAACAACGATACCTGTTCACAAATTCCAGATATATATATCAGATGCAATATATGTTTGAAACACAAAGTTTGAGTTCCAAGGATAGTTTTGATAGTGCACTTGATAGCTCACCTCACAAGCGAAGTGCTATTGTTTGCCCGTGGGTGGGTGATAGATCCAAGAGCATTTCTCTTCATGACCTCTTTGGTGAAACTAGTAGGAAATTGATGATTGTTCTACTCTCCTTCAATGAAATCAGACACACGATGTTATGGTATGATGGCGATACAAGTGTCTTTGTATTGTCCACGTCCTACAGTCACATGTGGAGTCCTTTGTAGGTCCACCTTACTAAAGATACCATCTGGAGGGGCGTTCTGCATCTTAGCCCACATGGAAGCAATAAGATCACGTTGAAGTACATCAAATCCGCGAACTCCATCAAATGCAACGCTCCCACCAACATCCCCAGCCTCTAGTTCGAGCTCATGCTTCACATCTTCATTCTTAGCTTTGTTTAAGAATGCAACAGTTTTGGTGTTGAGAACATCTTGACATTCCAACATGGCAGAGAAAGATGCAAATACGTCCAGCTATCACCACTACTGTATGAACAGAGTACTAAGAGAGCATTGTAGACAGATGTAATGTCGTGAAACTGAGAGGAGCTCCCATGAGCGCAGCCCACAAAACCCACAAACCCTATTTCCTCCGCTTTTCAAGGAATGCCGCAGCCGCCATTGGAAAATTCATGGATCATGGCATGTCCTATGGCCTAACTTACCAGATGATGACATGGATTATGGCTAAAGCTTTATTTCATGAGAACCCAATGACTCACATGCCCAACACCTGTACAGTGCAGATCATGCATAACATTCTACCATGCAGAACGCCATTGTGTAGAACAACCTCTTCCTTGTGACCGCGGTTGTGGCGACATTGACTGTGGGGTCCATGGAGCCAAGGGATGGGTTGCCCACCCTGCGCGCGAAGACCGCTGACATATGGCAGCGAGCAGAGCTCGTAGGGGTACATATAACGTCCTGCCAAACCTGGAGTTCCTACTATCTGTTCAGAGCCTGAGTATCAAGTTATGAACCATGTAACACAGCATGAATTACCATGAAGGCGCTTCCTCAGCAACAAACTATGTATGATAT
This sequence comes from Takakia lepidozioides, assembly GCA_030704615.1. Lineage (NCBI taxonomy): Eukaryota > Viridiplantae > Streptophyta > Takakiopsida > Takakiales > Takakiaceae > Takakia > Takakia lepidozioides. Next base: position 38,193,729 of record CM060733.1, read on the forward strand.
TACTATTTGCAGGAAGCTTCTAGTGCTGCTTATGTTGCTATAACTGCACAGAAGGTTGCCCGTGGCGTTTTCGAGTGTCTTTTTGAGTCTCGCATAACAAATCGCCCTGGTACGATCAGAGTTTCAGGTCTTCGAAGAAGCTGCTTGGAGAAAATGGCTACCTTTTTTGACCAGTGAGGAATCGCATAAGAAGCTAAGGCAACTGGGCGGCCAGCCTATCTCTCAAGAAGAGGTGAAGAGGTTCCTTGGAAAATTTGAGGAGATTGCTTTGAACATCCTTGGCACATGGGAAGGTCGAACTGTTCGCGTTTTGGACGAGACCAATAATGTAAATACTGGATTTGAAACTTACAAGTTACAGATCATTTTTAAGAACAAAATTCTATGCCAGCAATGGGATTCCTGAAAATGTTGGAACAAAATTCTTAATCGCCAAGATATCAGTTGGAATTTGGCATTGTTGGTCTTGTGTTATGAGGCTGAGGCTTCCAACAGGGAGCCCGGTGGTTGGGGCACTCCAGCCATGTGATTGTAGTTGCTCATGCTTATGTTGGAATCTGGGCTCAAGGTCTACCCAGCAGGGAGCTGGGCTGCCGCCTCACGATCAGTTAACAAGTTTCGAAGGATTGGGCATCAACTTTACAGTGGTGGTACTTTGAATGATTGTTCAAGCAGGCATTATATGGCATGCTTCCCTAGCCTTCCTTCTTTAGTGATCTGATAAGGGAAGACTTCAAAATATGTTTTACTCTCCAATAGACTTGAGACCGTCTGTCTTCTGGCCACCAACAACTTTTGTTGGGGAGAGTTTGCTGATCTGCAGACTATATTTGGACTTGTTGGAATGAGCGCAATACAATAGCTGTAGCTTATGCAGTCACCAATTTATAATTGCTCAGGCTACCTTTTCTGGATCCTGCGCAGTTTTCATTCGCGGTTATTGGATGTATGATCATGAGCTACCATCGAGGTCCTGAGTTGGAAAACATGAAGTTGATCTTCGAGGAAATTGGGTCTGGCTTCAGTAGTTTTCCTTACAGGTTTCCCGGAAGCAAATTCTCTCGAGCAATGGAGGTAACTTGAGCTAGCTCCTAAGCCTTGGTTGTTGTCAGTTAACATGACCTCAGTGAGCTCCTTAGCCTTGTGCTGTTTCCACAAGCTTCCTGAGAGAAGATTGTGTCTCTTTTGCTTTGTAGAATAGTGATGGTTGCCTGCATATACATAATTTGGGCATTGTGGGTGGAGGGTTTTGCTTACAGAATCTTGACGGTCTGTTGTAGGGTGTTGTTTGATGTCTGTAGTGTGTCCGATTGAGTCAAAGTTTCTGTGGCTGTGGAGAAAGAGGCCCAACAAATGCCCTACTGTAGTACCTGGGTTCGTCTGTTCCAATATTTCCTCTAGTTGTCAGCAAAGACGGGCTGTGTCTACGAAGGAGTTTGTTGTGACGGGGTGGAGTATTGCAATGCTGTCAGTATAAGCACAAGGTAGTCGCCAACTTGTGGGGGGGAATGCACATCTGCAGCCCTTGAAGTGGAGGCCTCCCAATGTTGGCATTTCAGCCATGTGGTAAGCATTGTGGCAGGCACCATGATTAAGGTAATGACAGCCTGAAGGAAGGAAAGCAAGAAGGAAAGGAAAAAGTCTTATAACGTCAACAGAGGGCCCCAAGAGAGCAATTTTATGGTGGAATTAGGACGAAGACCAGGTGAAGTGATGTCCAAAGTCAACATGAAGGTGAGAAAAGATGTAATCAATTGTGGCTGAAATTAAATTACGTGCACTGAGTAGCAAAGTTTCTCTTGTGCAGGCTAGGGGACGGATGTCTGCTCTAATTTTGAAAACTCTAGCTCAGAGGAGAAGTGGGGGAGGTGACAGAGGATGACTTCCTTCAGCAGATGGTCAAGCGAGAGGCAGTGGGAAGCCAAGACTCATTAATAGATGTGCAACTGGTTGACCTCCTAATTTTGATTCTCACTGCGGGCTATGAAACAACTGGGAACACTCTCATGTGGGTAATCAAGTACTTAGAGGAAAACCCATTTGTGCTGGACACTTTGAGGGTGAGTCTCCAGCAACAGTTGCAGCAATGTGTCATGTGCTACTAACCTAAACCTCTTCATGATCATGTCTGTGAGTTGCTTTACTGGGAGTGTGTCTTATTTCTTTGTTATTGGTTTGGGGTGGTGAAGAGATAGAATGTACTCATGTCGTTCCCTGCGAACGTTGGATTGCCATAGCCTTACATCCCCCGCGTGAAGAGATAGAGATAAACTGAAGGGCCCATCCATAGGACACTATCTATACCCAAGCATTGTACTTCTATACCCAACCGTTCATGAAATTCATCCTGTAATTCGGATGGCAGGAAGAGCATAGGATCATTAAGGAACAAAGGACAGATGGAGAGAAAGCATTGACATAGGAGGAAGTCAAACATATGCCTTACACTCAGAAGGTTGGCGAATGCAAGTCCCTAAGATTTGCATGTGTTCTTTTCCAAGTTTTGCATGGAATAATCTCTGGATTTGTTGCTGCCAGGCACTTGACATAGTAAGTCTAAGCTTGCACCCCATAGCCCAGTCATTGGAAGTCAGTTTGAAAAAGTCACTGTTCTCAAAGAGAATCATAAGCACCTTATGAGCGGTACAGGGTAAGTCTTTTAAATCTCTCTACTAATCTGAAGGGATTCCAGGTAATCTCCGAGTCAATGAGATTGTCAAGTCCGCTAAGGTGGATCCAGCGGACAGCTGTCAAGGATGCCGAGATCAATGGTACACATCGACATTGATTCTTTAAGTTTTTCCACTACAAAAGAGTAACGTTTCCAAAATTAACAGAGCTGCAGGTTCCTATGAACTGTCCTGCATTCCTTATGGGAGTAGTGCCTGGCCAGATGAGGGATTCTGAGTCTCTAGAGGAAACAATGGGCCAAGAAATTTTCCTGGAGGCTCCGATAGCCTCCATGAAAAATCTCATATCTCCTAGCACGATGCATTTTGTTCCCTTATTATGGTGGGACTGTTTATTTAGGCCATACAGACATGGTTATAATTTATCAACATTGATACATAGGATAGGAACATTCCTGTGATTGCATGCATGCAGGTTATAAGATAATGAAGGGGTGGACAGTGATGTTGGACTTCTACGGTTTGCATCATGACCCAGCTCTTTTCAAGGATTCCTATACATTTGACCCCTCTCGGTTTGATGCGAGTATACAGACAAGTCTAGAATATATTGCACCCTAACTGATTCTTGCTTTATTGTGCATATTGCCATCTATATATTTGTCCATGTAGTTTCCCTCTGTTATGTTTATATTATCAGTATGATGTCAAATTGATGTTCTTGCCCTCCACTCTCAACTCAATGGAAGCTCATGTGGTGCTGGAAAGGAATACTTTATAGGAAAACAGTTTAGAGCAATAGCTGATGGCACTTTCTTTTTTCTGAGAGTACAGGGATGTATGCAACCTTTTGCATTCATGGGATTTGGAGGGGGTCCCCATATGTGCCTTGGAATGAGCCTGGCAAGATTGGAGATGGCAATATTCCTTCATCATCTTGTCACAATGTATAGGTATTGCATTTCAATGATGCAAGTTGTAATGTTGCAAGACACTTTAGAACACCAAAACGTACAATTGTTTTTCAGATCATAACTCTTGAACACGCTATCTACAGGAGTGCAGAACGAGAAAACACATCCACTGGAGTCCCAAAGGGCCCAAATGGAAAGAGAGAACTAGCAAAAGTGTCAGAAAAAGCACAAAATGTGTTCTGAGACATAAGGCAGGCATCTGCTGTTCCGAGGTGATAGCGGAAGGACATTTTTACTGGTGGTATAGGAGTCATGAGAAAAGAAAATGATGGGTGTCCCTTCTTAATGGGTTTTCACATACTGGAAAAGTTCCACTCACAATCAGTTATGCCTAATTCTCAGTGCATCCATTTTTGGCCGTAGAGTTAAGAGTTTCTGGCCGCAATTAGTTGATAACCCTAACTTAAGGGGTTGGTGACTTGTAACTGCTGCAGGTGGGAAGCTGTTGAGAAAGACAATACAGTTTCACCATCCATCTTTCGGAAGCTCAGAAACAAGTATCCCATACTAACACAGCCCATCATAAATTATTGACTTTGAAGTTGAAACACTGTTAAAAGCATGCAACTGATGGTTTTAGTGTTCCTATCTCTCCCTCTCTTTCACACGTTGTGAAATAGGCTTAAACCACAAATAACTGTGATACTTTCCCATTCTGTCAGAGACGGATCCATTTATTAAAGCAATGGAGGGCCTTCGATTCCAACATCATCAACAGTTTGGCTTAGAAATCATAGTAAAACCTGTTTTCAATTGTGGAGAATGGCATCATCGACCCTTTCGCAAATATGTAATGTCTGATTGTGACAATCTGCAACCAAGTTATGTATGTTTAGGTCTTGAGTATACCTTTGTTTGAAGCCGCCTTAAGAGCCCCTTCTAATATTGTAGAAGGTCTCATGCAGTGGTGTTGTTTGTTAGGTCAGAGGCATAGAGGTATTTAGGAATGGAGGTCTAAGCGTTAGGACCCTTTGGACCCATGGTTTGATCTCTTGGATCATCCTTGACTTTGGATGATTTAGAATGTGTTTCTCTCTGTAGTTTCTGTGGTGGTGGTGGCTGGTTGTTGGGGGCCACACTTTCTATCTTGTTTCCATAAGCTGAAACTCTCCTGCTTTCTGCTTAAGCTGGCTTAGCTCCCCCAGGACCCCACAATCTTTTCTCTTTTTTCTTTCTTTATCCCCCCTTCCCTTACTTGCCTCCCTCTTGGTATGGAAATTAGCTCTTTACATGTGCGACTCACTGTCCATGCTCCTTTGGTAAAAAGGCACATTTGTCCAATACTCCCACAAATATATCAGACTTCGAAAATGCTCACAGCATCTCCACCATGATCATGCATACCAAATTTACTTTCTCTCCGCCATACTATTAATTTTGGAATTGGACTCGGGGTGGCTACTTCTGAGTTGCAACATATATCGAAAATGCTCACAGCATCTCCACCATGATCATGCATACCAATTTTACTTTCTCTCCGCCATACTATTAATTTTGGAATTGGACTCGGGGTGGTTACTTCTCAGTTGCAACATATATCACCACCAACATTGCATTGCAGTTTAGAAGTCACACCTTCCGACTGTATATTCATGGAGGTAGTGTGTTTGTGACTTGGTGTGGAAAATTTTGGCTGCTACCATACCTCAACGAAATTATCATCGCTGAAATAGTTAGGGCCTCTGATGGAGTTTTGCGAGAACATGGAAGCCGCAATGATGGCAACTGCAAACACTATTTGCAGTATGATCTGCATTGGTCTCCCTCTCTCATACAAGGGTGAGTTATAAGGGCAAACAAAACTTGAGCATGGCTAAAACTGCAGCCACCCTTCATATCTTAGTCAGCCTGTGACTTCGGCAGCCACAGTACTAAAGCTTTTCAGTCTTGGCTATGTACATGATTCCAGAAGGGTACCCTCTCCTCTGTTGTCAAGGGGTGAACCAGGTCTAGTAAAGCAACATTTCTGTACAACTAGAAAACTGCAGCATTTCCAGCTTTATACCGGGAAATTTTTCTGTCTCGAACAGGCTACAAAAAGCCCTCGAGAATCAAGCCTGCAATCTTCCCCTGGTAAATTCTCAGAGCCTCCTGCATGGTCTTTGATTGCCTCAATTTTTGTGCCCTTGTTTTTCCAGTGGGATGTGTTGAAAAATACTCAAAAACTTCAGGTACTTTCTCCATTTTCCCTATCTTCTCATAAAATGTTGGTGCCACCCGTGGATCAAAGCCAGCAGCTGCCATCAAAACCAACCCAATGTGATCGGCTTCTATCTCCATCCTGCAAGGGCACAGAGGAGTGTAAGATATGGCCAAAGACTCTAGACATATTGGGGTCTTCATTCCTAGAAAAAGTACAGACATTCTTACACATACTTCAGTCATTCATAAACATTCAGAATGAGTGAACAAAGGGCACAAAATGGATCAGAACAAAATGTATGGCAAGGGAAATTGGGACTTCCGTGGACCCTTCCACAGAAATGCCAGGGGAATCAGCCTCTCACACAAGTGTGCCTACACAAATGCTCATTCAGTTCACTTGAATGTGGGTGCAGAAATTGTCTCTGGCTTCAATTTGCTTTACGATCAGAATCCACATTCGTATTCCCTTAATAGCAGAATAATCTGAAATGGATCACCTCCTGGACAACAGAACCTGAAGGAGGAGGTCATGCTTTGTTCTTGGTGGGAGTATGCGAGTGGTTTAGATAGTGTTCAATTGTCAGCACTCAGATTATGCATGTGGTAAACAAGTTATGTCATATGAGGAGAGCTAACCGTCTGGAGAATGGAAGCCTGAGGAGGAGCTCCGACGTGGATGCGACGAGATCGGGCACAAAGAAAAATGAGAGAATGATGAGTTGCAAGAAGCCTAGCCAAATTGCCTGGGTCAGCTTCTCCGCCACATGTCGTGCCACCACGTGGCCCACCTGACCAAGTTCACAGTCAAGGCCTTACATTTTGACATATATTGATCACCACGTGGCCCACCTGACCATGTTCACAGTCAAGGCCTTACATTTTGACATATATTGATCACCACAGTGGCCAATGTCACGAATCTTTCAGGATCTCCTCAATCACCTCTAGACAATCGGCATGGTAGGCCATACTTGAGTACTGTCACTTTCTCTCATACCATGGCTGATTGTTGCTTAAGAGGGCCAGAATCACAAAGTAACTTCTAGGGTAACAATTCACCTTAAGATTAAAAAAAGGATATGGTATCCTACATGCAAGACGCCAAGATTCTCACATGGCACTTTTCAGTAGGTTCACAATCCTGGAATTGGCTAGAATTGCGAGGATGGGCATTTCAGTTGAGTTGACCATAGATGTTTCAGAAAAGTTTTAAGAAACATCAAGAGAAACATCAACCACAGATCAGATATTAAATGAGAAGACCCAAGGAGTTTTACCTCGTGAGCCAGAACAGTGGCAATTTCTGCATCAGTTGCAGTCAGCTTCAGAATCCCAGTGAACACAACAATCTTGCCTCCAGGAAGGCAGAAAGCATTGACGATAGGCTCGTCAACAACCAATACTTCCCACTTCAGGCTTCTCAAATGGTCAGTATAACCCTTCTCTCTGAGCTCTAGCCCCTTATCCCTGCTCTTTTGGACCCACATATCATCATCGTCCATCCTCTCATCCCCATACATCTGGCTGCTCGGAATTCCAGAGCCTTCCAAATACTCTCTCCTCACCTTGTCCCCCCACGGACTCATGTCCCTCCCAGGGTCACCAATGATTGGGCCATGAATGTGCTCAACCTCACCTTCAGACTCCACCCCTAACAGTGCTGCCTCTATCACGTCCCTAGCAACTCGATGCACACGAACAGAACTTGGATGAATTGGTGGCAGTATTTTGGCCGCAAACTGCTGCTTTACCTGCACAATCAATTGTAGTGTTATATAACCTACTCTTCAGCAACCAGGTATAGTGCGGCTTTCTCTGGTTATCTGCACTCAAGAGTTGATTATCATCAGCTGTGCTGCAGTACGTAGAAGATGGGCAGAGGTTAGGTCGATCTTGTCGCACAGTGACCAATTTAAGGTTCACCTGATAGATTGGTACAGAACTGGGGATTAGTGCCATAACATTCCAATGGGAAAGGTGACATAACACCTCTCATAATGGATAGTTTAAGAACCTTGCAGTATGAATTTCAAGCCTGCACAGATGTCCACACGTAGAATAAGCAGAATGTGACGTTTATACATCATGCTTGGAAGACTTTTTGAGGTTAAAAACTCACTTTCTGAAATTCCTGTTCACCCAATGCTTTCTCCATTTCAGGCGAAATCAACACGAAATGTTTTCGGTGTGTGTAGGGAACAGTCTCGAGATGGGTAAAGTACACGTAGGCACAGCCAGACGCGACAACCACCAGAACATATACAGTCCTTCTAGACAGTTTCCCTCCTCCTCCTAGAAGCCAGACCGCCGGTCCTCTCCTTTTAAAATGCTGGACACCTTGTCTGTCCACGTAATAGGTCCTCCATCCATGTCCAACGCTTCTTGATATCGAATAAAGTAGCCCTTGGCTCCTGAACCCGGGGGGTTTCTTTCCAAATCCAGAGCTCGAAGTCCGCAAATAAAATGGGGAAGATGAGAAATTGAGGATATGGGGTACTACCATATCTCTTGGAATCCGAAAAGAAGGTGTAAGCGATCTCCAAAGCTTCCTCTTCAGCTGCTCAGTTCCTGGATTCGCCCTACTCCATGTCGCCTGTAAAGGAACTGGTTCGATTGCGCCGAATTTAAGTTTAATCTGAAAACCTTCTTCTCCCAAGAGTTGCTTCCAAGGCTGTGACCTGCTTACAGACCCAAGTCTGGCAGTTACAAATCGCATGGCCAACGAGAAAGCCCTTGGTAGGGATTGTCCGTACTCCACGCTCTGTTCGGTGCCGCATTTCGACCTCCAAGAATCAATCAGCAGAATGCGCCAGAGATGCTCCGAGCTTGTCTCCACAGACGAATGCAGCTTGACCGATTTCCCAACGGAGCTGAAATCCCCAACTCGCTGCCGAATGAGTCCCAGCCTTTGCTTGGCTCTTAATGCCATCTCTCCCTCCAACTCTCTCACCAGTCACCCCACAGCAAGACTCGTCCTCCAACACTAGCTCACCCTGCATTCCTAGTCCTCCGCCCATAAACTACCCAACCGTAAACCCTAGACTAAAACTCGCACCAATCAAGAAGATAGCAAACCAGGAAGCCTGCTTACATTTTGACACCCATCTCCCTCCTCCTTCGCACCGAGTGAAACGCCCCCATACGGACAACCATGACAAATGCTTCGGAGCAGGAACCAGAGCTCCTGACATGGAAAGTTTTCTGCCATGTAGGACAGCTGCGAGTATGTGGACTGGTTTGTATGCATCAAGTGTGAACGGCTACTTGGACAAAACATTTTCCTCCCCAGCTGGTTTCAATGCTGAATCTGATGTTGGGGCTGCCGCTCTCCAGGTTGCCTCTTTGTTTTGGCATGAAGATAGCATCGAAGCAGGACGACAGACCACAAGTGAAAGCATTTCCATATTAACAAGGAACTGAGTAGAGGAAGGAAACGAGATTGGCACACTCTGGATGTCACAGCCATGATGCACAGATGCAAGCTCTGCTTTATTACCCATTCCATTGGATTGACATAGACACACCACTTTCAGAATTCACATTGATCAAATGTACTGTCATTCCTCTAACAAGGTCTCAATGTGGACAAGTAGGGTGACAGTCAAGGGCCTGAACCAGCACTATCCACAATTTGATTGTTTCTTTTACCCCCCCACTTTGTGGTGCATCTGATTCTTTACTGTGTCATTAGGGCTGACAGCAGATTGCCCATTAGGAGACCATCTTGAGTTCATCTCTTGGTTGGTTATAACATCCCCCTCCTGGTCTCCATACCCATCTGCCCCCCCCTCTCAAGTTCAGCAAGTGCCTCATTCCCAGACTCTCTACGAGGTGATGTGGCCTCCAAACACCACTCTTGTACTTCCATGCTTGGACCAGAAATAAGTAGCACATCACATTCCAGGGCCAAAATGTACTTGACAAGCAGACTGGATGTACCTTGCCAGACAATTATTTTCCTTCTAGAACTTGCACACATGACTTGAGGGAGTAAAGTGCAATAATGAGAGAAGGGATGCAAAACAGACCATACTGAGAACATGTTCTCTTTGTGAGTTAGTCCTCTAAGAAAAAATTATAGCATTTTGTGCTCAAGAAACTGTCACCAGGGCAGATGTCTGGATTGGATGCCGAAACTGCATTAGTGGGCATGAAGTGTACAGTCCAGTGAACTAGATTTCAGAACAACCACTACTTACTGAGACAACTAGTAGAGAGAGCATACCCAAACAAAGGGTCTATAAACAGGCCAACTGAAATTTCCATACAGAATGGTATCCCTAGGGTGCTCAACGTCTTGAGGCTTGTGTGTCAAAATCAGCATGCTGTGATGCTATGTTGTTCCGCAATTACCACTCAAGTCCTCCTTCCATCATAACCACTCTAAATAACCCCATCACCTACACATTAAAAAAAGTGGAAGTTAGGAGAAATAACAACAGTCCAGAGAAATTTGGATCCAACATATGTAGGGTTGGTAGGTGTGAGTTTCAGAAATTTACCTTTCCCATTGCAAACACAAGTCCTACTCAACCCATGCACCCATCAACCCTTCCAGATTGTGTGACAATCACTGTAGCTGGTTGGTTGGTGACACAGCTATTTGTTTAGGGATGCTGCATATACAGAGACCAGGATGAGAGATCTGCTGCAAGAAGTCCATATGCAGCTTGGTAGAACTCCTACTAACCATGCTCGCCATGCTATCAAAGAGGATGCAATAGAAACCACAGCCCAACCATTTCAGCATCCACCTTTAGATTAACCTAAAAAGGTTGATAGGACATGATAGCACAAACCGCCAAGTATATCAGATGATCACAGACCCTGAAGAGAAATTGCGAAGTCATAACCTCTCACATACGAACTCAAGTTCAGCACCGTTCATTATAATTCAAACTAACCAGCCTTCGGGCCAATGACGCAATACAGTAGCACTGTCATAAAAGTCATCAGGTTTCCATTTCCACCCAAACGCTTCTCCGCAGATCGCGAAGTTAAAGAGCGTCAACTCCAACTAGCCGATACATCCAAGAGCGTCTGCATAAAGTACTCTGCGCAGACCAGAACCCTACCTTCGGTCTTACTAGTTCTACGTCCGCTGGAGGGGCCCAGGCGGCTCCCAATTTCATGCTAACTACGAGAGAATACTGTGCGAGAAAAACAAGGTTATCAGGGACACCATCTCATTAGAGTGAAAAACCGCAATCTAACTCACCCACGACCTGATAGCGAGGATTTACAGAGAGAGTACCCCACTCACTAGATCTTGCGCGGCATAGGCTTGTGAGCATAGAGCCACACTCATTCGAGCAGTAATATAAAGGAGGAGAAGGAAAAGCCCAAAAGCAGAGAAGGAAACAAGAGAGAGAGAGAGAGAGATCATACCCAAACATCAGGCGCTTCCAGATCTGTAATGATAGAGCTTGCCAATCACATGCAGCGCAGTGACAAATCCGATGAAACACAGACTCATGACCAACACAACAGTGGGTGTGATTTTCAACCCCGGTGCATCATCGGTGTAAAATCGCAGCATATTATTTCCACCACCTCCAAATCCCCCACTTCCACCTGACGAAGTCCTTCTCCTGCGAAGCCCTGAAGCGGCACCAGACCCTTTGGGCGGCCCTCCCGCAGAGCTAGCCCTCCCCGCCCCAGCTCCAGAGCTTGCTCTTGACACCGTGGATGCCGCCTGGCTCTGCGATCCCTTCGCCATCTCGTCCTTGCTCGCTAAACACGATCGATCGATTGCTGCAAAGCTCCAAGCTTTACCTTCGCTCTCGCACTGCACCTCCGATCTGCGATCCCTTTCTAGTGCAGGCCAGCCCCTGCGGATGTACAGAACCAGCAAGGATGATTCCCATAGTAGATGAATGCCAGTCATCGTCTCTCTCTCAGCAAAGAGAGAAAAGATAAAAGATAAAATTTAACTTCAAAAAGAGATAAAGATAAAGTTTCTTTAACGTCCAGTGAATTTACCGAGCCTACTACTCAAACGGTCCCAATATGGATGTGGCTTGATTTTATTGCAAGCGTGTGATCTGACAGGTACGGCCTGGGAGGTACAGCCGGGACCCCCCCCTCCCGCAGCCTCGTCCGCTAGCAAGCCCCATGTCAAATCATCCCCACCCCCCCTCCGACCCCTCCGCCCGTTGCCCCACCCCCGCCCGCTGGCTGTTCCTGCGCCCCCTGACCCCCGCGCCCGCCCGCCCGCCCGCCCGCCTGGGACCCCTGACCCCCGCCCCACCGCTGGCCATGCGGCGCCCCACAGCACCGCCCGATCTCCAGCCACGTGGCGGCCCCCCGCTGTGGATCCCCTCACTGGGTTGATCCCCCTTCCAGTGCCGGAGTGATCCCCCACCCCATCTCCAGCCACGTGGCGCTACCCCGAACCGTCGATCCCCCCTGGGTTGATCCCCCTTCCAGTGCAAGAGTGATCCCCCATCCCCATCTCCAGCCACGTGGCGCTCCCCCCGAACCGTCGATCCCCTCCCCATCCATCCGACCTCAATTGAATGGATGACGGCCGGATGAAGGCCCCATGACGCGTCCATCGCCACATGGCGCTCCCGCCGCCGTCGATCCCCTCCTCCCATCCATGGCGTGCTCCCCCGAGACGTCGCCGCTCCCCCCGACGCGCCTTGATCCCCCTTCCGGACCGGGAGTGATCCCCCAACCCTAATCGCCCGCCACGTGCGGCTCCCCCCGGACCATCGATCCCCTGCACATCCACACAACCTCACAAACAATGGATGTTGTGTGTCATCCGCCCCGCATCCCCCCGCCATCCTCCCGCGCAAGGGATGGACGACGGCCGGATGAAGGGGCGATGACACTGACAGGTCACATGCCGCTTCCCCCGTCGATCCCCTCTTCCCATCGACGGCCCATCCCCCGACACGTCGCCGCCCCTCCCCTCGGTTGATCCCCCGTCCAATGCGGTGACTGATCCCCCTCTACCCATCGGACGGCACGTGGCGCTCCCCCCCCCCCCCCCGCCGATCCCCTTGTCCCATCCATGGCGAGATCCCCCGACACGTCGCCGCTCCCCCCGACCTGGGCTTGATCCACACTCCGGACCGGCAGTGATCCCCACCCCCAATCGCCCACCACGTGCTGCTCCCCCGAACCGTCGATCCCCTGCTCATCCATCCAACCTCAAAACAATGGATGTTCTGGGTCATCCGCCCCTCATCCCCCCGCCATCTCCCGCGCAGTGGATGGACGACGGCCGGATGAAGGCCCCATGGCACGCCCACCGCCATGTGGCGCTCCCCCCGCCGTCGATCCTCTCATCCCATCGGAGGCGCGATCCCCCGGGCCATAGCCCCCCCCCCCCTCGTTTGATCCCCCGTCTAATGCGGTCACTAATCCCCCTCCAGCCATTGGCCGCCACATGGTGCTCCCCTGAACCGAGGATCCCCTGCGCATCCATCCAACCTCAAAACTGGGTCATCCGCGGTCCCCCGGCATTCGATCCCGTCCTCCCATCCACGTGGCGATCCTCCGGACCGCGACCCCCCGCCTCGGTTGATCCCCCGTCCAAACCGGGAATTGATCCTCCTCTCGTCTTCTACCCGCACGTGGCGGTCTCCGTAGCCGTCGATCCCCTTGTCCCATCCAAGACCCGATCCCCCGAGCCACCGTTCCCCCCGCCTCTGGTTGATCCCCCACCGCCGCCATGCCGCGTGTCTTCCCACCCTTGACCCCCCCCCCCCCCCCTACGCGCGTCAACGGCGGAATAGGTGATTGTTCCCCCCATGGCGGTCCCCTCTCCGTTGATCCCCCACACCACCTGGAGTGATCCCCCATCCTTCCGCTCCCCCCCCCGGGAGCGATCCCCCTTCCACGTGTCAAATGTCAGGGCTGTTTGCACGTGGCTATCATTCTGTTCATCTATGTCGTCCTCCCCCATCCAACGTCGGCCATGCACGTCCCCCGCCATTTTGGTCTGTGAGATGAACGGAGTGGATGTATTGAAATTTAGGGTTTCCGGCTGCTCGCAGATTTGATCCTCTTTGCGCGCGTGTATGCTGCACTTGCGCGTGTAGTTTGCTGCTGTGTACTGTTTCTACAGGACGCGTGTGGTCTGCAGATGTGTACTGTTCCTGCAGGGGTGCCGGGCATCATGACTGGATCTTCGGAGTTGCGCACGTCATTCCTTCTATCACAGCTGCGTGGCACGTTGCAAATCCCCCCGGATGGTTCCTTCAACCACATGTCGCTTATATGGACTCCAACTATTTCAAGTGGAGGTGGACATCGTGTATATACGGATGTTGCGGTCATCCCTTGGAGCAGGATCGACGATTTTGTGAGAGGGGAGGAAGAAAGGGCAGAGGCGCCCACTCACTTCAAAAGAACGGTGCCTAAAAAGGGAAAGCATGAGGAGGGCGAGCTCTTAGCTCCAAGGGCCGATAGTTGCTCTCTTGTCATAAAGTCCGCCTTCACCTTTGTGGTTTCTGGATGTCTCTATGTGTTCTTTGTAATGGCATGCTGCTTGTTTGCATTGTTTGCTCTTCTATTTTGTCAAAATGCTATGCTCTCTTGCTCCGAGTATTCCACTCCGCCGACATAGTTCTCATCATTGTTCAGGTTCCATTGTTCTTATGAACCTGAGGACAAGCGCACAAATGTAATACCTGTCAATAAACATTCTTTGAAGAGAAAGAACGGCAGGAGAGGGTGTGTGCTGGATGTTTCATCGCCTTCTTACAACAACCACAAAGGGCCGAGACGGAAGAAAGTCGTTCAAGGAGAGTCCATCAAGAGGGGTTGCCTCTATCAGTTTAGGATTGGATGATGCTACCTGGATCCTTCTCTTGCTGTCATAACATACTACAACAAAAACCATGTTGATGGATATGACAAGGTCTACCATGGCCACATTGACCCGACTTCAAGTAACACCCATTTCGCGCACGCATCTCACCTTAGTGAAGAGGTTAAGATGTGGATAACGGATAGCATACGTGCTGGGTTGTCGCCTGCTAAAATCATGGCCCAACATGAACAATAGGTATTTGACAGCAAGGTCAATGGAGAGAAGTGGTGTCGTGATGACATTGAGCTTGAGCATGACATTAGAAACATCATGGACAAGCTGGCATGTGAGACTTTCAAGCGACATAAGGACGAGGGGACCAGCCTGAAGATGTGGAAGGAGGCCCAGCCCCAGAGTGTTTTCTTCTATCAAGAGGACACGCCCGATGCCCCTGCTGGAGGAACACGGCGTGGCAATGTCGACCTCAAATTTGCAATTGGCATTCAAATAGAATTTCAGAAAAAACAATGCTCCAAATGGGTGACAAACGTATCGTCTCTTGTGATGCGACCTTCGGAACGAATGAACACAAGGTGTGTGGAATCGACGGCGTGGACTCCTGGGAGCATGAGAGCATAGCATCTTTCACTGTGAAGGGGATTAGTGGGGAGCAGGGGATCAGTGGAGAGCAGGGGCACAGGGGGACCATAGCCTTATCCGATGTGCAGGGGATCACGACATTGGGTCATCACTAGTGACCTATTAATCCAATCGGATTCGACACCACGACTGCCTCAGCCCATTAGGGGACTAGACACATAGGCCAAACTCCATTATGTATACTGCTCTGTATATGTTGGGACCATTTTGGGACCATGACGTGTACTTGTGTGATTTGTAGTGAGGGGTGAGCAGGCAAGAGGGAAGACAACTTAGCAAATGCATGCCTTGGGGGGTTATAGAGAGGAATGATGGAGGGATGGTCTCCTTCCAGGGGATCATGGCATAGCCCACAGGGGGGATCACATAATACTAAAATGAGAACAGAAGGGGTTGCAGGGTTCGGGGTTCACATCCTGTGATTTCTTGTCATTAATTTCAGTGAAATGTTTCGTCTATTTTCAAAACAAAAGTACTTACATTGCACATTTTCGTCTTTGTGTGCAGTATGCCATGTATACTCTTATGGTCTTCGACATTTGGCTGAACGGCATCCCTGTTGCATACATAATATCTTCAAGAAACAATGCCAACAATTTGTCAAGTTGGATGTTGGCTCTTCGTCAAAGGCTCCAGGCCGATCAGCCGGATTGGCGTCCCAACGCATTCATTGTAGACGATGCCGATGCTGAGATTAATGCCATTCGGTTTGTTCTCAATCCCTCCCCCCTACTCAGGGGATCACGAGCAAGGAGCACTTTTCAGAGATTCATACTTGTATCTGATTTTGTGGTGGTCCTGTTACCTGAGCCCCCTGATCCCGGGATCCCCCTAATCCCCCCCTGCCCCCCCTGACCCCCCCTGATCCCCTGATCCCCCTGTTCCCCCACCCCCCCTGATCCCTGGTTATCTGATCCACCTCAAGGATCCCCTCACCCCTTCATCCCCTTCACAGCACAGTGGACGCCAAAGAAGGCACAAAGGGATTACAAAGAGGAGGACAATCTTCATTTTTTTTCAGTGGGGAATGGAGATACAATAGCTACATCCGAGGCATCCAAGGCATGCACATGCAACAGTCTACGCTGCAAATCTGCATCATCCCAATTATCCACTATCCATCCACAAAGAAAATTCCGCTTTGATACTGCGTACTCACATGTAAACCAATCTGCTGTAAAAGTTGCCCCCCATTTTTTTGTGATTTTGGTCTCCAAGTATTTCTATATGAAAGTCATTACAAAGTAGCCACACTCCTAGCCGCTTGGTTGTTGTGGCACCTCAGGTTCCAGCCACTCCCATGCCATTATTTCATTCCAACGTACTGAGTCAGGTTCGGCTTTGTGTAGGTATGCTCTAAAAGTGCGAAGACGCGTTTCAAAGGCAAGTCGGCTATGGGATCTGAATGATGTCATGGAATTCAGATGAACAAACTTGGACTTATCAAAAACCATCAAACTCCAATGGCCCCTGCAGAACGCACATGTGTTTGAGGCCAGACACCACTAATGCTTTCCATTCTCCAAATCAAATCAAAGTCGGTCAAAGCTGCAAAATAGGAGGATTGAGGGACGTACCCAGAGCATAAGGGGATGAACCATGTCTGAACCTTATTTGGATCCTTCCCTAGGCACTTCTCAGTTACCCAATCATTTACAAGCCCTTTGGAAATCTTGTGAAGGTCGTCTTTGTTTGATGCCTCCAAAGCCGTCCATATCAGTGTGTCCATCACAGCCCACCAGCAACGATTACTCTCCTCCAGGGATAGCTGCAAAATATTGGCATACAAAAACACCCCTCCATCCCCCGCTTCCCCATACAATTTTGACAACCGTAGGTAATCCCATGAATCCAAAAATGGACTCCTGTGGAGTGCCTTTGAAGAAAACAAGGCAGCCCTTGTCCTCTGGGAGCTTTTCCCTCAGTATATTCTGGTTTATGCATTTAACACAAGTTCACGAAGTCACACAGATAGGCAATTAACTGTTAAGGGTGTTTTCAAGCAACCATATCATCCCCTTAAGCCCTGCTGAATGTACTCACCATGAATTTGGTCCCCCCTTGGTCGTTGGAAGCCCTGGCCCACTTAGTGACTTCTGGCCGACCAGATTTTGCCTTCCATTTCTT
Organism: Takakia lepidozioides; assembly: GCA_030704615.1. NCBI lineage: Eukaryota > Viridiplantae > Streptophyta > Takakiopsida > Takakiales > Takakiaceae > Takakia > Takakia lepidozioides. The sequence continues at coordinate 38,211,032 of CM060733.1, forward strand.
CCCTGTTCTGGTGATAGCTTTACTTTCCCCCTCAGCTGCATGGTTCTCCTCCCTCCCCCGCATCGTCACCCGTATTTTTTGCGCACGCTTCGGCTCCCCCTCATCCTTTGGGGGTCTTTGCTTCCCCTTGCCGATCCCCTCTCCGGTCTGCTCCCCCTTGCCCTTCATGTGTTCTTTCTCCTTCCCCTTATCCTTTGTTTCTTTCTGATCCACCTGCTCCATGCCCTGCAGGTTCAATTGGCGTCCCGAAGTTTTTGCAGCAACCCTATGCCGTGTTTGACCTACTACTGGGCCAGATGATGGTTTGTCGGAGCAAACCCATGTGTAGGGGGGTTGGAGCAGAAACCATAGGCGCAGGCACCATCAGACCCGTGGTGAATGTGGAGCCAAGGGTGACCCCCAATTCAATATTCCAAGGATCTATGGAAGCGATGGGAGCAGTACCAAGGAGCTGGAGTAAGCGCTTTGTTGTGGGGGAGACCAGACTATCTGCGAGTGCGGATAACAACGGGATGGCCTGTGGATGATACGGGGGTGCACCTAGGAAAACTGACATGGGCGGAACAAACCCCTCCGTTGCCAATTCGGTGTTCCCTGCCAATGACTGGCGTTCAGGGGTCACCAACGTTGAAATAACCTCAACCTGTGTTGTCGGCAGAGGACTGGAAACAACTGCAAATCTGCTGGACTTGGTAGTTGGATCCACCATTCTTGGCACATCCTCCCTCTCCACATGGGAAAGTACACACAGACTCGGGATGAGTTGAAAGAGGTGATTGGACAAGGGCAGAGAGTGAATGACCACAGAGAGACACAGTAGCCCGCGACAGAGCATATACATGGAGGGGAGCAGGCATGACATCAGGAACAACGTTGGGGGATGACACCTCGGGTGATGGAGCACTGAGGGGGGGACCAAAGGGAGTCACAGTAGCATGCAAGAGAGCAGACACATGTGGGGAAGAAGAGTGGAAGTCAGGGGCAGACAGGGGGGGACCAGGGTCACACACGGATGCATGCTTCGTAGAAGACAGATCTGGGGGAGCAGACAAAAAATCGGGAGTAGAGGGGGGGGCTGCTAGGGCTAAAGGGAGATCAGAAAGGGAGGGACCAGTGATATACACTAAAGCAGTACCAGATGAGGGGGGAGCACAAAAAGAAAACTCATGCGAGGAGGGAGATGAGTCCGATGGGATAGCATGTGGTGAGACGAGGGTAGCCACTTCTGGGGGAGCAGATAATGGAAGAAGTGCAGAGGCGGGGGGATCACATGGTTGGGGAGGAGTCGCAAAGAGGGCGGCAGACACAGAGGGGGGGGCGGAGAGGAGGGTAGCATGTGGTGCGGGTTCACAGATTTGAAGGGGAGTAGCGGCGGATACATCACATGATGGGGCAGCAAAGACAGAGAGGGTAGCAGAGAGGAGGGCCGCTCTTTGGGAGCGATCAGAGATAGGAAGGGGAGAAGAGGCGGGGGCAGCAGAGACAGCGAGGGCAGCGGAATATTCCCTTGGGGAGTCTAAAAGAAGACTGTGAGGCAGAACAGTATGAGAGGGGATGGGATTGACATCAACTTCTGCAATGGGTGTGTAGAAACCTGCCGTCGGAGATTCCACTTGAAAAGTCTCTGTATGAGGCGCTTGAAGGTCTTCAACCCGTGAGGGTGTTGGCGACGCCATCTGCGATGCATGGTGGGACAACTGCGATGAATTGAAGGCGTCCACGTCGATGTGGGAAAGGTGAGGGGCATATGGTGACACTCATCGATCGTATAGTTCATGTCTTCTCGCCAACAACACCTTGCTTGCTCGTAAGACCTCCTCCATGGCATTTTGAACTCCAACATCAGCTGCCTCAGCCTCACCTATCACAGAGACAAGCGCTTATGTCTTAGCTTTGACCCCCGTGATCCCCTGATCCCCCGATCCCCGACTGTAAAGTCTGCTCCCCCATTTATCTATTCCAATTGTGATCTTCACAATGACAGACTGTTGGAGAGGCAAAGCATGCACTTACGTATCCCTTTGGCATTGTTGCCCTTGCACCATAAAACTTGGAAGTGGGCCATTTCCGTTGCTGCAAATTCATGAAACTTTCGGGCACACACCATGCGAAGAAATTTTCGGCAGGAGTCGACGATCTGCATTTTGTCCTGCATTGTACCATATCTAAGCTGACCCTCTGCCAGGAGCACTTCTTTCAACATACTCTCCTGATTCTGAAAATTCCCAAACGTCCGCCAACCTCCATGCAAGAAGAGTCCAAATCCATGGTAGGGCAGTTTGTGAGCAGTCTGCGGTGCAAAAAACATCATGATATGACTGGGGCAGATGCCGTGTCTTAAATCGGCCAAAGGATACAAGTTTGAAACAGGGGGTCGAGGGTCCATGGTAGAAAAAACTTGGAGGGGAACAGGGACTGGAGGCAGTCAGGCTGGACATTGACGTTTCAGCCAGGTGACAATGGCATCAGATTCCTCGGCAGTTCTTAGGAGAGGGAATTCAGGAAGCAGACGTTGAACGTCCTGCTCCTCTAGTTCAACAATATCAAACTGGAGATCTAGAGATGAGGGGGGTCTTATCTCCCACGCTCATAGTCTCCTGTCTCAGTCTGAACAATTCAACTTTCATCTTGTGTGCATAGTCGCCAGGTAGGTAATGGGCTAAGAACAGTGTCTTAAACATAGCCCAACTATCCACAGATGGTTTCTTGTGTTCACGGCGTTCCTGCTTCTGACGCGACCACCATAGCTTGGCGGCATCACGGAGCTGTAGAGCAGCTGTCTGTATCTTGGCTTCCTCTGAATAATCGTCCTCAAAGAACTCTTCTAAGGTATCCAAGAAAGACAATATTTCTTCAGGCTTGACAGATGGCTTACCATAGAATTCTGGCAACTTCACCAATCTTCTGATCTCCCTGGTGACATCCTTGCTTCTTTTCATCTTGGCCTCATGGGAGTCAGCCTCAGATTCGTCCTCATTCAGTGACTCACTCACAGGCAGCTCCCTAGATCGCTTGTCAGTTTGAGTTTGTGCAGGGGCCAACTTCTGTATCTCAGATCGAATCAAAGTACCTAAGGCCTCCATTTGCTGCTGGGAAAATAACTGACTTCCATGTTCGCGATCTGAAGCTCGGTGCAGACTGGCCGCATCTGAGCGCTCACGATCTCCAGCCATTTCACTATCTTGATCGTCGTCACCAGGTTGCGTGCTCACAGAGCCGAACGAGATCTGGCTCATTCACACGATTACCCTACTTCTGGAAATTGCGAAATCCACAATCTGTTCTGCCCGATCGCAAACCAGCTCTGATACCACTTGTAAAGGATCTGACTCTCTTTTCTTTGTCCAACTATGACAAAATTTCAGGCACTTTGCTTGGTTTGCTGTTCACAGGGAATTTACCAAAACTCCAAGGAAAACTGATTGCTCGGGATTTTGTTTCAACCGGACTCTCATCTATGTCTGAATTCCAGCCAAGGCCCTATTCTTATTCCACTTCCCTCATTTACAAATTCACAGATCGATCAAGTGATCGTCACTCCTACTCTAGCCTGATTCCTTGTTCAAAAGATCTCCCTGTCAACCTATGTACTCATCTCATGCCATTCTATCTATGCACAGGACTGGACTACGAAAGAAGTCGAGGGAGCAGAAGAGGGGGGAACGGTGCAAGGGGGACATGACGTGGGGGGACCTGATATGGGGTGAGCAGACCTGTTTGCAGTAGAGGCGGGGCGGGGGGGGGGGGGGGGGGGCAGGGGTAGACGATGAAGGGGGAGCAGAGACAGGCATGATGGGGGAACAGCATTCACCGGACAAGAGGGTGTTACGAAAGGAGTACTCTTTTTTCCCACAAGGTAGCTCTCAAAATCTTCCAACTCCAGCCCAATGGATAGAGCACAGGGAACGCCGTCTTTGCAGGTGCTCCATGCCTGCACTGATTTCCGCACAACCTAAATTTCTCCCGCGGAAGCATTGATCTGCAGGCAAAAATGCAACAAGAATGAGCATTTACAAACCGGGGGCAATCCTGGGAAACTATTGGGAGGAGCAGATGGCCATAAACTCAAAAGAAGATTGGGGGGTGAAGCAAACCTGTTCTTGTAGAAGCCATCTTCTCCAGCGGCGTTCAGCCCTCTCCACTCGCATTGCAAACCCTCCACTCCATGCGAAATCCACAAATGCATCCCAGAATCTTTCATCATTCTGGTCAGCAAAATTGGAAGGGAGAAGTCCATGTTGCAGGAGTATAAATGTTCCCGCAGGAGTGATCGGGTGCGGTGTGTCGTGGTCGATGTCCATGGCCCCATCCCCTGCAAGAGGCCCCGAGCTCCCAGGCTGCTCCCCCTCCTCCTGATGAGTAGTCTGCTCCCCCACATCTGCGTGTCTTCGCTGTTTTGCGGACTGGCCCCCTGACTTTGAGACGGATCCCCCCCATGTCCGATCCCCCCCATTTCTGCTACTGGCTGCTCACGGTTGTAGGGATACTTTTTCTTTGGCTTTCTACTCCAAGTGACAGCGAGTTCAGGCTGCACTTTGGCTTGTCTCTCACGGGCGGAGCGTAAAATAGTAACAATCTTAACCTTTTTTGCCCCCTTCTTTGGTTTGGTGCGCTCAAAATCGGTGTCGGACCCACTACGGCTACTCCTCTTGTGAGGGACAACCACTTGTGACGGTGCAGGCGCATCAGGCTTCCGTTTTCTCGCTCCTTTGGGCTGTTGCTGCCGATCAGTAAGGGACACGTCGTCTCCGGTACGCGCCGCGCTTCGGGGTTTGTACACCCTCTCAACCTCTCCACAAAATGAGTAACCTGCTTTGGGAACTCGGCAGCGGGCCAGGGTTTTAGTGGCAACTCAACCTCGTCCCAACCATCCACCATGTTCAACCAAGGACAACCCTCCCCATCAATGACATGCCTATTCAACCTAACCTTATCCTTCATGGGCTGCCCACAAAACTTGCACGATTCCTTTGTTTCGAGCCATCACGAACTCTGAGGTCCGTCTCTGCCTCCACTATCATCTCCTCCCACTCAGTTGGCGTATACCAGAAAGGAACCTCGTCCCCTTTCTTAGGCTTGTGCCAAAAAACCAGCATACCATTCTCAGGGGGAACAACCTTAGGCCTAGTCTTCGCCATTGGCAACGAGCACACGACGCCAAAATACAGAAAAGAAAAAGCAAGGAACAGAAGCCAGAGAAAACAAGGAAGAGCACACGGATTGCAACGAACAAAAGGAAAACACAAAGCATAGACAACAAAGAGGATATGAGTAGAGCAGCTGAAAAACCACAACGAAGAGCCACCACCAAAGAGTCGCTTCTCGAGGAAGACATTCCGCACGTGCAGTGTACCTAGGGGAGCGGGCACGTGGGGGAGCAGGGGATCAGTTGATGGACACGTGGCAACAGCACCAAAGTGGGGATCACTGATGTCGACACGTGGGGAGATCTGGGCGGTCATAAGGGGGAGCAGGCATGGGGAGATGTGAAGGGGGAGCGAACCCTAGCCACTCCCAGAACATGGGGATCAAGGTAGGGGGACCAGACACGTGGGGGGATGTTAGTAGAGGGGAGCTGACATGTGCGGAGAGTACTGGATATGACATGCATGGCGATTCTGTGGTCAGGGAGGTGACACGTGGGCAGTGAAGACAGGGGGAGCGGCGGGGGGGGGGGGGGGGGGACCAGACTCGGGAGGGATTGGATGTTTGGGGTTTTGCAAGTGACGGATTGAGGGAGGGAGACAACTCATGAGAGGAAGGGGACCAAAACTGCAGGGGCAGGGAACATGAGAAGAGACCGTTGTGTAGGACGAGTAAAACACCATGCTAGGTCGAAAAAGAAATCCCTATAAGTGCATGCAGTATGAGCTGGCCGGTATACAACCATCTTGGACTCTCCAACCTCCATCAATCCTATTCAGCTGCTCGATACCCAACCATGTTTGATTCTGTAACACACAGATGTTCACATTTGAATCTAGCAAGGTAAGTAGTATGGAAAAACAAACATGAAGTTGAGGCTGAAGTTTAATATGCGAAAGGTACTATAGTTACAGATCCTCATCCCCCTGCACATGGGATTTGGTGCAGCCTACGCCAATCCTGTCAGCTTTCAAAACAACAAACAACAAACAAGAAAGAGGCAAACAAGAAAGAACAACAAAAGAACAACAATAAGAAGAAGAAGAGAAGAAGAAAACCCCCTGTACTCATTGTATGCAAGACGTGAGTCGCAAGAGTATCACAGATGCCGTAGTGCGCACACGATTGAGGCCTTGGTAGGTCATCCCAAGCCCATCGAAGCAGGAGCACAAACAAGCACGACAGCGGGAAACCCTCGCTCAATCTAGATGGAGAACCCTACCTCCACGACGAAGTGAATAGCACATGCAGGTCCACGTGGTGCGATACCCACCGTTGGAAATGGAAGGGATTGGGGGATCGGTCGAAGGGGGATCAAAGCAGGAGATTGGCGGCAAGACCAAGGAGGGGGATGGACGACCGGGGGAGTGCCACGCAGTGGACCATCGCGCAAAACTATCGGACGGCGGGGGGACGGCCACATCACGTTGAAGAGGGCCAAGGGGGATGAGTCCTTGGGGGGAGCAGGGGATCGGGAACGGATCGACATTGGGGGTGCCACGGGCACGCGGTTGAGGGGGATGGACGGCACAACAAGAGGGGGGGGACCGCGATGTGGCCCACGTGTCATGGAGGGCACCGTGGAGCAGCACATGGCGGAAAATGTGGGGAGGGGGATCAGTCCCCGAATTGGAGGAGGGGATCAATCGAGGTGGGGGGAGCGACAGCGCGGGGATTGCACCGTCCATGATCGAAGGCCCGGGGGACCGCGCCTGGGCTCAGGGGATCAGGCCTCTAACCGTTGGAGGGATCTACGGCGGAGGGGATTGCGACGTGGCGGCATGTCACTGTGAACCGCAGTGGTTGCAAGTAAGATTGATGTGCACGGGATCAACGGTTCAAGGAGAACCACGTGGCGCACGATTAGGAGTGGGGGATCACTCCCGCCCTGGACGGGGGATCAACCCGGTTGCGGGGGAACGGCTCTGATGGGATGAGGGGATCGACGGCGGGGGAGCGCCACGTGGTGGTGGGCGTGCCATGGGGCTTTCATCCGGCCATCGTCCATCCACGCGCGGGAGGATGGCGGGGGGATGAGGGGCGGATGACCCAAAACATCCATTGTTTTGAGGTTGGATGGATGAGCATGGATCGATGGTTTGGGGGAGCAGCATGTGGCGGGCGATTGGGGGTGGGGGATCACTGCCGGTCCGGAGTGGGGATAAAGCCAGGTCGGGGGGAGCGGCGACGTGTCGGGGGATCTTGCCGTGGATGGGACGAGGGGATCGGCGACGGGGGGAGCGCCACGTGCCGTCCGATGGGTGGAGGGGGATCAAGTCACCGCATTGGACGAGGGATCAACCGAGGGGAGGGGCGGCGATGTGTCGGGGGATCGGGCCGTCGATGGGAAGAGGGGATCGACGGTGGGGGGACCGGCACGTGGCCTATCAGTGTCATCGCCCCTTCATCCGGCCGTCGTCCATCCCTTGCATGGGAGGATGGCGGGGGGATGAGGGGCGGATGACACACAACATCCATTGTTTGTGTGGTTGTGTGGATGCACAGGGGATCGCCGGTCCGGGGGAGCCGCACGTGGCGGGCGATTAGGGTTGGGGGATCACTCCTGGTCCGGAAGGTGGATCAAGGCGCGTCGGGGGGAGCGGCGATGTCTCGGGGGAGCGCCACATGGCGATGGACGCGTCATGGGGCCTTCATCCGGCCGTCATCCATTCAATTGAGGTTGGATGGATGGGGAGGGGATCGACGGTTCGGGGGAGCGCCACGTGGCTGGAGATGGGGATGGGGGATCACTCCGGCACTGGAAGGGGGATCAACCCAGGGAGGGGATCGACGGTTCGGGGTAGCACCACGTGGCTAGAGATGGGGGTGGGGGATCACTCCGGCACTAGAAGGGGGATCAACCCAGTGAGGGGATCCACAGCGGGGGCCCGCCACGTGGCTGGAGATCGGGCGGTGCTGTGGGGCGCCGCATGGCCAGCGGTGGGGCGGGGGTTAGGGGTCCTGGGCGGGCGGGCGCGGGGGGGTCAGCGGGGGCGCGGGGAGCGGGCGGGCGGGGGCGGGCAACGGGCGGAGGGGTCGGAGGGGGGTGGGGATGATTTGACATGGGGTGTCCAGCTCGCCGACGAGGCTGCCGGAGCGGGGGTTCCCCAGCTATACCTCGCGGGCCGTACCCGTCAGCTCACACGCTTGCAATAAAATCAAGCCACATCCATATTGGGACCGCTACTCAACACACAGGCCATCAAGGGCCCAATGGACCAGTGTTGTACTGGTATGTGCCTGTAGGCCGGGGTATGTGCACTGGTATGAGTAAGGGTATTGTAGAACATACTAGTTGGGTATGTCTTGGGGCATATACCCCGGCTATACCATGGACCCGGGTTGTGAACACTGGACCTACCCCCCTACCTACCATACGAGTCTAAGTATGAACTACTTTCATACTCCGCTTGAGACCCATATTGAGGATTGATGAACCCAAGCTAGCATGGGTCTGTGTAATGATACAATAGGGGTACAAGGTATGGCGTATAATGATCAGCATACAAGGTACAATATGCATGATTTCTTCAGTTTTTGTCATGGCATTGAGCTTTTCTCCCATTTGTTACAATCCAACCTTACAATACAAAGACCTTCACTAATTTATGAGCAATACAGGTGTGATTGCAATTTTTTTTACCTTTTGTATGTAACCCTCAATCTGGTTTTAATTTCAGCTGTGAATACAGTATGATGATTGTTAGGGTATACCATACTATTGCACATGCTCCCCCAATATGTCATTTGAGTTTTTTCCATACCCATGCCTGGGACCATGGTATCTCAAAATTGGAAATACCCATACCCATCCTATAACCTACCCTAGCCAGTCCTAATCTACCCCAGGCCCTACCAGTTGGACCCAAGAGCCAAGTTGGACCTACCAGCACCAGACTGGTATGTCAAAATTGACATACCAGTACAACACTGCAATGGACCGTCTGAAGGCACACGCTGAAGGATTGAACCCAGGATCACTGTAAAAAAAAGAGAGATTCTTCACAAATGGCCTTTTATTAAAGTTATTCGGAAAGTGCCAAGAACTAGGGACGGTATCCCAGCTTGGCCAAAAGTGGGGACGAGTTACCAAACTCATATAAAGGAAAAAGCGCGGGATAAAATTAGTTTTCTCACCAAACTTGGGGTCAAACTAGTTTCATACCCAGTTTGGGTTTTGCCAAGCTGCACGGCCCTTGACGCTGAGCGACCTGCGAGCAAGAAGCTACCAGATCATGTCAAGGAGTAGGACTCATGCCCATTTTGATGAACTCGTGCCCGATTTTGCTCACTTTCCGTTTGCACTCAAACTGGGGATGAAACACGAGTTAGAGGTCCAAATTGGGGACCAAACCAATGTTGTTCTGGTATCAGGTTTAGGACATACCAGGCTGGACCTGGTACCAGATGCATCACAAAATTTTCATTACCAATTTGGTCTATGTAGTGGTGGATGTATTTCTTCCACATATTGGTATAAGTATAAGTATCATGACCACCACACCAGTTGGTATGAGATATCAATTCTGGTATTATTCCAAAGCCATCTTGAATTACAAGTTTATCAAATAGCAAGTATCAAGTGACAACAAATACAATACACATAAAGAAATAAATCTACATAAGTACAAGTATGGAAGGATTTAATCTGAAATAGCCTCTGCCTCTTGCATGAGCACCTGGAGGACACAGATTAACCGCCACCGCTGAAGATCATGACTGCTTGAAGAAGCTATAACAAGAATGGACTACATCTGCCACTGGTTTTGAATCTCCCACCATCACTTTCCTGCACAAATTCCAAGCTACAAGAAGATTGGCCCAGTCACTCTCTAGAAATGTGGCATTGGAAAGCTTGCCAGCCGCAAAACTCTCCTGAAATGTTTGAGGCACTGCCACTATAGACTGGAAAATTGCAGCACCAACCCTGTCACCATGGAATCTTATTTGGAATCTAAACGCAATCTGGGCCACTCTGGAGGCGGAAATGCTGAACTTGAGAGTTCGAGCAGGTGTCAATTGGTCTTTGAAAGGTGAAAAGATGTCGGCCTACTTCTTCCACAAGACCAGGCAGCGACGTGCAACCACTCTACTTAGTTCTATTACGAACTCTGTCGTGCACCTAAGCATCGTGCCACAACATACATCGCTGTCCACCACACAATCTAAGCACACAATCCTAGAAAGCTATACCACACCGATAATGAAAGTGAACATAATGGAAACACTCCACTCATGAATCCAATCAATCACATAAACTAAGTCAAGCCAAGGGCACCTTTGCTAAAGGAATCCACCCTACAAAGCCAGCACCACACTCCTTCTCAATACCTAGAGCTATGGAGGTGGGAGAGGCTCATGGAGGCTCAACTACAAGAAGATGAGCCTCCTCCATCCTCACAAGGGGAAAACCTATCCCCATGTCCCAAGTGAGGCTCGACACCTCACTTGGCATGTGAGACCCAATGAAGTCCCAACACACAAAATATAAATATAAATATCTAAAATGTCATAGTTAACTAGAAGTAGGTAATTCTAGATAACCATGACTAAAACCATGACAGCTGTCGTGCACCTAAGCATTGTGCCACAACATACATCGTTGTCCACCAAACAATCTAAGCACACAATCCTAGAAAGTTATACCACAATCGCCCCCCTAGCTGGTGATTAGGTCCCTCTAACACCAGATAGCTGACAAGTATCCATCCCAATAAGATCATCGCTTGGTCATCAATCGCCCAAGTCCCAGTATCTGAAGTCAATAGATCAGGAGGCCAGGTGCAAAAGTAGCCCCATCGTTACTTGTCTTCCTGCAATCCATGGCTTCAATTGGGTGTCCATGGCATCGAACTCTCGTTAGCTAGACCTTGGATCACTTGTCAACCTCGCCACTGTCATGCCCCACTACCTCTGTCCAAGGCATCGTGGACACAACCATTCTCCACTAGGAACCTCCTCAAGTGGCGGTGTCAAGCATCCCATGTGCCACCCCCTTGAGCATTTGTTACACACCAACATGGTTGCGACACCACCAGCATGCCCACATAGCATGCAACGCAACCCTGCAGGTACCATTGCAAGGTTGGGATCTATCCTCCCATCAACATGTGGAAGGTGACATGGCGCACAATTGCGTACATGGTCCTTCCATACCATACCATCTCGACCCTCCAGAATCAACACTCTTGAAGGCAACACCTCCCGGACCCTTAGAATCACATGACTTGCTATAACATCCAAGGTCGTAGGCGCTCTCTGTTGCAGATACACATAGTCCCCAGGATCGAAACGCCGAACACTTGGCCGATACCCCCCTCCACGTATAGTGGCGTACCTCAATGTGTCTCGGTGTTGGGCAATAGCAAGGTTCTCAAAAGCCATAGGCATGACTCTCTTGAACAACTGTGCCCGTTGGGCACATGCTTGTGTCCACACATCCGGATCATCAAGGTTGAACACTATTGCAGTCTCTCTTCGAATAGATGCAGGCAAATCTGGCTCTCGGCCAAAGAGAAGGAAATAAGACGAGAACGAGGCAAGTGATGCTTGCTTGCTAAACCTGTAACCCATGGCCAACCAAGGTAGCTGAAGGTCCCAATCTCCCAAGTGTCCCTTCTGCAAGCCATACTTGCGCAAGCCTCGCTTGACTGTTTGCACAACCCTCTCGGCCAAGCCATCAGCCTCGGGATGATCCCGAGAAGTAGTGCGGTGATCTATCAAGGCTTACTCACACAAAGCTTGAAACTCCCCCAAGAACTCTCTCCCTTGGTCCGTGAGTACCTCGGCTGGAGCACCAAATTGGCTAAGCACTCGATCTAAGAATGCATACGCAGCCCCCTCACTTGCCTTGTCAGGCAATGCCACTAGTTCAATCCATTTGGAGAAATGTTCCACCATCACCAGCACATACTTATTATGGCGAATCATTAGTGCCAATGGGCCTGCGAAGTCAAGACTCCAACGATAGCCCAAACCCATAATGGGTAAATGATGCAATTGTGGAGTAGGTGCATGAAAGAAGCCTGCACTCTATCACACACCATGCACCTTGCCACTAACTGTTGCACATCCGTGTGCATGCCCCGTCACCAATACTATCCTTGCAGCAAACTATGAGTGCGCCGCACCCCAAAATGTCCCAACTCCTCATGGGCACCAATCGCGCTCGTTGTGTTGGATGAGGCACAATCCTCACTCGTCCATCTTCCCATACTCAGAGTAGGTGAGTCCCCTCCCACTTGAACCTCTTGGCTCGTTGTAGGATCCGATCTCTCTCCTTAGCAGTCACACTGGTTGCTGTCTCTCTAGTACAAAGGTAGGCCAACACTGCTGCATCTTCATGTACATCCTTAGAACCACCAAGCATTGATCTCTGGATCGTCAAGCACACTATCTCTATGACCAATCGCATGGGATGGACCAGCTTGAGCTCCCATTGCTAAAATGCATAAAAAGGCAGATGCGTGCCATCCTGGCACCATTTCCTCGTCCGTCTCACCATGCCAACAAGCTTCTGTATCATCAAGCTCACTTGTGCATGGATTGCAACTCAATCCATCCGCATCCCGTTGACTATTCCGGCTCAATGCACCACTTGGAAGTCGTACTCTTGAAGTATAAGTGCCCACCGTACAAGCTTCCCTATAAGCTTATCTGACTCCATCAACCACTTCAATGGTTGGTGATCCGTGACAAGGGTGAAGAGATTGTCATAGAGGTAGCATCTTAAATGTGCCACTGCCCATACTGCAGCTAGACACTCCCCTTCATAGGAACTATACTTCGCCTTGACATCATTGTTCGAGCGGCTAGCATATGCCACTACGAACTCTCTTCCCTCATCATCTACATGTGTGAGCACTGCTCTAATCCCCAGCATACTCCAATCCGTATGTAGCTGAAAAGACCGCGCAGAAGTCAATCGAGCCTTGAGTTCCTCAAAGGCTTCCTCCTGCTCCTCCTCCCACTGCCACTCCTGACCCACTTAACTTGGTAAGAGCCTTTGCAATGCTGCTAAATCCCTTGACAAACCGTCGACAGTAGTTTGCCAACCCCATGAAAGCACAAACTCTGTTAACATTGATGAGGCGTGGAATGCGTGCAATGGTCTCCACCTTCGTCTTTTAAACACCCAATCCTCGAGGGTATATCATGTGGCCCAGATACTCAATCTGGTTGTGGAAGAACTTGCACTTCCCAGGGTGCAATTTCAACCCATGCGCTCTCAAGCGCTCAAACACCATCTGAAGGTGTCTCTCATGCTCCTCAATCGTAGCACTAAAGATGATGATGTCATCAATGTAGCACCGAACGAAGTCTAGCCCCGCAAGAATCCTATCTATGACCCTCTGAAACTCTGCAGGAGCATTGTTCAACCCAAATGGTAGGAACCGCCATTGGTACAAGCAATCCTTCCCATGTTGGTCAATCCCCCAGAATGCCGTCTTTTGCTTGTCAGCCTCTTTGATTGGCAACTGGTGGTAACCGGATCGCAAGTTCAATGTGCTAAACACCTTTGCATGCCCAATGGCATCAAAGATCTCCTCTGGAGTTGACATGACATATCTATCGGACTTAGTCTGACGGTTCACAGGACGGTAGTCCCCACACATCCTCCTTTCTGTCCAATTGCCATAGATATCCTTCTTAGATGGCATCACCATTGCCGAGGCATACTCCCCGCCTGACAACTCCACCAATCCAGCTTCAAACAACTCCATAGTCCGTGATTGGATCAAGGACCTCTCCATATCACTATACCTGTAGGGCATTCGAAAAATTGGTGTGTCACTTGCCAAATCAATACGAATCTCCTTGCCCTTCAAACTCCCCAAATCCTTCAAACCGAAGGCAAAGCAATTTCTATAAGCCCTTAGAAATCGCTGGATCCTCCGCCTCTCTCTTCCGGTGATTGTAGGTCTGACATCTGGTTCCCAGTTGTCCTCAGTGACTGCAACCTTGGGTACACCAGGCTTGAAAGTAGGAGACGCATCCTTTGGTTGCTAGATAGCAACCTCTTGGGCTTTATCCGCCCACCCTGACCGTGGCGTAGCCTCCACTTGCTCCGCCATAGCCACCTTGAGAACATCCTCTGGGGAAGAAACATTCTCAACCTCTTCAAAAACATTGGCCACCTTGGCCTCCAACTGATCCTCAATGTATGGCTCTCCCCACTCCTCATACTGCTACTTGAGAGATCCAATGACTCTCTCTTTGTGCATCTCATCCCACATCTGCCATGTTTGTTTGCACCCCATGATCCTGTGCTCGCCCCCACTCACTGCCTCCACCGTCCCGGTTGGCAGAGATGGTGCAATATCCAATGGAAGTGCAGAAGTAGCCACCAATGCTTGCAATCTCCGTTGCTCAGCCATGCACAAGCCAATGACCCATGTCAAGCAATTGAGATCCATTGCCTGACCCAACACCTGGCATTGTGATGCCTCTGACAGAGCTGGCACAGCTGTAGTGCCCGTGACAAATCCCATTGCCCGCTCTCGCTCATCCGCATTGGGCTCCACCAATTGCTGTAGCACACTGTCCCAAATCAACCCAGGACCATTGTCACAAAGAGCATGAGACGAGGGAAAGCTCATGAGCGTAGGCAAGGCTGCACGTGGCTGCCCCACTCGATTTACCACTGCTAGAGGTGGACACTCATCATGTTGCACCCTCTGTGGTTACCTCCCTTGGTCCAAAATGCCCTCAACTATGAGATTGGGTGGCCGTTGAATGGAATCGTATGCTCTCTTGAGCAGCTTTGGCGGTGCAAGATTGGTCCACCACAATCGAGGTCGATGCGCTCGTGATCCCACCGCTGCTGCATCCAATAACACCGCCGATCCAATCCAAGACCGCACTTGATGCACACTGGCCATAATCCTGGCCCGAGAGTCCCCCATAAGAGGAACATTCTCCAAGATATAGGCTAGAGGTTGCACTTGCCTCGTCTGCAAGTCACGCAACACTCTCAACATCTCCCAAAACAAATGCAATCGTGCATCATGCAAGCCATTCCCATGACCTGCGGGAGAGTGTCATTGGCAAGGCCATCCAGCTATCACCAAGTCAATGGTACCATGCCGGTCCAAATCATCCACCCCTAGCAAGGTAATGGCTGCTGGCAAGGCATTTTTATACCCTTGAATTGCTGAGAGAGACAACAACTCAGGATACCGGTGTGTGAGCAAGGCGATGTGGCGCGTAGAAATACGCCAAGCTATCTCATCCTTCTCCACATACAAGTACTTGCATATTGCTTGCAACACTCCTGCAAGCCCAGTGCTCATGCCTCCAAACATATCTAGCAAACAAATCACTGAGTCAAGTGGTTGCCAGGTAATGGGCATTGTGTCCAAAAGGAGCTAACTGAGGAGGTCCGGGTGATGTCACTGAACTCCCCTCACTCACCAATGGATAGGCCTCCTGCCATGCTTGGTGCACACACTCGCATGCTACTCGATTCAAATTCCCAACTGTACCCCACAGTGGAATATGAACAGGCATATGAAGAAGCAAATCAGCCTTGTATGCCAATTGTTTGTCCTCATCAGGAGGTGGCCTATCATCTGCATGACTATTGCCCTTCAAGAGTTCACCACCCCAAGCCACCACCCCTGAGAATGCAGCCAATGTGACATCATGTTCCTATGATCCACTGCTACATTCCCAATAGACCGCACCGGGAGCAGTGCATGTCGACCATCCCCTGACTGCCATTCCAGCCTGTAGGATGCCGTTTCCTCCCAAAAGTCCAAAGTAAAGCCCATCGGGTATAACACAGCCCCACCAACAAGCACATCATAAGACATCGCGTCCGTAACAATGGTTTTAGCTCTCATGACAGAGCCATCTATAGGATGATCTGGCTGCAATTGAATGAAGAGCTCATGGCGTGTAATCCCTCGTGCCTTCTCTAAACCGCCCAAAGATGCTTGAATTTGGAAAGGACAAGGCTCCAAATCCGCCTCTGTAAGGCCCAAGCCTGCAATTGCTGCTCTCCCCAACATCAATGGCTGTGCTCCCGAGTCCAACAAGACCCGCAGTGGCCTATACCTCATCCCGGCTGGGCCACCCAACTGAAATACACCATCCTGATTGTCCACCAGGACTACCCCAGGAGTCACCATACTATGCTCAATGGCTGGTCTAGCTGACCTGCAACCTTGCAGCTGCCGCTTGCCATGGCGCAGCTATGGCTGTCTTCACCCTTGAATCCAAGGCATCCATGCACTGCACCTGATCCGCTATCCCCGCAGATAGTGCCGATGCATCACCACTCTCAGAGAGTGCAGCTGCCAGTCTAAACACTGCAGCTGGCCGCATCCTCGACATTGCAATTGTCGTGGCAGAAAACAATAGAGCTTGGCAAATTGCCGTAGCCGCCCCCAACAATGTACTGGCTGCACCTTGCTTTGCAGTACCATCCACTAGCATTTCCCGAGCCATACCAACTCTCCCTAATGGCGCTCGTGGTTCTACCTCTGGCACACTTGGGCGAGCGGGTGCCATCGATGACATAGTTGGCACTGTCTCAGCCAATGTGAAAGACTGTGGAAGCCTTGTCTGCCGACTTGCTTCCCCTCTTTGTGGATCAAAATCCACATCCGCTCCTCTTGGCTCAGGATGATGCGTTGCTGCTCGAGTGACAGCAGCTGCAGAGTCCACATGCAATGGTCCTGTAAGTGCGGTTCCACACATGAAGCCCATACCAATCTGGTCTTTCCTAGGCATAGGAGGTTGTGCAGGTGGGGCTTGAACCTCAAGCCTTGGAGCTGGCGCAACATGAGTAGTGGCCATGGCAGCAAGACGTTGCTCTAGCTGGGCAAGTCTATCCCCCATGCCTTGGTCATGACCTTGACCCTGACCCTGTGCTCCTTGGTTTTGGTTACATCCTCCACCCCGACCTCTGCCTCCTCAGGATGCAAGCCATAACAATGGGCCTCCTCATGCCCATACTTTCCACAATGCCCACACTGTAGTTGTGTAGGCTGTGCCTGTGCCAGCCCTTTGCCTCTCTCCGGGCAATCCTTCTTGACCTGGGGTCCTCCACAATCCCAACATGATACACTCGTCTGTTGCTGGCCTGAGAATGAAGGGAGAGACCTCTGAATATGAGATCCTCTATGGCTTTCCCTAGGCTTCATCTGAGCCCCCTTGTTGCCTTGAGCACGTTGGGGAGTTGGTTGTTGTTGGCTAGGAACTCCACTTTGTTGTGTCTCTTGCCAAATCCCACCATAACCACCCGCTCCTCCACCATATTGAGTTCTATCCGCTCTGCCAGCAAAAACACATTTGTTAAGGTGGGTTGGGCTACTTGTAGGAGAGTTGCATCTCGCACCCTTCTCCTCAGCTCCTTGTCCACGATCCCATACTAGAACTGGACTACCAAAGCTTCTGTAACCCCTTGGGTTATGTTTATCAAGCGCCTCATGCGAGTGTAAGCCTCCCTCAAACTCTCAGCAGACCTTCATTGGAACTTTTGCAAGCTCCGCAACTTCTCTGTCCTTATCCCTTGGTAGTTTCTCCTCAACTCCTCGAAGAACTCCACACTGGGTTAAAGGCAGGCATGGTGTTGGTCTGCAGCAGGAGCTTGAGTGGATTTCCCAGCTCCTGTACCACTTGTCCCACTACTAGTGCTTGCAGTTGGAGATGTTTGTGTAGCTGCAAGTGTCGCCGCTGCCCTTGTGCCTCTAGTGATGGAGACATAGTTAGGTGACCAATACTCTCGCCACTCCTCAATCTCCACCGCATGTCCTCGCCTAAATTCATGGTAATCATCCATGGGCGGCCCCTCAAGGTGCTGGAATAGCCCCTTCCACGCCATAAAGGACGTAAACAGTTCTGGATTGCGCATTTGCTGCAAATCACACCAACTGTCAAACTCTTGTATGAAGTCATCAAGCTTGATGGTGCCCACAGCTCCAGAGTACCTACGTGGCCCCTTGGTAGCTCCATGCATCTCTTCCATCGTGTCCCACAACAATGGCACGGAAATGGTTTGCACCCTCGGCGAGAATCCTCCTGATTCCGAGTCTGAACCTTCATCAGAAGACACTGAAGGTGAAGGTGGCCTAAACCGCACACCTCGTCTTGTGTACCCACTAGTATCGCTGGTGCTCGTATCGGCAACCCCATCAGTAACTGGTGGCACCTCCGTGATGAAAACTGACAACCCAACCGGTTGTCAACCTGTCTCTAATCCCCACTTTCTACAAGATAACCGGGTAGAGAACCTGTTGCGGCCTATGGCTTAGACTAGTACTACGTTCGTAACATAAACCTACACCTGCACCTACATCCACCGCAAGCACTCATATGGTCTGCTGGTCATCAACCTAGCCTCACCATAAGAGAAACAATGATGGTCTAACTGGTCATCACCCCAGCCTCACCACCGACAGCACGCTCTAGGATTGACCGGTGATCAAATCCGGACCAACCTCCTATGAAAACAAGCGCCCACACAAAACTGACATGGCGCACAGTCAAGCATGCAGGTGTGGGGGGGATCCAAACACAAGAAAATCAAGACAGGAACTCCCCCACACCAAAAAAAAACACTCCACAGTGTCGCTCCTGCAAGGACACCCCAGCCCAAACCCGGACTGACTCTTGCCTCCACCTACGGAAAGGTTTTGGCCTACATAGAGGATGGAAGACTACGGGCTCCTCCTGATACACCCTAGATGTCATACACTTTTAATGAAAACGTATGGTAGGCAAAGTCTCTCCACTTGTATCCATACTCTGTTCTTAAAAGAGTATGGTGGGGCAGAGGGAGCCCATACACTGTTCACAAAAACGTATGTTGGGCAGAGGGGGCCCATACACTGTTGAAAAAAGGGTATGTTGGGCAGAGGGGTTCCATACTTTTCTCACAAAAGTGTATGGTGGGGGCAGAGGGAGCCCATACACAGTTTCTTGAAGAGTATGGAGACTAGGGTTTGTAGAGTATAGTAAGAAACACCTTCTTCATGGTATCTTCCCCCCTAACATGCATGCAAGATTGCATTATCTTACTTTGCAATGCATTCATCCAATTGACAAGTTCCTCTTGATCTCCTTGGAACTCTTAGCAAGCTAATGTGCCCAATGACAAGCGCCAAGCCTTGCTTGAATTTGAATTTTGTATGACATCTTCCATGTGCTTTCCCTTGCATGGGCTAGTCACACACACTTCCTGGGGGGTGCACTCCTCATTAAATGTACCAGCCACGTGCGTGCACAGGAGGGGGTATTTTAAACCCCCCCATGTACAACATTATACATACAGAGGGGGTTTAAAACACCTTAAATATAATTTTACAGGAGGGGGTTGTTGAGTTTTAAGGGGTAGTGTAGTGGTAAGAGCGGTGTTTAGGCCGCGATGCACCGCGGGATCATCCTTTTGTTTGTTTGTTTGTTTGTTTGTTTGTTTTTTTTTTTTTTTTTTTTTCTTTTCTATCCGCGATCTTTCTCCCCTTCCCTCCCGCGGCTTTCTCTTTTCCCTCTCCTCCTCTTATCTCCTCTCCACTCCTCTCCCGCGATCGCCTTCCCTTCCGCGGGCTTTCTCTCTCCCTTCCTCTCCACAGGGCATGGTATTCTTCCTGATGTTTACAAGGTTTAGGGGAGAGTGAGCTTGGTCTTAGCATGCCATTTTGTGGTGGTTTCTCAAAGACCAATCCGACATTACTTGACTACAGACACCAGCAGCACACCAAAGCGATCCTTTTGGGTTGATGGGAGGGCAAATCCTCCATGGGTCATGACACAAGGTCAAGAACTTGGTATTCTTCCAGATGTTTATAAGGTTCTTGGGAGAGTCAGCTTGGTCTTAGCAGGCCGTGCTCAGCTGCACCGTGGTGGTTCTCACTGACCAATCCGTCGTTACCTGACTACAGACACAAGTAGGCACACACAAGAGGTCCTCTTTTGAGTCAGTCCAAACCAGGAAGTGGTCAGAGGTACCAATATCAGTTCTGTCGATCAACACATTGGCACACTGGGGGAACAAATTTTTGTCCATTATGGATATAGTCCACGATGGAACGTTCCCCAGTTTGGGATTTCTCACGAGTCCACTGCACTTGGTCACCTGCAGTTGAAGTCCTTGCCCTTGGTTGTCTTCCTAGAGCGCCCCATTGAATCACCAATGTCTAAGACCGCTCTCCAGCCAGTCAAGGGACGAACTTCTTTGAGATTGAATTGATGTGGGACTCTATTAGAAGCACTTTTGGTCATTGCAACCTTCAACGTACACCTGTTATCAATGAGAGAACCCCGGACAGTGTATCAGAAAATGAATATTGTCTTCAGATTGCCCACACAATGGGAAGTGCACTCTCCCTTTCCTCTCTGCTTCTGTTTGATGTTCAAAGGTAGGCTTCCTGCCCTGAGTTTAAATTCAGTCTAGTGCCGAGAGTGGGTGGACCCTTGAGGTCATCCATGATGTCCTCCCCCATGTCACTGACTGGAAACAAGTTCAGGGAAGTTTTCTGCCTAACTTCATTTTCATCAGACAATCTCATGGCAACAGACATGGCTTTGGACACTACAGCCTCTAAGTCGGATTTATCCAGCAGGGTCAAGACTTGCGGATCCAGGTCCAGGTCCTTGAGAATCTCTTTCACTCTGGTGTTGGGAAAACCTTTTGATCTCAGTCCAAACCAGGAAGTGGTCAGAGGTACCAATATCAGTTCTGTCGATCAACACATTGGCACACTGGGGGAACAAATTTTTGTCCATTATGACATAGTCCACAATGGAACGTTCCCCAGTTTGGGATTTCTCACGAGTCCACTGCACTTGGTCACCTCTTGTCCTGTTATTCAAGGTCAAAAGATGAAGCTCTTCCAGACAGTTAATTAACCGTCTGCCATTAGAATTCAGCTCGTCCTCACCAGAAGACCCAGTGATATCGTCCTGATGGAGCCCTTTGCCCACCCGGGCATTGAAGTCACCCAATAGCACCACTTGACCTTTGGCAAGGAACGAAGCACAGTCCAGTTTTACATCTTCGAAGGCTTTGTCTGCGTCAGCACTAAGGGTCCCCTCTGTGGGCATGTAAACACAACCCACAAAGAGGTCCTTCGTACTCAAGCCGCCCTTCAGATTCAGCCAGATACTATGCTCGTACCTCAAACCCTTGTTGATAATTTCACAATTGTCAAACAAGAAATCACGGACAAAGAATCCAGCCCCTTTTTGACTACGTTTGGCAGAGGCTGCCTTGAGAGTACACATCTTACCTGCCCATTTATAACCATTGACATCTCCAACTAGTTTATCCGACGTTTCCGATGTTTCTGCCCAGCACAGATATGAATATCATTAGTCCGAAGAACTTGTCCCACTTCAAGTTGTTTCCTTTGGTTGGTCAACCCTGAGAAGTTGAAAGTGGCCAGCCGCAAGCCAGCCCTTTGCATGTGAATTGTTTGTCGTCTAGGTAGCTTGTGATTGCTCCTGGACGGCCTTTTCCCTGGTCTACCTTTCCTGTTTGTAGTTTGGATCGCAGTCTCCCCATCAACAAAAAAATACAGCACAATCCAAACCCAATCCCAAGCTCGTGGCTTTGTTGTTGGTAGTTGGTTTGTTTTCTCGGCAAAACAACATCGATGCACTTCTTACTCGTATCAATCTATCCTTGGATAGAGTAGGGTTGCCATTAAGTTAGGCAGAAAACTTCCCTGAACTTGTTTCAGTCAGTGACATGGGGGAGGACATCTTGGATGACCTCAAGGGTCCACCCACTCTCGGCACTAGACTGAAATTTAAACTGAGGGAAGGAAGCCTACCTTTGAACAGCAAACAAAAGTAGAGAGGAAAGGGGGAGTGCACTTCCCATTGTGTGGGCAATCTGAAGACAATATTCATTTTCTGATACACTGTCTGGGGTTCTCTCACCAAATGGGCAAAGCTCTGGGGCTCACTAAATTTTCCACTGCACAGGGGTCAACTCTGAGGTTAAGAAAACCATGCTTTCTCGCGTTAGTAGACCTACCTTGGAGTACGGATCTGCTATATGGGTTGATAACTCCAACCAGGCTAAGTCTCTAGAATCCATTCAAGTGGGGGCGCTTAAGGAGTGTATGTCAACATGCTCCAAAACAGCCAATGTGGCTGTTCGGGGTGAGTTTGGCATTCCATCATTAAGCTCCCGACGAGATGAAATCAAGGTCAGATGGTGGGGTCAGCTGCAACATATGCCCAACACCAGATATCCTAAGTTAATCGACTCTATATCTTGGAAACCCTAAACCCTGTCAAACAGGCGAAGTCCTGGCAGAAGAGAGTAGAAAAGATTCTCAAGGACCTTGACCTGGATCCGCAAGTCTTGACCCTGCTGGATAAATCTGACTTAGAGGCTGTAGTGTCTGAAGCCATGTCTGTTGCCATGAGATTGTCTGATGAAAATGAAGTTAGGTAGAGAACTTCCCTGAACTTGTTCCAGTCAGTGACATGGGGGTGGACATCTTGGATGACCTCAAGGGTCCACCCACTCTCGGCACTAGACTGAAATTTAAACTCAGGGCATGAAGCCTACCTTTGAACAACAAACAGAAGCAGAGAGGAAAGGGGGAGTGCACTGCCCATTGTGTGGGCAATCTGAAGACAATATTCATTTTCTGATACACTGTCTGGGGTTCTCTCACCAAATGGGCAAAGCTCTGGGGCTCACTAAATTTTCCACTGCACAGGGGTCAACTCTGAGGTTAAGAAAACCATGCTTTCTCGCGTTAGTAGACCTGCCTTGGAGTACGGATCTGCTATATGGGTTGATAACTCCAACCAGGCTAAGTCTCTAGAATCCATTCAAGTGGGGGCGCTTAAGGAGTGTATGTCAGCATGCTCCAAAACAGCCAATGTGGCTGTTCGGGGTGAGTTTGGCATTCCATCATTAAGCTCCCGACGAGATGAAATCAAGGTCAGATGGTGGGGTCAGCTGCAACATATGCCCAACACCAGATATCCTAAGTTAATCGACTCTATATCTTGGAAACCCTAAACCCTGTCAAACAGGCGAAGTCCTGGCAGAAGAGAGTAGAAAAGATTCTCAAGGACCTTGACCTGGATCCGCAAGTCTTGACCCTGCTGGATAAATCTGACTTAGAGGCTGTAGTGTCTGAAGCCATGTCTATTGCCATGAGATTGTCTGATGAAAATGAAGTTAGGCAGAGAACTTCCCTGAACTTGTTCCAGTCAGTGACATGGGGGTGGACATCTTGGATGACCTCAAGGGTCCACCCACTCTCGGCACTAGACTGAAATTTAAACTCAGGGCAGGAAGCCTACCTTTGAACAGCAAACAGAAGCAGAGAGGAAAGTGAGAGTGCAATTGTCCGTTGTGTGGGCAAGACAATATTCGTTTTCTGATACACTGTCCGGGGTTCTCTCACCAAAGAGACGCTCTCTTCAATTCTATCAAGGGAATTGTGCCTATACCCCTGTTTACCAACTTTGAAAGTCTCGAGGCTGAGGATAGGTGGAGAGGCGCAGAGGAACAGAACAAAAGAAAAGCAATCAGTTTGGACATACCTGAATCAAAACCCAAACCCGATGACCAAACTTAGGACCAGCAGGTGCTACCAGACGCCAATGAGAGATAGCGACCAGGTTTCTCAAGAGCCACAAGATGAACTGAAGCTTCTGTCTCAGCCTCCGGAGCCAGGCCTTGTTGAGTATGCTTAGGCCATGGAAGGGTGCCACTATTCCGCAAACGCCAAATCTTGGTAGAATGCGATTGTACTTCACAATGGCTGCAGGAAGCTCAAAGATCTTATGGGATAAGAGGAAAAAAGAAACAAGAAAGAGAGGGGGTCACAAAGCTCATGGCATGCTAAGACCATGCTGACACGGAAGGGGTGCGGGGGAGGAGGGAAAAGAGAGCCCGCGGGAGACAGATCGCGGGGAGAAAAGAAAAAAAAGAAAAGCAAAAAAACATTGCATCGCGATTTGATCCCGCGATGTGTCACGCCACATTCTACGCCCTTACCACTAGACTACTCCTAAAACTTACTAACCCCCTCCTGTAAGATTATATTTAAGGTGATATAAAGCCCCCTCTATATGTATAATGTTGTACATGGAGGGGTTTAAAATACCCCCTCCTGTGCACGCACATGGCTGGTACATATTGGCTAGAGTGCACCCCCCGGGCTGTAGAACAAGTTTAGAAACTGTCCCAGTTGATGAACAGAGGTGCAGTGACTAGGTCTTGATGGTCTTCAAGAGGATCACTCTCTGATGAAAATACCCATGACTATATATGAGAAAATGGAAACTTTCTTCAGGCCTCTTGCACATCGAGCATTGACAATGTCCCTTTCCTCTCTACATCTGAATATTGTTCAAAGTGAGATTCCACATCAAGTTTTATCGAGGGCAAACAATTTTTTAAATTAATTTATTCGATTTTATTCGATTTTAAATTAATAAACTTGATATAATATAAAAACATACATATACATATTTGAGGGTATTTTTTAATTATTGAAAAGGGAAATATACATACATAAGGGGGTACTTTTTAAAAATTACAAATTTCTATATATTTACAGGAGGGGGTTTTATAATCTTCAAAATGTATGTACAGAGGGGGTATAAATGATCCAAGGACCCGTATATAGGGGGTTTTTTTTATTAGGCGGCGAACGCACGTGATACGGACATTTTATAAAGAGTGCACCCCCCAGGACACACTTCCACCTCTTGACCTAGGTGTTGTCTTCATTCATCATAATGTGTATCCACACCTCTATTCAAGAGCTCATCTTCTCAAACTTGAAGTCACAAGCCCTAAAGAGCATGCTCCACATAAGCATCACTTGCTTGATCAACCATCCACCACAAAACTTAAGCAAAAAGGGAATGAATACATGAGCTTCACCTTCCCCTTCCTTGCCTTGTCACATGCTAATGTATGGTTGAAGTTTCTATGCATGCCGTGAGCCACAATCTCCTTTTTTTGTGAAGACCACCTCCAATCATCTCCCACATATGCTCCAAGCTCTTCAATACTCTAGGCTTGGTTTCACATCATCATGGATAGAATTCTCACCCACATGCTTCCCTTTAGAGTCATCTTGAGCTTCTTGATGCTCTCCAAGTGGTTGCTTTTGTTGTCTTCAAGCCCTAGCCTATGTAG
Organism: Takakia lepidozioides; assembly: GCA_030704615.1. Lineage (NCBI taxonomy): Eukaryota > Viridiplantae > Streptophyta > Takakiopsida > Takakiales > Takakiaceae > Takakia > Takakia lepidozioides. Next base: position 38,236,305 of record CM060733.1, read on the forward strand.
CTCATTGGCTTTTCTTCCACAACATGCACCACCTCATACATAAGGAATGAACTTGCTCACTTCACCTTCTAGCTCTCCTCAAGCTTGAATTGGAAGCCACACTTGGAAAGCATGCTCCACACATGCGCCACTTGCTTGGTCAATCACTTGCTTCACCAAGAGCAATCCAATAACTCATAGAACTAGCCAAATCGGATGATTTTAGACAATATCTTGCTTGCCAATGAAGTCATGCATACTGCCTTTGAAGAACAGCAGCCCATTGCTATGTTAATGCTTGACTTTGAAAAAGCATTTGATAATATTAACTGGACTTACTTGTTGGGTGCTCTACAAGTTGCTGGTCTTGGGGGGGACTTCCTCAAATGGGTCAACATTCTGCTCTCATCAACATCTAGTAGAGTGTTAATCAATGGTGCCATTTCTAAGCCATTTCCGCTCCTCAAGTCCGTCAGGCAAGGATGCCCGCTAGCACCGTTCCTCTTCCCTATCGCAGCGGATGGGCTTGGACATCTGATGGATATGAGAAATGATTCTATGGGTTTGAAGATACCGCGCTCCCCTTCGCAGGATCCATCATCTTCCATCAGGTCTTCCTGTACGCAGATGAGTACAATACTCTTTTCATTGACAAGTACAACATGCTTTCTAATGTTAAGGCCTCCCTCAATTCTCTCTCATGTTTCTATGCTGCTTCTGGCTTAAGCATCAATTGGAGCAAATCTATTTGTTTGCTTAGCCTGCTACCTGATTCCAGTGCAGCTAAACATTGTGAACAATGGGGTTCTGACTTGCAGGGTCTACGATGGTTGCCAAGCTGGTCAGGCTCATGAGCTCCTTGGCCATCAGGTTGGTCATCACCTCATAGATGATCTCAGATTCGTTGTTGTGCTCACCAAGCTGAAAAGACAATTAAGCTATTGGAGCTCCATGCATCTTTCAATTTGTTGGTAGAGCCTTGGTTGCTAACCAAGTAATACTGGCCTCATCTTGGTTCTCTTTTTCAGTATGGCCCCTTGGTGCGCCCATCATTTGCTAAATCAAGTCTATGATAAAAAAAACTTTATTTGGGGAGCAACCTCGGCTTCCACAAACAAAAGAGCTTTAGTGAGCTGGGGGCAACTTTGTCAGAAAAGGAAGAATGGTGGCTTGGGAATCTTGGATCCGCATGTGCAAAGTACTGCATTATTGGCGAAGTGGGTGCCCCGTGTTTTTACACACATGTCCAGCCCTTGGAGTCGGCTAGTGAGATCCCATATCGTTGCAGCAACCCCCAAATCAAGCAGCCTTTGGCCTGCTTCATTGAAATGGATGGTGCATGGGGCCGGATCTTCCAATATCAATCTTGTCAAGGGTTTTAAAGCATGGCAATCCATTTGGTTGGCATGGTGTATGTTGAGACCTTCTTTATTCCAAAGACAACCTACCTCCATGTCTGAAGTTTTGAGACAACCGTTGTTTGGTAATTTCAACCGAGATTCTAAGTCTTTGGTTAAATGTACAAGTCGTTGAAAAGTCAATCGAAACCTGGAGTTGTGTACATGCGGCTTAAGGCTTTTCAAAGCAAAGAATTGCCAGAGGATCATGGGAGATAGTAATGGGCAGCCTGCCACCCCTCTGGAATGACTTGCTTTCGCAGCCTGACAACCTCCCTCTACCTATGTGGCTCGGTTATGCTGATGGCTCTAGACATAAGGCCTTCTTTGCAACCACGAGAAATTCTAGTTCCTTTGCAGGAATTGGTTTTCATGTGTAGCAAGATGATATCTTATTACACCCTAAACCCATTTCACTACCTGCCAGTAATGACTTCTATGCAATAAGAGTTGTTTGCTCTATTACTGGTGACTCCAGTCCTTTTCCTCCTCTGGAACTCCAACACTACAGAGGCTCTTTCTTCTGGTTCCTTTCTACACCCGTGAAACTTTTGCAGTTTGATCCTGCTGAGTGGCGTTGGATGAGCAAAAAGCAAAACCACTTCTTTGCTTATACTGTCAAGATGGGATATTCCCTACTGGTGCCGAATCAATCTTTTGACAGGAAGTGGCTAAAGAAATGGGCTCACATCGCAGGCTAGCAGATCCCCAGGAAGCTTGTGTGGGCAGATATCTGGAAGAAACATAGGCCTTCAAAGATATTAGGGCTTCTTTGGAAAATTGTAAACATGATTGTACCTGTTGGTGCATCTCTCTCTGATCCACCAGCTACATGTGAAGTATGTAACCAGGACAGCATAGAGGACATTGAGCACTGCTTTGTGCTTTGTCCCTTTGCGCAGGCTGCCTGGTCTCGGGCCCTTACTTTATACTCTTACTGGAAATCTAATTTTGCCCCCTCTGTTGCTGTATTGCTTCTTAATATTGTTTATTCAATAGATTTATCAGGGCTACAATCCCCCTGTTAACTAATATATATATAGACATATGTACACATAAATTAATATAGTACACATACCAGAGTAAATGAAGAAGACGACGGGGAGTACAAGTATTGTGGCTTGTATGAAAAAACTGCTACCAGCCTGGTCTGATATATTACCAAGTATTCTCCCAAATGATACCAGACGGGTCTGGTATCTTATAGCAGTGCATATACCAGTACTTTATACATGTCCTTCACCTATATACCTGACCAACACTGGACCAAACTGGGCATGATTTTAAGCATAACTTTAATGAGTCTTTTTCTTCCTTTTCTTGCAGTTGTCTGTGCATCTGTCTCGGAAATCAAGAGATCGTCTCCCTAAGCCCTGGCACTGACAGAGAAGGGTTAGAAGCAAAGTGCCCGTGTTCAACATATTACCATACCAGTTTCTAGACAACAGTGAATGGAATTGCAGCCTCAAGTTCTTTGATTTCCTCATTGGAAAGCTTTACCCAAAGATCCAATGTTGGACTCGAGGTTAGTCTTCTTCGTTGTACCTGGAATATGCACTACATCAGGCCCCTTGTGTTGAACCGTGGCCAGCGCCAGCTGACTTGGCGTGCAGTTCTTCTGCTTTTGCCATCTCGTTCATAGTTCATACCAGTGTTGGGAAGGTATATTGATTTTTCCTACCATCAGGATAAGGGTATATATGATTTTGGGGATCAAACTTATCCTCAGGGTAAGGGTATAATCTATTTTTTGAAAATATTTACCCTCCGGATAAGGGTATATTATTTTTTTGGTAAACATTTACCCTCAGGGTAAGGGTATTGGGTGCCACATATACCATGAGGATAAGGGTAATTGCAGGATAATGGTACCATTTTTATATCCTTGGATATCCCAGGGTAATTATAAAGGATGAATTAATTTAATTTGTGAATTTCATTAAATACTTAGAATAAAGCATTTCAACCGTGTAACATCCCCATTATACAGAATTTAACAGGCTATGCCTTTAATTTTGAAAAAATAAATTGTTTACTTTTTTTGTGGCTTATGAATAGTAAAATTTTAGCCCTCATTTATGCTCCTCTAATGGCCCTAAAATATAATAACAAAACAACACATTTGATCATAATGAGGTCCAAAATCACCGGCGCTTGAAGCAGACTCTTTGCACGATAGAGAGAATGGCGGGGACCGGGGAAGGAGAGAGCTCGGCAGTAGCACACGCATTTTGCAAGAAGGAGAGAGTGGCAAGGACCGGTCTTGGAGCATAAGCTCTGGCCCAAATGAAGACCAACGAAGGGAAAAAAATAAAAAAAAATAAAAAAAATGCTAGTGTTTGCCTTCTCTACTAGCAAGTACCACACCTACCAACAATTGGTAGCTCAGATGGAAAGTGCACTTATTGCCACCCAGATGGTTTTGGGGTCAAATCTTGCTACCTTGATGGCTGTGGTATGTTGTGGGCGGTGTCCCATGCGTAAGCCTTCACGGCGAGGTTACTCAAAGAGGTTATTTTTTCCTCTCACTATAACTAAGGGGACTGATTTGTGAGCTGTCCCTTTAATATATAGATATATATATATATACCACACCTAAACCCTAGTAATCAAATTATTATACCCTTCCCTATTACCCGGCCATTGAACAGATTTACCCTCAGGGTAAGGGTATCCTTCGAAATTTCAAACCCCAGGGTCTAATCCATTAAGGGTATAACAAAAATAATTACCCCTGACAAGGGTAGGGTAAGGGTATTTTGGAATTTCCAGGGTTCAGTATATCCATATACCCTTATTGGGTTTTACCCTCAGGGTATAATGGCAGAAAAAGGGTATCCTCCCTACACTGGTTCATGCACCCCAACAGGAGCTGGTTCGTCTCAATGTTGGCACAGACAGCAAAGACACAAATATCCATAGTTGGCTTCCAGCAAAAGCCCAATGTTACAAGACAAATTAGGCTGCACAGAAGTTTATCCAGGTTTAGGTTCACGCAAGGCCTGTGTTGAAAAATGCATGGTCCACCAAACTGGTGAGTTGAGAAATGTCACATGTAACCAGTTTCTGGTGCTTGCAGTGCAAGTGGCCATTTTCCAACCTCCTTAGTAGCCAACGCTTCAACAGTTAATAGAAATCACACTAACTACTGCATGCAAACATAACAACAATGGTCCCAAAGGAACCTTTAGTCATTGAAAGAACAAACTTAAATAGCCCCTGAAGACAAGGTACCTAAGTGAAGCACTTCCAGTCTTCAAACGATGTACTCACTCCAGGAGTGTGACTTAAACAATTGGTTTAGGTTTTCCAGACTTCCTCTAGAAATCCCTTCACACACGCATCAATCTACTTTGTGTGAGCTGCCCAGCAAATAGACCCCAATAGGGCCGAGGTTTTAGGCTCAACCTTGAGATTTTGCAAGTTGGTGAACAGAAGTACAGATAATGAAACATGCCCAGCGTCAATCCTCCCCTCCATCTTAGATCTACCATATGCTAATGACAAGGCTACCCCATCTTACTCACGCTCTTTGGGACTCAGCCCTGCGATCCTTCCCAGTTACCCTCCCATCTACCTCCTCACCCTTCTCCACTCGTAGATATGCACCATTCTATGATAAAGAATGCAAAGTTGCTAGATGTCACATCAAATCTGTACTCCTTGATATACATTCCTCTCCAGATTCCAAAAACCTAGCTCTCAAGCACTATCCTAGAACAGGTTGATTAAGCTGAATCATTTCACATACGTGCTAAGGGACAAGCTGGTTTCGGTTGCAACAGATCCACTCTTGACCACATTTTCACTCTTCAAGCTATTACCAAAAATTCGTTGACTTTCATAAGGCTTTTGATTCGGTTCCTTAGGATCTTCTTTTCCAATGGCTCCATAGGGTGGGAGTCCCGAGCAAGACATCCTATATGCCATCTCTTCCATGTACGAGATTGTCACTGGCATGGTCAACGTGGGGGAATCCTTAGCAGAGGTCCATAACAATATTGGGGTCAAACAGGGCTGCCCCCTCTCACCTATCCTTTTCGGGATCTACATTGACGTTTTGGAGGTTCAACCTCAAAAAACCATGGAGTTGGGGTGCCGTTGGATGGGGGACCAATGTGATCAAATCTCCTCTACGTTGATGATGTTGCCCTTTTGGCACAATCTCCTGTCTTCTTGCAACGTCATCTCCACATCCTGGAACAGTTCTCCAAAGTCTATGAGCTGCAAGTCAACCTTAACAAAACCAAGATCATGGTTTTCAATGGCCAGGCCAACCGCAGATTCATCTTCAACAATCAGGAGATTGAGATAATGAAACCATACCAGTATCTGGGTCTGGTTATCCACTCGCCCAAATTCTAGTTTGCAGCAACTGCCCTAGACAGACAAAGGGTAAAGGTGGCCTTCATCCACCTTCAAGCCAAATGCAAACAGATACATCTGCGCCACCCCCACCCAAAAGTGACTGTTTGACAGCATTGTCATCCTAGCTGCCACTTATGGTTGAGTTCTGGGCACCTGGTGTCCCAGTTTCTTGGTGGAACCATTGCAGTCATCTTTTCTCCAAGCAATGCTTGGTGCCAAAGACACAACTCCATCTCACATCCTAGGTGCAAAGTTCATATGCGTGCCACTGAAAATCGAGGCCCTCTTCCAGCTTACAAATTTTCTTCATAGGTTACAAGCCCTTCCACCCAAGGGGCTCATGGCAAGAGCCCTCGCAACATCTATTAGGCTCAAAACTGCAAGTTTCAGGCGCTCCTGGTATGCTCGACTGGAAGGTTTTTTTGAGCACAATGGACTCTCTATTGCTTCATTATTACCAGTGAATCCAGAGGGAGTAGACATCACATCCAAATAGGATCGCAAGAGACTTAATAGAAGGGAGCTTATGGAACTACATGTTAGGAGAACTTGGAAGCTACCCAATCTCACGACAAAGCTCCATTTCTATGGAGAGACATTTTTGGTTCTCCGGGATGATAGAATCTTGAGGCCCAATTACCTTTCGACATCTTTATCTCCTTCCCTCCTGACAGCATTGGGGCAGTTCAGGGTGGGCTCCCACAACCTACGGATAGAGACTGGCAGATGGGAAAACCTGCAACGGGAGGACCGCCTATGTCCAGCTTGCACATGGCGCAACTGGGAAATTGAAATTGAAGAACACTTCTTCTTCTATTACCCTCTATGCTACGAGATCCGTGGGAGATTCCACTGTCTATTCCGCGGAACCCAATCTCTCACTCAAGTCTTCCACTATGAGGATCAGAAATGCTAGGCAGCTTCTCTGCACGAGCCCTTCACCCTTAGAAAATCACTCGGACAATCGTTTTTATTCTTGGTGCTGGTTTTGTTTCATCTCATGTTTTCTTCCATTTTGTCCCATAAGCTCTATGAGCTTTCCGCGGACGTTATAAAGCACCATTTCATTTCAGTTCTTGGAGGTTTACATCTCACAAAACCATGAAGTTGGTGTGCCATTGGATGGAGGACCAACACAATCAGATCTCTTCTACGCAGATGATGTTGCCCTTTTGGCACAATCTCCTGTCTTCGTGCAATGTCACCTCCACATCCTGGAACAGTTCTCCAAAGACTATGGGCTGTAAGTCAACCTAAGCAAAACCAAGATCACGGTTTTCAATGGCCAGGCCGTCCGCAGATCCATCTTCAACAATTAGGAGATTGAGATAATGAAATCATACCGGTAGCTGGGTCTGGTTATCCACTCCCCCAAATTCTAGTTTGCAGCAACTCTCCTGGACAGATTGACAAAAAGCAAAGTGGCCTCCATTCGCCTTCAAGCCAAATGCAAACAGATACGTCTGCGCCACCCCCAACTGAAAAGTGGCTGTTTGACAGCGTTGTCACCTCGGCTGCCATTTATGGGTGTGAGTTCTGGGCACCTGGTGTCCTAGTTTCCTGGTGGGAAAAGAATCTAGAACCTGAACCATTGCAGTCATCTTTTCTCCAAGCAATGCTTGACGCCAGAGGCACAACTCCATCTCACATCCTGGGTGCAGAGTTCGCATGCGTACCACTGCAAACTGAGGCCCTCTTCCGGCTTACAATTTTTCTTCATAGGTTACAAGCCCTTCCCCCCAAGGGGCTCGTGGCCAGAACCCTCGCAACATCTATTAGGCTAAAAAATGTAGGTTTCAAACAATCCTGAGTGGACAGTTTTTTTTAGCGCATTTGACTCTCTATTGCTTCACTATTACCAGTGAATCCAGAAGGGGTGGAAAAAACATCCAAGCAAGACGGCAACAGACTCATTAGAAGGGAGCTTATGGAACTGCATGTCAGGAGAACTTGGAAGGTACCCAATCTCACGACAAAACTCCATTTCTATCGAGAAACATTCTTGGTTGTCCGAGATGATAGAACCTTGCAACCCAATTACCTTTCGGCATCTTTATCTCCTTTTCTCCTGAGGGCATTGGGGCGGTTTAGGGTGGGCTCCCACAACCTACAGATATACACTGGCAGATGGCCGGAAAACCTACAGCGGGAGGACGACCTATGTCCAGCTTGCACAGGGCGCAGCCATGGAATTGAAACTGAAGAACACTTCTTCTTCTATTGCCATCTATACTATGAGATCTGTGGGAGATTCCACTGTCTATTCCGTGGAACCCAATCTCTCACTGAAGTCTTCCACTATGAAGATCAGAAATGCTTGGTAGCTTACCTACAAGAGGCACTCACCCTTAGACAATCACTCAAGCAATAGTTTTTATCTTTGGCTTTGGCTTTGTTTCCTCTCTCATGTTTTCTTCTATAAGCTCTATGAGCTTTCCACAGACGTTGTAAAGCACCATTTCATTTCTTTCTCTCTCTTTGAAGACTTTCGCTCTGCACACAACCCAGAGTAGGGGCAGATGCCTTCCCCATGCACATCATTTCTGTGACCTAAACATAGGGCTATCAAACTGAAATCAATAACCCTGCAAACGGTCTGTCAAGTTTGCATGCGGACAAGTGCCTCTGTGAGAGCCTTGGCAGCTGTGGAAGAATAAATTTATTTCTGCAGCAGCTGAGTTGCAGGGCTAAGCTAAACCCTGGGTGGTGTGAATCCCACAAAAGGCTCCGGGAGCAATGGCCATAACCAACAATTGCAGAGAATGGCACAAGTACATTCTCTTTGAAGGCTGGAAACCAAGTTAGGCATATAACTTCGAGGACCTGAAGGGCCTAACTACCCTTGGCACTAGACTGAATTTAAACTCAGGGCAGGGAGTATACCTCGAACAATAAACAGATGCAGAGAGAAAAGGTCACAGCCAACCAACAAACCAACAGGATTGTGCTCCTTGTGGAGCCCCAGACTACCCCTTCACATTTGTTATTCACACCATCCCTGCAGCAGGTCGTGCTAGCAAAGAGAGAAGTGAGGGAGGTCCTTTCAGCCATTTCAGCCAGCAGAAGGTACACAACTCAGCAGTACCTCTTTCAGCTCCAGAGGGAGGGGGTGGTGGTCTCATGAGAGTAAGCAACCATTCCTAAAAGGAAGGTGTTACTAAGTAGACCAAGGACTTAGCAAGCAAGGGCACACATAGAAGCACTTGGTTAATTAAAACTTAGTAAAAGTGGTTGCAGCCACAAATGTTACGCAAGCATCTGCCATCCACCACACAGGTGCTCAACCCAGACCAGTTCATACGAGTTAAGTAACTTGCTAATCTATGCTTCAGCAACACATTACCCAGCTTTCAAATTGTGCGCAAAGCCTCCTCATGACCCACTTTTACAAAAGGAAGCAAGACAACCCTCAAAGGTCATCTCAAGTATGTGCTTCTTAACCACTGAGCTGATTGGGAGGCATTAAAAGGAGTTTTCAGAAGAGGGAAATGAAATGAAATGGTATTTTATAACGTCCACGGAAAGCTCATAGAGCTTGTGGGACAAAATGGAAGAAAACATGAGAGAGGAAACAAAACCGGAGCCAAAAATAAGAACTATTGCTCGAGTGGTTGTCTAAGGGTGAATGCCTCGTGCAGGTAACCCGCCAAGCATTTCTGATCCACATAGTCGAAGACTTCAGTGAGAGATTGGGTTCCACGGAATAGACAGTGGAATCTCCCACGGATCTCATACTATAGAGGGCAATAGAAGAAGAATTGTTTCTTCAGTTTCAATTTCCTGGTTGCGCCCTATGCAAGCTGGACATAGGCGGTCCTCCCGTTGCAGGTTTTCCCATCTACCAGTCTTTATCCGTAGGTTGTGGGAACCCACCCTGAACCGCTCCAATGCCCCAATGTAGTTCCATAAGCTCCTTTCTAATGAGTCTGTTGCGGTCTTGCTAGGATGTGATGTCCACCCCTTCTGGATTCACTGGTAATAGTGAAGCAACATAGAGTCCATTGGTGGGGGGAAGAAAGCACGCACAATGACTTCAACTTCAATGGGAACCTTGGTATCGCGATGCTGGTGTATAAATCAATGTAGTCAACGTTCAGCTGCTCAAACATAGGCTGCATCAACGTACTCTGGATCCCCCATTATGCCCATGTTCCCTTCCTCATCAAAGTGCAGGGCGATTTTGATGACTATTCGCACCTCATCCCGGATGCCTTTGATTTCCTGCAAACAACCCACACCTCCGTCGTTGTCTCAAAAAGCAAGTACATGCGGAGGCGGTGCTCCTATCCACGGATCCTTTCTAAGACATTGGGTACTCAGCTTTTCACATGAGAAACAAAGGACAACATTGCAGATGTGCAACTCGACCATCACAGTCCTTCTTGAGCACATCAGAATGGAGGCGATTATAAATGTCTTATCCGTGAGGCAATGAACCAACTTCAGAAGCCATGGCAGGCTTGGTGTGAAGACAGCAGAACGAAGCTCTGCCAGTTGGCTTACTAATATCGGCAGGGCGAAATTGTACGCTACAGTCGTGGAGCCAATGCGATGAAGATTAAGTCAGATGGTAGGTACTCTCGTTTTGTGATGGTTGCACGTGAGGTTGAAAGAAGGAGCCAGGTGACGCCATCGCTCTGACCAGCTAGTGTGCGAAAAACCAAGAAGGTACAGAAAGGCAGTGGGTTTCGTTTGTGAATTGCAGATTGCAGCTGGAGAACCCGTCCATGGCATCACTCCCTTCGATTCCCCGCGTCAATCTTCGTTCTCAGGGACTGGAGGTATTTGCACAGAGACTGGGAAGCATCGGCATCTCAGGTACCTGTAGCCCTCCAAAGTCGGAGGAGAAGATGATCGAGCTAATCCGCCATGCCCTGGAGCTTGGCTTTACCTTCTTCGACAGCTCGAACTGCTTCACTGACGCAGTCTACCCGGGCGAGGTGAGATTTCAGTCCGATTTCCATCTAATTCTTGAGGTTTTAACTGCTTGTGTGCTTTATATTTATCGTACTTATTGATACTTCCCCTTGTTGGCAATGGGTAAACAACCATCTGGAAATACCATGGGACGGTGGCAATGCATTGGAACTAGTGTGCCAACCATCACATTCTCTGATCGCAGACACTTTTAAGTGGTCATCTTAGGGAAATATACGAATATGCTCACTCCCTCGTTGCCAGTGGAAGCCCGTGGCAATGGTGGCGGATCTCACAAGGACAGTCAGGCTTTGTCATCTCCAACTTTCACTTTAATGTTGAGCGTTTCAAATAGGCTTTTATTTCTGAGACATGTCTGCTGTCCATTTCTTTGCAATCAGCATCTAAGATTAGGCAAGGATTTGAGCTCATCAAGATCTTCTTAGTACGGTGACAGAACTTCAGTTGGTCATTTTAAGAATACTGAGAGTACCTAGACTATATAGGCCTTGATCGTAAGTACTGCATGCCACTGCTACTGTGTTGTAGCTGCCATTCAGCTGGATTGCAGAGGACCAGCTTACTCTCAGACTTTGCAACACACCTTGAAGGTACATGGAAGTTTCAAGTATAGTGAGTGAGAGGGTAACTCAAACCTGCTCTGCTTACAGTTCAAATGTATACACAAACCATTGATTCTAAGCTTTTATGAGACCCACAAAGAGTTGAGACTACTCAGGTAAAGTCTCTCTGAACCTATCTATCTCCAGTGCAAATGACATCTTATGAGTACATTCTATCTCTCTCGAGCACATACAAACACACCCATTATAATTACATGAAGGGCCAATGGGCTGAGCTCTTGATGCAGCCACTACTCATGAAAGCAAATATCTATCCCTTGAGCACTGAGAAACTACTCTTTAGTTGTTTTTCACTCACTTGGAGATGCCACTTCCGTGAGGATGTGGCAATGGGATGCCACTGACAAAGATTCTCATGGGAGAATCTTGATAGGTCTCATCATTTGATTGTCTTCATGGTCCAGAATCTGTCCATAGTGAGCTCCAAGTTAGACATTAGCCAAAGGTCAACACTAAATCCAAGCACAGTTCAACCTTCGTTCTTCATAAATTCCCTTGAAAAAATTCTCTTACATCGTGATTATTGAACAATGACTACCATAGATACTAGCAATACAATGGAAACAGCACTTGCACTGTGGCCTGAGCAAGGTATGTACAACAGCAAAGGAAAATGGGTTGATGAACACTTACATGGCAGTGGTAGGAATACCCAGGCTCAGCAGACACATTGAAAGGGAAGGGTTGGTTGCTGAGAAGGGCAAAGCGCACAAGCACACTTGTCACATGGCCAGGTACCATTTTGAAGACATTCTTCCACCCAGACTCACTTGGAGGGGGGCTAGTTATTTGTCCAGAAGTATGCCTCCACACATTGCAATGATCATACCCTGCCTGCTCGATACACACTTCTAACCCCTCAGGGTAGGTCACTTTCCGACGCTGGAGCACCATGAAGTCGGCCAAATGCACATGCACCGGGTGGTTGTCATCAGTGAGATTAATGATGTGCCATAGCTCCGTGGTGCCCGCTCTTGGGGTCTCTGTGGCAGGTGCACTGAAGGGAAGGCCATTGAGCAGCAAGTGGGTAGGAGAACCAAAGATCTTGGATTCATATTCCAACAGAGTGATATATCGGATGTGGCTGGCCTCCAGACTGTTGGGGTGTGGCAGGACCATCAAATGCTGCGGAATGCGGCTATCATCTACACTGGGACGCACTTGTCTCTGCACGATGAACTTGAGGACCTTGCCATTCTGCTCGTTTACAGGTGATCCAGATGGGTAAGGATAGACGGCACTGTTGGTTAATATTATCTCTTCGCTTGGGGACCTGCTAAAATCGACGATCACATCTGCTTGTTCTGATGGCGCCAGGAGAATATCTGTGACTGTGACTGGCGAAGACAAGTAGTTGGAGTCGGAACCAATCTGTGTAAATGAGAGGCCATTGCTGAGCGCAAACCTGAAAAAGCGTGCATTGCTGGAATTCACAATGCGGAATCGGTACTTACGCCTTTCCACCTTCAAATAAGGCCATGCCTTGCCATTCACAATGATGACATCTCCAAAATACTCTGGCTGCACCCATTTCAAAATCAAATCAGATAGGTGAAGCGCTTCCTTGGGACCCTCGAACAGTCAGCTGTCAAAACCTGACTCTTGTATCAGATAAGACAAGCTTGAACCCTCTATTGCAGTGGTGCACTAGCAATCAATGGTAACACCATAGTATAGTTCAGAACCTAGATTGCTTGTTTTCCATAGAAGTCCCACCCAGCCACTCTCTACAGTGGGTCTTCAGGTTCACAGGTCTCTCACCTGCCATGCTGGGTGAATTGTGGGGTTGTCTCCCTTAGAGTAGAAGTAGACAGATCCATTCTTGAAGAAACTTCGGTCGAATATCATGAGAGTGCGATCATACTTAGGCCCTGATGGTAAGTGCCATGTATCTTCAATAGAGGGATCATGTAAGTGATAGCTTCCGAGAAGCCCCGCCAAGAGGTTGACCCGCGTCAGTCCCATTGCATGATCATGGTACCACATGTTTCCTGGCAATGCCACATTGTGGTAGTGTGAAACCCGGCTCTGCCAGGTTGGACCCGTCTCCACAAATCCTTCTGTGAACCAGGCCAAAGCGTGCCCATCGCTGGCGGGTTCAGTCTTTCCCCCGTGCAAATGCACAACAGTAGGGACCCCATGCCCAGACTTGGGTGTGGCCTCGTAAATCGTGGAATCGCAAGGAAACAGATGCTTGCAGGGCAGATGATTTTCCCAACTTATGTAGGTGGACACTCCCCTGCGCGCATGAATGGTGGGCCCTGGCACGGTGGCCGTTTCACGAGTCGTCCCGTATGCAAAAACGGGACTAGAAGGCAGGTCTCGGTGGTACTTCTGCAACCTCCCAGAGGTGGAAGAAGATTAGTACAGATCCACTTACATATTGGAAGCCCGTGTCATAAAACGATAGCAGGTCGGAATCACATTGGAACTTAGACACACATTAGATTATGCATAAAAATCTACAACACATTGATTTCATGGGAGGCAGGCCTGACTAAAGACCTTTCAAGTATTCAAGCATAAGTTCGTCACCCTCCCTCAGTAGATTGCAAGTAGGTTATCATGGAGAATAGGTTCTTGATACCACTGCTAGGAGAAATCATGAAGAGCGGGGAGAGAGAGAGAGAGAGAGAGAGAACTTCTGAATGCACTCAACGAACACTCACGACCTTCACGGGACTGAAACATAGGGAAAATGTATCAAGAGATGAGGCCTTACCCATTTTGTCGCGAACATTCCAATTGCAAGAGCTGCAGGACTGATCACACCCTGTTCTTCGCGGTAGCCGTTGAGTCGAGGCATGTCTGGGAGCTCATCCACAAATTGCGGCAGAGTAATACTGGGTCCAGCAGGGTCCACAACCTGGCATTCAACTAGTGAGGTGATGGTGTGCAGCAGCAGGACACTTACTGTCACCACCCACACAGCCTCGTATCGAGACCTTTGCTTACATTGTTGTATTTCTGCCTTCCCCCTGTCATTCCCCTGCTGTCTCACAACAGTCATCTTGACGGAACACGGGAAAGTGTCAAGCGCCACTCTAGTATTTTAGTTCCAGGAGCCCTGGTCACAAATCTGCTATACAAAACTGCCGTCTTGGGCGTTGCTCCAGCTGCGTGTTGAATGTTCTGCTCAGCTCGCAGGAGCGAAACAATACTGAAGTCAAGACTCAAGCATACTGAGAAGCGAGTAACGTCACATATGCCAGATACAAGGCTCAGCAGTTTAGCAAATGTTCGCAGCCAGAAAGGGCCTGCAGAGCTTCACGTCGATTTTGGACTTGGGCGGCCAGTACCGAGAAATATATATAGTCACAGATCAAATAGTCAAACGAACAGACAGCAGCTCTCAGAACGAGAGGCAGAGCGCGATATATTTGAAACCAAAAGAGCCAGACCCATTCACAGGCTGAGCTGAACAGCACGCCAACGTTCCCACTATCGTCACCTCAATGGGCGCTGATATCTCCCACAACTCCCGACTTCCACTCGTGACTTAATACCTTAGCTACACGACAAGCTCATCCTCCTCCTCTCCTCTCGGACCGAAATCCCACAGCCTGTCACGCGTCTTACGCGGGCACAAGGCAGACTCGATCGACACTCCCTCACAGGTACCTAAGGAACTGCAGAAGCTCTCTCAGCAGCTGCCTCAGCGGGCGGTGTGTGGTACTGTTGTTCCCACCACCTCCAGACGATGGCGGCGGGCTACGCAGAACAGTTCCAGGCCACGCACACCTCAATCAATGCTCATAAACCCCATGCAGAGCCTCTTTAATGTGACTAGTAACTAGTTCTCCCTTCCCTGGAGGCACCCTAACTTAGTTCCCCTACGGTCCACCACAACACCCATCTCATACCGTCCCACCTCTCTCGTGTTTCCCACGAGTCTTGTCAAGCCTTCTGCACCCTGCAGGTTAGTAAGTAGGTAACATTGTATGACATTGCCACTCCACCACCTGCACCCTGCTTCCTCCATACTTAACTTAATCAACCCACTTCCTGCATCTTGTCAATGTCCCCAGACCTCCTCCCATGCAACACTAGGTAGACTGGACGTACTCTGCATGCTACCAACTTCCATTCCAGTTTCAATTTCACAGCTTCTCTCTCAAATGCCTATTGATGGTCTCTTCGTCTCTTCACAACACACTGCGTCCTCTATTGTTGTTTGCTGTTTGCTAGCAACAAGGTGGGAATAGATAGATAGCTGTGCAGTGTGATGGGAGTATTGTGGGAGTTTCCCGTGCAAGCTGCTGGGGATCGATAGATAATTCAGAATCCAGGGGGTGGCCCGATGTTATATTGGGCGGGGGTGGGGGGGTGTTTTTGAGGTTTGACCCAGCCTGGTGAACGGGCGGGTCGGGACAGCCCGACGATCAAGGGGGCTACTAGGCCCACCCAGATGAATTTCTGGCGGATGAGATTGAAATGGATGTGGTTAAATGTTGGATGAATGTCGTGCATGCAGAGTAAGGTGAAGGTCGGTGGACTCAACTTTAACTTTAGTAGATATGAATGCTTTTTTTTAGGTCTGTCATGGATTAATGGTAGTTAACGCTTGCCTTTTCATAACCGTAGGATCTCCTGACATCCGTTAGATATTTTCTTTTTTCATTGGACGGTCGGGATTGAGGGGTCCTTAGCACTTCTGTTTTTCAACCTAAGATTTGGTCTCATCCAAAAAATGAAGGGGGCAATTGTGGAGGTAATTACATTTTTTCTTTTTTTCTTTTTTTCTTTTTTAAACACCTGGGAGCGACAGCTCACAAATCAGGTCCCTTAATAGTGAGAGGAGAAAATAACCTCTTTCACAGTAGCCCGCCATGGCGTAGGAATGGGGCACCCCAGGAACCATACCACACCCGTCAGTAGCAGGATTTGACCCCAGAATCGTCTGGGTGGCACTCAGTGCACTTAACCAACTGAGCTACTGACTGCTGGTATTACATTTTGTAGCTCTAATGCTCTCTTTGATTTGATTTTTCAGTGCATCTCATAAAGTGTGTAATTCTCCATTCAACATTCCTTTGGCAAGTCGTATCATACTTACCCCTTCCCTTGGGTAAGTATGCGGTATGCGGTATGCGGTATGCGGTATGCCGAGGTTACTTTGAACGACCGTATTTTCTCCTATCATTGTAATTAAAAGAGTTCACGGTTTAAGCTTTAAGCACTTGGTACTCTCCTTGTAGGCCCTTCAGGGTCCCTGGTGGTTATTTTTTCACCCTTTTAATGCATTATGGGCTTCGTCCCTTTTCCAAGAAAGTAAAATTAAAATTAAGAGGGGCCTGCGGATTTGTATATATACCGTATATGTAATATATGTATGAGACTTGAGTGTGTGTGAAATTGGTGAGGCAGCAGCAGCTTTCAAGTTTTCATCAATCACTTGTCTTGCTCATCCAGTCATTTATGATACACAACTAAAGTCAACCCGGTTAATAACGTAATAACTACCAAACTATCAGTTGTCATACACTGGCCCTGGTAGCAGCTGTAATAACTCTCTTCTACCACTGTCCTTGCTGTCAACTTCTACTCCCTAGAATTTTACAGGGACAAATAAACACTGACTAACATTTGTTATTTAGAAAGGATCACATGACACAGGCTCCCACAATATGTAGTATTGTTTGTCAAAGTCCTGTTTAGTAATAAGGGAGTTGCCAGCCCACTGTCACTTTTCTACTGAGCAAGCCACCCATGACTTTACTTGGGAGCCTTTTGAAAGAAACCTTTATCTTTTACTTTGTAAGTTATGTAAGATTGCGCAGAGTGACCCGCAAGTCCAAAGTGTGATCAGCGGTGGGTAGCTCGAGCTGATATGTGCCTCAAATCGTGCTACCGACTTGTGTCACCTTCCCTGCCCCACCATCCGTTTCCATACATTGTACTTAGTATGTCTGAAGTGGCCAGGCTCTTGGTGGCAAAGTGGATATTGTTAATTTGGATGATTGTAGGAGGGTTTTCATGGACACGTCCACTAGGTAGAGCTCCTGATGGTGCCTTGTATATATGTGTTTCAGACATACCGTAGCTTTAGAAGAAAGAGCAAGTGTTGTGTTGTCACGGCCTCTAGTGTCCATACCAGTGTCGTTCTGGTATCAGGTTTAGGACATACCAGACTGGTCGTGGTACCAGCGTATCACAAAACTTTCATACCAAGTCTGGTCTATATAATGGTGGATATATTTTTTTCTAGATACTGGTATAAGTATGAGTATGAGATATACATTCTAAAGCCATCTTCGATTACAAGTTTATCAAATAGCAAGTATCAAGTGAAAACAAATACACATAATAAGTACAAGCATGTAAGCGTATGTACACATAAGTTAGTATAGTGCATATACCAGAGTAGATGAGGAAGACTGGGGGGGGTACTGGTATTGTGGCTGGTATGAAAAAACTGATACCAGCCTGTAGTGGGAAGGCTGATCCGGCAGTGAAGTGCCGAATATTTATTTTCTTTACAACAAAACGCTTGGGCACAACTTAAGGAAATTTCTAGATTTTATGGCAATGCCAGGATGAGATTTTAAGTAATTCGACAGTGACTCCATGCATGAACTTGCTCTATCTACTGCACCCTAAGAGAATTATGTACCAACAGTCAGTAGCTCAGATGGTTAAGTGCACTAAGTGCCACCCAGATGATTCCGGGGTCAAATCTTGCTACTGACGGGTGTGGTATGGTTCCTGGGCGGTGTCCCACTCATTCGCCTCCATGGTGCATA
Organism: Takakia lepidozioides; assembly: GCA_030704615.1. Taxonomy (NCBI): domain Eukaryota; kingdom Viridiplantae; phylum Streptophyta; class Takakiopsida; order Takakiales; family Takakiaceae; genus Takakia; species Takakia lepidozioides. The sequence goes on from CM060733.1 coordinate 38,254,353, forward strand.
AATGAAAGAGGTTATTTTCTCCTCTCACTTACTAAGGGGCCATATTTGTGAGCTGGCGCTCCCAGGTGTTCCCTTTTTTCAAAAAAAAAAAAAAAAAAACAAATTATGTGGGTTGTTAAGAGCCATGAGAGTCAATCATCAAATGCAGTGATTGTTCAGCCAACTATTCTAGGATTTCTCAAAGCTAAGGAAAATATCTTCCTATAGCTTTATGCCTTGAAACATGCATTTGGAGATTTGATATTTGGAGTTTGTTTGAGATTATAGGCATTTTTTTTGTAAAGTTTCTGGAATTTCGGCAGTTTTTCCTAAATTTTCACTTAATTATTAGGCAGATTCATTTCTAATTATTTGTGCCGGATCGGCCTTCCCACTACGGTGGTCTGGTATATGACCAAGTATTCTCCCAAATGACACCAGACTGGTCTGATATTTAATACCAGTGCATATACGAGTACTTCACCTATATACCAGACCAACACTGGTCCATTCCCAACTGGGACTCGGACTCTTCTCGTCAGTGTCTCAAATGAGCGAAGAAAACTCCTTCACTCTCATGTGTGTCGGTAGATCGATTAAGTTTAGGGCTTCCTCCCCATTCTTTCAAAGAAAAAGAGAAAAAATGAAGGTAACACATGAACTTAGGATATTCCTTTCAGTAAGTGTTGCCAGTCATTTAACTAGACTAACAAGTGGCCTAAGCCAAAGGGACCAATTAATCAATTGAGGCGTCCTAAGTCCTAACGTCCTAACCAAACCACATTTGCTGTTGCAAGTCACACAGAATTCTGTGGTTTTCAGGGTCAGGGTCTCTCCACATTCAGAATGTGTTCCCTGGCCCCAGTGATTGCACCACCTTCCAATGAAGACTCTGTGCTTCTTTCGGACAATCCTAGGGTAACCTTTCCTTATGTCTTAATCTGATTCTTTAGGGTCCTTTCTGAAAGTTTACTGGCCACCCTAGTCTAATCTGAGTGCCTGTTCTTTTCTCTCCAGTTCTGAACTTCAGTATCTACTCTGAAAGTAATAGCCCACATGTGGTGCGCTCATGGCCTACTGCTTTCCTTCAGCCACAGCCTAGCATAATGGAGACCATAGAGCACACATGCAGTTCTTGAGGGGTTCGTATTTTTTGTCCCATTTGTGCATCGACAGAAATGCCACCTCATCAAAGATCAAAACATGAAACACACTGACTCATAAGATCATATACCAGCAAACCAGAAGTCCAAAATGTTAATCACAGTCAACAAATAGTCTTTCAGCAGTATTAAGCATATCTGAGTACCATACATCATTTGCCCTGGTGATTCTCCCATGCCACTTGGCCAGAAAAGTGAAGCCACCCTGATGCTATTCAAGATATTCTCCTAGAGTTTGATCAGGCAATGGTGCACAAATGTCTCACCTTAAGATTTTGAAGTGGAATTGATAAATTAACAATGTACAGGAGGTCCCTTGGACACTGGAGTTGAACAAGAAGAGAGCTAACCACTCATAAAAAGGAAGTAACTCCAATGTGTACAACAAGCACACGGCTACCTCCTGTATTATATAAAAGAGAAAGTGGGGACACTGGCCAAAGGCAGTCACCAAGAGACTCCTCCCCCAGAGTAGTCACCAAAGAGCTACTCTGTTACAGTTCTCAACTAAAAACTCCATTGTCTCTCCATCATCAAGTAGGCCAGTGTAAATTAATTCCATCATACATGTGGCAAACAATCTGAAACCATGGTCAGCACCATGGGAATTACCTCAGATGCCTTTCACCTGTTGCAGTAGACACAACTCCACCTGGGTGACCCAGCTGCATCACACCAGAGCAATTTCACCTATCTTCAATCTTCTCTTCTTCCTCCTCAGCCATTTCCACAGACTCATCCGATAGTGTTTGAGTTACAGTTTCCTTCAATGGCTGCCCAGAAAGACCAGTCCCACTTCCACTTCCCCTCAGTTTTGAAGAAACTACTGAGTGTGGCTCCACAAACCCCTCAGTTTTCTCCACTTGCCAGGACTCGTTCTGCATGGTGGCTGCCTTTTCTGTGATGGTCTCTCCAGTCTCACAGATGCAGTGTGATAGCTGGTTTTCCAAACTTTTGACCTGCAATTTCAATGTGTATATCTCCTTCTCCTGTATGAGGATGATCTGGAAGGAAAAATACTCATTAGATTGTGTGTCCGACAGCCTACGCCAAGTAGAGGGAGGTGGGGACGATGGACAAGAGTGAGGAAGAAAACGACATACTTAGTGACAATAAAGTTTGAGTTTTTAAGGTATGGCATTATCAGACTCCCAGCACTGCAACTCCGTGAGCATGCATGTTACACAAGTGGCTGCGGTTGGACTGCCAATCACTGCAGAAGAGGGAGGCCTCTCTGTAGAGCACTGACGTTACCATAAGGCTTTATGACACCAGAGATCAGAGGGAGAGTATGCGTAGAGAGAGACAGACTTGGACAAGAAGTGCCCTCCAGCTTTTCCCAGCATTTTAAATGTCAATTAGGTACTGAGGCTGCATATGCAGCATCAGTGTATCTGCCACTCGAATAATGACCAAAGGAGATTGCAATTACATGTGCACTATACAAACTTCAAAGCGACCCTCCGTGAAATCATAAACCCTTGTTGTCTTGCATCTCTCAGTCTCTTGTGCAGTTTGTTTACACATCTATTAGTATTCTTTGTATTTTGCTACCCTCATCTATTTACCCAGAACATTTTCGCACCCACCAACTAGAAGAATGATGAGGCCTACCTCTTTTTTCACCGTTTCCCGTGTCCTTAACAATTGATGCTGCTTGGTGACAGGCAAGTTGGCTGCCTCCAGATCAGCCTTGGGCTCCTGCTTCCAGTCAGATTGGCTGGTGAGAATGAGTACCAGCAACACCAACCCCAATGCCACAGGCCGCGACATCATCAACCCTGTTCACCTCTGTCTGTCCCGTACATATCAAACCAAACCAAACCAAACCAGCAGGTGAATGAGTACCTGGAGAGCTTGCTCTCCCTCCCCTCTACCAAGTTACAACCTTTTTCTTGTGAGCCTAATTATAATGACACGAAACAAAAAAAGATGACCTCCTTGGCTAGATATTGAACAGTTCGTAACTGAGACATTACCACATTTTGTAAAAAGCAGCTGACCAGGAATAGACCACTACACTTTGGATTGCCCACTCCACAACATAGGTTGCCCAGAAAGTGTTATTGCCCATGAACCCGTGGCTACAACATGAATTACTATCCTGTTTAATAATCAAGCACTCAGGGCATGTCCTTCAGATTTTTGGCAACACGGGATTTGGGTATGCAAGTTTTACACAAAACTATTGCCCCCATATAGGATGAAATTCTACATTCTAACATCTGAAGACTCCTGTTTTAAAGTCTGCAATTTGGGTTGGGTTGAAGGTATCTACTTAAGAGTATCATGCATCACACCAGCCGTGCAGGTAGTTCTTTCAAAATCGGAACCTGGTTAACATGCCGGATACCTCTGTATGTAATGGGCGCTGGGATTTTTAACATGAGGAGGTTAACTGCATCTTTACTATGTAATCTAGCTTGGTATGAGTCTAGTCAAAGATATATCCCTTCTGATGTCTTGTACGGTATGAGCTACAACACTGGCCTGCCCACAGTTCCGATTCTTTGTGGGGGCCGATGAGGCAGGTTTGTCGTCCATGTACATATACAAACCCTAATTCGATAGGCCACAACATCAGAAGCCAAGCACGCACGAGAGAGAAGATTGGAAAAATGCGACAATTCTGGACAACACACCTGCTTGGAGAGCTGAGTTGGATTCGAATCAATCATGCTCCACCGTCAACTAGCCCACATATGGTTCTCTCATCACGCAACTTAACAGTCGATGAGAAAACAGAGCAAAATGCACATAGAACACAGACAAGCCCAAGTCGTTCGCGAATCTCAAGGAGCGGAAGAATAGCTGAGAAAACCTCACTGTCTTGTACAATTTTGTTTTGTCCGATTTTTTATTTTCTTTTATATATTTTTATTTTTTGGGTCTTAAGTCTTATGTCTTATCACCCCTGGCCCACTTTACTCTTTTCTTAACCATATCTTTAGAAATCCTGGGGGACTGGCAGCTTACAATTGAGACCCTTCCCTATAAGCCATGAAGCATACAATCCCCAGGCTAATCAGCCACGAAACCACACAGGACATGGTCGCAGGGTTTGAGCCCCAAACCATTGGGGTGCCATAGTGTGCACTAGCCAACTGGGCTACCGACTGCTTACACTCAATAAATTTTTTTAAAACAATTTAAACTAAGATAAAAAATGAAGACTCCCTTCAGTTTCAATAGGTAGTCCGAGTCCAGTGAAGCAAGGTGACCTGGACTAGCAATCACAGGTCAAAGTGTGTTGTTGCCTGCCAGTTGTTAGTTTGTTTTCCCTTCACTCCAAGTTTCAGTCTGCATTGGATTTCGGATTTGTTTCTGGGTTGATCTCATGTTGTGAACTTCATGCTGTACAAGAAACAATCTTCCACATGGATCCAAAAGACCAAGTCTCACAGTGTATTCCAACGTCTGTGGTGTGGGTTGATCATTTGGTTGCTTGAGTTTCTACAATTTCATGGCTCAGGGATCCATCATGATCAGGGTGAGTACTCCCTTCCTGCAATGGTCTCTCTTTCTCTCTCTCTATCCAACATTGGGCATGGTGGTCTGACTGCCCAGCTTCTCGTTAGTCATTGAAGTCATGTCCAATGTTGCATGGAAATCTGAACACTCCAAAACTCAGGGCAACATAAATCAATGCAGGATGAAGCAGCAAGAAAGAGTTACCGCAATTCCATACTTGTTTGTTTCTCAAGCTCAATTTGCCCGCTGCTACCTATTGCGGTGTGGCTGAGGGATAGCAGATATCCTTAGGCCAGCAGAGGAGAATTGTAAGCAGTTCAGAATAGAGTGATTTCCCAAGCACTAGGCGTTAAGTCGCTTGATATGAGGATTGTTAAGTGGAATAATCGTTGTAAGCAGAAGAGGGATATTGAATGGCTGTCTGCGTGGTTTGATGCAGGGTATCCATCGCATTGTTGACCACGCTAAGAGTTCAGGCCGAATTGCACATGGGGTACATTGGATGACCTCAGAAGGTAAAAAAGGAGGGAAAGGGGGAGGAGGAAAAGGAGGAGGTGGGGGCGGAGGCAAAGATGCTGGCAAAGGAGGAGGGGTATGAGAACATGAGGCACATCGTGAAGCTTAGCATAAATAAGAGTTTTGCGCAGACCTAGACACTTCTATGTGTCGCTACATTTTAAGATATAGTTGTTCTTCTTTGTCTCTTGTTGTGAATGGAGGAAGCTTTACGAGCACATTACGATCACTTATTGGAGTGGCTCTGTCTTGCCCGTTGGATGCTTTCAATTAAACCTTGCAAATGTCAGTGTGATGTCTCTGTGTGCAGGCCTTGAAGGCAAGGCTGGCTGAGCTCATTCCAAAAGAGCAGGTATGAAATTTCTCCCAAACATGTTTTCAATTCTATGGCAGTTGTTAGAAAACATAGTCAGGGATTTAAATCTCTCTCTCTGGCAGGTAGTGATACAAGTCTCTTTATTGTTGCCACTCATGACCTTTGGCCCCTTATGTCACTCTGAACACATAAGTTTTTGAGCTCCATGTGGACGTTTTCAAATTGTTTATTGCTTTGAGAAAGAGATGTTAACAGTGTTTAGTGAGTGTGGCCTTCATGTTCGATACACCTGAGGAAAGGAGACTGCAGATTCATGCACCACTAGGTTTTGAGTATCTATGAATGGGCAAACAAAATATTGATGTTGGCTGGGCACATGGTTTGACCTACAGCCTCCCCAGGGGTTGTTCAAACCGTAAGAGATTTTGTAGAAGGTGTACAAGTTAGCTGTAAACTTGATTCTTTGGAATTTACCCGGTCAAGATGAGATAATTTACTTGCATTCCTTTTGACTAGAGCTTGATGTCTCTGCAGGAACGATTCAAGCAGATCAAGAAGGAATATGGACAAGTTTCTCTGGGCGATACCACTGTGGACATGGTAAAGACCAACCTCACTTTTCACACATCATGTGCAGTGCATTGTATAAAGATGGGACTGATAGTGCACAAATTTTCCACCGATTAGTAGAGAGATAAGAGGTCAATGAGTGCCTTTCATGTTGTATTTGGACCTTGGATTTGTTTTTCTGCTTCAAACTTCTCTGAATATGTAGGGTGATGAATTGGAGGGTGATGCCATGTAAATTACGGTTGTATTCCTCAGTTTTTACTGGTGTGTGATAGTGCATTGGTGGAATGCGAGGCATCAAAGGCATGCTCTGGGAGACCTCGTTGCTTGATGCTGATGAGGTAGCACCCACGTACCCCATAAACCCTCTTCTGTTGAATTCCTAGTTCAAAGACCAATAACAAGAAAGTAGTGTTTGTTGTTGTTTTCATGTGTATAGCAAATAGCATGCGCTTCAACTTAGGAAAAAGTCCCTAATAAATAATCTTATTTGAATGTGATGCTGCAGGGAATCCGATTCAGGGGTCTCTCTATCCCAGAATGCCAAAAAAAACTGCCTTCTGCAATCAAGGGTGGTGAGCCTCTGCCAGAAGGCTTGTTGTGGCTTCTTGTCACAGGCGAGGTATGTCATGCTCCTTCATTCACACTCCTCCCTTTCAATCATTTGGAAAACCATGTCATTTAGCCACCTCTCAAATTAGATGTAGGCCGGGAGAGAAAGATGGCATAATGGGAAGACCATCCATAATTAGTCAGGAAGGGAGTCTAAAGGTAACCTATCATACGCTGAATGAAATAAGCAGATGTATTTGCATGCACCTCATCATCCCAAGGAACTTACGCAGTTGTGTCAAATGGAAGGTTCCGTCCAAGGAGCAAGTGAGTGGGTTGACACAAGAGTTAAGAGAGCGCTCGCGAGTGCCAGGTATGCCCACGCAAGGGAGAGAAGTAGGTTAACTGAAAACATAGAATTCAATTACATATCAGAGACAATCCAATAGTCCAGGACACACCCTCTTTCTCTCTCAGACAACGTTTTATGAGTATATTGTCTTGAAAGGTCTGTCTGGTGTTATCAAGTTGAGAATCCATTCAAGCTGAACTTGATTTTCACTGTAAGCCAAGAATGTATGCTGAAGTTTTTCCTTCAGTTGCAGCCTAGGTTGGGATCCTAAGATCATTTGTACATGGCAGGATTTGTCTTTGATGTGTTGAATGCGTTTCCAAAGACGGCGCACCCAATGACCCAACTCACTGCTGGCATTATGGCCCTCCAGGTGGGTCTTGTAGGTTAAAAGCTCCTCATACTACATACAGTGTATGGTGAAAGTGAAGTAGCCACAAACTGAGCCTGACATAATCTCCTGGTGGGCTCAATGCCGCTCCTGGTGAGCATACCAATGAAATTGGATAGAAAGTGTCCTGGCCATAGCAATGATTAAAGTTGTGACTGAGAGTTGAACCTCTCTAAAACTAAATGCTTCTAGTTCTCCTTTGATGTGTCTATATGTCACGATGTTTGGCCAAGTTGCAAGTCACAAGGCAAAGTCTGAATTGAAGCATCTGAGACAACTCCAATACTCAACCTCTGTCTGTGGCTTGTGATTGGGTCTGTTTGAGTTGTTCTTTGGTTCTTTGTGTTTCTATGATATTTTTTCTGCATGGTTCTATGTTGTAATTCTATGTGTGTACGGTGTGCCCTTTGGGCTCAGAGATGAGAGGGGAGATTGAGACTGAAGAACATTTCTTCTTTCATCGTCCTCTGTACAATGAGATCCTTCGATGATATTATTGCCTATTTTAGGATAGGCCAAATCTCTTCTTTGACTATGGGAATGAGAAATGCTTGGAGTAGATCTGCTTTCCATCTTCAAGAATCTCTTGACGAATAGTTGTTTTTGGGTTGTTTGTTGAGCACCCTATTTTTCTTTCTTGTATCTCTTGTTCATTTGTGCTTTGAGCTTCCTGTGGACGTCACATTTTTCTTTCTTCCTGTCTCTCTCTCTTGTTTTTGGGCAAATCACACACAGCAGATTGATGCTTGTGTGAAGGGATTTCTAGAGGATATCTGGAAAACCCGGATTAATTCTATATATGGAGGTAAGTCTTACTACCAACGTCAGCCCCTGACAGAGGTAGGTTCTGTCCCTTTTGTTCCCGCTCAAACTGGGCGCGGGGTCAATGGCCACAAGGCTACGGCAAACAACGTCTTATGAGTACAATCTCTCTCTTGGACCTCCATGGATGCCATAGTTTTTCTTTCTAATTTCTTTTGCCTATTGGCTTCCATGTTCAACTCTCACTATTTCTTTCTTGGTTTTTATTTTCACTCTGGCTCTGTCAAAACCAGTCACAAGTGCTATGGCTGGAAGCAAAATTTAATGAGAGATCCATGCATTGAGTTATGGGGCCAGACCCCGAGATGAAAGGAAACAAAATTATTAGTAACATACTTGCGCGTTTGAAAGACCAAAAGACATACATATTGGCATGCAGACTGAAAGTGAATTTGCCAAAGCATATGAAAGTGGACTCCACAAAAGCAAGTAAGCAATATATCTTGGTCCAAACTGACGTCCGTCTCACCAGCTCTGCACATGTATTTTGATTTGCATGTCACATTTGAGGTCTTCTCAAAAGACATGTAGACTGTCTTGTTAAGTAATTAGATTAGAATTGAGATCATAAAATATGAGATACTGTGAAATATGGAGTTATCTTGATTTCTCATCTTTGTACTTCGATCAAAAGTGGTCTTTACTCCCTTTAGACAATGGGAGAATGATAACAAATTCTTCAGAGAGAGGTAGACTGATCACAAGTAAAGAAGAACAAAGAGGGAACCTACAGAAGGAGAAAAGGCCGTGACCTCTTATCCTCATCCTCACCTTATCCTCCCTTCCTATTCACCTGGCCTTGTAATCCTCCTGTTTTATACCCATAATTTATCTTCTGTATCATGGGCTTAAACAATGTACGGCTACTATGTGTGGTAATGATACTTGCTGCAGGTACTGGCAACCGACATACGAGGATTCCATGAATTTGATGGCCCGATTGCCTGAAGTTGCTGCCTACATTTACCGTAGGTGAGTTTCTTCATGTCAGTCTCACAGTTGAATCAGTTAAAGGTGCCAACCAACAATTGGGAGGAATTAAGAGAATGTAGATGAATGAATTGATCTTGATGGTCATTGACAGGGAGAGGTGAGGTGTGACAGAGTGTACCACGGGGGGAAAACAATACAGGGAGATCCGAAATTGGACTATGCAGCCAACTATGCACACATGTTGGGTTTCAAGGACCCCAAAATGCATGAACTCATGCGTCTCTACATCACCATTCACAGGTCTTATCCCTCCCTTTTTCTGACTTCGTCTTAAAGCTTAACGTTTGATAAACACATGATGAGACAGGTGTCATCTACCTTTCTCCTCCATGCATTCCACAATGCATTTTATATAAAATTTGTTGTAGTATGTTCTTCAATTCCACGGCAGAGCTTCAGATGTCAAGTAATATCTTACTTCTGCATACAGCTGCCCCTCGAGTGAATATTGTGCCTTTACAGGAAAAGAGGCTCTGTGTCAGATTGGTTGCAGGTCGTGCGGTCTTCCAGTCTTTATTTATTCTCATTAAGTATAAACACAAGAATAACTGATTTGTTGGAGTGGATGAGGGTTTTGGCCTAGACTTTTTGACCTCAAAGTAGGAACTTGGGATGGTTGGGTGCAACAGTGACCACGAGGGGGGGAATGTGAGTGCACATACAGTTCACTTGGTGAGTCTGAGGGAGGTCGGCATGGTGTTGTTTCTTGTTCACACTCATGGTGCTGGTGCTTTAGATCTTGTTTTTTCACTACCGTTCTTGGTGGTGGTGAATGTCTCGACAAACATCTAAAAATATTCCGCTGCCCCCATTCCACTGTTAATTCGTATGTAAACTCTCTCTTTAATGTTATCTCTTATCCTGCGTACTACGATATTAGAGGCAGATACTATTGTCTCTTTAGTTACTCATAGTCTTTGGCAAAAGCATTCAGCTTTGAGGACCCAAAGTGTCTAGCAGCCTAACGTTGTCTTCAGATGTTGTTTGATGTTGTCTTTGGACCTCGTTTGATGTTTGGATCTGAAGTGCTTTCTTGTTCTTGCACTTTGTCCCATGTGCCACTGGGGCATGTGGATGTCATAAAGTTTTTTTCCTGCAAACATTGTTGCATATTCAAAGATAACCAATCCTTAAAGGTTCTATTATGTGGATTGACGCTAATGTTGTTTCCTGCTTTGTCCTGTCCCATAAGCTCTTTGAGAGCTTTCCACGGACGTGGTAAAGTGTAATTTCATTTCATTTCCTTCCTTTTTCTCTGTTCTTTCTTTATCTTGAGCAGGTAGCCCAGTGGTTGGGTATTTGTGCCTTGCATGCACATAACCTGGGTGATGCTGGGTTACATCCTTCAATATGTGCCTTCAAACCGTCCATTGGCCCCTCGATGAGCAATAAGCTCACAGGACGTTAAAAGAAACTTTATCTTTATCTTTTCTTTGTTACAAAACGTTTTTTTCTGTTTTCCTCTTTCTGTCTTCTATTCTTTCTTGTTGTTTCTAGCTAGTCTGGGGCGACATGTTGCTGTTATTCAAAACCCTATTTCCATTCATTCTCTGTTTGTGTCGAGTGGACTCTTTGGCCCACATGGATGTAACAGTTTAATTTCTTTCAGTCTGAGGCTGGATTCTTCTTTGTTTAGTTTATTCTTTGTTTTGTATCTCTTATCTCATCAGCTTTTGGGCTCCCTCTTAATGTTACAAGTGTTTTTTTTCATCTTTTTTCTTTCAAACACATTGTTATTCACAATCTTCTTCATACATTCCCTTGAAAAAAATCTCTTACATCGTGATTATTGAACAATGGAGTCCTACCATAGATACTGATTGACACAGACAAACTTGGTTTCTGCCCGAATGTATTCCCCAATGGTCTAATATACCGTCTAGTCATAGGGCCAAGTTTGTTGATGAAACACCAGGTGATGCTATTAATGTTTTATAAAGTGAATGTGCAAAATTGTCACACATGGGTGTTAATATGTTTTCTTCCCTCTTTTAGGTTGGAAGTGCGTTATCCGACCCCTATCTCTCTGTTGCAGCTGGAATGAATGGTTTAGCAGGTCCTCTTCATGGCCTTGCCAACCAGGTTCCTCCTAACTGTGCTTTCATAAGTCCCTAAGGGAATGGACACAATAATTGGACACATGGATTGTACGAGGACATTTTAGTGTATATATATTTGAAATCCAATCATAAGAATTTCTCTTTCTGTTTGCACTGTAGAAACTCTGTGTGACCAGACCGTGCTGTGTCGAGATTGAAACCCTCAATGTACATAGCCTTACAATCTAAGCATATTTGAATGTGCGATTGCAGGAGGTGTTGAGGTGGATTCAAGATGTGGTCAAACAGGTTGGTGCTGACGTTAGCACTGAGCAGCTCAAAGAGTTTGTGTGGAAAACCTTGAAAAGTGGCAAGGTGCGGTATTTTGTATGAATTCGTTGACAAACATGTCCACCACAGATGATTCTTCTCTTAGTTTAGAAAGATATGCAATGTCATCCTACGGCATCTCAAAAACAATGAAACATGAGATCTTTTCCAAATAAGCTTTAACTCTCTTTTGCGCTGTGAAGGCCTTATGTATACGCAATAATTTTATTAATTCTTTCTTTTTGGCTGGGGGTTTCTTGTTGTCTACATTGTCCCATGGCCCCTTGGTGCCCCTTCTGCCTGTTGTAAGTTTATTTCTCACACGGCCATTCCAACTGTGTGATTATCTTCCATTAACGAAGTAACTGCTTGTCGGCATTGGGGCAGGTAGTGCCAGGGTATGGTCATGCAGTGTTGCGTAAAACAGATCCCCGTTATGCATGCCAACGCGAGTTTGCGTTGAAGCATCTTCCAAAGGATCCTTTATTCCAAATGGTGGGTGTCTCTGTAGTTTGATGTTTGATGCACATGTATTTGTTGAGTGGAGCATTGACTTTGAAGTCCTACTGGGGTGGCAGTGAGAGATAGAAAATGGCTGAGTTAGCCTTCAAATGGTCACCTAGAAATGCTTTGAATTCTATGGAAAAATCTTATTGATTATGCGACTGGTAGCACAAAAGTTTGAGCAGAAATTGATCTATTAGATTCGAACTATTTTCTGGTTGATTTGCAGGTATCCAAAATTTATGAAGTGGTTCCACCTATTCTCTTGGAGACTGGAAAAGTAAGGAAGCCAGCAGCTAAAACACTGAATCTACAAGGACCCACCCTTTGCTTGCTCTTCTGTCTTTTTCCCCCAAACCATAGGAAATAGCAGTGGTTTCTTTTCCAAATTCTTGTTGTCATCCTTCGCTCTTTTCTTTCACCCAATTTGCATCAGCCTAATTGAATGGGGGGTTCATCACGGGGAACTGGCACATTGCCTCGTGATTATATCTCTAGTCAATGATGCATTGCAATGGTAGCCAACAACATTACGCTATATTTGTTGAAGCTTAATCTGTATTTGAAAAGGCTGACTGATGAAGTTGTAGTGAATGAGCAGGTAAAAAATCCATGGCCTAATGTGGATGCCCACAGTGGGGTTTTGCTACAATATTTTGGCCTTAAAGAAGAGAAGTGAGTGTCCTCTCAGGTTTTTGGTTGCAGTAGACGATACTATGTTATTTCTATTTATGATAGGAAGCGAAGGACGCAATGAAGTAATATCTCATTTGGTCAAGTGATCAAATCTGGAAAGCTTAATATCTCAGTGCAAGATTGAAAGACTTGTGGGCAATTAGAGTTTGTTGGGCTTGGCCATCACATCTAAATGCACCCCTTTTAAAAGAAATTAGACACAATTTCATAAATCTCAGGAAACAGACATTGGGCTTCACTGGATGAGCTTTGTTATTCTTGTGCAGCTATTACACAGTGCTTTTCGGAGTATCCCGGACCATTGGGGTGCTCTCTCAGGTATCATCACTTTGATAATCCCTGGAATCCCTTTGGGCTGGGTTTTGTCAGGATTATTATAACAGTCTAAAATTTTCGTAAACATATTATTGAGGGAAAATTACATATATGTTGTTTAGAGCCATGTTATGGAGGTAGTATGTGTGCTAGTTGGGTGAGATTGGAAGGATAGGAGTGTGTTCAAAAAACAATCTTAGGGGGACATGAGTGTTTAAAATAGAATTTTTTTACAAAAAATGAAGAATGTGACAACAAGCGTTTTGGTGATGACATTAAGAATATGATACTGGGAAGAAGGTTTTGTTTTCGAAAGAGAAACACTGGGATTGTGAGTCTGCTCACAAAATGAATTGATTTATGTTTTTCTTGGTTAAGAAGGGAAAGATTTCGTTTGAAAGGCCACTCACTCTTTTGATGTCTTTTAAGAGACACTTAGTAGTCCTCGGTTTTCCTATTCCATATATCCATGAAGAGTATGATGATGTCTGGCCTAGTTTAGACAAATTGAGACATTTTAAAAAGTAAAAAGTAATAAATAAATTTTGTATGGGGTGCTTATACTGGGGGTGACTTGGATTTGCATGACTGTGCAGCTCATATGGGATCGTGCACTTGGCCTTCCCATTGAAAGGCCAAAAAGCTTAACATTTGGCTGGATTGAGAACTACTGTAAGAAAAAAGCCCCAAAGAAGTAGTTGATTCCCTCTGTAATTGTTCCCATCTGAAAACACGACTAGCCGGAACTTTCAAGTTTCTCAACAATTGAAGGTGACATTGGAGCACTCAGTTTATAACTCTAAGACTCAGTGCATTTGGATGAGCCAGGGAGCTTACTCTCAGATGCGTGACAGCCCATAGGCAACTCACACAGCTGGGTTTGTGGGTAGAGCAGTCTCATGTGATTCCTCAATCTCACTTGTGTGGCTCTAACTAGGAACTCTCAAACATTTATTAGCTCTAGTCTTTGAGAGTCTGTGAGAGTGTTCTTGGATTTGTTTGTGTCCGCGCAAGGCATGCTTACCTTTGGGCTAGAGATTCGCACTGCTTATTAACTTGAGGAATCAAATTCAAGTGAAGAAAATCATGAGTTGGATTAGTCTCATTCAAACTCCACCATTTTTGGTCCCAACAATTTTCTATTATGCCTTTCAACTTTTGAGACAATCGTGATGCTGCAAATTTTGTTCGTACACAAAAAGGGCAAAATCATACGGAAGCTTGCTCTCTGGGTTATCAGAGCCAGGTTTCGATCCTGGGACCTGTGGGTTATGGGCCCACCACGCTTCCGCTGCGCCACTCTGATTGATGTGCAACATGCTAATATTTTAAATTTATATACATCTATTGTTTTGGTTTTTTCCGCTGAAGGTTAGGTAGAAAATCCAATTTGTAGTGGTGAAGTAAGCTAGTTGCGTGGCATATGTCATATAACATCTCCTTTGCTACATAATCTCTTCTCTGCCTCGTGGAGTCTGCTTCCCCTGCTCCACAGTTACATGCGATCAAATTGAGGTTTAGGGTTTGGGGTTGATTAAAGAGTTGGAATGCCTCTTCGCCATGGCCTTGCTGATCCAATCCCCCGGGAAACCACAGTGCATTTGGGTATTTTGTCAAACACTCGGCCCGCACTCCTCAAAAAGAGAGGCTTGTGGATGGCAGTGCTCAAGGCCCTCTTCTTCTGTTGCTTGCTCCTCGGTCCAGTTAGATGAGCTTGCATGCTTGAGGACTGGTGTTGAGGACAGGACACCCATAGCCAAAGATACCTACTTCACAGTCCAAATTTGCAGTACATGCTGACAAACTGTTTCCGAAGACAATGCTTGCCTCTTCACTTGTAACAATGTGGCCATGGAACCCTCTTGCCAGTTTGCAGCACATGTCTGCGTAATAAGCCTGGATATCTTTCTGCTCCGTAAGATCCAGAATTTGTGCAACCTCTCTCAACCGTTGCACAATATAACCATCTCTCGGCTTTTCCAAGAGTTTCCTGTTGCATCCCGACCCTCTGCTATCAGTCGTCCCGCTCCATTAGAAGCAGTGATGACAGCGGCTTTTGTCAAGCCTCATATCTTCTAGTTTGCATTTTTGCAAACTAGAAACTCCATCGCACTACTGCTTGGTACAAACGACAATCTTTGCATAGCATCCGGGGCAGGAATTAATCGATCTGCGTGCAGATGAGACCAAGGCAGGCACGCGAGGGTGGAGGGAAGAATAAACGGGTGAAGAGGGAGTTGGACTTGGATGATCTCTGTCAGCTTCCAGCACGACTGTGCTTGGCTGCGTACAACGAGCGCGAATGCAACGGGACGGAGATCGTGCAGTTTAGGATCGGGCTATTCGCCTTTGAATCCCTCGGGGACTCTTTTTCTTTGACAAGTTTTGGAATTTGTGGGGATCCCTCGCTCAACTTCAGCCTCATTTGGAGAAGTTCTTCGTCTTTGTTTGTGGTGGATGTGTGTGTGTCTGTTTGTGCGCGTGCTTCTCTCTCCGTTATTTGGGCAATAGCGACGTCTTTCCTATAGCCTATGTGATTCGTGGGTTCATTGTCTTCCCTCGCTAGATCCTTATCTTTGGCTTGATATGGGCAACGGTAATATTAGGAGTCTTGTCTCTAGATAATAGAGGCACAGGGGAGGAAGGCAGAATGAGAACAGGCGTACATCGGAGGCAATGGCAGCAGCTGGGGCGGGCCTTCTCAGCATGTCACTTTCCTTCCGTAAAGCCTGACCTCGCCTCTGAAATTGTTACCTCGGCTTCCTGGGGGGAATTGTCTGGAGCATTGAGCAAAATCAGGCTGCATAATGCCTTCAAGGATAGTCGATGGCTGACTTCCTCGGCCGCTTGTGCACACGGGAGGGCTGTGGTCAACACCTGCAACCAGGGTCGCTCAAACCCTAACAAGATTCAAGTCCAGGGAGATACGGATTCAGGGCCAACGCTATCTCCATTTCCCTCTTCCATACCTGGCCAAACTCGCCATAATCGCAATGCGGGAGCTAACTTGTGTTCACCCTCCGTCATGTTTTCCTCTCCAGCCCTATACCTAATTCACTGCCAAACACAATGGTGCAAATTGACCATTGGTAGAAATCAGGCATCACATGCAGCCATCCACGAGCAAGATCAGGAGTCCATGCAGGAATTCACACCTCATTGGGACAAAAACCCTGCTACGAATGGTGCAGAAGGGGACCAGAAAGTGTTAGTTGGCAATGCAGGATTGGTGGGTTGGCAACAGCAGCATGTTCGACCTCGGGAGCTGGATCCGCGTCAGTGCAGTCCCTTGGCTGGACCCCCTCCGGAGGTGGAGGTGACTGACATGTATATCCCTGTCAAAGCTTTCTACATTTCAAGAAGGTTAATATCTTCTTAACTCCGTTGTATATCCCTACTGTCGATCCTGGGCCCTCTTCATTGCACCCATCTCTCCCTCTGGTCTATTTTCAAGGTAGAACAAGATCGTTGAGTTCTTAGAAGACTGACATCCTTGAGCATACTTTGAACAGTAAAGTTTTAGTTTACTTTGGAGGGAGTTGTTTCCGAGCAGATTAGCTTGATCTTATGAACCCATCATTTAATTGTCAAAAGGAAGATCTTTTGTGAAGATCTAGCACAGGTCAAACCATTGCATCACTGCAAACTATTCAAGTTCCCATATGCATGGGAGTGGACATTAAACTGCATACCACAAGTTAAATGCAGGTGCATCATTGATAATGACCTCACTGTGCTGATGAGCCGTGATGGCTGGAGGGGGGTCTCAGTGTGGATTTGAAGAGGTTGGCAGCAGAACCCTTCCTGGAGGTCACGAGCTCACGCAATAATCTCATCATTAGATATGTGGACCGTCTGCCTGGAGCGCCACCCACCTCGAACAAGCCTGTACAATTTTCTTAGCTTTTATCCTTGCCCATCTCATGGCCACATTTACTCTCTTTTTGTGGTTCGTATACTCTGTCATTGTAGTCCTTGTCAGACTATGAATGATCAAGACTAATTGGGTTATTCCGATTCAGAAGGTAACTGCCATTTCTAACCGAAATTTTTTGGCTTTGTTGGCCATGGGAACAGGCGAGGGACTTCTCTTAAACTCCATCTTAAAAAACTCTAATCTGTGGTAACTCGAGCTCAGTTGATCAGACTTTGATCATGTCAGTTGCTTTTCTTGATGGCACAGGGGTTTGCTGAAGTAAGTTGCTGGCATGAGCGCTACATGGTAGCCTTTCAGTATGGATCAATAGTCTTCTTCAACTTTGGAGATCAGGAAGAAGAGGAAGCCTTAAATGCTGTACGTCAGTACTGCACGGACGAGTTTCGAGAGACGAGGAAAGATGGTACATGCATCTCATTCCGTGCTCACTTTCATATATAATATCTACTTTTGTTGGGGGGAGACTGACAGACAATGTGTTTTTTGACTACTGCATCTGAGTTTCGGGTATGTGTGTTGTCCCCATAGGATACCGATTCTTTGTGGGGCTCTTTTCTGATTGAGCCCTTGGATATGTGAGAGGCTAGCGAAAATCCCTTGGTATCACATGCAGCCTACGGCAACCAGGTTACGTGTATTTAAAGTGTTGATGTGTGTGTTGGCAGTGACATTAACTTCAAAGCATGAGGTTGATCGTATTGCTCTCACTAGAGATAGATTCGGTAGATTCAGCCTTTGCCACACTGATTCATACTGTCAAAGTAGAAGAGCAGAAAGGAAAGAGAGCTGACAACACTCCAGTTTAAGGGGAGTTAATTTTTGAGCTGCAAGAAACCTTGAGGTTGCTTTTAGAACTGGTCCTATAGCCCTCCAGCTTAAGGGACTGTGGGTGGTCGCATCCTATTGCCAGTCACTGATGAGAAAAAGTGCAAACAAAGAGAAAGAAGAGAGAAACTGGCTACTTCCACAGGAGAGAGAGAAAGAGAGAAGCTGCTTTGTTTTCACCTACCCAGGATACTCTCCCGAACTTTGCCCTAGTGGTTGGGCACAGCTGACGACAACTCATTTATAGGGCAGATTGAGGGTTGAATTAACATCATACTAGAAATGAGTTGTGATTCCAGTACTGCTTCTGTCCTTCCCATACCATCATTTTCTCAGATGTAACACTGTGGTGCACAGCAAGTTAGTGTAGTGTAAAACTTGAGAAAATAAAAATTAAAAAAATCTTTAATAATGGACGCATAACAAAATAGAACCAAGAGCTACTTCAACAAAACAGTAGAACCAATAGAGGGAGAGTTTATAGTGCGTGTTAATGCAGATTACGGAGTGCTGGTGAGGCCAACGTTGGCAGAGTGGAGTGAGGGTGGCCGTGATCAAATAATGCTGCGGAAGCTTGATACAGACAACATTCGTGTCATTTCAAGCATTCTTGGCCAGAGCATCGCTCTTGATCATTATGCCAAGAAGGTTTGTCATCCATTGTCCTTCACAGTGTTTCTGACTATCTTAGGAGTGTGCCAGTACGTAAGTGGCACTGTGGTCGGTCCTCCCTTTGATAGTGGACCAAGCACTAGTACTCATTTTTTTTGCTTTACGAATTGAAATAACCAGTCTTCTGATTTGATATGAATCACAGTCTCTTTTAATGAACTGTCTTTTTATTTGTTATCAGTCCTCTCTATGCTCCTGATTTTGCTCCTTCTGGCACAAATATAACAAGTGATGACATTGAGTTCTCATTCTAGCCCACTCAGCACAAAAATGCAAAGGCATGGCATGGCACCCCTGAAAAGGTTGTGATGTGTGGGTCGCACTAGATGTCACTGTCACATTGTCAATATCCCTTCTTTTCATAGTGTTTGTGATGTACTTAAAATAGAGGGGGGGATGCAGGTGGACGAGATGGTGAATACATTCAGTGAGTTGAATCGGGGAATGGAACAAACAGGCACATTCACAATGACGCGCAAGAAACTGTTCCAGCTGGTGGCTGCTGCCAACACCACTCTTGCTGATGTCATCCTTCGCTTGGGTCTCCTTGAGAGGTCTTCTCTCTCCCCCCCATGATGGGCACTTCAGTACTGAGTGAAGCTGACAGTTGTATGAGATTTTTAATTTGCAGGATTACTCTGCACACTCTGTAACTGCAACTGCTTCTAAAGAGGTTGAGGCATGAATGGTATGGGGCACAGATCTGATGCAGCATGGAAGGATGCAAACTATGCCCAAATTTGGGAGTACCTTCGCGATGATTTTGAGCTCGATGAGCGCTTTGAGAGTCTTGATTTCAAGCTCAACATTATCCAGGTTATTTGATGGGTGCCTCATTAAGTTTGTACATATTGATGATCAAATGTACCATAGAACTGCACAGTTTTACAGAGGAGAGTTCATGTACGATGTCATGGACTTTTCATTCCTTCAATTTGAGCAGAATCATGGAAGAGTTAGTCTTCTTGATTGCATGAGTCTTCATAGGCTATGAGAGACTTTCAAAGCATAGTCCTTGTGCAATTTTATCCCTCCCGGAGCTGAATATGGGGTTTCCTAGCATGGAGGCTTCATATGCGGTTCATTTCAGCCCTTCTGCCATAGCTTGCTACATCCCTAGCTGGAAACAGATGCAGAAGGCGACTGTCTGATGGCAAATGAAACTGAAACTGGCAAATGAATCAATAGAAGTAGAATACCTCTGTCCCCGGAAGTGGGTAGGACAATGCGTAGGACAGGAGCGGAGGCTCCTCTTTGCATTTGACTAAGCCTTTGAGTCCTGATTTGGTGGGTTGGCAGCACAATGTTCGATTTTTTTTGGAGATACTGCAAAATAGGAAGTCAGACACACTCGAGTGGATCATCATCTTGCTCATCACAGGAGAGATATGTGTCTCCCTTTACGACATTCTTCATAATGCAGGTGCCCTGTAATTATTTACACGATTTGGTAGTTGGTGTTCTACGGAATGTCACCTTCATTCATGGGAGGAGTCCTTCTCATTTTTTATAGTGGGTAGCCAGCTATTTAGTTTGTTATTCAAGCACTGTAACTTCAGAAGAAAGAAAACAGTCCATAAGCATAGAGTATGCTACGTAACATCCTAGTTCTCAAAGAGAAAGCAGACATTCATCTTTGGAATGGTTCAAGATCTTCAACTTCATCTACCACACGTTCTAGCATCAACTCTGATGACCTGTTCGACCATTTCGAGAATCGATCATTCTCTTCTAGTGCTGCTGAAAGTGAAGCCAGAATCGGATGGGGCAACCGGAGGCATCTTCAAACTCATCCCCCGAGTACAAGTTATTTGGGAAGGGAATCATCATTTGTGATTACTTCTCACATCTAGAATAAGCTAATCTTATATATGCATCCCATGATGTTACTTATTAATAGTTATAGTATCATTTACTGCCATAGAGGGCGTATGGATAAGTTGATGTAGAAACGACGAGCTATGTATTGTGTACTTGCACAGTTTGACCTACATGTCAAGGTCAGATGCTGAACATAATTGTCCATTCAATGACATTCTAAAATAAAAATGATCTTTTATCATCCATCTGCAAGTTTCATTTGTCATTTCCATGGGATGATATGAACAAGAAATTTCAATGTTTGCTTTCATTTTTTATTAGTTTTGGATTTTAAAGCTATGCACGATGTTGTTGAAGAGAGAAGACTCCGGCCGAAGCCGGCGTAACTAAGAGCCACTTCACCTTGCGGCTACTTACCCTTTTGGGGGATGGGCCCTATTGATGTCGTTGAAGTCTATTGTGTGGCCTCATTACGTGGACTTCATTATTTATCTGTAAAATTCATATATTATGATTTATATTGTCAATCATGCGATCGTCAACAACGGTTGGTCGCACAATTTTTTTTTTGCCAAAACCAGCATCGCAACCACCATAGCAACAATCGTGTAACAAAAATGAAAACATAACAAGTTTAGGAAGTATGGAGAGCCATGCAACAACAATGAAAACAAATGCAACCATTGCCTGAGAATGACATGCACAAGCAGCCTTCTCCAGAGCTGCCGGATTTGCACACGCATTGCAAACAATCTAAGGTTCACTCAACTATCTAAGGTTCACTCATCTAGTGAAGCCAAGATGAAGATGCAAAAACAAAGCGAGGCAACAAAGCGAAAGCGAAAGCGAAAGCAAAAGCGAAATCGAACAAAGCGAAAGCAGAAGTGGCTTGCCTGAAAGTAGTCGGCTTCAGTTGGCGCGGGTTGTGAGCAAGACACTGGAATCGCCTGCTGGAGCTTCAGTTTGGCCATGCGAGAGATTGGTCGTCGTCCGTAGTACAGAGCTTTCAACTTCCGTCGCGGTCTGGATGTGAGGTCTCTCTCAGGAGAGCCACGCCCTTCAGGCGGCATAAGTCCCAGCAAAAAGAAAAAAGATCTCCGTTTTTGGGATACATGCCTCGAATAGCATGTTAAGCCAAGATTAGCATCAGATTTAGGGTACGTATCCAAGAAGCCATGTGTCGCCAGCCCGAATGAAAACGGACGGCGGTGGACATTTATTGCCCAACTGCGCAATTAAATGTCGGATGAAGCCCTCCATGTCAGATGAAAAACGACAGAACTCGGCCCGGAATTTCCAACGTAGAGGTAATTCGGAGCGTTGCAGGATGGAAATCCGGCGCCGGATTTCCATCCTGCAGGTAATTCGGAGCGCAGCAGGATGGAAATTCAACGCCGAATTTCCATCCTGCAAGGTAGGGCGGCGCGCGAAATTTCCCTCACGCAGGTAATTCAGAAGCGGATGGATGGAAATCCGGCGCCGGATTTCCATCCGCGCAGGTAGGGCGGCGCGCGAAATTTCCCTCACGCAGGTAATTCGGAGGCGGATGGATGGAAATCCGGCGCCTGATTTCCATCCGCGCAGGAAGGGCGGCGCGCGAAATTTCCCTCACGCAGGTAATTCGGAGGCGGATGGATGGAAATCCGGCGCCGGATTTCCATCCGCGTAGGTAGGGCGGCGCACCAAATTTCCCTCACGCAGGTAATTCGGAGGCGGATGGATGGAAATTCGGCACCGGATTTCCATCCACAAGGTTGGTCGGAGAGCGGATGGATGGAAATCTGGCACCGGATTTCCATCCGCAAGGTTGGTCGGAGAGCGGATGGATGGAAATCCGGCGCCGGATTTCCATCCGCACGCCATCCTGGCAGTCTTGTGTGCACATCTCCCATGGCAGAAAACCCTTCTGCCGGGTGTTGGAGAAATATCTGTGCGTTCGATACCACCTGAAACCGGGGTCGGTTTTTTTGGAGGAGGAAAAGAAGGACTCAAACGGCCTTGTTGTGCTCCACGATGATTTCGGCGATGGCAAGGAATGGCGAGTTCCACCATCGGACAGCGTCATATACAGGGCTGTTGGGGACTTCATTTGCACGTCAAATGCACCTTCTATCCTGGCACCTTCCACGAAACAATCCACGAATCAGAGAGTGGCTACCTCAAAGAGAGAAGTCCGCAACGAAGTAAATCCAGAGCCGAACCCATCCATGAAGATGAGCGAGAACCGGGTTGTTCACAACCTGTCCGACTCAGACGAGGTCATGGAAGTTCCGAGGTCGTCCTGGAGATCAGGCAAGTCCTCAATGGACGTCAGTGGAGGAGGGAGTCATATTCCCAGCACGAGCACCGCAGTTCGATCTATTCTTGAAATTGTGCGAGGGCTTCACCTGGAGGGACACCGGTCGGAGCTGGCCGGGCTGGACTACAGCAAGTTCGCAATTAAATCGGTTACATGCCTTCCCGCCGATGTCGACGGTAATATCTTCTTTGAGTTCCCTCCTCGGGCGGACTACTCGAGGGCGTCCGGAACGTTGACAGATATGGATAGAAAACATGACGGTCATCATTGGTGCGTTACCAAAACCACCAGCATGAAGATGCTCGATGGTGTGCGGGTGCGCTACGTTGTTTGTGCGGGCGCGTTGCGGTGTTTCTCCCCAACTTGCTTCCACTTTAAATCCAGAGGTCACAGGAACGAGACCGATTGGACAGGCACAGCTCATCAACCATTTCGAGCTCAGGAGAAGGTTCCGAACTCCACATTTAAGTGTGCGCATTCAAAGAACCACCACACTGCATGTCTGTTTGTAATGCCAAGCAGTTCTATGTGTTGCACCGTTTCCCTGACCTCACCCGAGCTTGCATACACGTTGGTTCCCATTGTCACAAATTGGCGAGGGGGAACTCGCGGGAGGCTGCCCACGAGGCAGAGCAGCTCGTTCAGGAGGAGGTTAAGTTGAGACGGGTGCCAAACCCAAACAGATACAGCTCCAAGCCGCCCATAAGATGGCATTGGCCAGAATTATGTCGGAAGACGGCTCCGATAGAGTTCCTCTCGATGAGAAGGAAATGGAGGCATTGTTGGAGTCGGTGTCCCACGTATGTTCACCGAATGTCCGAAACCACATTGTCTCATGCAAACAGAAAATTGGGCGTGGCTCGGATATGCACTCCATTCTGGAGGTGAAGCGACGATGTGGATATGACTACATTCATGGAAGTAGGTTTCCAGGACAAGGGACTGAGGCAGATCGTTGTTTCGTATTCAAAATGTCCACGTGTGGACCTGGCAGCGGCGTCGAACTGGTCGACAGGATGACGAGTGGGGACTTGTCAAACAGTTGGGTCATGTTCGACCATATCAAGCGAATTACAAATCACCAGTGGGTGACAATGGGTGCACATGTCTACGACACCCACTGCAGGATGCTAATGACAATTGTTATTTGTGAGATGAAAGGAGAGGACACACAATCGGAGATGCTTCTTTGGCAGGGAATAAACGAACAGATGGCCAAGGCGGGATTGCCCCCTCCCAATTTCTGTGGTTTCATTGGGCTGCCATCCGAAGGGTGTACGGGCAAGACCCCAATGTTCCCATGGAAGGCAAAGAGAGATCTTGTGGGTTCCATTTTCTGCAGAGCCTTTCGCAGTACACAACCAGGCTCGTGGCGCCAGATTTCAGAGAGGAGCACCGTTCCATGTGCCTTGCGTGGAAGCGCGCTCCCACCTTGGATGATGCAGAGACACAGTTTGTATGTATACGGGCTTGGTGGACATCGTCAGGTGCTGTAAGGAAATCAGACGAGGGAGCAATGGTCAGTTGGCTAGAATGGTGGCATTATCGTTTTCTCCAGTTCGGCGACTATATGCGGGAGGTGAGTTGCACGAATTCGCGTCCCGTTGAATATTATTCTTGGCCATATTTGTAACTTGCTTGTAACCTCAACATGTGCTTGTGCAGGAAATGTGTCTCGACTCCGACACCGACATGCCTACGACAAACATGGCCAAATCAGTGCACTCTTCCTGGCGTGCCTCCTCTGCAGCGCATCTGGTGGACATCCTCACTGCCACAAAGAAGGACATTGTGAGGTCAATTATGCAGCAATGCAGGTACAACGAGTTATTGAAAGGGAAACAGTGGGGCTTGGGGCCGGACAGGCAGGAAATGCTGATGCGGACTGCCTCTAGATCGAAGAATCCTCGGAAGTGGGTGGTGGCCTTGCGAGAGGGCCTTCGGGACACGCCATTGCTGCGAAGAGGCCAACATTTGGAAGGAGATGTTCATACCCGTCCAGTGAGACGAAGACTTGACGAGGCACCTGGCGGAGAAGAGGATTCATGGCGAGCTGACAAGAATATTCACACGCTCCCTCGTGGTCCGGTGATGTTGCCCGAGGAGGTCTCGTCGAGCACCGCAAGTCCTGCACGTTCAAGATCGCCATCTCCTTAGAGCACAGGGCGCGTGCCCCGGCAACCTAACGAGCCATCTGTAGTAAAGCAGTACAACATTCCCATTGTGGAGACAAGAGTATCGGAGTCACAGTGGAGAATTGCGAGGACATTGCCGGCATTTCGAGGGAAGTGCTGCGCCATCCGGGTGGATACGAGAGCACGCTGTGGTGAGATGATTCGGAGGAACCCACACGGTGCTGTACCTGCACCTTGTTTCAGCGGCAGATTTTTGACTCCCACATTTGCTCACGCCACAACGCAGACATTTTGGTTCTGTAGGCACGACATAATGACCTGTGTATTTGGCAAGCCTAAGTACGGGATTCAGGGAATGCCGGAGCCTCCGGACGTCTGGCCTGTTGTACCGGGTTGCAACCTCTCTCAGAATGAGGCGGATGCTCTATCTGCAGCAGGATTTTGAATGGTGCAACGCACAGACATCCCGGCCCACGCATTTCCGGTTCCTCAGACCCAGCCATTGCAGACTGCTCGGTCCAGTAGAGACGGATTGGACAATTCTGCACATCCCACAATGCGATTCGGAAGAGTGAAGAGACGACACCCTCCCAACAAGTTGAATGAGACTCGGATTGCCAATGCTCTTGGGATGGCTTGCACTATTCAGAGCTCCGTGGACGTACCCCCACCCGGCCTTGGGCGTGTGTATCGGATGGCAACGGTCGGCTCGGCTGTACGCGACGATGTATACACAATTACGATTGGAGTGGAGCCGACTTGCAATTGTACGGACTTCTCGTTGATGGAAGCAAATAAGGGTTCGAAGTATTATCCGTGCAAGCATCTGTATTACATTTACCTGAAGAGGTTGAGGATGAACGTGACTATTGATGACTTTATTCATGCACCGGCGTTGAGCGTGAACGAGCTGCACAAACTCCTCCTTAGGGATTCCAGAAATCATTGATGGGGCAAAGGGAATCCTCCATATGGATATTTTCAATTGCATTTTGTTGTATCAGACTTTTTTTTGCAGTGTAATGAAATGCACCCCAAAACTCCTGGAATGAGGCAATATTCCATTCAAACTGAGATCCAACAGATTTTTTAGGTTACGGACCCTATTACCGCGAAATTCGGCGCCATATTTGCACATGTCGCTGGGAATTGGCATGAGCGGAAGACGAAATATCATGAGCACAACTGTCAAAACTACAATTTTCCCTTTAAGGGGCCAAATAATATATTTGTTTTTCCTGACACATTGCATTAAATTATTGTTTTTTTATTGTTTTTTATTTTCGAAATTTGTACTTCTGCTCATGAAAACCGATTGTCTTACTACTCCGCTCATGCCGCTCATGCTCATGAAATAGCTAACCTCGAATGAAGGATACCCCGCACTTCTTGAGCGCATCAAGACCCATAGGGCCTTCTCCGCAAATAGTACAAAAAAGCGAAGTATTACTAGTAGCACTACTGACCATAGGGTGACCGATGTCGAGGATGAGGGCCAGACTAGTGAGGATGAGGATGAGGGTGAGCGACGTGAGGATGAGGGCGAGAGTGATCGGGGTGATGATGATGGTTCGCAGGATGATATGTTGACCCTCGAGGACCTTGAAGTCCATGAGGGTATCTAGTACTATAGAAGATGCATATTATATAATGCTTGTACATGATAGGAGCCTTGTTATGTTTTATTGATTATTTCTAGCAGCAGTTGCTTGTCATCTAATTTGCGATGTCTCTCGCGGGCTTGCTTTGTTGTGTGGACATATAGATTACACCTACAAAGAGGCTCTAGGAAGGTTCTCGGCCCCAAGAAAGGTACTACAATTTACAAGGCGACCGGCCAATGTGCGGGGGTAATATAAAGCAAATAAATAAAATAAGATGAAAACATCATTTGAGGGGCGACCCCCTGGGGGTCGCTTTAGGATTCACCCAAGCATGCCCCTTCCTGTCGCCTGGAAACACCGACCCCCCGTGGGTCGCTTTAGGTCCTGCGCGTCGCTTATAAGCATCGACCCCCTGGGGGTCGGTTTAGGATTAACACAAGCAAATCCGTCCACCGACCCCCTGGTGGTCGCTTTCTGCTCCCCAATAACTTCCCGTGAATCGATTCCCTAGGGGTCGCTACTAGCGAAACCCCGGCCCATCTATACCAGTCACTACGTAACTCCGACCCCCCGGGGGTCGCACAGTGGTGATACCACGACCCCCGCCATACCTGTCGCTAAGTAACTCCAACCCCCTGGGGGTCGCACAGTGGCGATATCACGACCCCCGCCATACCCGTCGCTATGTATTACCGCGGTTGGGGACATCTCAACGCTACAAAACCAACAAAACAGACAAACAACCATTTTTCGCCAATTTCCAGTGACCAAAAGTACTTGAAATTCCATATCTCAGAAAAAACCAATTTATTGTTTTCCATGAATTTATTGAGTAGTTTTTATCCAGTCATTGTCCTAGGAAATCCCACTTTGTTATTTTTGCAATCTCCCCTGTCGAGGCTTCATGTATTGATATATCCAGATCCCGGTTATCAGCGTCACGTCAGTCAGTCAATGTCAGGTCACGTCAAACCTGACGCTAAAAGGACCTCCGTCACGTCACGTTCGGGGAATATTCTGGTAAAACTAGTACTAGGTAAAATACTGCCACTTAAGCAGCCACGTCGTCGACACGGTGGTGGTGGCAAATATATTTTGAAAATTAACAAAATGAATGCGACCGCTAATTCACTTTTTTTTTTAAATAAAAAAATAAATAGCGACCGCCATTTTGGTGGTCGCTTCAATTTATTTAAAAAAAAAAGCAAGGCGGTCGCACAATTTTGCAAATATATACAAAACAATCGACCGCCATATGGCGGTCGGTTAATTTCAAAATTATTTAAAAAAACAAGCGACATATGAAAATAAAAGTGACTGCCACACCGGTGGACGCTTATTTTAAAATAAAACAATATTTGCGACCGCCAAGCTGGTAGTCGCATAAATTTAAAAATATATAAAGTAAAAGCGACGGCCAAACTGGCAGTCGCATAAATTTAAAAATATATTAAATAAAAACGACCGCCAAACTAGCGCGCTTAAACTTGAAAATATAAAGATTAAAGCGACTTGGCAGTCGCGTTTTTTTAAAATATTAAGAATAAAAGCAACCACCATATTGGCGGTTGCTTTATTTTAAATATGTAAACAAATGATGCGACCGCCATACCGGCGGTCGCATTATATTTTTAAATAAAAAACATTAGCAACCGCCATATGGGCGGTCGCTTAAATTTAAAAATATACAAAATAGGAGCGACCGCAATAGTAGCAGTCGTTTGTGTTTCATAAACAATAAAAATAGCGACCGCAGTATTAGCGGTCACTTAATTTTAAAATTATAACAAATATGGTTATACCGTTTTTTTTGGGTAGGCGCTATTGGTTCGTCATTTATTCATTTCACTTTCATTTCACTTTCACCCTTCCTGGAGCATATATAAGGGAACAGGGTCACCAAGCTCATCACTTCTTTTGGCACAAACACTTGAGGTTGCTTTGGATGTTATCTTCCATTGAACGAAAGTGTGGCCCAAGAGAAGGGTGCGCACCTTTTGCCGTTGTGGCTTCCACCAAAGCCACTTCAGCAGATTGTGTATAAGCTCAACACTACAACGCGCATCGACCCACTTGGGTTGGTGACAGGTGTAGAAGTGTTGGGCTATCGCATTGCACTCTACATTCACAATACGTTCATTTATAGGTGATTGTTTTTTGTTGCTTACATCACTAGGGCCCAGGGGAGTGGATATTGGGTGAAGATGAGGGAGGAATGGAGCCCTTGGTATACGGTAATCCCGAACACTGTCAGTGTCACTGGCAGTGTTGAGTGCAACCTATGTGGACTGAAGCTTTCTTATCGTAAGGATCGACTGCTCGCTCACTTTGGCTATACAGGTGTGAAGAGTGCCGGGGTGGGTTTATGCCCTAAAGCATTTATGCGGGTAAAAAACCATTTTGCCTAGTGTGGAGGCAATATTCCAATGTCTCTGGATGTGGACATGACCTCTGCTCCCATGCCAACAACATTAAGTCCACTAGGACTGCAATATTCCAAATTCCGTATCAGTCAAAATGGACATGAAACCAAGAACTGAGCACCAAATCTCCAATTCATTCAATTTATGGTGGGCCGTGGCTTT